>OU426903.1:0-1250000 GCA_911387775.1 Thymelicus sylvestris
AACCTAACCTAAGCTAACCTAACCTAACCTAACCTAACCTAACCTAACCTAACCTAACCTAACCTAACCTAACCTAACCTAACCTAACCTAACCTAACCTAACCTAACCTAACCTAACCTAACCTAACCTAACCTAACCTAACCTAACCTAACCTAACCTAACCTAACCTAACCTAACCTAACCTAACCTAACCTAACCTAACCTAACCTAACCTAACCTAACCTAACCTAACCTAACCTAACCTAACCTAACCTAACCTAACCTAACCTAACCTAACCTAACCTAACCTAACCTAACCTAACCTAACCTAACCTAACCTAACCTAACCTAACCTAACCTAACCTAACCTAACCTAACCTAACCTAACCTAACCTAACCTAACCTAACCTAACCTAACCTAACCTAACCTAACCTAACCTAACCTAACCTAACCTAACCTAACCTAACCTAACCTAACCTAACCTAACCTAACCTAACCTAACCTAACCTAACCTAACCTAACCTAACCTAACCTAACCTAACCTAACCTAACCTAACCTAACCTAACCTAACCTAACCTAACCTAACCTAACCTAACCTAACCTAACCTAACCTAACCTAACCTAACCTAACCTAACCTAACCTAACCTAACCTAACCTAACCTAACCTAACCTAACCTAACCTAACCTAACCTAACCTAACCTAACCTAACCTAACCTAACCTAACCTAACCTAACCTAACCTAACCTAACCTAACCTAACCTAACCTAACCTAACCTAACCTAACCTAACCTAACCTAACCTAACCTAACCTAACCTAACCTAACCTAACCTAACCTAACCTAACCTAACCTAACCTAACCTAACCTAACCTAACCTAACCTAACCTAACCTAACCTAACCTAACCTAACCTAACCTAACCTAACCTAACCTAACCTAACCTAACCTAACCTAACCTAACCTAACCTAACCTAACCTAACCTAACCTAACCTAACCTAACCTAACCTAACCTAACCTAACCTAACCTAACCTAACCTAACCTAACCTAACCTAACCTAACCTAACCTAACCTAACCTAACCTAACCTAACCTAACCTAACCTAACCTAACCTAACCTAACCTAACCTAACCTAACCTAACCTAACCTAACCTAACCTAACCTAACCTAACCTAACCTAACCTAACCTAACCTAACCTAACCTAACCTAACCTAACCTAACCTAACCTAACCTAACCTAACCTAACCTAACCTAACCTAACCTAACCTAACCTAACCTAACCTAACCTAACCTAACCTAACCTAACCTAACCTAACCTAACCTAACCTAACCTAACCTAACCTAACCTAACCTAACCTAACCTAACCTAACCTAACCTAACCTAACCTAACCTAACCTAACCTAACCTAACCTAACCTAACCTAACCTAACCTAACCTAACCTAACCTAACCTAACCTAACCTAACCTAACCTAACCTAACCTAACCTAACCTAACCTAACCTAACCTAACCTAACCTAACCTAACCTAACCTAACCTAACCTAACCTAACCTAACCTAACCTAACCTAACCTAACCTAACGTAACCTAACCTAACCTAACCTAACCTAACCTAACCTAACCTAACCTAACCTAACCTAACCTAACCTAACCTAACCTAACCTAACCTAACCTAACCTAACCTAACCTAACCTAACCTAACCTAACCTAACCTAACCTAACCTAACCTAACCTAACCTAACCTAACCTAACCTAACCTAACCTAACCTAACCTAACCTAACCTAACCTAACCTAACCTAACCTAACCTAACCTAACCTAACCTAACCTAACCTAACCTAACCTAACCTAACCTAACCTAACCTAACCTAACCTAACCTAACCTAACCTAACCTAACCTAACCTAACCTAACCTAACCTAACCTAACCTAACCTAACCTAACCTAACCTAACCTAACCTAACCTAACCTAACCTAACCTAACCTAACCTAACCTAACCTAACCTAACCTAACCTAACCTAACCTAACCTAACCTAACCTAACCTAACCTAACCTAACCTAACCTAACCTAACCTAACCTGACCTAACCTAACCTAACCTAACCTAACCTAACCTAACCTACCCTAACCTAACCTAACCTAACCTAACCTAACCTAACCTAACCTAACCTAACCTAACCTAACCTAACCTAACCTAACCTAACCTAACCTAACCTAACCTAACCTAACCTAACCTAACCTAACCTAACCTAACCTAACCTAACCTAACCTAACCTAACCTAACCTAACCTAACCTAACCTAACCTAACCTAACCTAACCTAACCTAACCTAACCTAACCTAACCTAACCTAACCTAACCTAACCTAACCTAACCTAACCTAACCTAACCTAACCTAACCTAACCTAACCTAACCTAACCTAACCTAACCTAACCTAACCTAACCTAACCTAACCTAACCTAACCTAACCTAACCTAACCTAACCTAACCTAACCTAACCTAACCTAACCTAACCTAACCTAACCTAACCTAACCTAACCTAACCTAACCTAACCTAACCTAACCTAACCTAACCTAACCTAACCTAACCTAACCTAACCTAACCTAACCTAACCTAACCTAACCTAACCTAACCTAACCTAACCTAACCTAACCTAACCTAACCTAACCTAACCTAACCTAACCTAACCTAACCTAACCTAACCTAACCTAACCTAACCTAACCTAACCTAACCTAACCTAACCTAACCTAACCTAACCTAACCTAACCTAACCTAACCTAACCTAACCTAACCTAACCTAACCTAACCTAACCTAACCTAACCTAACCTAACCTAACCTAACCTAACCTAACCTAACCTAACCTAACCTAACCTAACCTAACCTAACCTAACCTAACCTAACCTAACCTAACCTAACCTAACCTAACCTAACCTAACCTAACCTAACCTAACCTAACCTAACCTAACCTAACCTAACCTAACCTAACCTAACCTAACCTAACCTAACCTAACCTAACCTAACCTAACCTAACCTAACCTAACCTAACCTAACCTAACCTAACCTAACCTAACCTAACCTAACCTAACCTAACCTAACCTAACCTAACCTAACCTAACCTAACCTAACCTAACCTAACCTAACCTAACCTAACCTAACCTAACCTAACCTAACCTAACCTAACCTAACCTAACCTAACCTAACCTAACCTAACCTAACCTAACCTAACCTAACCTAACCTAACCTAACCTAACCTAACCTAACCTAACCTAACCTAACCTAACCTAACCTAACCTAACCTAACCTAACCTAACCTAACCTAACCTAACCTAACCTAACCTAACCTAACCTAACCTAACCTAACCTAACCTAACCTAACCTAACCTAACCTAACCTAACCTAACCTAACCTAACCTAACCTAACCTAACCTAACCTAACCTAACCTAACCTAACCTAACCTAACCTAACCTAACCTAACCTAACCTAACCTAACCTAACCTAACCTAACCTAACCTAACCTAACCTAACCTAACCTAACCTAACCTAACCTAACCTAACCTAACCTAACCTAACCTAACCTAACCTAACCTAACCTAACCTAACCTAACCTAACCTAACCTAACCTAACCTAACCTAACCTAACCTAACCTAACCTAACCTAACCTAACCTAACCTAACCTAACCTAACCTAACCTAACCTAACCTAACCTAACCTAACCTAACCTAACCTAACCTAACCTAACCTAACCTAACCTAACCTAACCTAACCTAACCTAACCTAACCTAACCTAACCTAACCTAACCTAACCTAACCTAACCTAACCTAACCTAACCTAACCTAACCTAACCTAACCTAACCTAACCTAACCTAACCTAACCTAACCTAACCTAACCTAACCTAACCTAACCTAACCTAACCTAACCTAACCTAACCTAACCTAACCTAACCTAACCTAACCTAACCTAACCTAACCTAACCTAACCTAACCTAACCTAACCTAACCTAACCTAACCTAACCTAACCTAACCTAACCTAACCTAACCTAACCTAACCTAACCTAACCTAACCTAACCTAACCTAACCTAACCTAACCTAACCTAACCTAACCTAACCTAACCTAACCTAACCTAACCTAACCTAACCTAACCTAACCTAACCTAACCTAACCTAACCTAACCTAACCTAACCTAACCTAACCTAACCTAACCTAACCTAACCTAACCTAGCCTAACCTAACCTAACCTAACCTAACCTAACCTAACCTAACCTAACCTAACCTAACCTAACCTAACCTAACCTAACCTAACCTAACCTAACCTAACCTAACCTAACCTAACCTAACCTAACCTAACCTAACCTAACCTAACCTAACCTAACCTAACCTAACCTAACCTAACCTAACCTAACCTAACCTAACCTAACCTAACCTAACCTAACCTAACCTAACCTAACCTAACCTAACCTAACCTAACCTAACCTAACCTAACCTAACCTAACCTAACCTAACCTAACCTAACCTAACCTAACCTAACCTAACCTAACCTAACCTAACCTAACCTAACCTAACCTAACCTAACCTAACCTAACCTAACCTAACCTAACCTAACCTAACCTAACCTAACCTAACCTAACCTAACCTAACCTAACCTAACCTAACCTAACCTAACCTAACCTAACCTAACCTAACCTAACCTAACCTAACCTAACCTAACCTAACCTAACCTAACCTAACCTAACCTAACCTAACCTAACCTAACCTAACCTAACCTAACCTAACCTAACCTAACCTAACCTAACCTAACCTAACCTAACCTAACCTAACCTAACCTAACCTAACCTAACCTAACCTAACCTAACCTAACCTAACCTAACCTAACCTAACCTAACCTAACCTAACCTAACCTAACCTAACCTAACCTAACCTAACCTAACCTAACCTAACCTAACCTAACCTAACCTAACCTAACCTAACCTAACCTAACCTAACCTAACCTAACCTAACCTAACCTAACCTAACCTAACCTAACCTAACCTAACCTAACCTAACCTAACCTAACCTAACCTAACCTAACCTAACCTAACCTAACCTAACCTAACCTAACCTAACCTAACCTAACCTAACCTAACCTAACCTAACCTAACCTAACCTAACCTAACCTAACCTAACCTAACCTAACCTAACCTAACCTAACCTAACCTAACCTAACCTAACCTAACCTAACCTAACCTAACCTAACCTAACCTAACCTAACCTAACCTAACCTAACCTAACCTAACCTAACCTAACCTAACCTAACCTAACCTAACCTAACCTAACCTAACCTAACCTAACCTAACCTAACCTAACCTAACCTAACCTAACCTAACCTAACCTAACCTAACCTAACCTAACCTAACCTAACCTAACCTAACCTAACCTAACCTAACCTAACCTAACCTAACCTAACCTAACCTAACCTAACCTAACCTAACCTAACCTAACCTAACCTAACCTAACCTAACCTAACCTAACCTAACCTAACCTAACCTAACCTAACCTAACCTACCCTAACCTAACCTAACCTAACCTAACCTAACCTAACCTAACCTAACCTAACCTAACCTAACCTAACCTAACCTAACCTAACCTAACCTAACCTAACCTAACCTAACCTAACCTAACCTAACCTAACCTAACCTAACCTAACCTAACCTAACCTAACCTAACCTAACCTAACCTAACCTAACCTAACCTAACCTAACCTAACCTAACCTAACCTAACCTAACCTAACCTAACCTAACCTAACCTAACCTAACCTAACCTAACCTAACCTAACCTAACCTAACCTAACCTAACCTAACCTAACCTAACCTAACCTAACCTAACCTAACCTAACCTAACCTAACCTAACCTAACCTAACCTAACCTAACCTAACCTAACCTAACCTAACCTAACCTAACCTAACCTAACCTAACCTAACCTAACCTAACCTAACCTAACCTAACCTAACCTAACCTAACCTAACCTAACCTAACCTAACCTAACCTAACCTAACCTAACCTAACCTAACCTAACCTAACCTAACCTAACCTAACCTAACCTAACCTAACCTAACCTAACCTAACCTAACCTAACCTAACCTAACCTAACCTAACCTAACCTAACCTAACCTAACCTAACCTAACCTAACCTAACCTAACCTAACCTAACCTAACCTAACCTAACCTAACCTAACCTAACCTAACCTAACCTAACCTAACCTAACCTAACCTAACCTAACCTAACCTAACCTAACCTAACCTAACCTAACCTAACCTAACCTAACCTAACCTAACCTAACCTAACCTAACCTAACCTAACCTAACCTAACCTAACCTAACCTAACCTAACCTAACCTAACCTAACCTAACCTAACCTAACCTAACCTAACCTAACCTAACCTAACCTAACCTAACCTAACCTAACCTAACCTAACCTAACCTAACCTAACCTAACCTAACCTAACCTAACCTAACCTAACCTAACCTAACCTAACCTAACCTAACCTAACCTAACCTAACCTAACCTAACCTAACCTAACCTAACCTAACCTAACCTAACCTAACCTAACCTAACCTAACCTAACCTAACCTAACCTAACCTAACCTAACCTAACCTAACCTAACCTAACCTAACCTAACCTAACCTAACCTAACCTAACCTAACCTAACCTAACCTAACCTAACCTAACCTAACCTAACCTAACCTAACCTAACCTAACCTAACCTAACCTAACCTAACCTAACCTAACCTAACCTAACCTAACCTAACCTAACCTAACCTAACCTAACCTAACCTAACCTAACCTAACCTAACCTAACCTAACCTAACCTAACCTAACCTAACCTAACCTAACCTAACCTAACCTAACCTAACCTAACCTAACCTAACCTAACCTAACCTAACCTAACCTAACCTAACCTAACCTAACCTAACCTAACCTAACCTAACCTAACCTAACCTAACCTAACCTAACCTAACCTAACCTAACCTAACCTAACCTAACCTAACCTAACCTAACCTAACCTAACCTAACCTAACCTAACCTAACCTAACCTAACCTAACCTAACCTAACCTAACCTAACCTAACCTAACCTAACCTAACCTAACCTAACCTAACCTAACCTAACCTAACCTAACCTAACCTAACCTAACCTAACCTAACCTAACCTAACCTAACCTAACCTAACCTAACCTAACCTAACCTAACCTAACCTAACCTAACCTAACCTAACCTAACCTAACCTAACCTAACCTAACCTAACCTAACCTAACCTAACCTAACCTAACCTAACCTAACCTAACCTAACCTAACCTAACCTAACCTAACCTAACCTAACCTAACCTAACCTAACCTAACCTAACCTAACCTAACCTAACCTAACCTAACCTAACCTAACCTAACCTAACCTAACCTAACCTAACCTAACCTAACCTAACCTAACCTAACCTAACCTAACCTAACCTAACCTAACCTAACCTAACCTAACCTAACCTAACCTAACCTAACCTAACCTAACCTAACCTAACCTAACCTAACCTAACCTAACCTAACCTAACCTAACCTAACCTAACCTAACCTAACCTAACCTAACCTAACCTAACCTAACCTAACCTAACCTAACCTAACCTAACCTAACCTAACCTAACCTAACCTAACCTAACCTAACCTAACCTAACCTAACCTAACCTAACCTAACCTAACCTAACCTAACCTAACCTAACCTAACCTAACCTAACCTAACCTAACCTAACCTAACCTAACCTAACCTAACCTAACCTAACCTAACCTAACCTAACCTAACCTAACCTAACCTAACCTAACCTAACCTAACCTAACCTAACCTAACCTAACCTAACCTAACCTAACCTAACCTAACCTAACCTAACCTAACCTAACCTAACCTAACCTAACCTAACCTAACCTAACCTAACCTAACCTAACCTAACCTAACCTAACCTAACCTAACCTAACCTAACCTAACCTAACCTAACCTAACCTAACCTAACCTAACCTAACCTAACCTAACCTAACCTAACCTAACCTAACCTAACCTAACCTAACCTAACCTAACCTAACCTAACCTAACCTAACCTAACCTAACCTAACCTAACCTCACCTAACCTAACCTAACCTAACCTAACCTAACCTAACCTAACCTAACCTAACCTAACCTAACCTAACCTAACCTAACCTAACCTAACCTAACCTAACCTAACCTAACCTAACCTAACCTAACCTAACCTAACCTAACCTAACCTAACCTAACCTAACCTAACCTAACCTAACCTAACCTAACCTAACCTAACCTAACCTAACCTAACCTAACCTAACCTAACCTAACCTAACCTAACCTAACCTAACCTAACCTAACCTAACCTAACCTAACCTAACCTAACCTAACCTAACCTAACCTAACCTAACCTAACCTAACCTAACCTAACCTAACCTAACCTAACCTAACCTAACCTAACCTAACCTAACCTAACCTAACCTAACCTAACCTAACCTAACCTAACCTAACCTAACCTAACCTAACCTAACCTAACCTAACCTAACCTAACCTAACCTAACCTAACCTAACCTAACCTAACCTAACCTAACCTAACCTAACCTAACCTAACCTAACCTAACCTAACCTAACCTAACCTAACCTAACCTAACCTAACCTAACCTAACCTAACCTAACCTAACCTAACCTAACCTAACCTAACCTAACCTAACCTAACCTAACCTAACCTAACCTAACCTAACCTAACCTAACCTAACCTAACCTAACCTAACCTAACCTAACCTAACCTAACCTAACCTAACCTAACCTAACCTAACCTAACCTAACCTAACCTAACCTAACCTAACCTAACCTAACCTAACCTAACCTAACCTAACCTAACCTAACCTAACCTAACCTAACCTAACCTAACCTAACCTAACCTAACCTAACCTAACCTAACCTAACCTAACCTAACCTAACCTAACCTAACCTAACCTAACCTAACCTAACCTAACCTAACCTAACCTAACCTAACCTAACCTAACCTAACCTAACCTAACCTAACCTAACCTAACCTAACCTAACCTAACCTAACCTAACCTAACCTAACCTAACCTAACCTAACCTAACCTAACCTAACCTAACCTAACCTAACCTAACCTAACCTAACCTAACCTAACCTAACCTAACCTAACCTAACCTAACCTAACCTAACCTAACCTAACCTAACCTAACCTAACCTAACCTAACCTAACCTAACCTAACCTAACCTAACCTAACCTAACCTAACCTAACCTAACCTAACCTAACCTAACCTAACCTAACCTAACCTAACCTAACCTAACCTAACCTAACCTAACCTAACCTAACCTAACCTAACCTAACCTAACCTAACCTAACCTAACCTAACCTAACCTAACCTAACCTAACCTAACCTAACCTAACCTAACCTAACCTAACCTAACCTAACCTAACCTAACCTAACCTAACCTAACCTAACCTAACCTAACCTAACCTAACCTAACCTAACCTAACCTAACCTAACCTAACCTAACCTAACCTAACCTAACCTAACCTAACCTAACCTAACCTAACCTAACCTAACCTAACCTAACCTAACCTAACCTAACCTAACCTAACCTAACCTAACCTAACCTAACCTAACCTAACCTAACCTAACCTAACCTAACCTAACCTAACCTAACCTAACCTAACCTAACCTAACCTAACCTAACCTAACCTAACCTAACCTAACCTAACCTAACCTAACCTAACCTAACCTAACCTAACCTAACCTAACCTAACCTAACCTAACCTAACCTAACCTAACCTAACCTAACCTAACCTAACCTAACCTAACCTAACCTAACCTAACCTAACCTAACCTAACCTAACCTAACCTAACCTAACCTAACCTAACCTAACCTAACCTAACCTAACCTAACCTAACCTAACCTAACCTAACCTAACCTAACCTAACCTAACCTAACCTAACCTAACCTAACCTAACCTAACCTAACCTAACCTAACCTAACCTAACCTAACCTAACCTAACCTAACCTAACCTAACCTAACCTAACCTAACCTAACCTAACCTAACCTAACCTAACCTAACCTAACCTAACCTAACCTAACCTAACCTAACCTAACCTAACCTAACCTAACCTAACCTAACCTAATCTAACCTAACCTAACCTAACCTAACCTAACCTAACCTAACCTAACCTAACCTAACCTAACCTAACCTAACCTAACCTAACCTAACCTAACCTAACCTAACCTAACCTAACCTAACCTAACCTAACCTAACCTAACCTAACCTAACCTAACCTAACCTAACCTAACCTAACCTAACCTAACCTAACCTAACCTAACCTAACCTAACCTAACCTAACCTAACCTAACCTAACCTAACCTAACCTAACCTAACCTAACCTAACCTAACCTAACCTAACCTAACCTAACCTAACCTAACCTAACCTAACCTAACCTAACCTAACCTAACCTAACCTAACCTAACCTAACCTAACCTAACCTAACCTAACCTAACCTAACCTAACCTAACCTAACCTAACCTAACCTAACCTAACCTAACCTAACCTAACCTAACCTAACCTAACCTAACCTAACCTAACCTAACCTAACCTAACCTAACCTAACCTAACCTAACCTAACCTAACCTAACCTAACCTAACCTAACCTAACCTAACCTAACCTAACCTAACCTAACCTAACCTAACCTAACCTAACCTAACCTAACCTAACCTAACCTAACCTAACCTAACCTAACCTAACCTAACCTAACCTAACCTAACCTAACCTAACCTAACCTAACCTAACCTAACCTAACCTAACCTAACCTAACCTAACCTAACCTAACCTAACCTAACCTAACCTAACCTAACCTAACCTAACCTAACCTAACCTAACCTAACCTAACCTAACCTAACCTAACCTAACCTAACCTAACCTAACCTAACCTAACCCAACCCGAACCTAACCCAACCCGAACCTAACCCAACCCGAACCTAACCCAACCCGAACCTAACCCAACCCGAACCTAACCCAACCCGAACCTAACCCAACCCGAACCTAACCCAACCCGAACCTAACCCAACCCGAACCTAACCCAACCCGAACCTAACCCAACCCAAACCTAACCCAACCCAAACCTAACCCAACCCAAACCTAACCCAACCAAAACCACCAAAAAACCTCTAATTTCAACATTAATTTTGAAATTACTTTATTTCTTAAATTTTATTTGAATTCTGTAAAGCGCTCGTCAAGCCCGATCTTTTGACACTTCTCGCGCCCTGATCTGACCACTAAAACACAGAAAAAAGCACCGCCAACCCGCCCTTTGCTTATGACTTGTGTATAGTGGGGTACGGAATATTAGGAAACCGTCACCCAATTTAAAAAAAATATTCTCAAAACAGACTAACTATTGCTTGCTGATTGTTTCGCATACATCCGTTCATTTCAATTCGTAAACTTACCGTAAAACAGCAATTAAGTCCTTATTAATTTCTTTAACTATAGTTCTGATAACATTTCACATAAACGTATGGAATGGGAGAACTATTCCTAACAATCTTAATTTTGTTAACTTATACATTAACTGTTACTCAGTTGTCAATGATTAAATTGTCAAGCATGGCGTTTTGCTTGCGCCTCTCATAAATTATCGTGTCGTAAAAAAAAATTTGATAATGAGTTTTCGATACAGTAATGTGCAGTACACAGAAAGGGGGCGAGCGTTAGTGGTGTGCGGTGATAATTTGTCCATGGCAGTGCGACGGTACGATGAGCAAATTGGTGTAAGATTTTCCTGGATCATCATGCTTTGTGCATAACTTTGAACAATTATTGAGTTATGTGTGACTTGTGTGAGTGATTGAAGATAAAAGTTATTAAATTAATTATTGTAAATAATGGTGATTAGTATTTTTAAACACGAGAAGACGGTTGACATGTCAGTTAACCGCGGCTGGCGCGTATCGACGTGGGACGCAAGCACGGTGACCATGTTTACCTTTGATATTTTTTGTGTAGATTGTTTAGACGAAAATATTTCACATTTATGTCGGTTTGTGTATATACAAAGAATAACGTTGTAGATGAACAGTGAAAAAGACACAGAAGAAATAAAAATGGAAATAGCCAGAATCAATAATGTGCAAGTATCCGGAGCCTCTGCCAAGGATATTTGTGAAATTAAAAGTACCCGCTCATCTGCCAGAGTCAGACCATGCTAAAGGCCCTACTGCACCATGTCCCTTATCAAAACCCGCATATGCAGACATGCTTCAGCGCCGAAACTATTCGCCGGTAATCGAGTCAGTGGACCCACGAGTTTCAGCCGAGGAAGTACTTAAAACGGTTAAACAGAAAATTGACGTCATTGTTCTTGGAGTGGGGGTCAATAAGGTGCGAATGATCAAATATCAAAGGGTAATATTCAGTTGCAACTCACAAACTGATAGGCGAAAAATCCAGGATACCATTAAACATAGCAACCTTCAACTACATAACTGCAAGAACCAACACTCAAAAATTCTCAAATTAACAGGTATAATTAACGAACTAATTGACGGTGAATTAATTTTCTATCGCTTCTATTAAGAAGCGCTTCTATTAAGAAGCGATAGTAAATCAAAACTCAAAACTTATTTATAGAATAGAGAAAGAAACCAAAGATTCAAAAATTATTCGTAGAATTAAAGTCCGCACTGCTTTGCTTGCTTTAACATCATAATTGACGTCAATCCTAAATTATGGTCTGCTCTTAACAAAGTCAGAATAGGCTAACAATTGGTTACCGCTGTTTACCAATCTAACCGTTTTAAGTATATGGAAAGATTTTGATGATTCATTTTTGAATGGAAAGCAAGTGCTTGTCATGTGGTCCTACATAAATTTGAACGAGATCTGACGAGTAGTTTTTGAGTAATTTTGAAGTCGGTTATTTTTTGTTAGTAAAATTTAGAATATTCTAATTTCGGCATGTCAAAGAGAGACAAAGGTGCTCCTTTCCTTTTCCTTCTGGAAAAAAATTTACTGACGTTTTTATTTCACCTCACCTCTTTGGGGCGTGGCTAGAGATTTATCCTTCAAACATAATCATCACTTAGTTCTCCATTTTCCTAAATTCAGCACATATCATCAGGAAGAAAATAAATAAATAAATAATAAATAAATAAATAACGCTTCACACTCATAGCCCCACACTAGGATTCCCTGTGTCGTGGGTGCCATGGACAACACACAACAATAGACAAGGACATTCACACCCAGACCGAGAACAGAAATTCAAACTCATCATTCAAATTTCCGCCTCGCTGGGAATCGAACCCAGGACCCTTGGTGCGGCGATCCGGCATGGTAACCATTGCACCACACGGGTCGTCAAAATATAATATAAAAATAAAATACTCACGTTTTTATCTTTTTGGGGCGTGGCGAGGGATTCTTCTAACTGACCATCCCTGCTTCTGAAGTGTAGGCTCGGCCCAATAAAATGACGATATTTCATAATAATTATTTTAATTGCACTTTCCGTAAAATTCATCACAAAATAACTTATCAGAGCGCTCTGACAACTTGACAGTGATGTCAGAGCAGTGAGAACTCGACAGTGATAGATTCTCCGCATATTAATCGGCATGACAAGAGAAACAGCAATAATAACCTAATGTGCATGATCGTAATATAGACATCACTGTTGTGCCTATGCAAAATACCGAAGAGTAAATAAGACCGCACCATACTATGGCACAGTATCACTGATGATTTTTCTGCGCCTAGAACTCGCTTTAATTAATTGCTACTAGGTGAACAAATCTGATGAGAAATTTAATACCCCAGCTTTGTTTTGGCACACATGCTTGCATGTTTTTGCTATCCTAGTACTGACTGCAAGTGTTTTATAATGATGATTTACTAGCTAGCATTTATTAATTCATATTGATATTCTAATGTCACCTACAATTTTATTTATGTGAGATACACTAACGCCTGTCATGTTAGTGGTCATATTTTGAAATGAATAAATAAAATATTGGTTACCATAAAAAATAAAAATATTGAAAATCAGTAATACCCATTAATAAGAACACTTTTATCATAAATTAAATCTCAATTTAACCTGCATACCCAACTTCGTTTCGCCATCCAAAACGCGGCAAGAATGAGCTGTCAAGTTCCCGTCAGGGATGGGAAGTGGGAACGTAGCGTAAGGGATAGGAACGGTACTCCGTCTAACAGTTCGGCCACCTACGATCCTTCCGTCAGCGTAGGCCATGTAGGAATGGTCCCAGCATCACACTTCACACCAGAATGCACTTTTTCTCCTAGTTATAGCCCCCAACGGCAAGAATCTATTTATGATCCAGATCCAACCATTAAGATGTTCGGTTTAGATGTTTGGATGTTTGTGAATTAAACTTACAGCATCCTGCTTTTCATCCCAAAGAATGGATGTCATTGATGTCGACAACATGCTTGTTATTTAACATTCTAACAAGTTGCTAAGGATTAAAAAAAATATACGAGATCGATGGCTACTAAAGCTTCCATTGTATGATAAAAATTATCACAATGTGTCTCACCGCAAAATTTTTATTAAGAACAATGAACTACTTTATAACTTAGTTACGAATCAGCTGTTTAAAGGTCGGCCATTACTTACATTTACTTACATTACACGACAAAACTATTCTTCGATTACTATAGGAAAATACTATACTATAATACTATAGGAAAATGAGCAGTGATAGTGTCACGTTGTAAGGGGCGTGATCAAATGAGATAAAAAAATAAATAAAAAAATACGTTAAGAAATTTAAATTATAATACATCCAATAGGCATAGGTACAAACGGTAATAATAGAACACCGCTATACAAAGGGGTCGTGAGGCGGCCTCGGTCATAAAACACCTCCCGGTCTCGGTCCGAAAATACCCCACTCTCCTCCGTGTCCCATCCCGTAGCCTCCAGACAGCAGTCCGCTCCGCTAGGCCAGGCACTATTCAGCTTCCCAGCTGCTCCGGGTGCGGTTGTGCCGGTTCCAGCTAACGTTTCGTAACGTTGAGGGTGTACGGTGTTCCCAAGTATGGGAACGTAGTATCTCAGATTTATAAGGATATACCAACAAGATTCCAGCTTAATACTCCGATAATGAAGAGTTCTTAATATGGTACTTTAAAAAACGTAATCACGTAAGGTTTGTATGTAGCTTCGACCAGAACAAAAGGTGACGCGTACGCGCTCAGTCTATCTCAAACGGACTCATCGCCGGTCGCCCGCTGGACTAAGTCAAGCCCACCGTCAGCTGCTCCCGCGCCGCCCGCAACCCGCGTACCGCGCACGGCATTGGCTAGCGCGTTAGGCTACTTTATAGCTATATATATGTTTAACGAACGTTCCGTTACAATTAGGAATGGCACATTTCACCTATCACTGGATATTTCACTTGTTAAATAAACTTCACCTTTTCACACCTGTGACATGCATCGAAACCGTCTGTTACATTTAACGGGACTGTGAATTCACCACAGTATTCCTTTTACTGTGACTTAACGCCGGCCACCGGCCAAAATTCACAGAATCCCATCGTGCGAAAAAGAGAAAGCAACATTTGTGACTTGAGCCGTGCGTGAGCGAGAGCGACACAGACACTAGAAGAGAGAATTTGTTTAAGTGAAATTGCATCTTATTCGCAACGTTATTAGACTTAAGTTTGTCTGATTTCTTTCAACTTGCTTCGTTAATAATATCGCTACGGTACAAAAACTTTAAATGAAAATGAGTCTTATTTTAAACTGTAAGGTTTTGATTAAACTATGTAGGTAATTGATATTTACAACCACGTCGTGTCTCGTGAATTCGTGAATTTCGTGGAACGAAGTACGATAACGTTGACTCGGTGAGATTTCGCTTCACAGTTCATAATCATTTGTAATCTTTACTCTGCGCGCCCGTCTCGCGCACGGTTTCGTTGATATTTTAAACATACCTAGTGATAATAGTTAATGAATGAATACTGTTAGTTAGTAGTATAGATAGATAATAGTCAGGGTCCTCAAACTTAGTACAATGAACAGGGAAAGATGACAGATATTATGATACTAAATAAAGACGCATGTTCATTACAAACAGTAAACCATTGCAAGAGGTTTTTTCGGTTGAGTGGCATTATAATTGTAGTTCCATAATATTTATACAGATAGCAGCACTTGTTCCTATTTTTTCGTTCTATAGAGATGGACGCAACGCAGATAAATATTTTTGTGTTTTTAAATATTTTTTATATTTTATTCAATCGGAATGCTGAAAAATAAATGAATTAGATAAATGTTATTAGACATATTATTAAATACAAAATATAATGTTGTATTATAATAATGCAATGACCATAGACAAGAAAAATGTTTTAATTTTGTCTTTGGTCTCTCAACGTCAAGTTTGATGAATTTGACATTGTTGTTGATTGCGTTTTTCCGTGGTTTTCGCCTAAAAAATATAATTTTATGTGAATTGTGTGTAATTTGAGTCGAATGCTGCTGTAATAGTTCCTCCAGTTATTATCATACAAAAATCCGAGATATTGTGTAGTGTTGTGCGTGGTTTTGAGTCAAGATTTTTTTTTTCCTTGTGCACCTTGATTTTACAATATCTACAAATTATTATTAAGCATTGCTGTGTACCTGGATGCTCTGAAAGAAAACATAAATAAATTCTAAAAATTATTCAATTTTTTATTTCCAATGGTTCCTCCTTCAAAATACCATAAAATAAACTGTAGTATAGACTATAGAACTAGGAACATTTTATATTGGCTAGTGTTGCCAGGTTGTAAAATTGGATTTACGGTAGATCTACGTAATTATGTGCTGCCTGGCAACACTGGTTGACTTTTAGTTCCAGAACACTCTATATTGGCACCACTGACGCACATTTCTAATCTTAGGCGCGAAGTTTGGTCTCTATTTCAGTATATTACAAAGTACTCTGTGATAATAGTGTACTCGAGTATTGACAAGCCGGTTGACAGTGACAATTGCAATTGCGACAAAAGTTGCGATGCATGTCATTTGTAGGAACTTCAGTGGGTTTCACTTAAGTCTGCATTTCGCTTATCATGGCAACTTTTACTTCAAGTGCGGACTTACGTGAAATCCACTGTAGCCTGGGTTCGTACAAATGACATCCATCTTAATTTTAATGTATGTGTAACCTGGGCCATTGTACCTAATAAATATGATGCTTACATAAAATACATACATAATTAAGTATGTCGATTGTTGTTTACTTGTAAAACAAACTCAATAATCTTACAAAAACATATTTATCTGCCCTAACAAAACAACAAAACATACATAAAAATAATGTAATTTGCATACAATTATAAAAAAAGATATAATACTACACTACGTAACAACTCAGTGGTGGGGTGACTGGCAACAGTAGGTAAATATTGGCATAAGTTTATTTTTTTATTTTTGAACCGATTGAAATAGTGCAAACACTAAATATTAATCCAAACTCATTACAATACATCAGGGAAAACGGCATCTAAACGGGTTGAGCCGTTCCTGAGATTAGCCAGAACAGACAAAAAATACAGTTTTATTAATGTATATACATATATTTAATATTAAAAATTTTTTTAGGGGGATTTTCATGTAATTGGGGCGATTTTAGGGGTTTTTGAACTAGTTTTAGGGGGTAAATATTTTTGAGAGTTGGCAACACTGTCGCCGGTAAGTTGACCGCTGAGCTTTGGTAATGACTGAATCAAGTCACTATCACTGCGAAATGTAACGGACGGAATAAAATGCACCCACTGTGACAATACTCGTCAATAATGAAATATACCAGTGGTGATTTTTCACGGGTGATTTAACAGTGACAAAAATAAATAATTTCACGGACTTGATAGTGAAATAAAAGTAACGATATTTCCCATCGCTAGTTACAATACCCCTTCTCCTGGGAAAGGATTTTACCTGTGTGAAATCCGCTAAACTAAGAACCCTAGAAGTGTACAACATATCAGTCCCTTAATCGAGCATTGATAACTTTAAGATCTTTGACATGCCATGTTCCTAAATCATTTCTATTTAAGTCTTCCAAAATATAAACCAGTGGTGAGCGTTTAACCTTTACTCTACATTTTTGGAATTTAGGTGCAAGCTTTTTGCTATAGTGAGCGCCTTTGTCACTTTGAAAATAGCAACGTTTCCACACAAGATCTCCTACTTCGAACTCGGCCTTTTTACGACGTAAATTATATCGGCGAGTATTTTTAACATGTGCATTCCAAAGTGCGGTTTGCACTTTGTTAAAAATAGAAGATAAATTACCTAGATTTTCGGCATACGCATCGCGAGGCAAAAATACTAAATCTTCCAGGTCATCATTTTCTATGTAGTGTGACCCACATACGACTAATTCCCTACCGTGTACTAAGAAGGCAGGAGTATATCCAGTACTTTCATTGACAGAATTATTCATAGCAAATTGAATTTGGGGTAAATTAACGTCCCAAGTTCGATGATCATCTTCCACGAATGCAGACACTGCCGTTATGATGGTTTTATTGTACCTTTCTACGGTGTTAGTTTGTGGAGTATACTTAGGAGAAAAATGGATATTAGGTACTTTGTATTTATTAAAAAGTTTGTCTAATTCTCTACTGATAAATTGACTTCCATTGTCTAATATTACGGTCTGAGGAATTCCGTGTACGAGGAATACATCATTTTCTAAATGCTTACATATAAGATCTGCCGTAGCTCTGCGCAGCGGAAATAGGAAACAATATTTAGAAAAACAGCAAACCACTACAAATATGTATTGATTTTGTTTTCTAGAAGTTGGTAATGGTCCAACCAAATCTATTGAGAGCGATTGAAAGGGACGACAAATATCCTTGGGTCTACCCATCTTCCCTAGGGTGCCATGGGTAGGCAATTTGTACGCTAAACAGGTCTCACAACTAGACACAAATTTCGCTACATCCGCGTACATACCAGGCCAGTAGAATCGAAGTGCTAAGCGTTTATAAGTCTTAAACACGCCAAAATGCCCAGCAGTAGGCTCAGAATGATTTTGTGTCAAAATTTCCTGTCTCTTTTCGATCGGAATAACTTCTTTCCAAGCGAATTCAGTCGTAAGAGTATTGTTACTCCTCATGTACCTAAATAAAGCATTGTTTTCTATCTTGTAGTTAGGAAAACTTACAGAATCTGTTTGACAGCCATTGAAAATGTTCAAGTACCAACTGTCTTGGGTTTGAGGCGTAGAAATAATGGGATTATTACTATTTATAATAGCATCAACAGATACGCTTCTTGACAGAGCATCCGGGACAACATTGTCTTTGCCGCGGCGATGTCTTATCTCAAAGTTAAAAGAAGAAATACGTATACCCCATCTCGCCAACCGACCTGTGGGGTTGGTTAGGGATAGAAACCACTTGAGTGAAGAGTGGTCAGTGAATACAAGAAAAGGCTTGTCGTTCTCTAAATAACACCGCCAGTGCTCGATTGCAGTAAGTACTGCAAGAGCTTCTCTTTCGGTCGTGCTATAGTTTCTTTCCGGTTTGGTCAATGAACGACTCATAAAAGCCACTGGGTGCTCGACGCCATTAATAGTTTGGGCGAGCATAGCACCAATTCCGAAATTACTCGCATCGGTATGTACCTCGAAAGGATGATTAAAATCAGGGCAAGCCAAGACAGGTGCGCGAACTAGTTTATTCTTAAGATCTACGAAGGCCTTTTCGGCTTCAGGCGTCCACTCAAATGGCGGCGAATTCTTTTTAGTGGATGTTAACCGGTTTAAAGGACCCGCAATCGTGCTAAATTGAGGTATAAATCGTCTGTACCACGAAGCTGTGCCCAAGAAACGTTTCACTTCCTTCCTATTAGTAGGAGTTGGATATTTTGAAATCGCTTCAACTTTCTCGGGGTCAGTTCTTAAGCCATGAGAATCGATGACATAACCGAGGTAGCGAAGTTTACTTCTGAAAAATTCACATTTGTCTAGATTTATTGTAAGTTTTGCAGAACGCAATTTATCAAGGACTTTGAGAAGTAAAGAGACGTGTTCTTCAAATGTTTGGCTCACCACGATTATATCATCGAGATACGCGAATACCTTAAGCTCAAATTCTGGTCCAAATAAAAGATCTACGAGTCTTTGTTGGGTCGCTGGTGCATTGGTTAAACCAAATGGAGTAACTTTGAACATGAATGTACCACGACCCGGTACGTAAAATGCAGTTTTTTCACGATCCGTCTCTTCAATCATAATTTGCCAGAAGGCCTTAGATAAATCTAAACTGCTCAAATATTTAGCGTTCTTTAAGTTGTCTAGAATCTCAGAGATATAAGGTAGACTATAGGCATCCTTCTTAGTTACAGAATTAAGCTTTCGGCTATCTAAACAAAATCTAGGTTTTCCATCCTTTTTACCAACCACCAGTACAGGGGATGACCACGGGCTTTCACAAGGCTCAATTACATCTAATTTGAGCATCTCATCGACCTGTTCCGATATTATTCGCTGCTTTTCCGGAGACATGCGATAATATCTTTGACGGATCGGCTCAGCATCACCTGTGTCGATCCGATGTTTAATGAGATGAGTTCGTCCTAAACCTTTTTCGGAGAATGAGATATCTTTGAAAGCACCCACAATCTTATCTGCTTCGTGTTTCTGTACTTTATTTAAATTTTCATAAGAATGAATATGAATATTCGAAGAATTAGAGACTTCAGACAACCCGGGATCATACTCATATAAGTTTTCTAAATTTGTCAAGTACTTAGGGCATAAATTGAATTTATTCCAGAAATCGATACCCAAGATAAGCGTTGTTTCGATTTCTGGGATTACATATGCTTTAATTATCGAAAATTTATTTTCAAATGTCACTGGTAGAAAGACGTATCCAAGGGACGATATTTTTTGACCACCAGCAGCAGTAACTGTAATTTTTTGATCAATGTAAAGAACAAGGTCAAACTTATGCAATAGTTCATGAGTGTTTTTTCCTAATATCGTTATAGCTGATCCAGAATCCAGCAAACCATATAAATATATGTCTTTAGTTTTGTGGATCTTAACTTTAAGATACGGACGAGGATCTCTGCTTGGTTTAACGTTGAAAATTGTGTGTTGAACAGATTTACTCAAAAAAAAATTCCGAACAGTTAACAGCCAATCCTTCCACTCCGAGCAAGTAGTACGACTGACTGTTGGTTTCACACAATTTTCACCTACAAGTTTTTTGGATTGCAATTTTGACAGTCGGGTGTGCGGACGTCTTTCTTTCTACATCTAAAACAGAAAATATTTCTTTCGGCTGTGCACTCTTTCATAGAGTGTGTGTTAACACGGCAACGGAAACAATATGTTTTTACTTTTGGAGCATCGGGATTAATTACAGAAACCTGTTGAAAGCCTCTGTTACTAGGACCCTCATCACTTTTAGGTCGAGAAGAAAACATTCTACGATTATAAAAAGTATTTTGAGTAGATGTGCTTTTAAACCTCTGAGATCGATAGCAAAACTCAGGGGCTAGAGTGTTAATACCAAGAGGTGGAGGTTCCCTAAATTGGTCAGCACGTGCCTTTATTTGTTCATAGTTCTTACAAACAACACGCAATTTTTCTATGGACGTAACGTCTGAACTTGTCGCAAGTATTGTCGAGTAGCATGGTCTGATATTATGCAAGATGATTTCTAATTTATCCTCCTCCTTTAGAGGTTTACTTAAGCGGCTAAACATTCCATCCATAATAGATAAGTAGACTGTAATACTCTCATCGTTACCTTGGGTTCTATCACGTATTTCCCTAGACATACGGTAGTCAAAATCAGCAATATCAAAATCTTCGCGGAGATGTGTAAGGAAATCACTCCAATCGACTACCTTAGATTTTATGCTGCGGTACCAATGCAGAGCGTCTCCCTCAAAAATTTCACAGGCAGATATGAGCATCTTATCTTCAGATATTCCTCTAGCTACACGAAACTCCTCCAATTTACTTATAAACTCGCGAACACAAGATTTTCCCGAAAATTTTAATTTATTTAGTTCAGAAGTGAAACCACGCTCACAAGAAACTGCTATGTTAAGACCTTGCAAACTTTTTCTATCGATGCATTCTTCACCTTCTATTATTACTCTAGACTCTTTAGAAGACTTAATTAGAGATGTCAAAACAGACTGATAGTTGTCCAAGGTTCGTTTTAGTTCGCTAACATCAGAAGGATTATCGGTTTTGCCAGGTGGCTGAATCCTTTGAATTCTGTAGTGCAAATGATTTATTAAAGACTTGGTTCTATTAAAAAGAGATTCATTATAATTAGCTTTAGGCGCTCCACCCACTGAAGACGCGTCCCGCCGCGGTGCGCAGAGCGACGGATAACACAACTGCGCGCGGGGCAATTTCCCGCGCGGTGCCGCGTCGGCAGTGTGTTGTACTAGGCGTGATTTCTATACAAATTGACATAATTGCATACAATGGTAAAATCTGCCATCCCGCGCACCGCGACGGGGCGCGGTGCAGTGGGTGGAGCGCCTTAAGGGATTCAATATTGATTCGAATTTTATCTAATGATTCTAGAGAAGATTTAACATCCGATGAATAATCAAACACCGAGTCTAGGATCTCGTCAGAAGGATATAATTGTGTTAATTTAGTAACTTGTCTGCGAAGACCTTCTACATTATCGGATGGAATTTCCCCTCTAATGCTAACTTCGTACACTAATTCAGCTTTTTGAAGTAATAAAAATTTTATTGGATAAGCCATTATACAAAACTAGTTGAACAATTAATTTAAAATCTACTTTCCCAGCAAAGATAAGTTGTGCAAAAAAAACAGTAAGAGGAAAGAGAAAGAAAAAGAAAAAAAAACGTCAGAACTCAAAAAAATACAAGATAATATAAACAAGAAGCGAGATCCGTTCTGTTACAATTATCTTTACGACGATAATAAGCTAAAACAGAGAAAGAAGGAAAAGAAAAAAAAACTAACTAAGAAAACAAAAAGCACAAACAAGAATTACGTACAACTATGTATCATTCAACTAATGTGTTAACTGTTAATATTACAAATAATCTGGTTGTGAACTACTGTATAATATAAAAAAAAATTAAGTATAAAATTGAGGCAATATTTCGTTAATAGTAAATTAAACAATAAAATTATTAAGTACTAATTAGCACACTAGTTGAAATAATCAACAGTTATTATCGTCTCACAAACGTAAAAAAAACACACACACACCAAGAAAATCCGACACCAAGACAAACTACTAATATACCAAAACTGAGTGTGAATTATGACCTTAGACCACGTATATGGGCGCCATTGTCACGTTGTAAGGCGCGTGATCAAATGAGATAAAAAAATAAATAAAAAAATACGTTAAGAAATTTAAATTATAATACATCCAATAGGCATAGGTACAAACGGTAATAATAGAACACCGCTATACAAAGGGGTCGTGAGGCGGCCTCGGTCATAAAACACCTCCCGGTCTCGGTCCGAAAATACCCCACTCTCCTCCGTGTCCCGTCCCGTAGCCTCCAGACAGCAGTCCGCTCCGCTAGGCCAGGCACTATTCAGCTTCCCAGCTGCTCCGGGTGCGGTTGTGCCGGTTCCAGCTAACGTTTCGTAACGTTGAGGGTGTACGGTGTTCCCAAGTATGGGAACGTAGTATCTCAGATTTATAAGGATATACCAACAAGATTCCAGCTTAATACTCCGATAATGAAGAGTTCTTAATATGGTACTTTAAAAAACGTAATCACGTAAGGTTTGTATGTAGCTTCGACCAGAACAAAAGGTGACGCGTACGCGCTCAGTCTATCTCAAACGGACTCATCGCCGGTCGCCCGCTGGACTAAGTCAAGCCCACCGTCAGCTGCTCCCGCGCCGCCCGCAACCCGCGTACCGCGCACGGCATTGGCTAGCGCGTTAGGCTACTTTATAGCTATATATATGTTTAACGAACGTTCCGTTACAATAGCCTAGCGGTTAGAACGTTGATCTCCCGAACGAAGGGGCCCGAGTTCAAATCCTGGCACGCACCTCTAATTTCCAAAATATTATGTGCGTATTAGAAGTTAACTATCACTTGCTTCGGTGAAGGAAAACATCGTGAGGAAACTTACACACCGGAGAGTTCTCTATAAAGTTCTCAAAGGTGTGTGTAGTCTACCAATCCGCACTTGGCCAGCGTGGTAAGACTTATACAAGTAGAGTTAAATTATTTTGCACCTATAAATTGTCTTTATGTGAACTGATATAATAACTGATTAGGGTACAGTTATTCTATATAGAATCATATAGAATTGTACCCCAATCAGTATTGGTTTATAGTGATATAACTCTAAATATATTGAAAAATAAAATGTGAAAATTAGTATGAATCGCAGTTATAGCACAAAGCACAAAAAATATCTGTAGAGCAATTATTTATAGGGGTTAAAACTTTTTAGATATATCTATATTCACGGGTTTTTTGCCAAAACAGTGTGCACTTATATCAGTTTGCACCAAATTATTTCCAAAACTATAGCAGATAGAAGAACGTGAGTTAGACCAAAAAATCGTAATTTTTTCTTATACATTTCTATGTTAAAATCACAAAAATGGTACAACTCGACTTAGATCACTTATCACAGGAGGCACAGAATTAATTTAGAGCTATAGTCGCCGCAAACTAAGATGCCCAATTTGTCGTTTGCAATCACAATGACAATAGAGATGTACAAAAAAATCGGTTCACGAAAAAAAACAATTTTTGCAACAAATCGATTCAAAATTGTAAGACCTTCTAATCGATTCAATAACTAAATTGTAAACTAAAAACCGTAACATTTAGGTACCTTCCAACTACCTCGATTGAGCTACATATCTCGTACCACGTATTCTCAATATTATGTATTTAGGACTCCAATAAAATATTCTTTTGTTTCTTCCTAACACCTAACAACTCATGCTGCTAGATATGCATGGAAATAGCCCAGCCGGCAAACAAGCTGACGATCCACCTGATGGTAAGTGGCTGTCGTCGCCCATGAACATCATCAACACCAAAAGCATCATTGGTGCGTTGCCGGCTAAGAAAGAGAAGAAAAAGAAAGAAAGATAAATCATGATAGAATGAACTCATCCGCTCAGTTTCATAATAATATTTTGAGATAATATTATGAGCGTCAGGGAAAAAACTACAGTGAATAAATTCTTGTTTATTTCGTAACACACATTCATGTATACATCATTATTATTATTTTGTTGAAAAAAAGAATACCGTAAAAAGCTTAGCTACATAATTACTAGTGTCCGACCGAAGGTGCAATTCTGGCCGAAGCCGAAGCCGAAGCCGATTAATCGGTATTCACCAAAACCTTCGGCCGAAGCCGAAGCCGAAGCCGAAGGTGTCATTGACCTTGAGAAATACGATAGTTATATTGATCTCAGAATATACTAGATACATATTGTGAGAGCTTTAGAGATTTAGCCCAATAACGAGCCGAGTGACCAACATATATACAAGTAGGTAATAAAATATTGTCAAAAATAAAAGTTTCAAATATACAATGTTAATTAAATATTTATTTACTTAAAGTAATTTTAACAAAAATAATCAAATAATCAGTCACATTTTTTTAATTATCAGACGAACACAAAATATTTCTATAAAATAATTGAGCAAAGTTTAACGCTTTTTCAATATCTATTTTTTACATATAATTTTTTGGAATTTTTGAGAAAATTAAATACTTATAAGTAATTTCTTAGGATAATTAAGTTAAAGGGTGAATTTTCATTTTTGCCATTTTTATGACGTTTTTTAGGTAACTTTTTATTTTGTCCAAGAAATTAAGGAATAACAACTGAATTAGATTAGTTTTTTATAGAGAAAGCTCGTTATATATTGCAACTATGATTTAAACAGCAAATTCAGAAGAAAATCCAGAAAAAAGGAAAAGCCCTGTTGAAGTAAATGATGTTGTGTAGAGGAAAATGATATAGCCCATTGACGTAAATGATGAGGTGTAGAGGGTTATGACGAAAATTTATATCCCAACGTGTAATCAACTTTTTTATCAAGAAAAATAACAATATTCGTTTGATTTGATAAAATCAACATAACGTATTGTAGTATTTTAATGACTGATTACGTATTTTAATAGATTTTATCAATCATAAAAACAACATGACTTTTATAACTTAATGCATGACTACAATCAATGGTAAGTGGTAATGAAGACTTGCTTGATTGATAAGCCACACTTACTTTATTAAGCCTATTTACTCTTAACTTGAAGACACCCAAGGTAAAATCGCAGGAATTTTATTCCTGACCTTCGTGGTTCGCATAATAAATGATCAAGCAAAGGATCGTTTGCACATAGAGGACATAGGGATGCTTATGGCGAAGGCAAGATAATGATGTTTAATCTGGACATTCGATTGTGGAGATTGACGGATTATGTCATAATATTGTCCCATGCAGACTCTCCAAAATGGTACAAAAAAAACAGAAAACTAGAAACTGGCTACTCTTACACGTGCTTGAGGCTTTCTAAGTTGGGCTCAATGGTCATCAATACACCTTTAAAGCATGCCCCTACATGGAATCACACGCTGATAGATGGCATTTGGTTCTTCTTCTTCCGTTCGTCTCTAGGACACCCAGAATTCTAGAAGCTGCCATAGTTTTGATTCAATAAACCGGCCAGAATATATTTTCGAGTGTATCTCCACTTCTAACAACCGAAGGCTGACGATGTATTCGAAAGATACCTTCTGAAGAACGAAGAAGAAGAAGATGAACGGGCTCCTTTTTGGCAGTGAATATAGACGCTTATGTTTTTGTGGCGTTGAATCTCAAAGAGTTGGTATCGCTCCATTGAGTTCCAGAAGTGTGAGATTCACACGCTCGACCAAGACCACTTCTTCATAACTGTATTTATTGGAC
The DNA here is from genome assembly GCA_911387775.1 of Thymelicus sylvestris. Lineage (NCBI taxonomy): Eukaryota > Metazoa > Arthropoda > Insecta > Lepidoptera > Hesperiidae > Thymelicus > Thymelicus sylvestris. Next base: position 27,017 of record OU426903.1, read on the forward strand.
CGTCCGAGCGGTAGACAATTACCTCTCCACAATTGTACTGTCATCTGCGGACCTATACACATTGAGCATAAGCTGATTTCGATGTGCAGCAAGAATAGAGTTGAGGGGGAACAGACCTCTGGAATTCCAGCAAAGGTTGTCATTGCTAATGTCGAGCAACTCAGCTGAAAGGCTAGCTTGCCAAACCCTATGATGAAGATGATGCCTTTCAAGATGTCAAGAGAAACGAGGACTTCGCCTCAAGTGTGAGTGGCATATGGTAGAAGGTCTGTCGAACGGTTTCAGCGGAACCCGTACTGCCAGTCACTGAGAAGGTCATTCTGTTCTAAGTATGCCATAACGTTAGTTAGTCTTAGCTTTGATGAGGAATCCAAAAGCTCTATTGGCAGATTGGTTGGCCAGAGGCTTTGTGCCATTGTTTAATACGGTCGATTCGATAGTAAGTTTTCTTTTGAATGTCTTTTTGTAGGACTAAGCAGATAGGTTTTTTTTTATGGGAATAGCCGGCAAATAAGCTGGCGATCCACCTGATGGTAAGTGGCTATCGTCGCCTATGGATATCAGCAACACCAAAGGCATCACCGATGCATTGCCGGCCAAGAAAGAGATAAGAAAAAGAAAGAACTGGCTCTCAAGTCTCCAGCTGGAAGACGACGAGTCGTTTGGTGGCTGACTCATGCTCAAGGGTAGGTGGTAGTAGGTGGTAGCTATCCAGGCGAACCCCATGAAGAAATAAAAGTTAAAAGCTTTCTTCTTACATCTAATATCCGGAGCTTTCTAGCTTCGAGCATAGACCCAGGCAAGATATGAAAAATGTTTGCGCTTCTCAGCTTAAATGCTTTCGACAATAACCCATAGACAAGTTTCACCAACATTAGGACCGTTAGAAAAAGGGATGAAATAGTCCTTGACGAACCACTTCGTTTACAGCATCCTTTCAAATCGACGGATCTTTAAAAGCGAATCAGATCTATTTACAAGTATAAAATGCAAAGAAAATCAGAAAATTGCAAATTTATCAAGTATATACGCACTTTTGGGTTGATTTTATGGATTAACGGCATCTTTTGAGTTTAGTTCTTGGTGGCTACACTCAATCAGGTTGTTAATATTATTTAGATTCGTCATTTTCCTCTACAGGAATCATTCACGTCATTAGAATTTTGCGGTAAATGATGTAGCGATTTATGACGAAACGGTACAAAACATACCAAAACTTGCTCAATTTTATATCACTTATAATGGAATTAAGTTATTTTTTATTAAATACCGTTAGGCGATATTCATGGGTACTTATTGTTGAATTATATATATTTTTTTCAAAAATATATTCAGGAGTTTGATGACGAGATTTTCTGACAAACTATACTTATCATTAACTTTTGCGTATTTTATCATATTCACAATGCATTATACATATTATGCATTGCACATATGCATTTTTCATCCAAATCTTGATTTCAACTGAGAGAAGCGGGTGTAAGGAACACTTTGAATTGCTTTTAAAATTTTAAATAATAATTTCGTTGAACAAATTTCACGAAACAAAAACCGCGGATGTTAATGACGATAATCTCGTGACAAAATTTTAAACGGTCAAATAATGGTTTTACAGATAATTTACGCTTGAAAAACATTTATAAATATTCAGCTTAGACATTAATTCTTACGTATAGAGAGTAAAAAAGCATTTTTTAGGGCGGTATTTTGAGTTCCTTGTGACATTAATGAAACATACCGTTAAATAACAGGGAGGTTAATGACTTTCCGAGCATTATTTAATTTTTTTTAACACTCTAACATCAGAATTTTATTATTTAACTTAATACGACTTTTAAGTAAATACATAATTAAGGTTTTAGTAAACATTTTGAGTGATCACATTTATATTCCAAGACAGAAAATTGAATAACATGCATAAATGGCAGTTTTGAATTCACCCTAAACTTGTTTTGACTCGTTTAGTTTACTAACTGCGATTCGTTAGGGCCGGTGCGGCGGCGCGGCGAAACTCTGCTGCTCTGCATACTCTCCGTCTCGCTCTAGCATCGTTCAGTAAATTTCAATATTTGACAACTAGCAAACCTTCGGCTTCGGCCAAACCTTCGGCAAATTTTTGGCCGAAGCCGAAGATTTGGCCGAAGGTGCTTTTTTGGCCGAAGGTGGCCGAAGCCGAAGCCGAAGCCGAAGCTTCGGTCGGACACTAATAATTACTATTAATTACATAATAATACTCTCCATGGATGGCGAAGTGCCCATACATAATGGAAAATGTCCTTTGTTAGCATCCAATTCGTCGTGGTATTCTTGGGTACCTAATTTTAATTTCAAATGCAAGTAAATCATTTTTAACAAAGTAATTAAATTAATCAATTTTCATTTTTAAATTCCGATTATAGTAATGTATCGATTATGATTGGTTTTAGAAACGGTTTCAGGCCGTCACATCACTTTGCGTCAGTTTTGTTTTAGGCCTCGTCATCTATCATTGTTTCGACGTCAAATATTTTTAATAAATTTTGCATAAATTATGATGTGATAGGATTTTTACTAGATTATAAGATTTACTATACTGAGTAAGGATTTTTAACAAATTTTGGAAAAATCCTTTGTCCGTAAGTATTCAACTATTCATGTCAAGTAAATGATTATTCCATTTCGCTCAAAGACGCCCATACAATGTTAGTTCATATTAATAAATGGCAGCTATCATTATGGGCATCTTAGATAATTTTGACTATAGTAGGCAACTAAACGAGTAACATTTAGATATTTGCGTAATAGCGGTTAATTTCGCTACCTAGGGGAACACCTCGACCAGCACATGCCTGCTCCTGTGTGTTCCCACTGTTCCCTGCTCGGCGACTGACCGAATCTTACAAGTTTACTTCTCAACGTCTAGGACATACATGCTCAAGCGCCTGATGACCCTGAATTGCAACGGAAAGCATTACACAAGTTCTCAAGTTAAAATCAGTTTTTCTGTGGAGTCATTAATTCACCAAACATCTCCAGCTCCTCCACAAAGATGAACAATTAACATCAGTTACATTTAAAAGAGAAAATAAGAAAAATTAAAACAATCGTAAGAACCTATACCTAAATATTGAATTTAATTCCAAATTTTCATTTTTGAACTTTTGACACCGGAGCGAGACTCCAGACATAACACACATAACAATATTATGGTTCTACCATAACCTACAACATTAAAAGAATGATAAGGAAATTGGTAAATGCCATGTCTTGGCAGATTATTAAACCACACTGTCTTCATGCGTTTGGAGTGAGAGGTTGTTGTTCGCAAATTATACGTAATTTTCCCATCTGTCTCCAAAGCGTGTTTGACTGATTAAAATATGGCTTTCAGTATAAGGTTGGCTTTTGTCGTCTCTTACGACACCCTAGTATGGCGGCACGGGGTTGGGGCTAAATGATAAAAAACATAATGATTATTTTGATAACAAAGAACTGTAATTGTGTCGTGCTTCACATGTTGCTGTATTTCAACCAAATTGAATGAATCCAACATCGTTCTGTTTTACGTTCTGTCCCGTTTAGCATCCTTCAAAGGAAGAGAATCAATTTGGTTGAATATGTTGTATAAGCAGAAGGCTCATGTAGGCTCGTGGTCGGTGTGGGCGGGGGGGGCGGCGCGGGCGGAGAGCAGCACGCCGGCGCGCAGCAGCAGCTCCACGAAGGGGCGGCGCCGCGCGCGCTGCCGCCGCTGCTGCTGCTGCTGCTGCCACTGCTGCTGCTCGTACAGCGCCGACCGCACTCCTGCACACACAAATACAGAATTACCATTTGTATGATAGGCGGTGACAACGCAGCAGTTCGGTAATTGGTTTCCTGATCGGGGAGGGCCTGAGTACGGTCTCCTTAATTAAAATAGTTGACTGGTGACGTCGACCTGCAGCCAACGAGCCATCACTACTGAGGTCGGCCGCAGACCGGCTGCAAGTGTTCTCGCTCCGCGCGCTCTGCAATGTGGTCTTCCCATCAGGTGATGAGAATAAGTCTCTCTTCTATCTTATTTGAACTAACAATAAAAATATCTCGGATGAAAATATGTAAAAGTATTGTTCGCCGTCGGGTAGCGCCAGATACATGGACATAGCACAGTGGACGTTGAGCGCGGCACGGCTGTGCGGCGCGGCTGTGCGGCGCGGCTGTGCGGCGCGGCTGTGCGGCGCGGCTGTGCGGCGCGGCTGTGCGGCGTTGAGGTGTGAACTTCCGTGACCTGATTTTATGATTTTTTTCTAAAATTCAAATTCAAATTCAAATTTGTACTATTTGTTATCTAAGTAGATAATATTTTACCAACCATAATCAATTAATAATAATAATATTATAAATGGGTAGGTAGGTACTTGGATCAACATCAAATTGGTTATCCTTAATTGCGAGTGAATGTGTTGAAGGCCACACAGCGGAAGGTGAGAGGACAATAGCTGGCCCCGTGAACACTGCTACTGCTCACACAGACTCACGCTGCGCATAAAAAAATATTGTAGGTATATTGAGTACTTCCGTGTATGTACTTTAAACTATGTCCGTAAAGAATAAAATGCTCAATGTAAGTGTAGACATTATAATAATATATGTACGTGTAGATACTTTTTAGTTTTTTTAAAAGCAAAAAGGACTTTTCATGAGCATGTCACCTGTTACTTTAACTAATTCGCTCACCTCCTCCCCGACAGCCCCGACATCCCCGACAGCCCCGACAGCCCGACAGACTGCCGTGTACTGTACGGAGTGTACGGAGTGTACGGTGCTCTTGGAAGCGTACAATGGAAAATAATAATGTATAAAGTGGACACGATACATTATATGTATAAACTACAATAGGGGTATCTATTGTGTGCAGCAGCAAGAACAGTAGAGAGATAATAATTATTTCAATGGGTTTCTGAATCAAACTGGACAGTTCGATATAGACACGAGAGTTCGCTCCCGGTTCGAACCCACGACCCCTGAGCTCGCGCACGGCCGCGCCGCCGGCGCCGCGCCGCGCGGGGGCTGTTCTCGAGCGCGGCGCGCGGCCCGCGGCCCGTCACACCAATGTCATTACCGAGTTCACTGTCTACGAGGAAGTAGCGATCATGTCCGACACTGAGCTCGAAACCTGTTACAAACAATTAGTCGGAAAATACGTAATATATTATAAGTAGGTCGTGGATATTTGTGCAGACTGCAGGTAGCAGTCGGGCGAGTGAACCGGTACTGGACCGGTCACGCATGAGGCCAGCGAGCTAGAGTGTAGCGATCTCCAAACGGATGAATTTGGTGTTGGTAGCCACTTAGCATCAGTCCTGTAACAAGTTACATAAAGTGTGTGTGTAGGCAGGGGTGCTCACTGGTGGTGGCCTGCAGGCTGGCGGTGGCGGTGGCGGTCTGCGGGCCCAGCTCGTACAGCAGCTGCAGGTCGGCGTGGTTCCCGAACCGGAACCCGAGCCCCACGCGGTGGTCGCGCCCTGCACACACACACACACACACACATACACACCACGTCGTGACGTCACCACTCACAACGACTAGCACAGTTTTCCAAAATGTCACCATATTTATATAAAAACCGTTTTACAAAATAACAAAAAAAAATAATAGTAATACCACAGAAGAAACAATAGTACTTATAAATAAGTACAGAAGGTGCACTAAGAAAAATTCCGAAAAATCATTTAAATAAATAGCGACTCTACCTCCAACGCAATAAAGTGTAATTCAGATCGCACAGCGCTAATCAAAGACGCGTAATGAGTTGCCTTCCTTTCTAACACTATCGCTTATCCACTCTGGCAATGTCAGAGTTGTCTTTTTTAAAAGAATAAAATTAATCTGAAAGTTTAGTGACATGTGTGATGACATGAAGAAAACTGACACTTATAAAAAATTAATACATTTTGTATTTTTTCTGAAGGTTTAATTTTTTAATATTATATATGATAGCTTACGAACGTATGACAGCCATTATTAATTTTCTGAATTATCTAAGTAGTTTGGTCGAAGGCGGCATGTACTTGTAACGTCATAGCTACAATGTGGAGTGCACCTGGTCTGCATGCCTGACATGTAACATATTAAACACATTCCCATACAAAAGACTTCAACGAGCTGCGGCGCGGGCGGTCGGTCTGCTCGGATGGTGGCGAGATGAGACCGTTGCATTGTACACTATAATTATATTTGTACACTACATACAGTCTAAACATACTGTTGTATTATATTAAAATACACCCTAACTAACTTGTGATAAAAGGGAACAGCCTGATGATATTCAATGTTAATAATGATGTCGGTTCCGTAGCGAGGAGTGTGGGTGTGGGGTGTGGGGTGTGGGGTGTGGGGTAGTTACCGATGACGATCCGCGGCGAGAAGCCGTAGATGGCGGCGAAGGCCGTGCCCACGTCCTCCGGGACCACCAGAAAGGCCTCGCCTGCACACAACGTACGAGCACTTTACATTTCAACGAGACAGACTAAATTTGCGGTGATTTTAATTTAAACTTAAACTTCTTGTGACACTCAATGATACCATTAAAACTGTAAAATTACAAGAAATGGCCTGAGTGTGGCCTGAGTGTGGCCTGAGTGTGGCCTGAGTGTGGCCTGAGTGTGGCCTGGTCATAGTGCCGTTTGCTGGCTCATCACCAGGCCATGTCGGTTCCACTGGACTGGTTGTAGATGGATGGATTCGTCGATGGATGGAGTTGGTAGTAGAGTACCGGTGGCGGGGTGGCCATTGGCTGTACATATATTACATATATGTGGGAATGGAAATAAACCACGTAAATATTTTAAGACTTTTATTTTCTCCTTTTAAAATTACAGACACCCTTAATCGACTTCACCTTTATTAACCGAACTCGCCATCTTGCATACTCCACTCACTTCCCTCGCTTCCGGTCTTCCCTTTCATTCATCCTATCGTACATCACTCTCACATTCCTTCGTTCAAAAACCTTATACACACAGATTAATAATCCTACACTCGGCCATCCTGGGTAGGTCTGGCCTCAGACACATTATACAATACCATGCGTCTAAAACACAATCAGTCTCCATACATACAAGAACCTGAATTACATTACAATGAAACATGTGAATTAAGCTACTTCTTACTTAGGCTAACAATAGTTAGGTAAACAAATTTTGAAACAAAAGTTACACAGTATTTCAACTGGTTTTAAACAAATATTACACAAAATTTCAACTACTCTTAGAACAAAAGTTACTAAGTATTTCAACTGGTTTTAAACAAACATTACACAACATTTCAGCTACTGTTTTTAAGCAAAGGTTAGACAAAAGTTAAACATCATTTAAATTCAACATTTAAATTATAGATAGAAAATTACACTGTTTTTAAGCAAAGGTTAGACTAAAGTTAAGCATTTACATTAAACATTTACATTGATAGACAGATAATTTTCAGTTCAAAGTCACACAATTTACATAATATTGGTTGATAAAAATTATATTTATCGTAACACAGTTCCCCCCCAAGATGCGATGCCTTACAAGTTAGGTACACAACAAAATTAAATGGAAATAAAAAAAATGAAAATAAGAAGAAGTATGGTAAGTACCTAATCGGAATATGTGGACCATCTCTTCATGTAGTCTGCACATGTCGAAGTATGATTTGGTCCCTCCATAGCCATGTCCATTTTAGATACATCATATCTATCATTCCTCTTAACTTTAATTACTTTGTAAGGTCCCAAATATTTTGGTTTGAGCTTCAACCCAGGGCCGAACTGAGTCCTTTTAATTGCTACTAAATCACCAACTTGATATTTTATACTCTCCTTTCTATTTTTATTATACTGTTGTCTATTTTCTTCCTGAATTTTGAAAATTTGTTCTTTAGCCTTCCTTCTTAATTCTTCTCTATCTTCATAGTATAATTCTACAGATTCTTGATTTAATAATTCTACAATTTCAACATCTTCTTTATTTCTCATGTTCCTTCCAATTAGTAAATTAAATGGAGTTGTGTTTATACTTCTTTGATAAGTGCTGTTGAGAGCGCGCTGAACTCTGCTTACATGCTTGTACCACGTGCTTTTATCTTCAAGACATAACTTAGTCAGAATAGGTATTAAAGTCCTGTGTATGCGCTCCACCTGACCATTTCCCCTTGGTACTCCAGTAGTTACTATAATATGCTGAATATCATGTTCCTGGCAGTATTCCTGAAAGTCTTTACTTGTAAATGCCGTTCCTCTGTCAGATATTATTCTATTAGGGTTTCCAAATGTTTGCTGATGTATACAAAGCTTAGATAATGTCTCCTTCGCCGTGGTTGATTTTACTGGAAATAACCAAACAAATTTAGTAAAAGCATCTACTATGGTGAGTATGTAATTATACTGTTTCTGAGTAACAGAGAGAGGTCCTATGTGATCAATATGCAAAGTATGTAGAGGTGTACTCTCTTTAGGTATGGGGTTTAAGAAACCTTCTTGTTTTCCACTCTTCCGTGTTGCTAAAATACAGGGTATACAATTTAATAAGTAGGTATCAATCTTTTTATCAATGTCCTTTATAAAATACTCCTTAGTAATCAATTCCTTCATCTTTTGTCTCCCAAAATGACCATTACTGTGCGCCTTACTGATAATTTCTCTTTCCATTGCCTCGGGTATAACTAATAAATGTTGATCTCCTTTATACAGAACATTATTAGAAAGCCAATAGTCTTTATATGAATTATCTTTCAAAATTTCCTTAATAGCAGATAAATTTTCGTCTTGATCTTGTGCTAATCTGATTTGATTTTGAATAGTCATCACCACTGAACCAACATAAGGATTTCTGCTTAATGCATCGACATGACGCATTCGAGAACCAGCACGATGTTCAATACTGTAATCAAACTCTTGCAAGAGTAAAACCCATCTAGCCACTCGGGTGATTAAATCTTTTTTCTTCAAAGTCATTTCAAATGCCAAACAATCAGTTACAATTTTGAAAGGTATACCGATTAAATATTTCCTGAATTTCTTCACTGCTTCGACAATTGCTAATGCCTCCAATTCATAGCTGGTGTACTTCCTTTCTGCATCTGTTGTTTTTCTGCTCATGTAGTAAACGGGATGCAAACTATCATCATCGGGATTTCTTTGCATTAGAATTGCAGAGTACGCCACCTGTGAAGCATCAGTATGTAATTCCGTCGAATAAACAGGGTTAAAAATCTTTAATACGGGATGCTCTGACAACTTTTGCTTTAAAGAATGAAATGAAATCTTTTCTTTCTCGCCGAAGTAAAAATATTTATCTTTCTTTAGCAGATCTGTAAGGGGTTGTGCGATACTGGCAAAACATTCAATAAATTTTCTGAAATAAGAGGCTAATCCTAAAAAGCTTTGCAGTTCTTTACGTGTGTTTGGTTGTGGAAATTTCATCACAGCATCTGTCTTCTCAGGTGAAGGTTTTATAGTATTATTTTCTATCACATGTCCTAAATATTCAATTTTAGTAACAAGTAACTCACTCTTATTCCAATTAATTTGTAATCCATAATTAGCTGCTATTTCCAAAACCTTTTGTAACTTTATTACTCCTTCCTTATAATCAATAGTAGGTATTATAATATCATCTATGAAAATTAGTATGTCACCTTTTGAAACTAAATCTCTGAAAACAGAAGTAATGAATCTGGTAAAATAGCTCGGACAAATGGACAATCCAAACGGAGCCCTCGTGAACTCATATTGACCACTCTGCGTGACAAATGATGTGTACTTTATAGAATTTTCATTTATTTTTAAGTGAAAAAATGCATCTTTGAGATCAATTTTACTGAAAACTTTAGCACCCAACAATTTATCCAAATGATCATCAATTACTGGTAGTGGAAACTCATCTTTTACCATCTTAGCATTCATCTTACGATAGTCCACACATACGCGTACAGCTCCATTCTTTTTCCGAACCAGAACCACCGGACTTGCATATTCAGAAAAGCTAGGTCTAATAATGCCTTTACTTAACCACTCACCGACTTGTTTGTCCACTTCTTGCTGTTCTACGATCGCTAATCGCCTAGGTCTTTGAGCTACAGGGATGTCATCTTTAAGTATGATTCTCATTTCGATAGGAGCTTCTTTAATTTGTAAAGGGTTGTAGTTTTCTACCAATTGTTGTACTTGGACACGTAATTGTTGATCCGGGACATAACCAATTGACATGTCATGACTTTCTGAAAGGATAGATAACACACAATTGTTATGATAAAATGAAGGCACCACACTTACCGACCCTTTATTTAGAACCAGCGTTGTAGATTGGATAAAAGGCTGCCCCAAAATAACTTTATAAGGCATTGCATCTCTCGGAACAACATACAATGTTAGACGAAACTGATATCCATCGATGTTTAAGTCACATTCGACTTTACCCAAAGATTGTACTTCTCTTAAACCAAAACCTGAAAATTTAACACTTTCGCGCACAAACGACACTATGTTCACTTTAAAGAATAACTCTTCGCTAATTAAATTCACATCACTTCCAGTATCGATCAAACTTTCGATTAGTAATCCGCCAATATTTAAGTTCTTCAAAGATTTGTTTGTGGCATCTCGGTGACAGTGACAGACATCGGCGCCATGATCGATCACGTTGACGTTTAATGTCGCAGACAGGTCTCCATCTTGAATTTGAGTTTGACGTTCATCTGACGTCACACACATCGTACGCTGCTGCCAACCTGACGAATGATTCCGATCGGTGTGAATCGCGTCATTCCCTTGTTCGTTCGGTTCGTTCCGAGTTGAATGGTGATGTTGGCCAACCTGTCTCCGCTTGATGTCGCTTGCGCCGCCAGCGCCACCGCCGGTACAATTTGGTGCAATATGGCCGAACGTATTGCATTTGTAGCATTTAACACCGCTTCTACATGCACTTGCCACATGCCCAATGCCACCACACTTGTAACATCTTCGATCGGTTTTTTCTACAGGATTTACTGTCTGAATGGGCCTCCTTTGTACACTTTTCTTTTTCATTAATTCGTAGACGGCTAATTTTTCCTTTAGGGTAGCAAACGTCGTAACACCGTATAAAATCGCTTTGTTGCTTTCTATGTCGATTATCCCATCCACGATATATTGGATGACTATATCATCGGGGAAATTGGCCTTCTTGCCCATCTCCTTCATTACGAGCATGTATTCATAATAGCTTTCATTGCTTCTCTTCTTTCTGGATGCCATTAACTCATGGGTTTCTTTAGCATTTGCTCTGACTGGGAACTCATTTAGTAAAGCCTCCTTGAATTCTTCATACGTCTTGAACACCTTTTCAGTTCTCAGCCAAAGAGCCGCGGTACCCGTTAATGCACGACGAGCGATGATTAATTTCTGCGCAGACGTCCATCCAAATATTTCCGCGTTGTCATCGATGTCTTCGATCCATTTAGTCGACGTATAACTTTTATTGCTCCCGTCGAAACGAGGAATTATGGCATCGTCTGCCGCCATCGCGCCCCACGTGCTCGGCACACAACTTTTCGGCGCCAACACATTTTCAGTATGCTTGGCCGTCATTTCACCTTCAGCCCCTGCCTGCTCAGACTGCTCCGCCAGCTCCGCCTTCGCCTTTCTTGTCCCAACCATGTACTTTACGAAGTGGAACTTTCGACCACGCCGCACGCCACGCCGCCGCCGTACTTCGCGAACAACTTTTATCGACTTTTACTTTTACCACGACTTTATTTACGCGAACGAAAGATTTATTTCCATCCCGGACGAGCCCCCAAAATTGTGGGAATGGAAATAAACCACGTAAATATTTTAAGACTTTTATTTTCTCCTTTTAAAATTACAGACACCCTTAATCGACTTCACCTTTATTAACCGAACTCGCCATCTTGCATACTCCACTCACTTCCCTCGCTTCCGGTCTTCCCTTTCATTCATCCTATCGTACATCACTCTCACATTCCTTCGTTCAAAAACCTTATACACACAGATTAATAATCCTACATATATTGCAATAAAATGAACAGCAATTATTAAAAATAGCAAGAAAACTGCTAACGTGGAAATCAAACTGAAATATTATTTTAATTTGTAACGATCATGAAAACAGTACATTGATATTAAAATGATTTATAATACAATCACCTGCAATTGTGATAAATGTTTCTGGCATATAGCTGACATCGACGAGATCGAACCCGAGACTGGGAGTGTGGCAACTGGCAGTGCACCGCGAGAGGCCAGTCGTGTGTCGTGTGTCGTGTGTCGTGTATGTCGGTCAGTGCCTCAGTGGAGTCAAGTCAACATCCCGCCCGCGCCGCGCGTTACGTAACGCACACCGCCGCCGCCAGCCTTGACACACACACACACACACACACACACACACACACACGCTGCTGTTGTTGTGATAGTACGACACTGGGCGCAGTGGATGTGCTAATCGTGAAGCTATGTATTACGGAAATTGACCAACATCCAGTGTAGTAGTAGTACCGTCCCAAGTAGCACGCGGGGCTGTGTAAGGGCTGTCTGAGGGTTCACATGTGAACTATAAGCGGTAAGTCAGCTGTATATGAGCTGTAGAGCACGCTTTACAGCCCTTATACGACTGATTTGGGCACAAGTTATACAGCCTTAAGTTCACATAGCTGCATAGTAGCAGTATAACAGCATTTAAATAGTAGTAGGTTAACATTACACTCTTATACAGACCTTAGCTGTATATTAGGTTAACATTACACTCTTATATAGACCTTAAACAGCTTTAAGCGTATTTTTCGCCTTTATACAGCTAATACATCACAGGTGAACTCATATAAGAGTGAATTAATGCTTTAAGTTCACTTGTACGCTAAATGTGAACTCTTATTCAGCCCCGCGTGCTACTTGGGGTGTAACGATCGACTCGAGTTGGAATCCTGCGTGCAATTTGCAAACTTATTAAAATATTACAGGGAGCACTAATTATCCATGATGTTGTTTAAGGTATAGCGGGGAGCGGGGGTGGGGAGCGGGGGGAGGGGGGAGGGGGAGGTGTCGAGCCAGTTGTGTCGTTGTGCGAATTATTTCAATAAAGTGCTTTTGAGTAATGCAGGAAATGATTATAACACGCGGTGCATCCTCACTCTCCCCGGTATCTCCGTTCCTCTCTGGCGGGCGCCCACCCCGCCCGCACCCCCCACACCCCCGCACCGCCCGCACCCACCGACATGTCCGTTCTTCCTGTCCTTCATGGTTAATTATAAGGGCATTTTCTTAAAACTTGTTTACTTACATTTTAACACCAAAATCGCGCAAAGGAAAGCCGCTTTTATCATCATGTTGACGTCACATCGGGAATCAGGTGTTGGTGTTGGCTGTATCCGGCACTCGGCAGCCGACAGCCAGCAGCGGTTGCGATGCAGGCTGGTGTCCGTGAGGCTGTCGCGCGAGTAGTGTGGGGAACAATAGGTCCTGCCCATTGTCCCGGCAGCCGGAGCCTTCCCACGGCGGGTCGTGGCGTGTCGTGGCGTGTCGCATGATCGATCGACAACTCAACACAATGTTCGTGTTTCACTTGTGAATTTGATTACACTAAATAAGCACCTTCCAGCATGCGACGCGCGTGGCGGCACCAGCCCGGTACAACGCTGACGACAGCTGGCTGCTGGCTGCTGCTGCTGGCAGGATGAACGGGACAAGCCAGACAGGGTGTCGACGCTGTAACCTCATTGTTGTTCAGCTGGAGCATGTGCAGCACCAGCAAGGGTGGGTGAGCACTCGAGGATGGACGAATTCTTTGTATGTGTACCTAATCAGTAGGTATAAAAACTACCGTAAAGTTTCCTCTCTTTTGTTAACACCCGACACAACAAGAGGGATTTTATATGTTTAACGTGTGTGTGTGTGTTTCTATTGGGACTTTTCCTGTTAAACCAAGGAGGTCTAAAATAAACGCCTCCGCGTGGCTCAGGTGGGAAGTGGTCAAGAGGATTGCGAACGTGTCTGGTTGTCAAGTCACCCGGACGATACTGTCGATGTCGGCTCGACGGGCCCTACTGAGAACGGAGGTGTTCAGGGATTTTTCGCTTCAGTCTTTAATCTTAGATCGTTTATACGTGGCTCCCTGTCTGTCTCATCAGGATAAGGGATAAGGACATCTATAATCGGTCGTTCATCTCATTGTTACTACAAAGTGGAATGTCAATATCAGGTCAAATAGGTACAAAGAAGTCAGACACAACGACACAACATGAACATGACCGTTGACTCCGCGCCGCTGCCAGCAGCCAGACACACGCTGACGGCGGTGTCGCGGCGTGTCGGTCGCGGTGTCTGTGGTGTCCACACTGTCCAAACTGCTGTCGCAGGGGCCCACTGCGGCCCACTGCGGCCCACTGCGGCCCGCCGCCGCGCCGGCCCCGCCGGGCTTTCTACACGAGTGGCGTTCGCGCTAGTTGGAATATGACCACCACTCTTCGTTTCACAAAATATGAAAGTGGTAAACGGATGCATCTCCAAGAGATACAACTGCGTCGTGAGCGCGATATTAAACGGGCCTTATTGCACTGGAACATGATTCAATTTTAAACGGAGGTGCAAGGAAGCATGCGCGGTCTGAACATTCATAAGACGGCGGTGAATGGGAAACCCACACATACGTAACACTCGCGTAAGCGCCACTCGCGAGCAACACTGGACCGTGCGGCCCCGGCAGCTGGGTTCATATTCAAGTGGGATCACTTCGACGTGCACCTCCACAGTCCACACCATTTTGGATTTCGGACACATGCAACGTTCCCGCGCCGGTACAGTAGTAACGTAAGGATCTGAATCATCGCGATGGAATGTGGACCTAATTATGCCTAGATTACGGTGAATAGTTATTCAACACAAATGTGACATAAATCGTTTGGCCAGTGAAAGCGGTGGTGGCGGTGCCATATGCTCGGGATCAGTTTGGCGGCAAACCCGCGGCGGTGACAGTTTCAATTTTTAATTCCTCTGTTTCACACGACAGCGACGTACGTCCGCGCGGCGTGCAATTAAAATACCATGTTCTTGTGTAAATATCGTTAATCCCAAGTTAATCTCGAGTGTTACGTAACTTTGTGTGTAAATATGGAGGTGTTGTTAGTTTTTCCGTTCCTGCTTTCATTGGGTGAGTTCATGAGTCGTTCGGTTGTGTAACTAACTACATTTAATTTGTTAGAAATTTTGATGTTTTCTGACCTAGACATAACACAACGTCGTTTCTAAATTGGACGGTATGGTATAGTTAATAGTAGTAGTGGACGGTATGAAGCAAATGTGAACCAGACTATTTTTTTTTATAATTTCAATTATATTATTAGTACACTACGAGTGGCTTATTTTGAATGGTTATAAGTAAGTCACATTATTTGTTAAGGATTTGTAGATATACAGTATGTAACTGTATGATGACAACGAAGCGACGTACGTACCATACATTACAGGGGTGCTAAGCGCAGTGTAGATCGCCCCCTGCTACTGTTTCAATAACACTGGAGTCAGCACAATAATTTTAATGACGTACCTACTAACTCAGAGAAAATAGTAATTGACCTAAATGCCACCGTTGGGTGCTACGTGTGAGTTACCTTGTCAAGGCCGTTATTGCTGTTCAAGTATAATTTTAATGATTAAAATGTTTCACATTGGCACTCGCTTAGTGCGACTTCACCTGAGTTGGCCTCGGGGCTCGGTGATCGGCTTTATTTCCGTTAAATACGTTAAAATACGTTGGTGTGTCTATGTACCTTAGTTTATCCACAAAGCTTAGAATGGAGCATTCCACTTACTCTCCAAAAGTAGCAATAGCATTTACGTACTACTTTTTTCATGGAAATAACCAGCAAATCACCGATGCGTTGCTGACCAAGAAAGAGATAACCAGAAACAACTAATTCGAAGTTAAAGTTTTAGGCTGATGACTGACGTCCACGAGACACTGTGCGTGGTGTAACACATCCTAGATTATTCGCAAGTTTAGTGTAAACAGTGTCGTTGCATCAGATCAGCCGGCCGCCGCGCCCGCGCCGCCTGGCGGGAGGTCGCTGAACCAACCTTGTGAAATGCATATTTAAATATCCTGGTGTTACAACGGACTCTATTGATTTGATATTTTGTGTGGTGTCATAAAATCAAGAATTTTTTTGATTGTTGTAAAAACTTCAATGTAGTTAATATCGTCATTTAAAGATTTTCTTTGTTCTCACACACCTCCGTAATATATCTGAACTGTTACTGAACAATCCTCTAACCTTGACAGTTAGACAGGGGCACAGCGGCTGGACACGTGCAGCCGACTCGCCAATTATCTCACACATTAAGTAAAAATGCGTTGAAAAAAAATGAGTGCGTTGTAGCCGCAGCGAGCACAACCTTGAGCGAGTTCTACTCGTACAGAGCCGGCGACGCTAGAGAATGTCGGGCAACCTTCAGGTTTAGCAGATTATTACTGTGCACCTTCCACGTCACCAGCTGCCCTACCGCGGCCCTCCCGATGCAGAGCATGTGCCACCTGACATGTTTCACGCGGCACGTGACAGGTACACCCTGTGAGGACTAGCCCCACACACCGAGCGACACACGCAATCGTGGTGCAGAAAACAACGTGTATATTCTGTCGCGTTGCACCACAGTATTATTGTGTTGAGTGATCTGACCTGGTCGCCCCGCGTGTTGCAGGGAGCTGCTCCGTGGTCATCCCGGAGGAGCTGCCGTCGCTGCTCTCCGTCGCCTACTCCAACATCCCGCCCATCAAGAAAGGTACTAATGCAATACCCTCGGTTACATATTTTACATATTACACATTATCTCGCAGGCAGATAAATTAGCCGTTGACCACGCTCTATTGCATTAGGTGCAGGGGCTGCATACCTTTTGAGTCCAAAGCACATGATGTACGCTGCCGATGGTGGCGAACGGTTCCTTCTGTTGGAGGTCGTGGAGCGCTGTAACACTCAGTTTACTCTTGGGAGTGTTATCCACCTGACTGGTTGCCAGTGTTACCGCTATCCAGTCCGCCTGCTAGCGCCATCTGTTATCGATGCGCGGCGACAAGCTCACCAGTCACCGCCCGTACAGTGTTCCCCCGCTCGTGTTGCAGGCACGGACTCCCGCGTGGGCTTCGGCTTCGCGTTCGGCAATCACGCCGACTTCCAGGTCACCTTCGAGCTGGGCCCGCAGACCAACACCTTGAACCTCAGTGAGTCTCACAATCTTTTGCCATCTTTATGTTACACTAGCTGTTGCCCGCAGCTTCGCATACGGAAATTTAGTTTTACCTTATTTGTACCTCTTATAGAAGGAAATTTAAAAAACGGTGAATTTATATTGAAGTACTTATATTTAGTAATTTATATACTTATACCCACGATAAATTCACAAAGGATTCCTCCAGGAGCGGGTTTTGAAAAATAAGCAATATTCACATTAATTTGTATTTTTTTCTTTTTTTTGCAAAATTTTGAAAAATTGAAAAATATGTGTTCCATAAATTTAAGCATGGAATATTTGATGCAAATTTGAAGCAGATCGGTTGATGTTTCAAAAATATTCCATACAAACTTTCATCCCGTTTCCCGGGGGAACCTTTTAATTTTCCGGGATAAAAAGTATCCTTAAATATGACCCGGAGTATTAGTAACAACTTTACCAATTTTCATCGAAATCCGTTCAAGGGTTTTCATGTGATGCCCAGACAGACAGACAGACAGACAATAATTCTAAAAAAAATATTTTTGTACTCTAAAACACGTTATTGAAGTGCCCCCTAATCAAAAATTTAAAAAAAATATTCTGTACAGTAAATTTGACCTTTGAGTTTTATTATAGTATAGATAGACTAGCTAGCGAAATGAACCTTCTAAGTACAAAATATAATTATTATCTGCAATTAATGTTTCAAATAATTATGGAAATTCAACATAATCATTTTCTAATGGCTAAATTCTAGCTAGATATCTATACTTATTGCAACCATGTGCAGCTCCTTATTATCTCTTTATTACTACTACTTTATTATTATATCTTTATTACGGCCGTGCTGCAAGGATCGAGAGTCAAACATAATCAGAGCAGGTTTTATCGGATTGCTAACAACCGGGACGCGGCGAACGATGACACCTGCGACACGAAACAAGACGAGCGCTCCTGGCTCCTGGTCGCTCCTGGTCGCTCCGGGTCGCTCCTGGTCGCTCCTGGTCGCTCCTGGTCGCTCCTGGTCGCTCCTGGTCGCTCCTGGTCGCTCCTGGGCGCACTCGCTGCTCTCAACTAGTTTTCAATAGACCCAAATCGTCGGACAAAATATACCAAAATGCTTCGATTTAGTTTATATTATTGCTTATCGCACACAATTATTATAAGATCCCTTCATGTACATACATACATACATCTTTCAAATGTAGATACATGTTGGCTTAAAATCATCACTTTTCAATTGTTAACTTGTATGCATTGCGCAATATAAATAATAATCGTAAATTATTTTCAATTTTCCAGCTGGGCAGAGTTTCCCCACCAACACCAAGCGACAGGCGCCTTCCCCTCCGCCCGCCAAAATAAACAAAAACAGAGAAAAGGTACAAATACATTGTGGTACATATTGTAGTAGTTGTCGATGGTCGTGTGTGGACTGTGGACCTGCTGCTCCACCACGGGCCGTGATGGAGGCGGCCGCGGCGCGTACAGCCACTGTCCTCGTACGCCGCAGTCACCGCACACATTCATCAAGACATCTGCCACGCTCCACGAAACGTTTTTCAATTACCATTACTGCAATTGCAACCGAAACTCAGGTCTTTGATATACTGCCTCTCACATATAATTGATCCTGTGTGTGTGGGTGTGTGTCCGATTTGAGAAGCTTTATAGATCAATTATTAGCTTTGCTTACTAGTGGATTATGTAACGGTGGAATAACCAAATGTGTTTCTAATTGCAGTTCCTGCAGTCGGACGCGGGCAAGTACCTGCAGGGCTGGGCGGAGAAGATGAAGTTCTCGCCGAAGGTGTCGAAGCGGCCGCCGCCCCCCCGGCCCCCCCGCCCCGGTGACGTCAGCAACCTGGAGGACTCGCTGGTGGAGCTGGTGAAGAACGACAAGGGGGAGTTCGAGATCCGCCAGCCGCGGCCGGGGAACATGCCGCAGCTCACACTCGACACCCTGAAGCGGCTGTACGGGGAGAAGAAGGAGGAGGCTAAGAAAATGACGGAACAGAAGAGAAGCGACGCGGAGATCATGAAGATCACGGAGGACCTATCGAATGTCGATCTGGATTAGGGGAATAAATCGGGTTTAGTTTAGAAAATCATTGCGTTTCATTTCTTACAATGTGTACACAACAAAGTGTACTTTCTTATAATTCAAGGAAACAGTCCTTGAAAAACATAATAATATCGAAATCGCCATTACGTAGCTATAATATCTGAGAAGTTCATCGCATCTTTAGATGTCTAGTATCTCACACTTGCAAAATATATTGTCTATGCAAGTAGCTGAACTTGCAGTTAATACTTGCCCGGTATACTTCTTTCAAGTCGGGTAAAACAATGAGTAGGCCTGCGTCCGTCCAGATTAATATTATAACTACATTTCAAATGATGAAAGAATTTTTCAAACTGGGGCCGTCAGTGCCGTGCTCCCGAAGATATTTAACCCTGCTCATACATACTTATGCATGTAGGTTTTAAAAAAGGTTACATTTAAATCATAAAATTAAGAGATTTCCACTTCAGGGCCGCCAAAGCATTGGCGACCCTTCTGGAATTGCTCTTATCGATAGGCGATGGTGATCTCATCAGGTGGCCTTTGTATTTTTCAGCAGTCCTTGAGTAACAGGAAATTCTGCAAATTTTTCTTTACTTCTGATTTTGGTCACTGCACGGGGTTTTTAACATAATTCACACTACTTATTACTTAATTAATGTATTATTTATGAGTGACCAAACTCTACCAGCATTAATTTCATCCACGTCTTTATTTTTAACAGAAATTAACTACTGATTGTGAGATTAACTTTGAAATTACCTGATCGATATAATACCTAATCCCATCAAAAACATAAATGTAAAGTGAGAGTCAATTTAAAAAAAAAAAGAATTGAGATCTAAATGGGTGCCAATTTCTGTGTAGAAAAGCCTAAAATTTTAGTCACAAAACATGTAATTCAAGCTCCACATTTGACTTGGTTAGTTTTCACGTACCTACCTAGGCTATATTATATCTATGTAATTAGCTTCGTCAAATCTGTTAGGTTGATGGCTTATGACACTCTTCTCTAATTTGGTTTGTTGGTTGCTAACTAAAGAAAACTAGCCAAGTCAAATGTAAAGCTTGAATTACATGTTCTTGTGACTAAAATTTTAGGCTTTTCTACACAGAAATTGGCACCCATTTAGATCTCAATTCTTTTTTTTTTTGAAATTGACTCTCACTTTACATTTATGTTTTTGATGGGATATCATTACTTTTTGTATAGAAATTATTAGTAAGTACTTATTCATAACGTTACTGATTAATTTTAATACATGAACTGTTATAGTGCTCTTCAACTAAATCTGTAGTTAGTGCGCCGTGGTCCGAAATACGGTACCTATTATTTCATTATTTATAAGTAATAATCTTCCACTATTGATGTCCGCTAAATATTGAAATAATAATTAATACTAAATCCCAATTATACTATCGTAATAAATACGAAAGTCGACTATACTCTTATTAGTTACGAGTGACCGCCCTCGCTTTGCTTTGGTTTTCTTATTTTTTTACACCTTGGGTTACGCTATTGGAGTTTTATTAAGGATCCCTAATTTATTGAAAATATAATATAGCCTATGTCACCCGGGGATAGTGTAGCTTTCCAACAGTGAAGGAATTTTTCAAATCGGTTTAGTAGTTTCGGAGCCTATTCAATGCAAACAAACAATCAAATCTTTCCTCTTTATACTATTAGTACAGATAAGTTGTTTATGTTCGATGACATCGTGCAACAATAAATTTTGAAACAATACTTCGAATTACTTTAAACTGGTATAATTACGGAAATAATACAAAATTTTGTGGTGTAATCTTGTAGATTAGAGAAAAATAATTTTCCACACATTAAAAATAAAACGACGTAATACACTGGAAATAACGTCTCCTGACGAACCACTGATCTTCACGTAAATGTATATGTGCTGTGCACTTCTCACAGGCACTTGGGACACTGAACATCTTCCTCCCGTTGAAAGCTTCAGAAAGTACTAAAACTGATATGTTTCGTTATATATTCACCTTGGAATCCACATAATGACCAGATGTCATCAATTTTGATCGCTACTCTTAAATTTCAGGCATTTTAAGTAAGTGTTCCTAATAGAATCAATTTTTTGAAAAATCATCATAAATTGATAAAAATTTACTACTTTCAGATTTATTCCTTTGTATTCACCCGACTACCTATCTGCATGCCAAATTTTAACTTTCTAGGTCACCTGGAAGTTGGATATAGTTTTGATCTATAGGTCAGTCAGTGTTAAATTTCTCGATTTTTGGACGTTAATATCTAAATAACCGTTTGAGATGTGTTTATGAAATTTGAAAGACGTATATATTTCGCAAGTCTTAATAAATGAGCCAAATTTGACAGGTTTATGTTGAATAGTTTTTGAGTTATGAGGTGGTCAAAAGTGGCTCCAAATGGTTCGTGTAATATTACACACGGTGCTGCTCGTCAATTCTGTTAGCTAAGAAATTGACTTGACACGCTCCGCGTGTCTAGATCTTTATTACCAGTGTCGAATTGTCGATATATATTTTGAACACCCAACAACATCCTTCAGGGAAGACGATCCATATTTATTACCGTGTGGTATCGACAGTCTGCAGTGGCCAGGTGGCCGCCGAACGTAAATACACTTTAGACTAGACTCCCAGGGTTCCCGCCGTGCAGCGTGTGAATGGACATCCACTGATGATACATCTCAAGTAATAAACATGCGAGAGTAAAATTAACATTTCATCTGTCACATAAAATGCTTCCTGAGTCCTGCCTAGTAACTACTGGGACCTGGCTCACCAGTCGTCAAGCTGCCTTCCGATGTCGGAACGCCTGACTGTCATAACATTACCCAGTTACGTAGCAGACGAAGTGCAACTTTGCTATGAACATTATTACACGTGAGAGTCCTTTGCATTATTATTTTTCTATCGGAAGGAGAGGTTACGTGCGTGGCGCTTCCTTTTAACTTATCTAAGGCGTGGTCTGCGATGGAGAGGGCTTTTCCTTCAACGTCGTCGATCGGCCGGAGCGTGCAGCCGTTTGAAAGGCGTTCGGTGATACACCTACTTATGCCGACAGAGCACAGGGAAGTAATTCTTTACCTGATTGATGATCCGAGAGCGGGTTGAGATGATGATCAGTCACAGCGGCACAGACAGTGACGGAGGTACGGGCTACGGCCGGCGCTCAGTGACGCTGGCGGCTGGCGGCTGGACTCGTTCGCAATTAACCATAAAAAGCGAGCGAGCGTAATGAAACAAGTGACTCCCAGAATTGAATTAAAACGATTCTGAGAAAAAAACGCAAATGTTGGAGTAATTTCTGGTGCAAAGGCGAAATTTTCCGGCGGCGATTAAATGGTCGGGGCCGCGCCGGGCTCCGCCTCCGCCGAATAATTTTGGGCAAAAAACATATTTTGGGCGGAGCGCCGGGCGCCGGGCGCCGCCGCGATGCCCCTGTCCCCGCGCGCTAGGGTCGAGGTTCCCGCGCCGCCGCCGCCGCCGCCGCCGCCACTCACCGCCACTCGCCGCGCTCGAAACTGGTCGTCCACAATTGCAAATAATTAGCTTCATTTCGTGTCTCGCGGAGGTATGTCACCGTTTTTTCTCGCGATTCCGCTAACTTTGCTCGTCGGAGCTATGTCGGCAGCGCGGCGGCGCGGATGTCAGAACTTTGGATGTTCTCATTTTCAGTCATATTCAGTAAGCTGGACCCATCGAGCGTTAGCACGTCTTCCTCTAACCATAGTCACAGAATTGAAATCTTGTTGTTAAACATAAACTGTAATCAAGTTTATAAAAAACAATTCTCACACACTACTGTAACAATAATGGCATGGAATTGTATGGTAATATGAGGAAGATTAAAATTTGAAACATTAATTATTCAGGATATACCTAACTATTTCCATGTAGTTTACATTTTCCAAGGGATAGGCAAAAAAGCAGATATACATTTTTGTTTCTTTGAATTAGTTCTTTATGCAAAATTTTGCTGTTTTCAAATCCACGCGAGCGCAGTCAGGAAAGACCAAATATTTCAGTGTCAATTGTTTCCTTTATTTGTCACCCGATTTTTTATTTTGGAAGCTTAGTGTTGTCAATAAAAATTTGAAACGTGTTCGGAAATTTCAAGCGCGTGACTAATTTATTGTGGGATAATGTTCTTTTATAAGTGATCGAAGGGGATAATGAATCTATTGACATAATGTTGTACAGACTACAGGCACAGTGCGCTCGGGATGCCCGATGCCCGCTCCGAAGCAATGCGGCGGCGCTCCGTCAGAATTATGACGTGGTGTAACGGGACGCGGCGCGGGCGCGGGGCCGGGCCGGGAGACTTGCGAGGTTTTTTCACAGCCAGCTCTCGGCCGAGCGCCCGTAGCCTTTAACAGCAGAATTTGCGAATTTTCGGACGATGATATCTGTCTCCTTGCATACGATTTTGGTCACTTTTTCGAAACGAGATGTAATTACTAGATGGATGAGTTTTCAGACTGTTACTTCGGAAGGGGTGTGGTCACTGGACAGCCACCGTTCACGTCAATTCTGGATCAATCTTCAGTAGTAAATATGTAATTCCAACCACGTCTTAGCAGCTTATGACCCATGGTCTATCGATGCAGACTGCAGTATCTCGCCGCGACAGGAGAGTCCCGGGGGGCGCGGGGCGCGGGGCGCGGGGTGCGGGGCGCGGGGTGCGGGGTGCGGGGCGCGGGGTGCGGGGTGCGGGGGCGCGGTAGTTCCCTTTAATATCTCGCTAATGTATTTTATACAAATTGCAATTTTCAGTTGCTTCCATTTCTTTTTGTATTCATGGTTCTCGTCGACTCGGTTCATTCTATAATTATTGGGATATTAATGAAAAAATGAAGTTCCGCGGTGGCAGGCCGACATCGCGACAGCAGGAGAGACGGACGGTAATAAATGACGTGATTTTGACTTTAATTAATGTATTAAGGGGAGGTTTCCAGAATTTTTCATTCTTTCACGTGCGTGATACATGTCCTGTGTTGCAAGTGTGACGTGGCCGCGGCATATCCTTTTTTTGCACCCGTCGCTTAAGAACTTGAAGCAAGCCCTTTATTTTGCCCTAACGCTGGGTGTCTCGTCGCCTTTCCTAACCCCTTACTCCATCTGTGGCATGTTCTCCGGCTCCTCAGTCGTCATGTGGAGATGCGGTCGGCCTTCGTGTTGTGTGCGCTGCGTAGTTCACTACCGCTGCGTAGTTCACTACCGCTGCGTAGTTCACTACCGCTGCGCAATCTCTCCAGACTACCATGAAAATCAGTTTTCAATGGGAAGCACCTACACAGTACCGCTGGCCTCGACACCAGCTACAAGTGTCGTCTACCCGTTACATAACTCTCTTACAAGTCTCCCTTTAATCAAAATATTGTAAACCAGTTCAATCGAAGTGCCCCTCCCCTTCCCCCCCCCCCCCCCCGCGCACCACCTCTCCGCTCCCCCGCCGCATGTAGGGTACTTTCCAATATGACTCTTATTTTACCCAAAATGATTTTATTTGTAACTAGCTATAGCCCGCAGCTTCGCATATGGAAACTATGTTTTAACTTATTTGTTCCTCTTAGAGAAAAAATAAATTTAATCTCTCTCCCTCTCCCTCTCCCTCTCCCTCTCCCTCTCCCTCTCCCTCTCCCTCTCCCTCTCCCTCTCCCTCTCCCTCTCCCTCTCCCTCTCCCTCTCCCTCTCCCTCTCCCTCTCCCTCTCCCTCTCCCTCTCCCTCTCCCTCTCCCTCTCCCTCTCCCTCTCCCTCTCCCTCTCCCTCTCCCTCTCCCTCTCCCTCTCCCTCTCCCTCTCCCTCTCCCTCTCCCTCTCCCTCTCCCTCTCCCTCTCCCTCTCCCTCTCCCTCTCCCTCTCCCTCTCCCTCTCCCTCTCCCTCTCCCTCTCCCTCTCCCTCTCCCTCTCCCTCTCCCTCTCCCTCTCCCTCTCCCTCTCCCTCTCCCTCTCCCTCTCCCTCTCCCTCTCCCTCTCCCTCTCCCTCTCCCTCTCCCTCTCCCTCTCCCTCTCCCTCTCCCTCTCCCTCTCCCTCTCCCTCTCCCTCTCCCTCTCCCTCTCCCTCTCCCTCTCCCTCTCCCTCTCCCTCTCCCTCTCCCTCTCCCTCTCCCTCTCCCTCTCCCTCTCCCTCTCCCTCTCCCTCTCCCTCTCCCTCTCCCTCTCCCTCTCCCTCTCCCTCTCCCTCTCCCTCTCCCTCTCCCTCTCCCTCTCCCTCTCCCTCTCCCTCTCCCTCTCCCTCTCCCTCTCCCTCTCCCTCTCCCTCTCCCTCTCCCTCTCCCTCTCCCTCTCCCTCTCCCTCTCCCTCTCCCTCTCCCTCTCCCTCTCCCTCTCCCTCTCCTCTCCCTCTCCCTCTCCCTCTCCCCCTCCCCTCACCCCTAGCCCTTCCCCCGGCACCCGCCGACACAGACACTACCAGCTGAACTACAGAGCCTTCTCAACATAGAGTAACTTTGTATATATGGGAACTTCTCAACAACAAGTCGACAATAATCATAGAGTAGCTTATACACAAGGGACAACAATATCTGTATATCTTACGCTTCTGGCTTCGATCACTAATGTTATTAGTGAATATCTTACGTAAAGCTGAGGTCCACAGTCCTCGTAGATGCACGTAATCAACATTTGACGCTTGCTTGCATGTTGAAGTGCCGTGGACGTAGGCCTAATGATTGGGACAAGTGTCTTGGGCGTGCAGTTACCGGTGTAACATACAAACAAACACAGGCTATTGTAAAAAGTGTGGTAGTACGCGGCGCGGCGCCGGCGGCGCGGCCGGCAGGGGACGGATGACGCAAGTGACTCACCGGCTTGTGGGTCGCGTCGCCGTAAAAACTGACCAAGCGTGAGCTGACTCGCTGATGGGTTCCGTGTGTTAACGTGCTATTAATGATTACAGAGGCGCCCTTAGACTATTATTTTGCACTATATTAAATAAAAGTATAGGAATTGACTAAATAAAATAGACTTCTAACATCAGTCGCCACATGGTGGCGCTAGTGATCATATTATTATCGATGACATCGACGTCGATGTTATAGCAAAAAGTAAGGAAACAAATACAGTCGCCATTCGACATTCGAGCTGAACGGTACGCAGAAAAATCGTTTTATTGGACGGAAGCCAAAACATGGTAGATATGTTATGTAGAGACGCATCGATACTTTGGTAGTATTCTTAATCCTACTCTTTGTTTATGTACGTCCATTTTACACCCCAAAATACTCAAAACGGGTATGTCTAGGTGACCAATGTGAGCCGCTTTACAAACTTCACTTATCACTTAAAATGTTATATCAGAATTCAGAACTGAACAAGTTCATCGTGACGTTAAAATTTAATACAGCGAGAAGATTCTGGACGGGAGTTAAGGTCAAATGTCAATGCATACGTAACGGGATTTTTCCCGTACGGGACGGGAACGGGACACGCACGTATATTTATGCCCCATCCCCGTCCCGTATGGGGTAAAACACGTTACGTGTGCATCGACCTTTAGTTATTAATATTCTAAAGACAAGACTGCTTGATGATTCGTGTGAGTTTGATACTTTATTATTATTATAGGCGCAAGGAATAGTACAGGAGCAGACAGCAATTGCACTATATCATTAGACACAGCATTAGACTGTGAGTAGGAAAATAACTCCTTGCCGCTTCTTCTTGATGAACCAGTCTCGGTAGCAGTGAGGATTTCTGGAAGCAATGGTAGCGGGAGTAGTAGCGTAGTGTGATTTTAGAAGTTTAGTTTTTACAACGTGTTATTATAGTGAAACTAGCTTTTGCCCGCAGCTTCGCCCGCGGTAGAGATCGATTTTTTACAAATCCTAGTTACTTACTTTTACTTAGTTAGACTTAGTTGCTTATGACTTATGTAATTTACATGTATCATTTGATAGCGTGAAATGCAAATGAATTTTACTAACGCCATCTATTAACAACATCCGGAACTAAATATCTAGCAAGTAACAAAATATCGATCTTCCCATGGAGATGTTTTACCGCGGTAAAAAGTAGCCTACGTTACTCTCCACCCTCCTCACTATCTCCACACATAAAAACCATACCATATAACAGCTTCGTTGCGACGTGAAAGACGGACAGACAAACAAACAAAAACACTTTCACATTTATAATATAAGTATGGAAGTATGGATTATTGAACGAACTGATATCAAGCATCGCGGTTCCGGCGCTTTTCCCTCGGATCACTGGCCGGTACAGTGTGCGGCTGCGGCCTGCGGCTTACGGCTTGCGGCGCGCCGTCGCGGTCGCCCGTAAGTCACCGCGCGGATAACCGATTGTGACGTTAAACGGGAAGCCGCTTTACACGTGAAGGCACACGACACGACACAATACACGTCGCACTCTAGTGAGTTTGTTTTGATGTGAAACATCTTTACGCGAGGGGTAAAGCTGTTTTTGGCGTGGTGATATAGGCCGTGGTAACGCATCGCCGGCAATATGAAAAGAAAATATAATAACACAATGGGCGTAATCATAAATAAACTTGATTTGATAGGCTGTAGCATACGGTAGGACAAATTCGCAACTTCAAAATAAGAAACGGTGGCCTATTTCGATTTGGTAGGAACTATAAACCGCGATACCTGAGTTTAAATCCTGGCGAAGTGATTTTATTTATTGTTAAATTCGAGAACAAAAAATTGAAAATTAATTATTAATTTATTTTAATTTCATTATTTTAAATTTTATTTTTATGATTGAGGTGTGCATTTATCTGCATTAAGCACGTGTATACTTTGTACATTTCATATTTGCGATCCGTCCCGTGACAGCTGACATTTTATTTAATACATTACTAGACTTGGAATACGTTTTGGAAACGATATTTGAGCAACACAATGTTAAATAGATATTGTCATTTCAGTGGTTACTACTGATTTATGTGGACACATAATTCTATTGCACACCAAACGAATTTGAAAACACTACAAAGGTTTGAAAAAGCCCCTTTACTCGTATTTATTTAGGGGCAAGAGGACACGCCCCCACAAAAACTTATGACTTTTATCAAATTCAATTTCTGCTTTATCTGTTCATTTTTATTAAACTCTATCCTTCTGCGATTCTTACAGTGAGTCAAAAAGGGACTCTTAATTACAAAGCATTAATTACAGTTTAGGGTGAGGCCAAAAGAGCGTAATTTTTTGAGCTTTGAGTCGGAAAGAATGGGTCGTTTCATACTAAAGTCGCAACTAATTTTGCGTCGCCGTGTGGTGCAAACAGGACTTTAGTATGAAACGGATTGCAGGGTACTGATTTAACGCGACTCACAGCTCACAAAAATATGCTCGTTTGGACTCACCTTACCGTATCGTACCGTACAAGTATTTTGGTTACTGTTCTTATTTTGTGATATTTGAGTTTGAAATAGTTTGAATTCAGTAACCTCGGAACTGATATACACATTGGGATAAAAAACAAGTGTGCTACCTGCGTTTAACGCAGAGCTTGATAGATATGAAGTCCGTCACCAGACTCGGAGGCACTCTGTTCCGACGTTTAATAACAAAATCGTGGTCGTCCCGCGCGGTGTGACGCGCTCAAATAGTTTTCATTATTGATGGCTGTAGGGCGGACGGCGGACGCGCGGGGAATATCTTAACCAAATAAAAAACAACCGGCGGCCGTGTCCGTCCGTCTGTCTGTATAAATTTGTTATTTATATTGAAAACGGATAGCGCGGCTCCCGCTGGCGTCAGGCGGTTTTGCATAGCGAGAGAACGGACGTCTCAATAACACTAACCGACCTGCCGTGTGCCGTGTTGCCGTGTTGCCGGCGAGTGGAGTGGCCAGCTTATCGACCTATTAATAATAATGGGGCATTCCATTCCAATCCCTCTGGACACCAGTATAGTGGTGGACGTCTGTGTAACTTGTCTCACATACCCTCGGCTTCTTCCAAGGACCGAGAAGGAACAGTTTCTCCATTTGTGTCTCTCATTTATTTATATTACCCAGCGGCCCTGCTGGAGAAAAATGACTACGAGAAAAATGCCATTTTAAATAAAAAAAAATATTAAGTGACATGATAACTGTCACAAATGTCCAGAAAAATAAAATTTAAATTTAAACAAAATGGTTCGCTTTTCGTTCCGAATCTGAATGCGATTCGAGAGTCAGTTTGGAGAAATAAATTATTTATCAGCGGCGCTCGGTCGTACCGCGATGGAAATGTCCATCATGGTGCAGCGGTGTCTCTGGCGGCCAACCCTGCCACTGCCGCGCCCGACCCGGCCGGACTGGACCAGCCCGGACCAGCGCTGGAGTGGATAGGTGTGTGTGTGTCTGACACTAAAGTCCATGTAGAGTGAACGGTTGCACGGTAAAGATGTCATTACCGGGTCGGTTGTGACCTGACTGTTCACGTTCAAAGACAATTATTTATCTACTTGAAAAAAGCCCCGCAGTTATTACAAATAAAGGTAACCTATTTCATCGGTTGCTGTAATTAAGCCCTATCGACACATTAGATAGGAACAAGTGACAGAAAAAGTTTAAGTCCTCCAAGAACTACAACTACATAATATTATACGAGTAAGTATTTACAGATAAGTCTAATCAATCTTAAATATTATCACACATTATCTATATAGACTCAGAACTTAACACCAGGGTCGATATGACCTGGCGCGGCGCGGTGGTGTGTGGCGGTGTGTGGCGGGTTGCCCCAACTCGCGGCTGGCCGAGGGCCGCTACAAGCCATATAATTTGAATGCAGGGTAATGTGCGCAGATTACGTCGCGTTACCGATCGCGTCACAGATAACGTAAAATTTGCACTCAAATTCGCACCAGAAATACTTTTTACACGCGCTCGAGGCTTGCGATGCCATTTTTTATTAAATATTTGAAGATCCCTAGACCAAAGGGAACCTTCAGATTTTCAATTAAACTGCTCTTTTAAAAACATAAGACAAAGTTTTTTTCACGTGGATGAACGTAGAAACAAATGAGCGAACTCCCTTCGCGGAAGACAAATTAATATTATCCGCATTTAAAACGCAAAATTTCCATTTCTTTCAGATAAGGAGGTGGTATATTCCAAACCTGCCAGAATTTCCGAATCCCAACTCTTTAATAGTATACCGGATAGAAAGAATATGATATTGATAACATTATTATGAATACGGAACCTCCGCGGGAACTTGGCTCTCACTTGACCTGTTTCCAATAATTATGTGCGTTATTGAATTTAAAAAGTAACGGGTGCTTTACATCTTATTTTTATATATTTTTTATTTTTCATTATAATAATAATATGTAGCATTTTAAGAATCTCATGTTGTAATTTATTGGATGATTATAATTATTTAATTCGTTTTATTACCGCTTCAGTGCCTAACATTGGTGAATATTCCTTTTTCATTTGTGGATATTTTTTCTTTTGAATTTCACGTAAGTTTCAATTGTATTATAATGTGGTGGTCGTGTCGTGGACCTTCACGAAATGCTCACAATGTTATAAAATTTAATTAAATGATCAGTCGTCGTTTGAGAGCCACTTAGATCTAGAATACAAAATTTCCTAAATTTGGCTGAAACAATAATTAGAATGTAGACTATTACCTAAGTGCATACAAAGGAAAAAATCTAAAAACTGAAATTTTTTGATATTTAGCAATACTATCAATACAGTGATAACAAGGTATAGATTAATTTGACAAATAATAAAAGATATATTAATTATGAATAAATACTAATAATTTCTGTACAAAAAGAAATAATCCTATAATAATGTAACCTTATCAAAAACATAAATGTGAAATGATAGCCAAGTTCAGTGTCAAGAAGTCGACTTCGCTGGCGCGTGGCCAAATAAATTGAGATCTATAATATGTGCCAAGTTCTGTGAAGAAAAGCCTAAAATTTGATTTACAAGATCATGTAATTTAAGCTCAAGAGTTCACTTGGCTAGTTTTCACATACCTACATTAGCTAAAATCCCGGTGTACCTACCTCCTCAACGACTGCACTGATGTTCTAAACCGTCACATCAATATAGAAATAGCGGGTCGTTAATCATTTTTTTATTCAATAAAGTCAAAAGCACGACCGCTTCGAGTAATTTTTTCAAAACGGTCACCAAAATCCTCCCATTCTAAATTTTAAACAAGATTAAGAGATACAATCTTAAATGCTTTTTTTTATTCAATAAAAGTAATCTACATCATCAAAAGGGACACCCGGATGTCTTGAGAAATTCCAACTCGAAACGCTCTATGAGAAGGGAGCTAATAATAAAAAATACAAAAAAAAAACAAAAGGCCGCGGTATCAGAGTAAACATTCAAAATATCCAGCGACGTCTTAGTAATATCATTTTTAAATTCTTTATGATCCTTACCAAAGACAGCTCTCATAACTGGCCGGGAGAAAAAAGCAAAACAACTCATCCGTCCCGCTCGCTCGTATCGCCGCCGACGGAGACGGAATGCCCACTGAGAGTTTTATCGGACGAAGCGCGGGCAAGCGAAAGAGAAACAAAACGGGCAGTGTTCGTTCTTTTTTTAAATTTAAAAATGTATTCCTTTTTTAAATAAATAAACGTGGCGTCGCACGCAGGGAGACAAATGTGTACGATTCGTTTTGTGCATGTATTTAGATGTTCCGAGATCCTTCCAACTTTTTGTAACAAAAAACTTAAGAAAACCATCGCTTATTTCGAACCCTATGTCGACTGATTACGGTTAAACTTATTGAAACAAAAAATTCAATTGAATCTCGGCAGCTCGATGAATGCCGACCTTACCCCGCTACGCATAGGGTCGACATTGCTGCGAGGACGAGGAGCGAGGACGTGAGCGCCTGAGCGGTCACAACTCACATTTCTATTGAATCAGGTCTTCGTGTCAATAATGCTTAATAAATTAGCGCGTGGGATTATGAGTTATTAGTAAATACATATTTCCTAATATTTTGTCGTATTTTATTGAAGATTAAAGTTTTTGATAGGTAAATATTATAAATCGATGTACACTTCCAGTAATTACCGCGCGCTCTCGGTGGTCGAGGACTGGATGTCCAGCGGCACTGAGCACCGGGCACCGGGCACCGGGCACCGGGCACCGGGCACCGGGCACCGGGCACCGGGCACCGGGCACCGGGCACCGGGCACCGGGCACCGGGCACCGCGCACCGGGCACGTTACCCTTTGATGTAATTCAGTTTCCAATATCCTTTTACTGAATAATAGATTCTGTCTCATTAATATATTATAGGTACGTCTCAGTAATAGATACGCGTCACTGTGACTAAATAAAAAGTGTAAAATCTAGTTAATATGACTCTTATGCCGGTGAGCCGCAGCCCCCGGCAGCCGAGCGGGTCCAGGGTTCGATCTGGCGATGTGCCGTCATTTGTTTGTGAACATAAATATTAATCACAGATGATAGTCGTACGTGACGTCATACTTATTGTCCATGGTCCTCGATGGTCATGTACCATACCAACTACTGAAGAAACAGAATTACGGAGACGATCTCACGCCCGGCTGCCAATGACAAAATATACAGATATTATTATAATTTGAAATATACTGAAACACTTTTAAACAGTTATGTTTAAAAATGTTTACTGTGAAAAATACCAAGTTACTCGACATCCCAGCATGAGTCATTGCAACAACAATTGTTGACCATCACGGATATCAAGATGGGCCGATACCGCGGATTACGGCGCGGCGTGTGCAGTGTGCACTCAGCCTAATCCCGCGCGGAATGCGAACAAAACAACGCGTGTACTATTGAATGCTAAAATTTTCGTATTTTGAACATAATCATCGGGGCTGCCATCTTTATTGCCGGCTGCTGAGTTATGGCGGCGGGGGTTTTATTATATTCAATTAATGAGTGTTTGACCGCAGAAGGCGATCGT
Source organism: Thymelicus sylvestris (assembly GCA_911387775.1). Taxonomy (NCBI): domain Eukaryota; kingdom Metazoa; phylum Arthropoda; class Insecta; order Lepidoptera; family Hesperiidae; genus Thymelicus; species Thymelicus sylvestris. The sequence goes on from OU426903.1 coordinate 60,194, forward strand.
AGTCGCGGCCATTGTGGCACCTGTTGTGGTCGCCGCGACATTTACAACCTAGTGCGGAACTTGGTACAGTGTTGTGGTATGAGTGCGCCGAGACTGCCAGGGGACTGTCGCGGCCAATTACAGCTGGAGGAATGTAGAGTCAACAAGATTGTGGTGTGACACGACGTGTCGTGCTCTTGTACATATATTCCTAAGAGAAGATAAGAAACAGTAGTCAGTACGCCAGAGCTTCGCAACCAATCGTTACCAGTTACAAGGATCAGTAAAAAATAGTAATCATAATGTACAATAATAAATTAGATCGGAAGGTGGAGGAGGTGGGTCGTCTGTTTGTCCAAATCTGCAGTTTGGCGCGCCCCTGCTGCGAGTGTGCAGTATTTCACAATAATTGCAATATTTAAATATTATGAAACCTTCCTCAGGCGGCGTCCACACGGTGACATTGGCACGAGAGGTTCACCAGGCGCCAGCCGCGCAGGATCTGGAATATCTTGTGTCATTGGACTGCGTTGTTAAAGCAAACATTCATTGATAATACATATATGTACTTCGATCACTTATGAAGGAATAACATATTATCGTAACTACATACGCCACACGTCTTATCGCAGGAGAAGTACGTATACAATAAGTAGGAGCTGTTAGTTGTACCACCAGATGAGTTCATGTCCCGACAGCAAAAACGATACTAATACAACATTTGATCCGTTCGTAGTGTAAGTGTAACAAATAGGTTTCGATTCACGATACAGTCGAAATGCTGTAACTGGTCATACATTAACTCGCCGAACCACAATTTTTCATTGCTTTGGTCACACGTTGTACTCTCAACAATCCTAAAATGATCGACCATCTCTCACTTGACGGTAACGAGGCTGACTGACACGTCATAATGTAATAGTCGGTGGAAGTTGGGAACCCATTGAGCGTGTGTTGCAGGAAGCAGGACAGCCACAGGGCCGCAAGTCGTGGATGCGGGGCCCTCATAGCGCTGCGGTCGACCTGTGGTTGGTGCCGCCCGCACCGCCCGCGTCGGCCGCACCGGCCGCACCGGCCGCACCGGCGACACGCGAGGACAGACATCGCTCAGAGACTCATGTCCGATGTTGACGACTCGTGTGACGCAACGGTCACCATGCCGGATCACCGAACCAAGGGTCCTGGGTTCCTTTTTTAAGACAAATCAAATTTTTTTTAAAACCTTAATAACTTCAAAAATACTAATCAAATTAATGTTTATGTAACTATAGTATACCTATGCCTCGAAAGCTTTTACAAGTGCACCATTTGTACACAGCTCGCCCTCTGTACGGATGTTCACTCACGCCGCAGTATTGTCATTATTAACACCTCAGCCTGTCGTTACTTACTGGACATGGCATGTGGCTTGCGTTACGTGTAGTGCGCTCGGTCTTATTACTTACCATGATCAATACGAGGGGAGCTGCAACAGATCGCCGGCAGCAGTTACAGAGACCAGGGGATGGAGCCAGGTGATTTCTGTTGTACATTTAGTACTTGATTTGTTGTTTGATTTGGAATTTAAATATAATTATGTAACAGGGAGGTAAGGTAATTACTGAAAATTGTCCCATTACATCCCGATGATAACAGCTGTCCTCGGAACCTGACCGTCGCTCGGCCACCAGCCGCCCAGCTCCAGCCGACGCGACGGTAAATCCTAATGTTCACAGTGCAGCAGCAGCATTACCGAGCCCTGTTATTCTAAAGCTTAAACAAAGGGAGCAATGTTTGTACCTGAATTATACGTCACGTCAAAATTAACACTTCTATTTAAAAAAATGTAAAACGCCATTAATGGCATTCGGTAAAAAATGTTGAGTGTATTGTTGTAGGGAGCTGAGTCAACGGGGACGTCACACCCCCGCACCCCGCACCCCGCACCCCCGAGCTCGTCAGCAAAAAAATCCTAAACGACGTTGTTTTTCTGCTCGTAAAACAACCGTTAGGGTGTCGGAACAATATTTGGAAACCGAATACAAAAACTCCTTTATGGGAGCCCCTACATTGTTTGAATGTGACTCATTGAGAAACGCAGTACCTCCGAGCTTTTTGTAATCAGTTGTACTCTAGCAGTAGTAACTGGCCAGAGGGCGCCGGTGTCGGCTCGTGGCCTCGTGGCCTCGTGGCCTCGTGGTCTCGTGGTAGAGCTCAGAGTGCACCATCATGTTCTATACGACAGCAGGATCACGAACACTTCCTCGATGGCAACTCACCGACTGCCACCAGCCACCGTCTAAAACTCCATCTCCACTCACCATCAGGTTGGAGCGTGGCCCGACCACATTTATATTGGAAAAAAATAGTTGTCTATTTGAGTCGTTGTCCGAAATGTGTTTTTTTATTTATTTATTGAATAACATACAATATTACTAACGTATTATATTCACAACGGACATAAAAACAAAAAATATTTAAATTGATACACAACTTCATGCAGGTCAGGTACCCATCTGCCCGCTACCTGCTGCTCACTACCGGCAGTACCGGCTACCCTCGTGAGCCCTCAGCCATGAGCCATGAACCCTGAGCCCTGATCGAACTGCGCTACACCGAAAACGAGACACTAAATAGATAACCACCTATTATGACAAACGAACACACAAAAAATAATGTTAGTGGTCGCACAGGTAAGGCTGGTACCGCAGTGGAGAAGCGGAACGACAAGCGGAGTGGGGTAGTAGTAGTAGATTTATTTGATGGCATCAAGTTGTTTCAGGCCGGTCGACAAGGGATCCCGTCCGCGGCAGGAAATACTTCAAACAGGATTAGCACTTCGTTTTGGACGGCACGGGCAAGCAGCCCACGGCCACGGGTGAGGATGCTACAGGCGTATTGCTCCAGTGCGTGCTGGCAGACAAGATGACCAAGTAACGGGTGAACGGAACGAAGTTTCGGGCCATCTGAGGACCTAGTGGCGACTAGGTTCAATGAGATTTAACATGGACGTAGATCATTCGTTCCATTGTTATAAAAATACTCCGCGCAGCCGCCGCGCCCGCTGTCTCCTGTGACCGCCGCCGGCCGCACACCGCCCGCGCCAGTGCGAGCAGTGCGGGCGCGGGACACTCGGCTACATAATAAATCAGGCAGATAGCGACTCAAAGATCCACCGAACAAAAGTTAAGCTTAAAAATTCGAAACTTAAGGCGAAGACTCAATAGAAGGTGATTTTAACATTTCATTATTATGGATGGAGTGAACTGAAGGAACGACAGTGGCTGCATGTCTACCGAGCTCGCTCGCTCTACCGTGAAGCGAGTCGCTTCGCTTGCTCATGGGGTTTTACGAAACTAGGCTGAGATAGGTCTCAGCCACGCAACCCTATTACTGTCGCATTACTGCTTTGAATCAATGCTTTCCTCAAATCTAAAAAACAACGTGATGAAGAGCAGTGTCTTGCTCCTATCCGAGTACCGGATCGAATCTAATGGGTCTCCTTATACCGAGTGTATAACTTTTATTTTATGATGATATCGATAATATAATCCCATCAAAAACATAAATGTAAAGTGAGAGTCAATTTCAAAAAAAAAAAAAGAATTGAGATCTAAATGGGTGCCAATTTCTGTGTAGAAAAGCCTAAAATTTTAGTCACAAGAACATGTAATTCAAGCTCCACATTTGACTTGGTTAGTTTTCACGTACCTACCTAGGCTATATTATATCTATGTAATTAGCTTCGTCAAATCTGTTAGGTTGATGGCTTATGACACTCTTCTCTAATTTGGTTTGTTGGTTGCTAACTAAAGAAAACTAGCCAAGTCAAATGTAAAGCTTGAATTACATGTTCTTGTGACTAAAATTTTAGGCTTTTCTACACAGAAATTGGCACCCATTTAGATCTCAATTCTTTTTTTTTTTTTGAAATTGACTCTCACTTTACATTTATGTTTTTGATGGGATATCATTACTTTTTGTATAGAAATTATTAGTAAGTACTTATTCATAACGTAACTGATTAATTTTAATACATGAACTGTTATAGTGCTCTTCAACTAAATCTGTATTCAGAGCGCCGTGGTCCGAAATACGGTACCTATTATTTCATTATTTATAAGTATTCCACTATCTATCTTCCACTATTGATGTCCGCTAAATATTGAAATAATAATTAATACTAAATCCCAATTATAATATCGTAATAAATACGAAAGTCGACTATACTCTTATTAGTTACGCGTGACCGCCCTCGCTTTGCTTTGGTTTTCTTATTTTTTTACACCTTGGGTTACGTTATTGGAGTTTTATTAAGGATCCCTAATTTATTGAAAATATAATATAGCCTATGTCACCCGGGGATAGTGTAGCTTTCCAACAGTGAAGAAATTTTTCAAATCGGTTTAGTAGTTTCGGAGCCTATTCAATGCAAACAAACAATCAAATCTTTCCTCTTTATACTATTAGTACAGATAAGTTGTTTATGTTCGATGACATCGTGCAACAATAAATTTTGAAACAATACTTCGAATTACTTTAAACTGGTATAATTACGGAAATAATACAAAATTTTGTGGTGTAATCTTGTAGATTAGAGAAAAATAATTTTCCACACATTAAAAATAAAACGACGTAATACACTGGAAATAACGTCTCCTGACGAACCACTAATCTTCACGTAAATGTATATGTGCTGTGCACTTCTCACAGGCACTTGGGACACTGAACATCTTCCTCCCGTTGAAAGGTTCAGAAAGTACTAAAACTGATATGTTTCGTTATATATTCACCTTGGAATCCACATAATGACCAGATGTCATCAATTTTGATCGCTACTCTTAAATTTGAGGCATTTTAAGTAAGTGTTCCTAATAGAATCAATTTTTTGAAAAATTATCATAAATTGATAAAAATTTACTACTTTCAGATTTATTCCTTTGTATTCACCCGACTACCTATCTGCATGCCAAATTTTAACTTTCTAGGTCACCTGGAAGTTGGATATAGTTTTGATCTATAGGTCAGTCAGTGTTAAATTTCTCGATTTTTGGACGTTAATATCTAAATAACCGTTTGAGGTGTGTTTATGAAATTTTGAAGACGTATGTATTTCGCAAGTCTTAATAAATGAGCCAAATTTGACAGGTTTAAGTTGAATAGTTTTTGAGTTATGAGGTGGTCAAAAGTAGCTCCAAATGGTTCGTGTAATATTACACACGGTGCTGCTCGTCAATTCTGTTAGCTAAGAAATTGACTTGACACGCTCCGCGTGTCTAGATCGTATCGGTTTATGATTATCGATTATGTGCGACTATAAGGTCATTTTAGACAGGAGCAAATACGCTGGAGTAAGTATTGTAAAAAAATAAAATTCATAATAATTATGAAAACACACGTAGATGATCGTGCGTCGCCTTAATCGAAGCATGTTAAGACATTCCCGCGGCCACCGCCCGCCGTCCGCCGGGTGACGGTCGCTAGTCGCTGGTCGCTGGTGGTACCACCAGCTCGGGCTGGCAACAAGCTGCGGGTCTCAGTCTCACAAGTCACAGCTCGCCGAGTGCCGACTGACTGAGCGGTGCAGAGGTGCTTCGCACGCTGTCTCTGTCCTCTGCTTTGCATTCATTAGTTATTGAGGCAAGGCCCAAGGACTCAAATAATTATTTCCATATTTTTAATTGCGAGGTCTTTAATCTACCATGTAATACTACCATGTACTCCATGTAATCTACATGTAATACTCCTATCGACTTATGAATTGTTGTATTATTATAACTATAATATCTCAGTGAGTGATTTTTTGTAAAAAAAAAATTGGGAAAAATGTTTTAAACCATATTCAGTGGTATTATTTTATTACATGGACATTGACGGACTACTAGTTCACATATTGATATATGTAAATATAATATGTTATATTTCCGGCCCCCCGCCGCCCCGCGCCGCCCCGCCAGCTGCAGGGCACTCCAAGTGTCTGGAGGCACCACCGCGGCGCCGCGTACAATCACATCGTTAATTCCGTTTTTTCAACTTGTTTGCTTAAGAAATAAATTTTCGTAGCGCGACTCAAGTGTTGCTCTATGCGTGTGCTCGAGTGGACAGTCGCGTGCACAAGTCAATATTTAAAATATTATCTATGTTTGATATAGGTATTCTTATTTTTAATATAGGAAAGGAAGTAAAAAAACGTGTTGCATTCGGGGACTGCCGCGGTAAAGCTATTGCATAGCATTTGTTGCGAAATAAAACCTGACACCCCCCACTTGCAGTCAGTACTAGGAGCGCTCTGACCCGTGTCAAAGTGCTCTGACAAGGTGTCAGAGCGACAGTGATAGATTTATTCTATCCCTGTCGCTCTTCCGCATATTAATTGGCATGACAAGAGAAATAATAATAATAACTTAATGTGCATGATCGTAATATAGATATCCCTGTTGTGCCTATGCTAAATACCGAAGAGTAAATAAGACAGCCACATACCACTATCACGTATCACTGATGTCGCAACATCGAAGACTTCTGGTCGCCTAGTACCTACTCGCTTTAATTAATTGCTACTAGGTGAATAAAGCCGATGAGAAATTTAATACCCCAGCTTTGTTTTGGCACACTCGCTTGCATGTTTTTGCTATCCTAGTACTGACTGCAAGTGGGCAGTGTCACCTTTTATTTCGTTACGGAAATTTCTTGATTCAGTCGTCAAGCCCGCGATAAAAGCTGTGCAATAGCTTAAAAATATTTTACGCACAAATCCTTACTACGGCATTATAAACATTGTTTTTTTTTTTCTTTTTGACCGACTTTTAAAAAAGTCACTCGTGGTTTTCAATTCGGTTGTAATATTTTTATGTTGCTTATCTTACAACTCCGTCATTTGTCAATCAATGTGGGTCGACATTTTGATATTAGAAAGAATTTTTCAGATTGGTCCCATACATACCTATTTATTAAAATTTGGTGTCGATAATGGAATCCTTGGTGAATTAACGTGAAATCCTAAAATGTTCTAGATATAAAGGCTATTGTGAAGAATGTTCAGCGATTATTTTAGTGGTTCTGTTTTGAATTTTTTCGAAGTACATAGATTTAATAATAATATTTTGATAATATACAATATACATAATATATAATACTATTTTGATAATAAGAGCTATATGTAAAGCGTCTTGAACTCAAAGAGTTATCCATTATTTTTATATTTGTAAATAAATGTTTTTATATAGCGAAGTTATTTATTATAAGTATGTAAACGAGAAAAAAATCCAATACTCTATAATTTTAACCTGTTAGTAGTTGTTCAATCCTTTATCACTGGTCGGTGTGAAAGAAAAGTAAAAACCTTCCAAAATTGACACTTAATGTCAAAGGAAAAATATCGCGAGTTGCGTCAACTCCGTTAAGAAAGATCGGTTGAATTCACGACGTTCGTGGAGTTTCCATCTTAAGAAGACCATAACGTTTATGGTGCTGTCCTCCGGCCGTGCCGTGAAAATTTGAAGCAGTCGTGCGCAGCGCAATCCTGCGACATTGGATGTTAAGGTTGGTGGGTTCTTTCTTACTGATTTTGGTATTGGATTGGACATACTACCAACCTACTGCTTCATACATACATACATACATTCATACAGTCCGCTTACATATATCGAAGGATCGCCCCTGCGATTACCGCACAATTTTTTGTGGCCTTCGAGCCGAACATAGAGTAGGCAATTCTTTATTCATTTATTTTATGTGACATAATATATTTAGTTTGCACGTTGCAATGGCTAAAAAGGGTCAGAAGGTTCAGGAAGTGTACGAGGAGTGCATAGGTGATGTTGAATTAAACGTTTTAATCAACAAAAAGCAAAGAATTTTTGAACAATTACAGACAATATCTGACATGTCATTAAATGTAACTGACAGCAATATTCGTGAAATGTTTCTATTGCGCGTCACGGATATAGATGAGCTACGTTCATCTTTCGAATTATGTATTTTTGAAATTTATAAATGTCAGTTACAAGCTGGTATGAAAACCATATTTCAAAGTCAGGAATTGAATAGTTTTGATGAGTTGTATTACCGTATAAAATTGATTTCTTCAAAATTATTAGCGAATGATAAGAACGTTAAAACTGAAAAAACACAGTCGTGCATCGAATCTAGGCCACGTCTTCCAAAATTGGAGTTGTTTTGTTTCGATGGAAATATTGAGAATTTTAATACTTTTTACGAGACATTCTGTTCGTTGGTTCATAATCAGCCTCAGATACCTAATATAGATAAATTTCACTATTTACTCTCATGTATCAAAGGTTCCGCTTTGAACATAGTCAAAAGTATTCCGATATCTGCTAATAATTACGATATAGTTTGGCAAGCTTTACTCGACAGGTATCAAGATAACCGAATGTTAGTTGGGAATTATTTAGATAAAATGTTAAACTTTACACCTATTGCGAAGGAATCATCCTTTCAGTTGAATAATTTCTTGGAAACCTTTGATAACTCATACAAAGCTATACAATCTCTTAATATTGAAGATTTGAATAGTTACATTCTGTGTCATATAGCATTACGAGCCTTGGATCCATACACTCGTAGGTCATTTGAACAAAGTATCAATCAGAAGTCGATACCAAAATTCTGTGAATTGATTTCTTACGTAACTAATCAAACAAAAGTGTTGGATCATTCTAGTTCTTATGGTGCTAGTACAAGCAACCAAAACGTCGTACAAAATAAACGTCAACCAGATGTAAGTAGGTTTACGGCGCGAACTAGAAACAGTGCACAGAAAAACTACGCGCATGCATCGTCATCAAACTCAAAAAATAATTTATCTTGTTTGCATTGCGGAGACAATCATATGATATATCGCTGTGCTCAATTTCGTAAATTGAGTGCTTCGCTACGAATCAGCCGTGCTGATGAGTTGAAGTTATGTCATAATTGTCTTAAACCTAATCATACTGTTGAACAATGCAGGAGTGAATTTAAATGCATTATTTGTGAGCGACCACATAACTTATTATTGCATCAGGACGTAACGAAAACGTTTCTCGCTTCCTCTTATGACTCCGGTAATGCATCGATTCCTGCAAGCGCACCCGCCCAGTCGGGAGGCCCTTCAACTGATAATAATAACAGTTACAGTACGGTTTTGTTGGGTACCGCGATTGTTTATATTTTAGACAACTTTAACGTCTATCAACCATGTCGCGTATTAATTGATTCCGGTGCACAATCCAATTTTATTTCCGCTGCATGCTTACAACGTTTAGGTTTATCTCAACGTAAATGTCCATTTAGCATTTGCGGGTTAGCTGATGGTTTAGTTAAGAACTACGGCATGACGTCATGTAGCTTAAGGCCGCGTCACACTGATAAACCTGTTTTTAATATTGATGCTGTTATTCTTCAGAAAGTAACTTCAGATCTACCTACCATTAAAATTCCTGAGTATATAATAAAACAGTATGATAATTTATTTTTAGCTGATCCTCATTTCTATAAGCAATCGCCAATTGATTTAATTTTAGGCGGTGACGTTTTTCCTCATATTTATAGTGGGAAGAAAATTATTATGGGTCCCAATATGCCAGCCGTGCTGGATAGCATATTTGGGTATATTATAACTGGTAAACTAGTTACACCGTCGACTTGTGACGTCACGGATGTGAACGTTGTAGCGTCTACGACGTTGGTGTCGTACAGCACTGATGATCATTTAAATGATACTCTTAAGCGATTTTGGGAAATAGAATCCTCGCCGTGCGATGTTCCTTTAAATCCCGATGATGAAGTCGCTGAAAAACTATATATTGAGAAACATTATCGTGACGAGAGTGGCCGATATGTTTCACCTATTTTATTAAAGCCAAATCACGAACCGTTAGGTAATTCGTATGACATAGCCTTTAGGAGACTCACGCATGTCGAGCGCCGACTTGCGCACTCACCCGAGTTCCGGAAGGCTTATTCTGATTTTCTGAAGGAGTACGAGTCACTGGGGCATATGGAGCTATATCGTGGTACGGAGCCGTCTAAATATTTTATACCACATCACTGTGTGTTACGGCCTTCTAGCTCCACAACACCGTTGCGTGTGGTCTTTGATGGATCACAGAAAACTAGTACTGGGGTGTCACTAAATGACAACCTTTTGACCGGCCGTAAATTACTTCCAAATATTTTAAAAATTATTATTAACTTTCGTCTCTACGACATATGTTTTACGGCGGACGTGTCAAAGATGTATCGAGCCGTGCTCATCGACCCCGCTGATAGGTGTTATCAACACATATTATGGCGTGATGCACCGTCAGACCCAGTACAAGTTTACGAGCTGAAAACGGTCACTTACGGACTGCGTAGCGCGCCTTACACGGCTATTCGCACGTTGCTTCAACTTGCCCAAGACGAACGGTCAGACTGTAAGGCTTCCCGAGTTCTAGAAGAGGGTGTCTACGTCGATGATTTTTTGTGGTCATGTCAATCTGTAGATGAAGCTTGTACCTTACAAGACGGCTTAATGAGTCTTCTGAAAAAAGGCGGGTTTGAATTACGTAAGTGGGCTAGCAACTGTCCCGAGCTACTGACACGAATGAAATCAGAACAAATAACGCAAATAAATTTTCAAGATGATACGTTATCATCATCCTTAAAAGTCCTGGGATTGACATGGTTGCCCTCATGCGACTTCTTTTCATTTAATTATAATTTAAAAGATAATGACGGAACGAAACGTTCAGTACTTAAGCTGCTTGCTAGTATTTACGATCCGGTTGGTTTTATTTCGCCGTGTACTTTCGTTGCCAAATGTATCATGCAGGATCTTTGGAAACTGAGCCTCGGCTGGAATGACCGTTTACCATACGAATTGTTACAAAAATGGGATAAATTTATCGGTCAATTACCGATTCTTTCACAACTTCGCATTGAGCGACACCTTCTAGTGAATTCGTTTGTAAACGTGCAATTAATCGGTTTCTGTGATGCGTCATCACTGGGTTACGCAGCTTGCATATATCTTCGTAGTACTGACAAGGATGGGAACGTCAAAGTCAAACTATTGACGAGCAAATCTAGAGTTGCTCCATTGAAGCCGTTAATGTCTATCCCTAGGCTTGAACTTATGGCAGCCGTGCTGTTATCGAAGCTAGTTCGTTTTGTCGTACAAAACGTTAAAGATTTTAATTTACCAATAGTTGCCTTTAGCGACTCGAGTGTAGTTTTGTCGTGGCTACAGACTCCGCCATACAAGCTAAAAGTGTTCGTGGCTAACCGTGTTAGCGAGATTGTTGACGTGATTCCGCCCAATTGCTGGTTTCATGTAAACAGTGAGAACAATGCAGCCGACCTCTGTTCGCGAGGCGCGCTGCCTGAACAACTTATAGCAGTAGCGGACGAATGGTTTAGTGGCCCTGCATGGCTTGCTGGGGACCCGCGTAGTTGGCCAAGAAGTACATTAATTTTAAAAGAAAATGATATTATTCCAGAACTTAAAACTAACGTAGACACATTCACCTTTAATTCTTATAATTTAAATAACTTTAATGATCTCGAACATTCCTTTAATAAAATTTCATCGTTTAGTAAACTCGAGCGCGTAATAGCGTGGTGTCTTCGTTTTATAAATAATTTAAAATGTAAAAAATCTGATCGAACATTTGGTTCACTAAAGTCTTGTGAGTTAAAGCACGGACATGATTTAATTATAAAAGTCATTCAAAATAATTATTTTTATTCTGAAATACAAATGCTAGCAAAGGGATCTCATGTTTCATCCCTTCGTAAACTATCTCCCTTTATAGACCCTGATAATTTCCTCAGGGTGGGGGTCGAATACAACAGTCGGATTTACCGTATAATATAAAACATCCGGCACTATTACCTAAGAAGTGTCACATAACAAATTTAATAATTGATTATTTTCATAAATTATACATGCATGTAGGACCGCGCACCTTGCAAGGCATTTTGAATAATAAATACTGGATAATAAACGCTCGTAGTGTAATTCGTTCAGTTTTGTCGAAATGTCGGGCTTGTTTTAAATTTCGTCCATACTCCACACAGCCTATGATGGGTACGTTACCTGCAACTAGGCTTAAGGCCAACAAGGTGTTTGACCATGTTGGTTGCGATATTGGTGGTCCATTCTTTATAAAAGAAGGTATGCGGCGAAATGCAAAGGTTACTAAGGCATATTTGTGTTTATTTGTATGTTTCTCTACAAAAGCAGTGCACCTAGAAGTACTCTCAGATTTATCTTGCGAATGTTTTCTGGCCACATTTGATCGTTTTGTGGCACGCCGCGGTCTCTGCAGTTGCTTATATTCCGATTGTGGAAAAAACTTTATTGCAGCAGCTAAACATTTAAAAAACGTTACTAATTATTTTAATTCTACGTCTAATTCTGATGAAATTCTTTCTGGATTATCCTCGCGAGGCGTCGAATGGCGTACAACCCGCCTAATGCAGCTTCCATGGGTGGTCTGTGGGAGGCAGGCATAAAATCAGCCAAACATCATCTCTACCGTGTAGTAGGTGATAGGTCCTTGACTTTTGAGGAGTTAAGTACCTTATTTTGTAAAATTGAGGCAATTATGAACTCGCGACCATTATGCTCCCTTTCAAATAATCCTAATGAATTTGAAGTTCTGACTGCGGGTCATTTTTTAATTGGACAGAATTTATTAACTGTTCCGGAGAATAATTTTGAAGATGTACAGATGAAGCGATTGTCACGTTGGCAATGTATTCAAAAGGCATCACAATCATTTTGGAAGCGATGGTCAAATGATTATTTGCACACTTTACAGCAAAGAGAAAAGTGGTTCACCTCAATTCCAAATGTTAAGAAGGGTGATTTAGTGCTTCTTAAATCTAACTTAACCAAACCTTTGCAGTGGCCTCTTGGCAGAATAGAAGAGGTTCACCCTGGTTTTGATAACATTGTACGTGTAGTTACTGTACGCACGCAAACTGGGGTTTATAAAAGACCGGTAAATAAAATCTGCCCATTGCCATATGCAAACTAAATATTAAATTAGGTTATTAGGTTAGGACTTAGATTAGGCACATACACTCAACTTTTTTACTTAACACTAACAAGTTTCTTTATTTTATTTTGAATTATTTCGTAAATATTCAATAACACAAATTATTAACACACTCATTCTTCACACTTCACACACCGACACTATTAGGAAATCATCACACTGATTTCGGTGGGGGGTATGTTCAATCCTTTATCACTGGTCGGTGTGAAAGAAAAGTAAAAACCTTCCAAAATTGACACTTAATGTCAAAGGAAAAATATCGCGAGTTGCGTCAACTCCGTTAAGAAAGATCGGTTGAATTCACGACGTTCGTGGAGTTTCCATCTTAAGAAGACCATAACGTTTATGGTGCTGTCCTCCGGCCGTGCCGTGAAAATTTGAAGCAGTCGTGCGCAGCGCAATCCTGCGACATTGGATGTTAAGGTTGGTGGGTTCTTTCTTACTGATTTTGGTATTGGATTGGACATACTACCAACCTACTGCTTCATACATACATACATACATTCATACAGTCCGCTTACATATATCGAAGGATCGCCCCTGCGATTACCGCACAGTAGTAATAATGCTAATGATTTGAAACCAGTGTCATTGAGGTTAATTACAAAGCAGAACAGACTATCTTACCAAAGAGATTAAGTAATTTTGTAATAAATAATGTTGTAATTAGTTCCGCGGTGCTCCCGAGCCGCCTGCTGCAGGTAATGTATGAGATTTTTCTCACATTTTAACGAAGGCACAATACTCGAGCGCAATTATTCATATTCATCACAAAATGACTGAAATTTCATTAAAACGCCGTCAAATAAAACGCATCAGTGTGACGCCCGCACAATACACCGGTCACCGGCGGACACTTTCTTTTTTATTTATTTTACAAATCTAATTATATCAATCGGAAATTCGCGATAGTGATTGATGACTTAGGGCGCGCGCGCACTGCGCGGAACTGACGAATTCACCTCACGAGTCACGGGTAATCTGAACGAAACGTTCTCCAATTTTAAAACATTCCATCCTTTCTTACCAGATCTCATGCTACTGTTACACTGTTTTGATGCCTAATAATACACTTAATAATTTTATTTTTATCAGATAAATAGTGACAGAAAAATCACAGGTTGAAATAATATCGCCAAAATCCCATACACCTCTGGGCTAGGACCTTCTTTGATGTAACGTTTGATACATTAACCTACCTTATGCTATTTAAAAATTTAGTTTCTTTTGGAGGTATTATGGTTCCTGTAATGAACAATGAAGCGCCCAATTTCAGCGATCTCCTTTCTCTATACTGTGACTTTACTACTGTCGGAAAACATATTCTAGTTGATTCAAACGTGATCCCCAATTCACTAGCGGTGAGCAGTGTGTGTGTGTATGTGTGTGTGTGTGTGTGTGTGTGTGTGTATCGTTATCAAAGGTAAACTACGTTGCACAAATTCCAGCTTATCCATTATTTAGGTGAGTGGGTCAGCGGGGAGAGCTTGGACACTTCGCAGCTCGGAAGTGATTTTCTGAAGCTTTACTTTGACAATACTTGCAATCGACACCATAATCTACAGGCCTGCAGTGGTTTAAACTGAAGTCCATTGTAAATTGTAGTTGACGGCAAAGGTGGGCGCGCCCTAACGCAGCCAGGTGTAAAACCCATCACACCACAACAATGTTAATTTGGCAAGTCCCCGCGCCCCCGCCCCCGCCGCCCCGCGCCCGCCCCGCGCTCGCCCCGTGCCGCGCGCCGTCCCGAGGGTGATTACGAACGAAAAAAATAAGAAGCAGGAAAAAAGTAACGAAAAAATGGAAGATAGATTTCGGTTAATGACCCCTTCAACTGAATTTGCTGGAATTCAGTCTCAAGGCTAAGGAAGTGTAATGAATACTGAGACGAACGACTGTCACCAGTGACCAGTGACCAGACTCACATTACGTCAATAGTGACTGGGTACCGCGGAATGAGTTTATGTATAATTTTAGATAACTAATAGTCCATTGACTTCTTTAATCAGACATGAAAAGAAATTGTGGGAACGTTTTCAAATGATGAAGTAAGCTTCATTTATTGTACGAGCCAACTCGTACATCTTGCTGTGTCGACAATTTACTTGAGTCGCGCGATTATATTAATTGCATTTTTGTATAATAACTTCAGTGACACGTAAGAAGTGGTACGTAAGACACGGTCCGTATTAAACGATTGCATCAAGGCGATCGCGCGTGCTCACTCATAAATCAATCATTTATCATTTTAGTCTATCAATCAAGTGAAATATATAATTTAAAGCATACCGACTCGTATAATTTCAAGATATCAAGCAATCAGTAATACATTTAAATCAGATCATAATTATCATATCACGACAAGGAGTGTAGTAGTTAATCAAGGACTCTACATCTTCTTTTTGGTCCTTCGAGCAACTTCTTTTATCAACGGTGGTCCAAAACCTCGCGAGTGTATCATAACAAGTGGTGACGTGAGGTGAACTGGATTGCAGTGCATCAGGATCCCGAGGAATCAAGTAAGGTCTTTCCTATTATTAAGCAGAGATGGAGGATCTACTGGGAACTCAACAGCAGTTAATTGGAGCTATAGAGCAGCTTTACTCCAACTTTAAGAAAGACGGCCCGGAACGCAAGACTAAAGATTACATCAAGCGTAGACTTGAAACCCTTGACCAATATTGGCAGGAGTTTCAGGCCAATCATTCGGAGTTAAGTGGGTATGGTATACAGTCCCATGACTATTTTACTCTTAAACAATATGATCAATGTAAGGAGCGGTACGAGCATATCCGGTCGGTCATCCAGAATTATCAGGTGCCGGAAACCAAGCCGACAACTCCGCTATTACGTCCAGCTACTCCGCTTGGTCCGTCGGGCAACTCAGCCCGGCCCGCGGCGGGGGAGCCGTCTGCAGCAAGGCCAGGCACTTCGAAAGAAGGTATGTTGAATGAAAACGCTGTTACTATGCAGCCGACTTCCTTTAGATCACAGGGCGTCAACAGCAGAACAGATGAGTTACTTAGAAAGCAGGCGAGCAACTTCAGAGCGTTTCAAAGAAAGGTAACTAGCATTAATTTAGATATGGTAACAGAGAAATGGGAATTTGACGATATATTACGTACTTTGCAGTCTCGTTGATCAGTTATAGATTCCATTCATCTAGAAATAGACAGTGAACTAGAAGGTAAAAATAACGAGTATGATAACACATTTTATCATTATGAGAGCATGTATGAAAATATCAAAAAAGCTATCAACAAAAAGATGTGGTCGGCGTGTTACAGAGATAAGTCGACACCTCAAATGGAAATACCATTCTTTAGTGGTAATTTTCAACAATGGATTTCCTTCAAGGATCTCTTTACAGAGACGATCCACAACAACCCATCACTATCAAATGCGCAGAAGATGCAGTTCCTGAAAGGTAAATTGCGCGGTGAAGCTGAGAGATTGGCGCAGCATCTACAAATCAGTTCAGGTAACTACGGGACGTGCTGGGAGATCCTGAATAATAGATACAACAATATCAAACTAATTTTTACATCTTACATTAACGCTATCATGAATATACCAGTTTTACAACAACAATCACTGGTACATATCAAAAGGATCCACGACACCTCCCTGGAATCGCTAAATGCTATCAAGAATCTTGGCGTGGATATCAGCAACTGGGATCCGCTTCTTGTTCATATTTTAAGTCAAAAATTAGACTCGGACACCCATAATGAGTACATAACATCATTAAAGCGACCTCGTGAATTACCATCGCTGAAAGAATTTTTTGAATTTCTAGAAGGCAAGTTTACTGCTCTAGAAATTTCACGTAAAAAGCAAGAAAGTCCGACATCAAAGTCATATAATTATAATCATTCATCGAACAATTTAAATCATTACGGCAAATCAAACTATAAGAAACCTACTTATTTCAAACAAACATTCGCTTCAAATAACAAAATTGCGAAACCTGCGTCCGGTCAATACAGCAAGTCCGCAAAATATTGTATTTTATGCAAGAATAATGAACACGGATTATTTTATTGTTCTAAATTTTTAGAAATGCCATCATACTTAAAACGTAAATTTATTGCGGAAAAGAAATTATGCCAAAACTGTCTTTATGATCATCAGGGTAAGAAATGTTTCTCCGAAAAACGTTGTCGTGAATGCAATGAAAATCATAACTCAATTTTACACGACGCGTTTAGTAATAAAACGCTTATGCCGGCATCAAATGACGCGCACGCTTCCAACAATATGCATGGCAACACACACGTGTCACTGCAGGGTCAAGCACCTGAGATCTTGTTAGCAACCGCTGTTATTAAGGTAATGGCTCATGATGGATCATATCACAGCATGCGTGCACTTCTCGATCAGGGCTCTCAAACTTCATTAATATCAGAAAAGGCTTGCGTAGCCTTAGGGTTGCGCAGAAGGCGGTGTCACGGCGTGATTACGGGTATTGGAGACAGGGAGAATAACTGTAAAGGCGTTATCACACTAAAGTGTCAGTCGTATCATGAAGATTTTTGTTTAGAGACCGATGCATTCATCATGAAAACATTGTTGAAAAACTTACCAAGTTATACATTCCCTAAACCGAACTTGACTTTCTTAGACAATATTCCTCTCGCAGATCCGAATTTTAACATCTGTAGTTCAGTGGATCTCCTACTGGGAGCAGACGTATACAGTAGTATTTTGTTGGAAGGGATATTTAGAGCAGGACCTAACTTACCTATAGCACAGAAAACACGTTTCGGTTGGATATTGAGCGGGAGTGTAGAGCGAACATTACAATGCAACGTCACTTTAAATAACTACGATGATATACAACAATTTTGGAAAATTGAAGATATCTCTGAACAATCATCTATATCGGCAGAAGATCAAAGCGTGATTGAATTTTATAAAAACACTACAATTCGTCGCCCAGATGGTCGATACGTTGTCCGTCTGCCCCTTAAACAAAACATAGAACAAGATTTAGGCTTATCACGGAACAAAGCTATCGCTCAATTTAAACAACTTGAGAGAAAATTTAATAATCAAGATCATATTGCTACGGAATATAAACAATTTATAAATGAATATTTATCGTTGAATCATATGTCACCAGCTGACGGTAATCAGACGCCGAGTTATTATTTACCTCACCATTGTGTGTTACGCGAGGAATCTACTACGACAAAGCTACGTGTAGTATTCAATGCATCATCAAAAACAACTACTGGGTTAAGTTTAAACGATTTGATGGAGAGTGGCCCAAATTTACAACAAGATCTGCAAGGTCTTCTTATCAAATGGAGACAATACAAGTACGGTTTTACATCAGACATAGAAAAAATGTTTCGACAAGTTTGGTTACATCAAGATGATCAAAAATATCAGAAAATAGTATGGAGGGAGACACCTACAGAAATGTTGAGGGAATATCAATTAACTACAGTGACATACGGCACCAAGGCCGCGCCATTCCTTGCAATGATGACTTTACGACAGTTAGCGAATGACGAAAAGGATAATTACAAGGGGAGTTCAGCTACTCAAGTCATAGATAATGCGTTTTTCATGGATGATCTCGTGCATGGATGTCATTCCATTGAGGCAGCAAGCCAGCTCATCCCGGATCTTATCAATATTCTCAAATCTGGAGGATTTAATCTCAGAAAGTGGAAGTCCAATAGCCAACAATTATTAAAAATGGTTGATAGTAATCAAGAATCTATTAACTATGATTTCAAGCAAGCAGAATCAGCAAAGACTTTAGGATTAAGTTGGAATCCACAACATGATATATTTAGTTTCACATCAAAAATAGAATTTTCTCAGAAACCTCCTACAAAACGAACACTGCTGTCTGATATTTCAAAACTTTTTGACCCTCTTGGTTGGTTATGTCCGATTTCAACAAAAATCAAGATTTTATACCAACAAGTATGGGCATTAAAAATACAGTGGGATGATCCTTTACCTGAGCACATACATAAGGAATGGATTAAAATAAGAGATGAGATGCAATTAATAAATCAATTCAGTATACCGAGATGGTTGAGAACGACCGAGCATAACACTATTGAACTCCATGGCTTTTCCGACGCATCAATGAAAGCATACGCTTGTGTTATCTATTGCAAGCTAAAGTCATCTGTTATCATGATAGCTGGAAAATCAAGGCTAGTACCTATTAGCAAAAACTACACTCTACCGAAGCTAGAATTATGTTCAGCCATGCTACTAACTAAATTAATGGCTAAAATCAAGGAATGCCTTAACAGTTATCATATCAATATTTATTGCTGGGTAGATTCTATGGTGGTATTAGGATGGATAAATGGTGCTCCAGAGCGCTGGAAGCCATTCGTAGCTAACAGAATCAAGCAAATCATACAAGTCGCTAATCCAGATAGTTGGAGGTATGTTAAGTCCGATGAGAACCCAGCCGACTGTGCAAGCCGCGGCTTAACACCTTCACAGTTACGAGATCACGAGTTATGGTGGAAGGGACCCACTTGGTTAATATCATTCGAATCAAAGGAGCAATCAAGCAATCAAATAAGTTACACGACAGATCAAGAAGTGAAAAAAGCCCAGATTGTAGCTACGATAAACACAACAGAACAAGAAAATATTATCAAACAATTGTTAAGCAATTATAGTTCATTAAGCAAGAGTACTAGAATTTTAGCATGGATATATAGATTTATATCAAGAAAGCAAATAAGAAAATCATACCTAACATTAACTGAAATAAAGCAAGCAAAAATTAGAATAATTAAGCAACAACAACAATAATATTTAAATGAAGAAATAACAGCATTACAAAGCGGATATAAAATAGCAATAAAAAGCAAGATTGGTATGTTAAATCCTATTCTCGATAAAGATCAAATACTGAGAGTGGGAGGACGGCTGAAACATGCGAACATCAATTCCGATATGAAACGACCCATCGTCAAATTATCTATTTTACCTGTCCATGAAAATCATATAGTTCAACAAGGATCACAGAAGCATAATAATAATCAGAGGGAAAAGGAGAATAATCAAGTCTGTCACGCGTCTCAAACAAGAAGAAAAAATACATATAGTTTATCCAAAATGATTTTCGGTTTACTACTTTTTATAATGACCCTTATAGCAAACTCAGAAGGATCATTTAACATAACACCTCTACAAAACAATCAAAGTTTGTATTTCGAAAAGATTGCAAATATGTATGTTATCAGAGACGAGTGGCGCCTAGTAGTCTACTACGACATGAGTCCTTACTGGGAAGGCACGCGAGCATTAAATAAATACATTGAATATTTACAAAACATTTGTACTAAGATAAAGAACGTCTCACATTGCGACGCGATCATATTACAGCTCGAGCACAGTAATGAACAGCTGCAATATTACAATGGATTATTGTTAAATAATAAACAATCACGCACACGCCGTGGATTGATAAACGGAGTAGGATCTATTGCGAATAGTTTGTTTGGAATCCTGGATAACAATTTTGCCGAAAAATATGAACAAGATATACAACTAATCAGGAAAAATCAAGAACATCTAGCATTACTTTGGAAAAATCAAACTACTATAGTTGAAGCAGAATTCAATTTACTGAAACGTACTGAAAATATTATGAACAAACAACACAAGCTTATCAATCAACGTTTACATAATTTGGAGAACACCGTTAATGAATGGAAATCTGAAAATTTGCAAAACTCAATTATAAACGACTTTACGCTAACTATGATGATGGCCAACAATATACTACTTCACCTCAAACACATGCAAGACACCTTGTTAGATACTTTGACCAATATTTACAACGGTCAGTTGAGTCTTCATCTACTTACCCCAGATCAACTTCATCATGAACTAAACATTATCACTGAAAAGATTTCAAAGGATTTATCCGTTCCATTTGATAGTGTTAGTCTACCTAAAATCTATCATTTGTTAAAAGTAAAGGCAAAAATATCTACAAGCTATCTCATATTTGAAACCAAAGTACCTCTAGTTCACAGAGACATGTATGAAATCCAAAAAGTCATACCTGTCCCACAACTACATACTGACCATACGATGATTCATATTGAACCCATATCAAGTTACCTAGCAATCAACATAAAGAAAGATGCTATGTTACCGATGACTGAAAGTGATTTAAGTGCTTGCTTACACCAAGATTCAGAAACAATGTTATGTCATACAAAGGCATCGGTCCATAACATCAAGGAAGACGAAAGTTTATGTAAGAGAGATCCAGTTACTAGCAAATGTAACGTCTACAAAGAGCCGTGCGAAAGAAAATGGCATGAATTGAACCAATTAAACACTTATTTTTATTTTTGTTGTAAACAATGCCCGGTTAAATTACTATGTGATGATCGAATTACCCCGCTACAACTATCAAGTGTCGGCCTGCTGACTACAAGCTCAGGTTGTATAATTAAATTTAAAGACTTTACTGTATTTACTCACAAGCAGGAGGCAAGCGAGATGCATATCAAGGGAGATCTGGAAGTCCCGAAATTATCAGCCATCAATCACGTCTTCAATATATCCATACCTATGCCTCCTCGTGACGTCACTGAAACGAACACTAGCGATAACAGTGCATTGCTTGAGATACAAGAACAAATACATAATATGCAGCAGACGGTGCCGCTGTACGACGACATCAACCGTCACGACATTCATCACTATACGGTATTGTACATCATCATAAGCATATTAGTCGCGGGAGCAGCTTTCTGGGCGGTGAGGAGCCTTCGGCGGAGATCAACCGCAACAGCGGCGCCAGCAGTGGTGCCGCGCAGGCAGCTGAACGACCGTCCACGCGACGTAGACAATACTCAGTGCAGTGTAAGTGATCAGTGCGATAATATTAAAAGGCCGCGGTACCAACGTCGCTCGATCGGTAGTGCTCAGTGCAGTGATAAAGTAGTCAATCAATCGGGTAACCGTGTGAGTAAAAGTGTTCAGTGTATAACGTGTAGTGTTGGTAAACAAAATAAAAGCACGTCTCCGTCCTTTCGTGCAGTTTACGTTGTCGGTGACGATCGTATCAGATTCAATTCATTATAGTTAATTACTTTTCATACTATTGTTTCCATATACTAACAATTAGATTAAGAAAAATTGTTTATCATGTTGTAGCATCTTCATCAATTTAACATTCACATCCTTGTCGTCGCGGGAGCATGTACGAGCCAACTCGTACATCTTGCTGTGTCGACAATTTACTTGAGTCGCGCGATTATATTAATTGCATTTTTGTATAATAACTTCAGTGACACGTAAGAAGTGGTACGTAAGACACGGTCCGTATTAAACGATTGCATCAAGGCGATCGCGCGTGCTCACTCATAAATCAATCATTTATCATTTTAGTCTATCAATCAAGTGAAATATATAATTTAAAGCATACCGACTCGTATAATTTCAAGATATCAAGCAATCAGTAATACATTTAAATCAGATCATAATTATCATATCACGACAAGGAGTGTAGTAGTTAATCAAGGACTCTACATTTATTGATTTCATAATTTAAATAAACTTATTGTTATTAGTTATTTTTTATAAGTTGTATGATTTTTTATTTTCATTTTTAATATGAAGCAGCACACACCTCGTTATTATAAAATATGAGGTATGGTTACATGCAGTACCAACATATCTGTGACAGTCTTTCAACAGGGCTGGTCGATGTGTTTATGGACCACCTGGTTCCCGCGGTCTAACACTATGAAGCCTAAATGCCATATGCTACAAAAAAAATTGTAAGACGCTGATGAAAATCTTTGGGTAATGTATTGTTTATTATAAGATTAAATTATCAGTGACATGAAGTGATCACTTGTCTACGCGGCTGTCCGCTAGCTGCTAGCTACTGGCGTGTTATTTCACAGTCGCGGTGCGCGGCGCGTCGGTCTTCGGCGTCGAGTGCGGCCGCACTTCACCGTGCAGTGTCCCTGCTCTCCCTCCTGTCCCTCCTGTCCCTCCTGTCCCTCCTGTCCCTCCTGTCCCTCCTGTCCCTGCAGCCATCAGCCATCAGCCAATGTGCCCACATTACTCCTAATTTCAAATACAACCGGAACAAAATTAAAAACGCTTAAACTTATCGGTAGTACCAAACAATCTATGTAGTAAGTAGACCTTAACGTCAACAATGTTGCTGGTAATATTAGGTACTTTAAGACAATGTTGTACTTCAGTACAGTAATTTAGTATAGCATATTAAAATACATACTGGCATTTCACATCATCACTGAGATAGACTTCTAATGGAGACTACGGTTCCTCTGTTGCAAATAAAAAATATACTGCAATTCTCTATTTGTGACAAAGGAAATCACATTAATGATTTTTTGAACTTATACTTCTTTTGGCACGTTTGGAAAAAAATATGACAGTAAAATTTTTACAACAACACAACAAATATTGATATGGGGCCTCCTTAGGGCTAGCTACGCCAGTGGTAAGATGGTGTCAATTCATCAGTCTCTTCTACAAGTACCCTGGACCATGGGGTACGGATGCCGCTGCCAGAGAGGTCCACACTCGGGGGACCCTGGGTTACACGCTCGTACGGCGTACCCCTCGCGATAGGGGCTCTACCAACTGTCATCAATGTAAATTTTACTGACATCGATTATTGCGAAGTTTATAGTTGTAATAAGTACCAGGCTACCAGGTAGCAATATTTTGTTTGAAAATGTAATATAGTTATATGAGGAGCCGGGGCCGGGGCCGGGGCCTAGCCCTCGCCCTGCGTGACGCTACATTGCAGAGACAATGTGACAACCAAACAAATCCATGTTATTTTCAGTAAATGAAGGTTAAATGGACAGTATTTAACATTTGGATAAAACCACGTAGACATCCGAGACCCGAGTACAACGAGCTGGTCCAGGAGCCACTAGCCAGCGTCCACAATGCACCAGTTACTTACATTGATGCTTTTACCTTTCCCTTCCATGTGCCATCTTACTAACAATATTAAATCATCGCGTTTAATAATTTTGAAGTAAATTTTAATAAACCAAGCGGATCCATCGCTATGTTTCTCACCTCAGACGTAATTCAATAAAACCGGGCTTCATAATACGCCATTAAAGATTCAGACGTCCCGTCCCACCCATCAAATTTAATAGATTCTAAACAAATACCATAATTTTATAACAGCCAAGAGCCTATCAATGATTCACTATTCGAGGGCATAACTCACGGGTCGGTATAACGATCTATAGATCTATAGATCCTGCGCTCGATCGTTCAAAGAAATCATCGGAAAAAAGTCAAACGAGACAGTACCATAATGCATGCCATTGTATCCGTCTCGCTCGCTCGCCGCACCGTGCTAACGAGGGAGTGAGAGGGAGCAGTTTTTATTCAAGTATACACGGTTTCAGAGCA
This sequence comes from Thymelicus sylvestris, assembly GCA_911387775.1. NCBI lineage: Eukaryota > Metazoa > Arthropoda > Insecta > Lepidoptera > Hesperiidae > Thymelicus > Thymelicus sylvestris. The sequence goes on from OU426903.1 coordinate 84,634, forward strand.
CCAGTCTTGCACGACACGCGGTGCAAAGCGGACGTGTCTGAACTAGGGCGTCATATAGTTTGTTAGTTTTTTCATTGGACTTTGCGGGGATTGTCAGTGTCTTTTTATTGGAATTCTGAATGGTTGATAAGTGTTTGGTATAAAGGACGTCGCGAGCAATTTTGATGGAATTTTGTGTATTGTGCTGTATTAAAGTGGTGCCGTGAACTGGGATGTATCGAGGAGGTTTCAGACAAACGGTGGGTACTTCCATGTTTGTTAATAATCAATAGCTGATTGATCATCACGACGATAGATAACTGTGTCTACGTGTCGGTGTTTCTAAAACCATTTTTATATTTCGTTATTTTAATTTGTATTCCAAACTTTTTAGTAACTGATTATACATTTCAACTTATGGACATAAAATTAGACGATAATTAAATAAATTCCCACAGCACTGACTCTTAACTTATCTGTGTAGCTGTGCACACACACAGGACTAGAACCTACCTCCTTATGTTCTATGATACTCATTAATTGTAATGTTTGTAATTATTACTTTTATATCAAGTTATTATATTCATAGCATTTTGAAAGTATCCCGAGCTTTGTCAGTTGGTTTTCCTTAGTTGGACCTATGACGAGTTTTCCAAGCGTTATCCTCTAACTAGCAAACCCGCCGTCCGCGTCGCTTCGTCAAAATACTACCCAAATAAGCGATCTTTGAAAATTTAAGAATATTCATACAAACTTTCATCCTGTTTTCCAAAAGAACCTCTTTTTTCTGGAGATAAAAATATGTTTTCTAACATAATATGATTAATAATTATATCGAGAGTCGTTCCCGGGTTCGTGTGATGCCTGGACATCTCTACTACTCTTCGTAAATCGTTGCTTAAGTATCCACCAAAAAAAACAGAATGTAGGTACATAAACAATCATCTTTGAGTGTTGTTACAGTAACAGACAGATGCATAGGGTTTCTGTAATCGGTATAGTTGTTCTCAAGTCTCTCGCGGTAGACGACCACATGTTGAGATGTAAGGAATGGAGTCCAATCTAACATCCCCGGCTCGATGCGCACTGGACAGTGAACAGCGGACGATATTGGAATGGCCCCAGGTTGAAGGTTATAGGACTCGTGATAGGACATTTGACCAGCCCGGCCAGCCCAGGCAGCCCAGCCAGCCCGGCTAACTACGACGGTTCTTTTGAAACCGACCACGAAATGTTTATACGGCTTTGGTTGTACGGCTCTCCCGCTTCCTATTAATTACTTGTGATGACATTGTTGTCACTTATACCATCAGGGACCACTTACCACCAGTTACTCGTTTGTGGTTCATTTATAATTGTAACATCTACCTAAATGCAACCTGCATTAAACTGTTTGTGATAATTACAAATTACACATAATGATGCCAAGCTAAGTGAGCTTGTTCAATGGTAATTCGTTGACAAAACACCTATTCAATTAACACCTAAGAAATTTGTTTAGCGGTGTTGGGGCGGCTTAAAACACTGACGTCAATTCCATGTTGTTATACCAGGGTGTCGTAAGAGGCGACAAATACCGGCGAACTTGGTGTTCAGGCTTCACAAGGATTATAATGTCTGGAATGGGCTTAAACAACTGTATCACAGTATCAACTATAGCAGTTAGTTACGAACAACTCAGTAGTGTTTATCTGTTTTATGTTCAAAATATAATCTCTCTTTAAATTACTCATTAATATTGTTACCGGCATAATATATATATCTCCGTTAAGCCTGCCTATCTTGAGTCAGCCGTACGACTGTACGTGTTCCGGTTAGGGAGTTTCTCCCTTTCTCTCTCTTCTTTCTTGGCCCGCAACGCATCGCTGATACCATTGGCGTTACTGATGTTTAGTGGCGCGGCGGCCACGTACCATCAGGTGGATCGTCAGCTCTTTTGTCGGCTGGTCAAATAAAAAAATTGATGTAAATAATACTTAAGTTAGTTTCTCGAAAAAGAGCGTCGTAGTCGCTCGCTCGATCTTCCCTTCCTCCAACGACAATTTGTTGTAGCGAGCGATCGTCGAGAGGCGAGTGGCGAGTGGCGAGTGGCGAGTGGCGAGTGGCGAGTGTCGCCAGGTCGGCAGACACTGAGGGTCACTCACTGTAAGGAATGTGGACTATGTGGTGTATGTAGGCCGCGAGTCGGTCGCCGGTCGGCCGCCCGGACACAGCTGGGCAACGCGGGCGCCGTTCGGGGTGTGAAGGACCCTGTCATTATAATTTCATGAGCCTCCTCCAGCTTCAGACAGCAATTTCAATGTTTGCATGGTGACTCTATCGAAGCATCCCAGAGAGGTTCTCACGGGTCGCGGGTCGCGGGTCGCGTCTCTTTACTGATACAACTCCAGATTGTCTGACGAGGCTATTCGACTCGTCCTCAGTGGAGCGCACCCGAGTCCCCGACCCGGACGCTGGGTCACCCCGCACCCGGCGCGGGCGCGGCGACGCCACGTCACTGACAATCGAAAATAAACCAACCTAAATAAAAAATAAAATAAACCATTGAAAACTTTGAGTAAGCAATTTGCTTACAGAATTAGACAAAAAATGCGATAAAAGAATCAGTGAAGCGTGTCTTTATTAAAATTGCATTCCCGACGGCAACAAAAAATCTATTTAGTTAATACCAATACGGTATTATTAATTTTAGAGCGGGTTACCCGTTACCCGTCGACTGTGGCCTCTGGCCGGCCCGCGGGCCCCGGTGGCCCGGTGGCCGCCGGCACACGGTGACATGTGCATGTGTGATAACACACCTGACTAATTCTACCCCTTGAACAGTCAAAGGACGCAGTAGTTCAGCACGAGTCAGAATACAAGAAGGGGAAGAACACATCAGACGTGCACAGATCAACAAAATAATATAATTATATTCCATGGAAATTTCGCATGATTGTCTTTGATTATTATAACTCAAATGAATCAAGCAATGAAACGGTTCCTGCCTCTACAGATATGTATAGCTGTCAGTTTATATGTATACTCGGCGTAAATTTATAGATATTTGATACTTCAAATATACAAGAAACCTGAAGTGGGTTTATTTTGAAACGCGCGTCACTTTAATATAAAATATTTCGGCGGCGACTCCCTGTCCGTGGTCGCCAGCGGTCGTTGGACGCACACAGGCACAGCACACTATACGTTATTAACAAAAGAGTGATGCAAAAAACAATTAATTATTTACAATAAGCGAATGAATACAGACATGACGTGGCTGGACCCGCCCGGTCGCGGCCCCGGCGTGCGGCTGCGGCCGGCGTGCGGCACTTCACTCGGTACTAGTGTGGGGCTCGTGGCAGCCTGGCTCCTGTTGGACGCCGCGCCGTGGCCAGGACAAATGTCATTCCCGAATATTCGACATGTTTCGCATGCGGGGTATTTAGCGCAATTAGGAATCTGTGACAAATTTGCATAACAAAAAGCTATCACTGATCGCCGCCGACCACCACGGTCCACGAGTCACGAGTCACGACACACACCCGAGACAGTCTCGTACGATACTGTATTCTTTTTCAATATTGTATTTATCAATAACGCTGATGATCCGAAAAAGTTGTAACCAAGACTCTTACGAGATTGAGAGATGAGACACAGTTATATAACTAGGTGTCTCCACAGTCCACACCCGCCGGCCACCGGCCACCGGCCACCGCCCTGCTTCGCTCGACGTCGATACATTGTCATATTACTTTCTCCCAGCGTCTTTACAAAACAATTTATTATTTTTACAAAGTTTTACCACAATTTACAGATATTTCCGTAACATTTCTCTGTGACGATCTTACTTCATAGTAGTAGCATGGCGTGCAGTGGCGCTGCTGGGGTCTGCCTACACTGGGCCCGGGCGGTTCGAGTACTTCAGTTGATAGGCTTACTTCACAACCACTGGTCCATTTCCTATGGTATTGGTTGTATTGTCTACACAACAAACACTAAACATCCGCCAACATGACTCCGATGTGGAGCAATCCGGGACGATTTATGACGTGGCGCTCGGCTGGCCCGTGGGCCCGTGGGCCGGGATTGATGGCCGCCGTCCCCCCGCCCTCCCGCCCCGCCGCCCGCTCCTAATGCAAAACTATTTGAAAGCGCCCTACAATGTATTTCCCCATCTAGAGGATCGATGTATTATTTCAATGCGGAATACTAACAGCTGCCAGGAGACACCACCGCAGTGGCGCGACATGATGACACAGCACTAGTGTCGTGGGCACGTTCAGTTGGTGGCACGTGGCCGCCACCGACACCTGAAGTGACCTCCCGGCTCCCTCTCATACCTGTAGGACGGGCAATGGGCCTGTATGCTGACGGTGGTCTGAGTGAAACAATACATGTAACCCGTGACAATTGGTGACACGGAGGTAGCCCTAGACCCCTAGTATAGCAGCCACTCTACGAGTAGATGCCAACTGATACTTCAAATAAAGCTTTACTTTTAAAATGGCCAATAATACGCTACTTTCGGCCAATATTAACCGTTTACCGTATAACCGCCAACCGAATCAACCGATAGTAAATTAATTGTCCACTTACACTAATTAATTTTGCTTAATTACGATGCAAGTGCAAGGATGCGATCTGCGACTCGACCACTAATTGGATTGTGACTCGTGTTGCCCTCTCCCCTTGCCCCTCCCCCCTCCCCCTTCCCCTCCCACCGCACCTCCAAATGAACACGAGATCCTTCAACTGAGTATGTCCAAGCTGTGCGTCCAGCGTCCAGCGTCCAGCACCCGGCTCTCCCCTGACAGACCTAGCATGGAGTTGACTTATAGACTCATAGTTACTCACAGCATGCACTTCAATCCACAAAACTATCCAGCGTCTGATTGTGGCCAAGCTGCAGCCCCCCCGACCCCCCCCCCCTCCCCTCCGCGACCCCCTCCGCACTCCGCTTCACTTCGACAAAACTATACAATTATACATATCTAAGTTTAACTTGAAACATAATTTATCGACTTGCTTGAATCACGACTCAGTATGATTTTAAACGCATCGTTATTTTTAATCTTTTAAACCTTGGAGTTCAGGGGAAGTTCGCTCTAATCTTGTTCTCCATAAGGTCCGATTCCCGGCCGAGGGCGACTACAATGACATTGTAAAGTTGTTCTAAACTAACCCGACCGTATCCATGTCAAAGGGCAGCAAGAAATTAAAATTTAAAATATCCGGTCAATCGTGAGACGGCACTTAGTGTGCACTGTGGAGTGTGGAGTGTGGAGTGTGGAGTGTGGAGGCACTGCGTCTGTCTGTGTCTCCTCTCACGGACCGGACACTCGGTCAGCGTCCCTCCATGCTTCAACATTTTATAAAGCAAATGGTTCTTAATGATCAATGATTGATCAACATTTGGAACAAAACTAAAGTAATGAACGACCCGCTACCGGCACGCGCTGTACGCCGACTGGGTGGCGGGGCGGCTGCTAGGGAGCCCCCGAGCCCCCGAGCTTAGTTATCTACCTCATCATATTTATATGGGACCGACTCGCAGATATCATACATTTACAAAAAATAAATTATATAAATATGGTCAGAAACAGGAGAAAACATGGTGTGCTTCACCGTTTAATATAAAGTCGGTTTGAAATCCATGAAAACTGAAGCTGATAAATATCTCGACAAGAACACAGTGTAGGTTCAAGTATTCCGTAAACTGTTAAACGTACCTCACCGTCACAGTCACAGTCACAGTGGAGACGGCGGCCGCCCCTCCCCCTCCCCCTTCCACCTCCCCTCCCCACTCCGTTCTATTCACCAACTTCTAAACTTGTTTAAAATAATAAAATTATTTTTAAATCAAGATATTCAGATATCTTCATTTGCTAGACTCGAAGCAAAAAATTGATTGTAGGGTTGTCGCTAAAAGTTTGCTTTTCTTTATTGCATAGTTGTAGAAATCTCGCCGGTAAATCAACTGATCTCACTTTAAGGACAAAGATCGCTACTTAGGACTCGATTCAGCGGCTGATGGCTCTCCCGCAAGCTCCCGGGAGTCCCTGTAGCTGTGTGCATGACGCGCAGTATCTTCGTGGCAATAGTAGTTGCATTCGTAAAAAATCACATCAATTAGTATTTTTTACTATATTTCACATAGTGCCAAGTGCCAACCCTAGCAACAATATTGACAATCGTGGCGATGCACAAGATAAGGATACTAAAAAGAGTCGACGAAGCGCGAATAATAAAATTGTAGAGCGAACTAGTGTCCGCGCGCCGCCGCGCCGCCGTCCGCGTGGGGGACTCACTGACACACTGACTGACAGTGTACAGGGTGCAGTGTACAGGGTGCTGCACGGTGTACCCTCACACTTCTGGACGGACGGAGCCCTCGACGGACCCCGAGGTGACATCAAAGATATTTAAAAATGAAATACACACGTCCAGACGGTCGCACGTCACTACTCACTAGTACAGTAGAGAGGAGCCGAGATAACACGCGTGTTATTTATGTATAACGTTTGATACGAGCATTCGATTCCTTATGCGATATTTAGCGGAACGGCAATAACATAACGTTTAACATAAGGATACCATGGGGAGTGACATGGATCATGTAGTAAGCCCTGTCGAGTGCGAGCGGGCGGGGACCGGGCGGCGCGCGCGCGGCTTCCGCAATCAATTATACAAATAGGAGCAAATATAACCTCATATATTTTAATACACAGCTAGTTATATTATATTAATGTTATTATATGTGTTAAATCAGTGTGTATGTTTGAATTTTAATATTCAATTGACTTATAGATTAATGATCCCCCATGAATCCGATGATGAGGTAATATTAAGTTTTTTGTCTAAATTCCGAAGTGGCCAGTGTGTGTGTTCGCCCCGCGGCCCCGCCCCCGCCCCGGCCCCGGCCCCGGCCCGGCCCGGCATGAGCACGCGGAGTGACCGCCCGAGTCCGCGCAGCCCGCACTGTCTACTACATCATTTATTTTATCAAACCATATTTATTTTGCGACATTCAAACATAAAAGTTATTTTTAGGTTATCCCTATTTATGATAATATTATCATCAACATTATAATTTTCAAAGGATTTAATCCTTATTATTATAGATACTTTTCTGGTACTCTGACTACCGACTTGTGCGGCTCCTACCAACTGGCAGTGACTGCCGGCGGAAGCAGTGGCCCGAGTGGCCTGGTGCCCCTGGTGGCACGCGTGGCCCATCAGCTCGAACACGACCTCCCGCCAGTCGGCCACTCGGCCCCGTCTCCCGTCTGTACCGCCGCCCCACCCGACTGTCCCAGTGTCCCGCGGCTGAAGAACTAACCGTCATGAATATATTCATGGGGCAGCGCCGCGTCATATCGACAGCTAATAAATACGCGACATATCGAGGTCGACGAACTTTACCAATTTGTTGGACTCCTAAAAATTTGTTCAAAATAATATGTTTTGACATTTTTATTGTTTTAATCCGGTGCCTCAATAACGACGTCATTATAATTTAAACGGCGAGGCGCGACTTTTTGTTATTTACCTTTTTTGGTCCATTATATTTTTGAAGCTATCTCTTGTCAGATTAGTCGATGGTGTAGCTAACTAATAGCTATGTATATTGTATGCTAATGCAAGGCCGTCGTTTAGAGCCGGCGCCGCGGCGCCAACCTAACCTGACGCGCGTCTCCAGTCTCCACACAGGGTCAGGAGGCCCCCCAGTCCCCCAGTGGGGTCGGGCCGAGGGTGGCTGCTGGTGACAGTGGCGACCTCTACCGTGGCGTGCGGCCTGCTGCTGCCCGCGCCGGTTGCTGCCGTTCACACGAACATGTAAACAGCACTTGGAGCTATGATCTCCGCCGTCACCCTCCAATAATCCCCGACCTCCAATAACTGTGTTATGTATTTTTTTAGATCTTTAAACTGTACATATTATAATATGTAAAAAGTGACTACAACAGTTGAGATTCATATGCCCCAAGGTCAGCACTCTCCATAAAAATTTCACTAGCCATTAGACTAGGTTCGACTGCCGCGATGCCGTAGATTACACATTTGGTAATTGGCGCGCCCTCGGTAATTAACCGAAATATCGATTTGGGCTTTTAATTCGATATTCGGGGATCGGATTCCTCGTGTCCCCGATCGAGCCGATAAAAAAGAGCTTCGGCTGCGTCGTGGCTAATGACAGAGGAATCTCTTTGTATGGAACGGCGGAGGGCACGCGGCGATGCGGCCGTTGCGGCGCGGCGATGCGGCGCGGCCGTGCGGCAGGCGGCGACGGCATGTGTTCCGCGAACCCGATTGGCTACAATTAGACGTTTTGTGCTGAATTCGTCGGCGGCGGAGTATTGTTTTTAATTGTTGCCAGTTTAACGTTCCACCGCGCGGCCGGCGGGGGTGGGGGGAGAGAGGAGAGAGGATGTGACTCCAGGAGACCGGAGTCGTCAGATGAACCAGTACACCGTCTAAGTTATCAAGGGGCCGAAGCGAGGAAACTGTATAATAATATAATCGATTCCGTTTGATTTTACAATGAAAAAATGTAAACACCGTGAGATGCTCCACCCATTAGTTACAGATCTGTAAGATCTCATAGAAATACGTTATTGCACACATTGAGAGTTGAGACACGATAAGCACAAGCACACAAGCTCTATAATAATACGTTCTTGCTCCGCGCCCGCGCCCGCGCCGCGATATCAATAACTTCACTCAATTTTGATCACTGTTTGTCTGAATAGGATAAAGAAATTAAACTTTTTTTGTTACCTTAATAGTCTTATTCTTAGCCTAGGCCCTAGACGAATTTAACATATTATTTATAATGAAAAATCACCACTATTTAAAATGCAAATGATATTTGTCTTTGTTTTACGACGAAAATACAAAATATTCGAAACATTAAAAAATATAAATAACATAATCCACCGGCCACCGGCAGACACACCGTTCACGAGACGAACGTTGTGCGTTCCACTTCCATCGATGGAGGTGATAAAAGTGGGCAGAAGGAAGAAAAGCAAACAAACAAGCTAAACGGACGAGCAGAGGACAATGTTGCAGTTTGTACAGCATTTGTACAGCAGTTTGTAGGACGGTACATCGCGGCATAGCCCCCAACGTCCGCGTCAGTGAGATCATCGTCGCCGTGTGGACACTAGACACTGTACACTGTACACAACACTACGCTGTGTGTTAGTAACGAAGTGACCTGGTTGTGTGATGTGTCGCAGCTCACGCGGCTCACGCGGCTCAGACGATGCTCGGCGACTTGAAGTTCGGTGCCATGTGCAGCCTCTCGGAACACGATAGAGCCGTGCTCGGGAATCGAACTCGCGTCCCGATAGCATCGGCGACCGCCGGTATTCCAAACATTCCTCGCCCAGATACCGCGTACCGCGTACCGGGGAGGCGGGGAGCGTCAGCAGCGACCGACCGACGCGAGCGTTGTTGTTTTGAGGGAATTAATAGAGATGATGGGTTTCAGGTTTCAGCTACTGGCGTGTATCGTGATATTCGTGGTGCAGGGTGCCTTGTACCCTGTACCAGGTCTATTGTACACTGTACAGCTTGAATGGAAAGTACCACCAGCGCGGCGGCGCGGCGTACTGTTCTGCCCTGTAACAGTTTTCCATTCTACAGGATGTATTTTGGAGAGCATGTGCAAGAACTAGCGTAACACATGTTTCTAATGACTTTTAAAGTTAGAAGTGAGCATTAAGTTGATGAATTACGCAGAACTGAGCAATTTTGTAAGTTTGAACGCTTTACCGTCTGAGACACTTACCGTCCGTATCAGATGGAAAATTTCTGTGGAATCATCAACTCTGTAAAATATTACAAAAAATATTTTTGATGTTTATAAGTAATTAAGTAGTTTCGATATAGACGCGTGATTTGCTGACGGTACCGCAAGCGTCAAGGCCGTATCACTGATGTTCATATGTATACCTGCTCGGTTTTTTTCTTGTTGTACGTTTCCCCGCACTCCGCACTTCGCTCCACAGTGCGCAGTGCGCAGTGCGCAGTGCGCAGCCCGCAGCGTTAATGTGCGTATGGAGTCTCAAAATGTATTATCGGCAGAGGCATCGACTCGCAGCCTTTTTTCATATTTTTTTGAGTTCATTTTTCTAAAAAATATTTTCCGTCCCGTCCCGGAATGATTACATCGTTCCGGGAACCGGCGCCGGCCCGTAATTGGGAAGCTATCACCGATATGTTAATTATAGTACTCGAAGCTCGCTTTAATATGATAATTGCTGGTTCTGTCGGCCGCTGCAGTGCTGCTCGCGACCGATAGTGTGCAAATACATCTTTATAGATGTGTGACGCGGACAGCGGACAGCGGACAGTGCGCCCAGCGATCGATATCACTCGGTGCAGCGGGCGCTCGCGCTGGCCAGCGAGGACCACGCCTCCACTTCCATCTCGACGCGCAATCGCAGAAACGATGCGATATATCCGCGAGATCCTTAGATTTTCATAAATCGGCAAACGTTTTACCTGGGTGGCCAACACGGCCCATTACTAGCCACTCTTGGGCAAAAACCCTCCAAAGTGCGACGACAAATCACACGGACTCCCAAGTTATCTCGACAGCGCCGCAGACACGCCATTATGACCCGTAACGAGCGAGCAATAGAGGTGCTAATCGGTTGTTTATTATTCTCCTCGTTTTGACATCCTGAGAGGACTGGAACAGAAACCATAAAGTTTAGGGCCGGTCCCACAGTGACTGCTAACGAGTTTCAACGATTAAATTTAACGTTAGAAAATATTACCTGTGGTGCCTGAACAAATGTGGATTAAATATGACAAGTGTGCGTTAATCTTAACTGAATTATGTAATTTAGTAGTTACGAGTAACCGCCCTCGCTTTGCTTTGGGTTTCTTATTTTTTTACACCTTGGGTTACATTATTAGAGTTTTAGTAAGGATCCCTAATTTTTTAAAATACCATATAGCCTATGTTCACCGGGGATAGTGTAGCTTTCTAACAGTGAAAGAATTTTTCAAATTGGTTCAGTAGTTACGGAGCCTATTCAATGCAAACAAAAAATCAAATCTTTCCTCTTTATATATTAGTATAGATAAGTAAAACAATATGATTCAGTAGGTATATTTGCAGTTCTCAGTTGTCAAGTATAACTTTCGGCACATTTCGAGGAACTCTTCAATTTGAAATGGAATTCAAATGTATTGAAAATGATGCCGATTTAAAAGAAGATTCATATATTTCTCAAATCTCTCAAAATATGTATATGTCACATGTGAGAAAAACGTGGGCTTACAACGTATTTGTAACTTATATGTAATTGTAACCGTCAGTTAGTAAACTGTCAGTGTAGCGGCGTGCTACGCCGGCCACCGCCGCCGCCCGACCCGGCGCAACCATCCGTGGACGATCTTATTTCAGCGGGGAGTGGGAGGGGAGTGGGAGGGGAGTATTATCGCACAGCAAAGATTAGCTGAGGAGTACACCACTACACCAGCGACGCGACAGATTCCTTTGGACTCCGGACTCTTTTTTGTGGAAATAGCCGGCCAACGAGCTGACGAATTGACGATCCACCTGATGGTAAGTGATTATCCCAGTGACTGACCCATGACCATCAGCAACACCAAAGGCATCACTGATGCGTTGTCGGCCAAGAAAGAGAAGAAAAAGAAAGACTGGTTCCCAAGGTCGCCTCAAGATCCGGCAAGGGATTGGGGTTAGTATTCTAAGCCGCCTCAATACGGCATAACACTTTGGACTCTGACGGCGGCAGCAACCGTTGCCCGTTGTGGCTGCTGTCTTCATAATGTCAAATGAGACCTGTGACAAAACACTACATAGTGCACCAAGAACAACGGCAAACGACAGTGGGCAGTCACGGTGGTCATAACGCTATAATACTCGTGACGTATAGACAAACAACGACAGAGATGAACAATGTTTCCTTATTGTTTGATTGTGTCGAATGAATAGTTGCTACTCGCCTTTTAGCGGTCTTTGGAGCTTCATGCGGATAGGGGGGAAGTCAGAAAAGACTTAGTCGACGACCTTTTAACAAATAGCGAGGAGTGGTGGTAGCTCCAACTCCTCGAAAAATAGGGGTTAGCTTACGTCGTTAGGGCACCCCCTGGGGGGTTCGGACCACATATTCGCTTGTATGTGGACATCACGGCGAGATTCATCCTTATAATGCAGATATAATTATCGTTGTGTCTCGCGGACAGTCACCACTCACCACTCACCACTCGCCACACGACGCATGCGGTTATTGTCACCTTCGGATTGCGAATCCGTGTTAATAATAAGATTTTATGGAAGAGTTTTTGAATGAACGGAGATTCGGGATTGCAATAAAATTAGCACATTTACATAAAATTCTTGCTCTTTATGTTGGTCCGGGCTGCGTTTATGAACCAAATAACAATAAAAATGCAACAATGACTCAGGTATTTGGTGCTTTGGCACTCATCCATATGCGACGATGCGTCTGAATAATTTTGAACCAGTATATAAGCGCCATGGACCGCTCATCCACCCTGCAGCAGCAGTCAGCACTAGCAGCCAGACGCTGCCGCTACATCAGCTACATGCATGTCCTGGGGGAACACCAGAACTATGTAACACCCCTGACCGCCGCGCCGCCGCGCCGGGCGCTCCGCTGGCGCGGGCGTCCCGGCGAGCGCACGACACGGAGCGCCCGACATTGTCTCTAGGCCACACTGTCACTAATTTTTTTTCTCAAACAAGAGACCGTTTATAGAAGGAACGACTCCTGCTTCTCAATCGATCACATTTGACGGCCCGAACATACCTCGAGCGCCGCCGCCGCGCCGCCGCGCCGCGCCGAGCGAAATGCTACCTTCGCGCTACCGCAGCAGGCTCCGTTTTATTTTACACATCTTCGCAGTAATCTTATGACAGACCCATTTACATTCGCACTCGTCGAGGACTTTATTGCGACGCGCTAAGGATGTTTTTCCCTCGTTTGTCATTTACATAAATCGCGCGACGGGGCTGTCCAATCTTGCACTTGACACAAACTTTATTGCTCGGTAATAAAGTTGTTTTTTGCATGTTTTTGCATTGCCAACGACACGTTTGACATGTGCGGTCGAGTAGCCCGTACGGTGGTGGCAATAAGGTCGCGTCTCGGCTGGCGGCGGCTGGCGGCGATGGCGGCCGCTCGCGAGGCAGACAGACACGCAATATGTCAGAAACTTGAATTTTAGTGCGTGAAATTGACTGAAGGGTTTTTAGGGTTGGAAGAATTTTATTTTTTTATTGATCAAGATAAATTATATGTCTTTTTAATAATATGGAGCTGCGGTGGCCCAGCAGTCTATAACCAGAGTTCGAGGCTCGTCTCAGAATCAACCGACAAGTTGATATGCTGTTTCCTCATGCCAGTCTTCAGTGAACCGAGTGTAGGTATATTATCTGATCAATAAAATAACAACAAGTGTAGCAGGCATTCTTGAGACGAACCGTCTGCGAAAAATTTATCGAAAACATTTCATCGAATTACAATTCGCCGAATTAAACAATACATCGAATAAACATTTCGTCGAATAACAAAACGTAGAACAACCAAGTCATCGAATGACGTTTCTTCGAATAGCATTACGTAGAACAACCATTTCATCGAATGACAATTCATCGAATAGCAAATCATCGAATGGCGATTAATGAATGCGATATAATATTTTCAGAATTTGGAAAAGCGGAATCAATATGATGAGCGGAACAACAGAAATAGCGCTTTGTCTCGAAAATGTTATCTATAGCAATTTTGGCCTTTTGGGCAACGCAGATTTTGAATCCGATGTACGATTTTGATCCAGTTAAGATTAACACCGAGAAATTGTCATTCGTCGAAAAAACTTCTATCGAAAACACGAATTTGTCAAAACGTTTACGTTAGTGACAGATACGATTCGCTGCAAAACCGACTCCACATAGGTAGTTAGTCCTTTGCCCTACCCCTAGAGTGTAATATAAACACGCGTGTTTTCGATGAAATGTTGATTCGACTAACTGTAATTCGACGAAATTGTTATTCGATTAATTGTGTTTTCGATGAAATGTTTATTCGATGAATTGTAATTCGATGAAATGTGTTCGATGAAATGTAATTCGATCAAATGTTTTCGATGAATTTTCCGCAAATCGTGACGAGGCTTACATCGTATATATCATAATTATCAATATGTAATTTTGCTAATAATTGCAGGTAATAACAATGTCATGTTAAGCGCGATCTTCATATCATTTCAGAAAGCATTCGAACTATGTTTACAATAATCATTTATTATGAAAGAAATAATAATAATACTGCTCGGTTTATTGTTCAACATTATAAGTACTATTATTTCTTCTGTGGTTCAACATGAACTGAATAAATAATAAGTGAGCTGGCAATACACTTTTAATACTTAAACTGATGCTTAATTTACATTAAAAAGTTATGACGATTATCATTACTGGCTCCTTAAACAACGCAGTCAAAAAACATCTCTTTTTCTATTCCCATGTCTTTAGTGCGTCTTCTGTAATGTCTTGTCTCCTTTTGTGTATGGCTTTGCAGTTACCAGCTGCTGGCAGTCTCTGTTATCTTCCCTCTGCTTCAATTATGTTTACCTTCTACTTGCCTTCGGAATCATCTGGTATTTGACTCGCCTTATGAAATCTCAGTCTAGCGCGTGAAAAGCCACCCGTTATGTTTTATATCCTACGGACTGTATTAAAGTGAATAAATGTGGTCAGCCCTTAACTCCTTCTTCCCAAAAAGTTCGCGCTACGCCGGGTTACGGGTTGTCATTTTTAAAAACTTTTCCCAGGTTAAATTCGGAAACAAATACATATGTACCTAGAAAACTTATTGTTATACAAACACAGTACCAAATAATAATGGAGAATGCGAATAATCTCCCATGACTTTAAAATACATTTACCGACTTCAAATAAACAAAGAGTGGGGACAAAGCTCAGATCTTCTGAGTCAGAAGTGTGAATATTGTTGACGCTGTTTTTATATTCATAATTAACACACTTCACCGTCATCGGATGCCACAAAACATTCTTATAATCCCTGACCCCCTCAAATATTCTAAAGTCAATCATTCAGAATCACTCCTCTCCGCTAGTTTTATAAAAATTAGGCGGATCGGTTATTTCTCTGCACTATTAATCATTATTATTGAGCATAAGACACGCTTCGTTTAAAACCGCTCGGTCACGGCGACTGGCGCGATGGCGGTTTGGACGCGGGCTTAGACACACAATGGGGCTGGGACTTGTTTGAATTGGAAATCGTTGACCTGAAGCAGGGGGAGGGGCGGGGCGGAGGGGGGGGGAGGGGCGCTGGCGTGGCGGCCGCGCTGGGCTCTCCCCACGAAGTTCAAAATCTAAAGAGCGTCCCGGAGCCTACACAAGTGTTCAGTAATAAGTTCCAACTGGCGATCCGGTGGGCTGCGACAAGCCCACCGCAGCCGATCGCAGCCGATCGCAGCCGTCCGCTACCACCGGCTGCCCGCTGCTGCGCTGCTGTCTCGAGCGAGAGGCCGCTTGGACGGGAGCCAGGCACCAGGCAGCCTTCATTAGTAATCCACCAAGCGGGCCGGCTTCTGTCGCCTCGTCAGTATTTTATGGCTAATTACTTAAAATCAACAAGACAACAAAAGGCCTAAAATTCAGGTCAAATTGTTCACTCGCATGTTTACTTCATTCAATAATTCTAATTCATGGGACGTGGCCGGCACCGGGTGCGTGGTGCGTGGTGCGTGGTGCGCGGTGCCGCGGCTGGTCCCAACGCCACGAGGCGATATTACGGAGGCGTGTGTTAATACAGAGAAATATCGTCCCGACATGTCGATACAGTCGGGGCCATAAATATGTACCGCGGGCCGCAGCCGCAGCCGCAGCCGCAGCCGCAGCTGAGTGATGGCCGTGCGGCCGGCGGCGGCGTGGGCGCGGACAATGGCGAGACGCGAGGATAGGATTTGTCCTTTGCTGATAAACTTATTGGGTGTAGGGTTTCTTGCGATACAATATTGAAAGGGTTTTGAGATGAAATACGACGGCTTTGTTCAAATTATAACTTTCAAACATTTAAATGTTGATATTGAAGCGGGTCAGTGCACTGCATACATTTTATTTATATATTGACTAATATTATCACTTATGATGGGCCCGTAAAACGATCTTGTCTGTCCAGCGAGGAGTTATGAGTTCGGTTTCCAATCAATAGTCTATATTTTCGTTTGCGTTCAATGTGACTGGGATTTCAGGAAAAAATCTGCAAATCCCCGCCAGTGGGGACGTCTTGGTGGGGGTTTCAGCAACCCTCAGTGTTAGCTGCTCGTGATGTCTCCTTTGTGTAATTCACCGCACCATAAAAAGTCCTATTGCGTTTTGTGAATGTTTAAGCGTTCATGTGACACGTGCTGCCACCGCGGCACCGCTCCGCAATGATTTGGAAATTATTGCATCTCAAGGAAATAACACGTCAGGCAACACAAACCCTCTTTATGTTTTATATATTCTGGTTCTGACATTGAAGTAGAGACCGACCGAAGGTTTGGTTTCGGTTTCGGTTTCGGCCAGTTTCGGCCAAAAAATCTAGTTTCGGTTTCGGTTTCGGTTTTGGAAAAATTTGGCCGAAACTTTCGGCCAAACCGAAACTCTGTGTTCGTGAATTTACGTGCGTCGTTCGGTTAAGTTCGTGGTTAACCCGTGGGCGCTGACTTTCCAAGTGAGTTCATTGATTTAACATGTTTATTATATTTGTTCATTAATCTGAAGAGCGTCTGACAGGGTGCTTTGGCGCTTGATTTTAGCCGTTTTTTTGCTCGATATTAATAACGGCAACAGGTAGAAAAAAGGTCATAATATAGTGTCTAATGCTGTATAGATAATGATCTGGAATTCATATCCAAGCATGGTAATGAAATTGTAACTGGAAGATATTTAAGTAAAACTTTTACTAGGGGTATTAATTAGACGTAATAGATTAAATAAAAAGTAGTTTTCGTCTATTTGTTCTGACTACTCTTAGGAACGACATAACAGATTTACCTGCGGTTTCCACTCCCTTATAACTTACAATACATACGTATTGTAGTGAGCTTTGGTTAACATTTAGTGGTTGGTTTATTTCAAACGGCTTACAAATAAATAAATTACGTTATGTCAATTTCACCCATACTTACATTTATTGAGTGAGGGCTTACCGAAAGGTTTACGGAAGCAAAGCGAGGACATTCACTAGTAGTATTTTTGAAGTCTAAATCCCAAATCATCCATTACAATGAAACGGTAACTGATCGATATGTCTGTACATGGAAGATATTTGAGAAAATCTATCATGAGCGGTATTTGTCAACGCAAAAGAGACCATAGCAATTATTTTTAGAATTTTCGTCTGTTTGTGTGTATGTGCGTTTGTTCAGGGTAATTTCTAAATCGGCTAAATCGATTTGCATGCTGTTTTCACTGACGTATTTAGTAAAATGGGGCTAAGATTTAAATGATCTTAAATTAAAATTTAAAAAACCCCCGACAGTTTGATATACACTAAACATAGCTAAGAACACACTCGATTAAGTCACCTTCATGCAAAAAAAACTAGATCAAAATCGGTTCCTCCGTTTGGGAGCTACGATACCACAGACAGACATAAAGATACACAGATACACAGACACGTCAAACTTATAAAACCCCTCTTTTTTCGTCAGGGGTTAAAAACAGCGTTCATCCATATGTACCCACATTTTTTCGAATTTTGTCGTTTACGTTTAGATAAGTTTACCGAAATGAAGGCAGTTAATACACATAAAAATACACGCTAGATTTCAGTACCTATACAGGGTGTCCCGTAAGTAGTGGGTCAACGTTAGGGGACAGATATCTTGAGGGTTGACCTACCTAACGTCAAAAAATGACCTTTGTAAAATTTAAAAAATTCGGCTCCTTCAACCTACTTTTTTCTGTTGAGTCCACAAATGAGCAGCTCAAAAAATACCCTAATGGGGTAGCCAAACGAGCGTAAATCGTAAAATCGCGTAAAATACAAATTTCAAAGAATTGAATTAGAACTTTTGTATGAAACCAGCTCATTTCACGTGACTCACAGCACCAAAAATACGCTCGTTTGGCCTCACCCTAAGTTTCGGTTTCGGTTTCGGTTTCGGCCGAAACTGGACCTAAGGCCGAAGGTTCGGTTTCGGTTTCGGCTGAAAAACCAGTTTCGGTCGGACTCTACATTGAAGTATTATTACTAGCGTATAGAACAGACACAGCGAACACAATGTATGTTCCAAAGAATTGACGCCGCGCGGCTTCAATGTCGAATGGATTCATTCGATTTTGAAAGGAGAACAGGGGCTCAATTTTGAAAATAGAACCTCCCGGCGGGGACACACGTTTTATTTGAGATGTCTTCTCTATGTATACTTATAAATCAATGGGTTCTGAGGATTTTTTTAAAAATCCGGCCCTAACTTTTGTCTAATAGCAAAACGAAATCTGTGAGTAATATTTCAGCTTTCCTGTTTTTAGTTCCAGAGTTTCGATTGATATAGTTACTCGTATCAGTAAATTATTACTTTACTTTTATTTTTTATATAATTTGCTGGTATAGCTAAGTTGTTAACTATAACGTAAATTAAGGAGGCAATGCCTTAAAGGCGTGTCGTCAGTATCTCGGATGTGACCAAACATCAGCTGTCGACCGCTTCAACTCGCTGAGAGTGTGTTGCGTGCGGGCGGCGGCGGCGGCTAGCGAACAGAGTCGCACGGACATAGCCCCAGCGACCAGCATAGACCGCGGACCATCCGCTCCGCCAGTTACTAAAAAATAATTAACATGGCCGAGGTTAATTATAGAAGGCTAATCTGCGATCTGCGGCACGCGACGGGTTATCGCGACGATGTGCTTGTTAGGTTGTATTGGCATTCCGGTAGAGCACCGCGGACTGCGCACTGAGCACTGAGTGTTGCACTGTATCTGATGTAGACGATGTAATTAAAAGTTCCTTTGTCCTGTCGACACACAGACCCGGCTGTGCCGCTGTATCTGGTTCATGGCCGCCGCGCCGACACTCTGCGACATGTCATACGATTCCGTTGATAGATCACTGTATCTAATACACTGTATTCATTATGACATCAACCTTCATGCATGTAGTGGAACCAACTGCTCCGACTGACGGCTCTCGTCCGCTATCAAATGTTAAACAACTTTCGACCGTAATAAACGCAGGTCGCAAGGCTGGGAGCTCCCAGGTCTCTCTGCCATATCTTTGTAAGTAACGAAAGCACGCGTAATTATCATGTAAATAAAATAATCATGAAAATTAAAAATCTTCCTAATTGGTCGTTTTGTTATCTCGGGCTGTTAATATTTACATGGAGTAGCGCGGACCGGACGGTACAATAAATGCTTAATTAAAAGTACTTCATATCGGAGTTATTAAGTGATATTGTGACAGCCCCAGCCGCACGCCCGCGCCGGACAGCGGACAGCGGACAGGCCGCTGGTCGCACCAGCAGCGGTGAGCGGGGAGATGGCGGGGAGCGATGGACGCGGGGACGAACGGTGACAGTGTTCATGTGTACATATATTGACAGTTGGAACATGAACCATTACCTTAACCATAGACGGCCCGTGACCGGTGCCCGGTCGCTGTCCTGGGAGTTGTCCTGCAGCAGGACTGGGGAGCGGAACGTATTCTGAATTAAGTTTTTAAATACAGCATCTATATCCTGGTGTAAGGATCCCACGTGAAGTGTTGAGCGCTCTTACTAACCCAACAGACAACTCAGTTTAGTCAGGTGAACTGAAAAATTGATCTAGATACTTACAATTTGTAAAAAGAAGTACTTCCGGATCGCTGCGGCGCGGTGCGACACGTGGCTCGGTGATTATTTGGAGTGACGCAGCAATGATCAGTACCGGCGAGAGAAAGTTGGAGACTGCAGGCTGCAGGCTGCTGGCGGGGTGTGGGGGGCCTGGGGGCGGGGGGCGGCCACATGTGTTTACAGTGACGATGATATACCACTAACAAGTTCGGACAGTACTCGGATGTACCGCTACATCAGTATGAGGCTCGGTGGCCAAATGTCGTGCATTAGTCGATCACCAATAACATAGTGGCGTTTGTAGATGAATGTTCAAGTTCTCTACTTTACTAAGTAACTATATTTCGCTGGCTGATCCGGTGCCGCAGTGCAGCGTAATGTTTATTTATTAAAAAGCGCCGGGATTCACTTTAAAATAGGTGTTAATGGTGTCCAATTAAAATAAATATAGGAGTATTGCCAAACGGTCATTTCGACCCATTGTCTAATGTGGCGATGTCCATCCAGAGCCCAGCTCCATCCAGCTCGCTGGAGACGGACCGCGTCCAGCCGCAGCTCCACACAGGCTGTGGCCAGCCCCGGGAGTCGTGACCCTCGGCCTCGCCAGCCGGAGACAACATTCAGCTGTACTAACAAACACCGGAACTCTGTTGTCCCTCATTCACTTTGTAGTCAGTACTTACTCAATAATCCTGTACCGTAGCTGCGTAGTACCAGGCTATCAGTGGCCAGCACCCCACGCCGCAGGAGCAGCAGTATTAGTATTGGTATTGGTATTAGTATCGGTAAATAAAACTGTAACGAGGTATAAATGTTCGGATTCGGATGTTTGGGACGAGAGTCAACGAGCCGTGACATAGAATGTGTTTTACAAGATTCCTACAAGTAAAAAAAGAGGGAGCGAGAGCGGAAAAAATAAAAGATAAAAACTGGAGTCGGTTGCGTTTGGCGACCGGCCGCTTGGGGGCCGCTTGGGGGCCGCGAGGATCTATATAGAGATGTTGCCTCGCTCCGGGGAACTAGCGAGGGTGGAGGGAACCTACTGACTACGTATCTCGCGTTTAGTGGCACCATCCGTAAGTCTGCGATGACAAAATTAACCTCAAATACGGCTTTTTAGGAAATTACCGATTTGTAATTTTTAAGGTTCCGAAGAAAAATCGGAACCCTTATAGTTTCGTCATGTCCATCCGTCTGGCCATCCGTCCGTCTGTCCGAAGTAAAGCGCCGAGAGAAGAAAAAGAAAGAAAGAGCTGGCTCTCAAGCCTCCAGCCGGAACACGACAAGTCGTTTGGCTGCTGACTCATGTTCAAGGCTGGTAGCTATCCAGGTGAACCCCATGGAGAAATAATAATAGCAATAATGGTATTAATTAACAATTAAAACCAATATTACCAATTATAATCTCTCGAGGGTCTCTACCACCAGCGGGCCGGATTTAGTCGCCTTTTACGACACCCATCCGGCGTGGGATTGGGGTTAGTATTATAAGCCGCCCCAATATGGCAAAATATTTTGAAGCAATAGAAAGTCAGGATAAATGAAAATTCGTGAATTGAATCCACACAGTTTTAATCTATATTTAGTTAAAAGTAACTATGTTTATATATTTCTATAATATTCTATGATTTATTAGAATGCTACAGTGGCGGTAAAAACATCTCTATGATACGATGCGCACGCGTCAAATGGGCGTACAAGCCGACTGCGCCGTAAAAACAATTATGTACAGCGCACTAATTGAATTATTATTAGTAAATTACAGCGCGCGGTATAATTGGGGGGTGTTACAGCACTATATAATTTCACGTTTGTTCTACACTGTTTGATTGTACACTTTTGGGATTTTTTGTTTGTTTTTACGAGTTGTGTGGTTTTATTGATGCCTTGTTTAATTGTAGCTTGTTTGTTCGTGCGTTTAGCGTGTGTCGCGCTGTCGCGGGGGCGGCGCGAGGGGGGCGGCACGAGGGGGGCGGCGCGAGGGGGGCGGCTAGCTGATGTCCTTGTAGACGATGTAAAACACTAAATTAGTTGTCAGTTGTGTTTGACCGGACTTGGCACATGTATGAGGTCTCCGTCAATATTGAGGACGGTTCCGTTTCCAAGTGAAGCGACCGGCGGCCGGCGACCGGCGACCGGCGACCGGCGACCGGCGACCGGCGACCGGCGACCGGCGACCGGCGACCGGCGACCGGCGACCGGCGACCGGCGACCGGCGACCGGCGACCGGCTCGGCGGCGTGGCTCTCCCTCAATAAAGCTTAGCTCCATTAACTACGAGCCCCGATATCTATCTCCGCTCATCTCCGGCCGCTATCTCCATCGCCGTGTAATTAAACGATTAACACCACTAGACCCCCCCCCCCCTCCCCCCCACGTCAGTCACGTGTGGGATTACCATCCGACAACGTTCAGTCGAGATAAAACATAAAAGGCTCCCAAACCACCTCTCGGTCAAGATGGTGGGATGGTAGGATGGCGGGATGAACCACTTGATAATACGATCCATCGAATGAATAAGTCACAGGTGCCTGCTGCTGTCAGCTACTATGTCGGATTGATCGATAGCGTTTCGAGTGGAAACACTAGAGCTACAGCGCTAAGTAGGTGTAGTCTAGGTTAAGGTTTCCTAGGTTGACTCTTTGTGATGTAAGATGTACATAATGACAAGAAAAGAAGGTAAACTTTTATTCAAAGTTGGTTTTCCCACTTCCTACCATGAACAACCCCATGGCGTGTAAACATAAGTAGATTCGTTATCTGCAGCTGAATTCCTCTACAACAGAGCATAGAAAATTACACTATAAAGAAATAAAAAATAATCTTTCATTTTGTATGTTATAACATAATATTTTAGATCAAGGTTTAATATTTTTTCTATAAAAAAATCACTTTTTGGTAAAAATTCATGAAAATATTAAAGTTATATTGTACTTGTTACAGATCCCCACGATGGTGACCGGGCGGGCGTGAGGACCGAACACAACAAGATGGCCGCGCCGTCGGGCGCCGGTCACACACACGCAGTGGAACAAACCAAGTCAGACAGGATACCTTCCCTAGAAGATGTTAAGCAACCGGAGAACAGAAAAGAATTCGCATTCGTAGAAGACAAGTGCCGCCTCGCCGTAGACATGAATCCCCTGTACAGATTGAAACCAACCTACATCTTATTTAATAATGTTGGATACAAGGAAGATTTGTCCAGAAGAATCGCATTGAAAAGAGAATATAGCTTCTACAATTACTGCTTCGTCAGCGTCTGTCTAAGTTTCATATTGGGGCTGGTGATCGGGGTGGTGATCGTGGGGGCGCCGCCCGCCAGCCCGGGGGTCGTGCCCCGGAAGCCAGTCAAGCTGAACAGTACGAGAGACATTCGGTCTAGGAGCTTAAACTCCTTAAAGTTTTCGACCAACTTCAAAACTATCAACGACCTCCACGCGTCCGACCAGGAGAAGGACACATTCGCGACCGTCTCCTTCACGGGTGCCGTCGCCTCTCACAAGTACAACGACGACGTGTATCCGAAGACGTTGACGGAAGACATGAAGGAAATACTAAAAGACAACAAGAACATGCATCACAAGCATTCGATATCCGGCGTCCTGAATGAAACTTACATTCCCAACGACTGGACGGTCCTGTACGACAACATCTACTGGGGCCCCGAGGTGGAGAACTCGATGCCGCAGGGCTACGGGGAGGGCACGGCCGAGCTGTGGGAGCGGTACGTGGACCAGAGCGAGGTGGTGAAGATGGAGGTCGGCTGCGGCAGGATGCAGAACAGGCTGGTCACCTTCCGGGACGGGATCCAGGCGTGCGTCCGCTACAGACAGAACACGGATCAAATTCAAGGAGAGATATTCAGCTTCTACGTGGCGAGGTTGCTCAACCTGACGAACCTCGCGCCGTCCGTGGTGAGAGTGGTGGACCTGCAGGACAAGCTGTGGCGCGGCGTGGCGGGGGACATCGCCGCGGCGCAGTGGAACACGAACCGCGCGGTGGTGCTCACGCAGTACATCCCCAGCCTGGAGTCCGCCACCATTCCCGAGATATTCAAGCCGTCTACTCGCCACCTGAACAAGAACGACGTCCTGAAAATGTCGATGAAAGAAAATGACACCGTGGAGACCTCGAAACAGATCCTGATCGACAAGCTGAAGCTGAAGAACGTGAAGACGGCGAGCGAGGAAGGAAGGAGGGCGGATCAGAGCTTCGAGCACATCGAGGCGCGGCTGCCGCGGCGGACGGTGGCGGCGCTGGTGGAGCTGGCGCAGTGGTCGGACCTGATCGTGTTCGACTACCTGACGGCCAACCTGGACCGCATCGTCAACAACCTGTTCAACTACCAGTGGAACGTGAACATCATGGAGGGCCCGGCGCACAACCTGGCGCGCAAGATGGACAGCGGGCTGCTGGTGTTCCTGGACAACGAGTCGGGGCTGCTGCACGGCTATCGGCTGCTGAAGAAGTACAACGTGTACCACTCGCTGATGCTGGACCCGCTGTGCGTGTTCCGGCGGCGCACGGTGACGTCACTGCGCGCGCTACTCGCCCGGCCGGTGGGGGCCGCGCTCGCCGACATGTTCCACAGGAGGAACGACGCGGTCATCAGGGACATCCTGCCGCCGCTGCCGGAGAAGAACGCGAAGGTTCTCCACGAGAGGATCGGCAAGGTATTGAGCCAAGTGGACAAGTGCAGACAGACTTTCGCGACTAGAAGTTGATAGTGTTTTACTGAATATTATCGTGTCGTATCGAATTTGCAAATAAAACATGTTGTTTATATTATTTCCGTTATATACATGATCAAAAAGAAAGATATTAACGTATTTGTTCTGACTTACAGAATATCACATAAAATCAGAATTTGTCGAGATGTTTGATGGTTTGTGAATCTGATTTCAAATTGTGTACAGTTAGATTGTTTCGATACGCGCGAGCGAGTGATATTTAGCATGTGCGATACCAAATAACTTTATTTATTGTAAAATACGGTGATTTCGTTATGTGCCAGTATATAGTGTAAATGTCTTTGCATCGTGATATTTAAATGTTAGTTTCATGAATAATATAAATTAGTTGATTGTAAATAATGTATGAATTACTGGTTACCGTCCCGTGTTGCTGGACACGGAGCTGCGTCCCACTGGGTCACTGCTGGGAGAATTATAGTAAACTGTTTACTTTAAAATGTAATAAAAATGTCTACAATATCGGAGCGTTTGTATTGTACAGTACGACAGGACGCAGCGCGTTGATGTCTTTTACATGGAGCACTCGCGGGCGGAGACGATGACAGTGCTAGTAGTCTCTCTATATCACAACTACCCGCGCCCGGCCGCGGCGCTGTGACGTCACGCGACCCGGCGCCCTTGCCATGTCGAACCATTGTATAAAAATAAAAATGTTTAATATAAATAAATATATAATTATAAACAAAGTTTTGTATGTTTGCGTAATGCTTGTTATTGAAGTAGAGTCAACAACACTGGGTACTAGCAATTAAATAAAACAAAATGTATGTATCGTCTTCTCGTTGTAGTTCTGGGTTGATTGTAATGTCATTATTGTCTGTGATCTGAGAATGTAAACCATATGTCTACCGTACGGATCCTCCCACACCTGCCGGCCGGCCGCGGCAGTGTGAGCGAGCACTGCATGTAAATTTATGTAAATATTATATTATGTAACTATATTAATAAATGAATTCAACAGACAAACAAAACGTATTGTCATTCATTTCTAAAGCACCCGTCGGTACGATGGAGAGAATCATCGCCAGCGCCGGCGGCGCGGTGGCGGCGCGGTGGCGGCGCGGTGGCGGCGCGGTGGCGGCGCGGTGGCGGCGCGGTGGGAACCTATTGCCTAACTAAAATTTGTCATAGATTTTTTTTCTTTTTTTAAGAAAAAACCGACAAATGCGTAGACGAGCCACTTGACGGTAAAAAGTCATCGTGGACCATGGACATCAGTAACATCGCAGATGCAACGCGCCAGAAAAGATAACAAATAACTCTCCAAGCCGACGAGTTGTTTGGCGGCTGACTTGAGCGCGAGGGCGGTAGGCTTGGCTTAGAGAAAGATAATTATAAATCCAGTAATAATATTAATGACCCAATAATAATTTGATAATAATAATAATCCTTAAGTAGAGACCTACCACCAAGTAGAGGCCGGCTTCTGTCTCCTCCTACGATACCTTGGTGTGCCGGCATGGTTCATGTTGCATACCTACTATCGACTTAATGTCCCAAGTGGTATGTGTGCGTGCGGAGTGTGGCAGTCACACGACACACACACGACACACACCGGCCACGCGGTGCGGCGGCGCTCTACTATAGACAGCGGTCAATGAGCGGCTCTACAGACAATGTGCGTCTCTTTCTGTCTTTCCCTCGCTATCTTTACTGATATAAAGCTTTAATGAGGCCGTACGAGCTTAATTCAAAAGCTTGAAGACAATTCTAATTACGCCTCGATTTATGTTTTGTAATCGTCTCTGATGCAAAATAAAATAGATCCAAAATAAGAAATAGAATTGAAATTGACATTGCACTATCAGTACTACCACTAGAAGAAATAATAGTACTTACATGGTACTACAAAGAAGACGGATGAGAGACGATTGCATGTCACAGAGATGAGAATGTTGAGGTGGATGTGTGGAGTGACGAGAATGGATAAAGTAAAAAGCAAAGCAACAACCCATAATTGTCCCACTGCTGGGCTCGGGGTCTCCTCTCACAATGTGAGGGGTATTAGGCCATAGTCTACCACGCTGGCCAAGTGCGGATTGGTAGACTTCACACACCTTCGAGAACTTTATGGAGAACTCTCCGGTGTGCAGGTTTCCTCACGATGTTTTCCTTCACCGAAGCAAGTGATAATTAACTTGTAATACGCACATAATATTTGAAAATTAGAGGTGCGTGCCAGGGTTTGAACTCGGGCCCCTTCGTTCGGGAGACCAACGTTCTACCGCTAGGCTATCACTGCTTAATTATCGCTATATTGCTATCACTGCTTATTGGATAAAGTAAGGAATGAGTATATTAGAGGAAGTTTGAAAGTGGCAATAATGACAGAAAAGTTGAAAGGGAACCGAATGTCGTGGTACGGGCAATGGGAATGTGATGAGGCGAGAGGAAACGCATATGACGAGAAGAGTGACGGATATGAATGTGACGGATAGACGAAGGGGATGATGTGTGGAAGAGGAAAACATATTGCGCCGACCCCAAATAAAATTGGGAAATGGACAGGATGATGAAAATTGCACTATCAGTTACTCGATGACGTCACGCCAAACCTTAACGCTATCGAAGTTTTCACGATGCTGATGTTTGTCCGGTGTAGGGCTTGAATTTAGGAATCTCAGAATCTCGAAATATCGGAATCTCGGACCGTGAAACCCGATATTACAATTCCGATACTGAGTGGTCCGATATCGTAATATCGGAATCAGTATTTTTTTTATTTTAATTTAAACAAAATGATTTTAATGCGTGCCGCAAGGTATATTGGCCACTAGGTCATAAAATTGAGCAAGTAAGTATAAATATTTTAGCTGTGTAGGGAGGTAGAGTTAATATCTTTAACCGTATTCCTGTTGTGAGTCTGCTCAGCCTTCTGCACGAATAATGCGATACGGAAAAAATCTATTCCAAACATAATTTATCTCCTTAATCTCGGTATACCTAACTCAATAATTTCATCATCTTCTGCAGATCATCTGTACGAATCTCTAGTTGCTGAGAATTTGCATCTAACTGTCAATTGCCATTCACCGCAGATACCTCATTGACCATTGTATATCGGAGGTTCACATCTACAACAAAGGTTTTTAAAACCTTACGATGTCTAGATGTGAACAAAGGTAGTGAGTGGACTAGATGGTATTCCAGCTCTCTCCAGTTATCTACTGTTTTGCCACGCTTGGTTCGTCTCTCAATTAAGACGAGCATAGTGCCTCAGGCGTCGAAGCTTGCCAACGTGCAGTCCGTGCCCAAGAATGGCAATGGAGCGGACCCTGCTAATTAACGGCCAATTTCAATTACCAACATACTCAGGAAGATTATTATTGAACATGCGCCTCGTTGTATACCTAGAACACAATGATCTCCTTAGTGACCCTAGCGCTATAGCCTAACGTATACCTCTCTACCGCATTCTAGCGTATCTCACCCACTCGTATCTGGGGCGAGGACCTTAAGAATAATGTAGAAGCGGTTGCCTTTATCCCTTGACATCTCTAAGGCCTTCGATACGGTTTAGCATGTTAGCCTATTGATCATGCTTCCTGCGTATGTCCTATTCCCTGGCCTGATCAGCTGGGTTAAATACTTTCTGAGTGAACGTTCATTTAGAGTCGTTATTAAAGATTATTATTCGTCCCAAGCAACCTTATATCACATATTACAAACAATGCCGGACTTTCTCAGAGATCTTTTATCTCCAGAACTCTTCCTGCTGCATATCAACGATCTGGTCGAGCGGTACCTGGCAAGCTTCCGATCAGTAACGACCAAAATACAGTCTGAAAAGAGGCCTGAGTTGAAAGAGTGAATCACTGCCTGAAGTCACCGAATAGGGTGATGCCAACCTTGTGAAATTCAACGCCACAAAAACAGAAGCATTTATTTTGGCCCTACTTTTCAGAATGTATCCTTGAAATACTCCCACCGCAAGAAATTGAGATATCCTTGAACCTTAAATTTGAGCGGTTTATTGAATCCAAAGTTAACGCAACTGCCAGGAAACTAGGCGTCCTAGCAAATGTGTTGCGATATTTCAAGTCACATCAACTTTTATCCTTGTACAAAGCTAGCTTCTGCCGTACAGCTGTCACATTTGGTGCACCTGAATTTCATCTATCAGTAAAAACTATTTTGCCATTCAAAAATCCTAAAAAAATTAAGGTAGTGAATTTTTAACGCGAAAACAAAACCGAATTGAATAGATTTAGGTGATATTTGCAACGAACGGGAATAAAACAGTATTAAAGACGGTATTATTTCATTATCCTATTGATTAAAAACCTTTTTGCTATCCAAGACTTCCTACTTTACAATATAAAATTAAATTTAAATTATTAAAAAAAAATGTATAATTCCGATATTGATATCGGAATTCCGATATTAGCATCAAATATCGAAAATCAATATCGATATTGAAAACCTTCCGATATTACAAGCCCTAGTCCGGTGGATGGTCACCACACTGACCGCACTGGCCACACTGACCACACTGACCACCGCCGTCGCGCCGCCGGCAGCCACCCTGCGCGCCACTCTAAAGAACATAATAAATACAGGGAGTAAATCAAAGCGGAGGGAGACCGTGTTATCGTTCACCCATCGCGGTTCAGAACACGGAAAATTGGTAATTACTAGTTTGTTGAATATACATGGATTTACTATGACCATATAGAAGATAATGAATTAGCTTTGCCACTTATGCAGAAAAAAACACTGAATTATTAATTGATGAAGTAGAATGTACACTGCCCGACCCGCTGGCACAGCCGCTTGTGGCGACGACGCGCACACTGCACACGTCACACGGTGACGTCACGCCAACCTGAATCATGCTATCGAAGTTTTCAAAGTTTACCTTACTAAAACAGTATATTTACCATTTGCATTACATTCCATTTCACTTCCTGAATCAAATTCTGTGGTTCTCAAAGCACATTCATGCTCACCTAGCCCTTCTTCTGTCCAATGTCCCTGCCCTCATATAACAAGCTCAACTACAGTTAAATATCTTGGGATCTTAATTGATAATCTTTTAAACTGGAAGCCTTACATTGATAATCTTACTTCTCGAGTCCGTAAATTAATATTTATATTCAAAAAGTTGAGGAACTCCGCTAATTTTAATACTCTGAAAACTGTGTATTATGCATTGGTACAGTCATTGTTAACTTATTGCATCACTGTTTGGGGGGGAGCAGCTAAGACTATTCTATTACAAATTGAACGAGCTCAAAGAGCTCTCCTCAAAGTTATGTCGTTCAAGCCGTATAGATATCCTACAAACGATTTATACAACCACTGTAAAGTTCTTTCAGTAAGGAAATTATTTGTACTTCATACCATTCTCAGGAAGCACTCATCTTTACATTTCGATGCGGGTATATTAACGAGACGACGTCATTCTACGGTTTGCCCAACGTACCATGGTAGAACGGCGTTTGCTCAAAGGCATTATCAAGTCATTGGTAGCCACCTTTATAACAAAATTAATAAATTATGCATGGTGTATTCTCTGTCCTCTCGCCAGTGTAAAAAAAAGTTGAACGAGTGGTTACAAACTCAAAATTATGATCAAGTTGAGCACTTGATAAAAATGAAGATCACATAAATCCCTCTTCCATTTACTCACATATCCACGCACACACACACACACACACATACGCAAACTTTCAAACACTAGCACACACACATTCACATACACTCGCTTTTGCACTCACACAAACGTATATGCTCATATGTTGAACCTTTCTGTTAAAGATTCTTATTACCTAAAGTTTTGTTTGTTGCTCGCTTACTTTGTTTGTTATACACTTCATCTTGCGACCGTCCATAATATCTTGTGACCATATTATCTCATGTGCTAATTTAGTGTATTTTTAAATCCCTGGTATCCATAACACAAGTTAAATCTTAGCTTGGGTATCAGAGTTCAACTATGCACTACAAACATAATATTCTGTTTACTCATTTTTCTATAACCTCTAATACTAGTTAAAATAGTACTAAAATTATGGTGCTCTTGATGTAAACTTTGTAGTAAAATATTGTAATAGTAATTGATCATTCTTGGTGTAATATTGTATACTCTCTCTTATTTCAGTGTTATTAATTGTGTGACATACATAATAATAAAAGAGTATCTGCACTACCCGCACTCGAGTCAGTCGCCATCCGGCCGTCAAGTGCGCGGGTCGTGTAGTATCACTGAAAGCCATTTTGTGTTTTATTTCTAATACCTTATCAGGTAAACCTACGACAGCACAAATTGCTTTTATGTATTTTTTCAAGTAATCCTTTGGAGTGTTATATCATGTATGACTACTACAGCTGTTTCTGAACATTCTGTCGACCTGTATGTTGTTGTTAAGTCACACTGTATTGTTTATGATTGTGGTGTACTTGTTTAATGATTTGTGTGTTCATTAAAAAAAAAAAAAAAAAAAAAAGATCGCTAGCATATATAATTATACAAATGCTCCAACAACATCAGAAGGGACTCTGCCGCCTCCCAGGCAACACACCTGGGGGGAGATCTCCCTTTGCCAAACGCTGGTTATCCATTTTTTATTTAAATTCAGGCTGATCAAAATCAAAAATCTTGGCTGATTACCATGCGGACTGTCAAATATAACCGTTGATTCGGGTTCCGTGCGGTAATAACCAAATAAAAATGTCATGTAAATAGTATACGGAAGAGCAGGTACCCAATGTCTCACTAGTTTTAGCCGGGACCTTCCTGTGACAACGAAATTTTGTACATAGAAACTGTACAGCGATGCACACACACACACACACTCACATACTCACAGTTCGCTCCTTATGATGCTGAATGAGAAGTCGAAACAGAAACTGGTCAAAGCAAAGCAAGCCTTCTGCAGGATCCCGACGCTGACGCGGACGCGGACGCTGGCTGCACACCACATGATGATCCATGTTTCGGCTTGATCACAGCCATTCGATGTGTCTCCGACCACCGCGAGTGTGCGACCCCCGCGGGGGTCGGGGGTCGGGGAACACCGCGAGCTGTCACCGTCACCTCACTGGGGCACCACTTAACAGCGGGCCGTTTGAGGAAAAAATAAACCTCCCTTTATGAATCATGGCCGTTATCGCGGCGTATGGCACGCGATAAGTGGAGTACGGCATAGAGTAGTGACGCTCAGAGGATACGAGAGGCGCAGGCAGCATACCTCAGTCCTCACAGACCCTGAGCGCGATATATATAACCGCTACCACGCATCGACCACGACCGCGCCCGCGCCGGTCTCCTGCAAGTTTCAAAGCAAATCGATATAAGATAAATAAATGTGTATGTTTAAGATTAATAATATCTTATTGTTAAGAACATTGATAAAGATTACGTGCAACCGAAATCTTAAGAATATATAAAAGTGAACTACTCGAATTGAATTCTCAGAAGAGCTCCCACAATGCTACTTCACTGTATAATTCTCAGAAGAGCTCCCACAATGCTACTTCACTGTATAATTCTCAGAAGAGCTCCCACAATGCTACTTCACTGTATAATTCTCAGAAGAGCTCCCACAATGCTACTTCACTGTATAATTCTCAGAAGAGCTCCCACAATGCTACTTCACTGTATAATTCTCAGAAGAGCTCCCACAATGCTACTTCACTGTATAATTCTCAGAAGAGCTCCCACAATGCTACTTCACTGTATAATTCTCAGAAGAGCTCCCACAATGCTACTTCACTGTATAATTCTCAGAAGAGCTCCCACAATGCTACTTCACTGTATAATTCTCAGAAGAGCTCCCACAATGCTACTTCACTGTATAATTCTCAGAAGAGCTCCCACAATGCTACTTCACTGTATAATTCTCAGAAGAGCTCCCACAATGCTACTTCACTGTATAATTCTCAGAAGAGCTCCCACAATGCTACTTCACTGTATAATTCTCAGAAGAGCTCCCACAATGCTACTTCACTGTATAATTCTCAGAAGAGCTCCCACAATGCTACTTCACTGTATAATTCTCAGAAGAGCTCCCACAATGCTACTTCACTGTATAATTCTCAGAAGAGCTCCCACAATGCTACTTCACTGTATAATTCTCAGAAGAGCTCCCACAATGCTACTTCACTGTATAATTCTCAGAAGAGCTCCCACAATGCTACTTCACTGTATAATTCTCAGAAGAGCTCCCACAATGCTACTTCACTGTATAATTCTCAGAAGAGCTCCCACAATGCTACTTCACTGTATAATTCTCAGAAGAGCTCCCACAATGCTACTTCACTGTATAATTCTCAGAAGAGCTCCCACAATGCTACTTCACTGTATAATTCTCAGAAGAGCTCCCACAATGCTACTTCACTGTATAATTCTCAGAAGAGCTCCCACAATGCTACTTCACTGTATAATTCTCAGAAGAGCTCCCACAATGCTACTTCACTGTATAATTCTCAGAAGAGCTCCCACAATGCTACTTCACTGTATAATTCTCAGAAGAGCTTCCACAATGCTACTTCACTGTATAATTCTCAGAAGAGCTCCCACAATGCTACTTCACTGTATAATTCGCAAGACAAAAGTAGGTATTCAATGTTAGTCAAACATCATCAAGATGTGAAACATAATTTCCGCGACATGTGCAATAATATTGAGTGGCTAATCGGTAACAAAGTAATTTCCCACACAATATAGACTGTACAAATTCGTCTCCATGTTCAACGCGGTATTGTATCGACGCGGACGTGGCATGGAGTGGCATGGACGGTGGACCCTCTGCGCCGGGTGTACTCTGTGGCCGCGCACTACATTTACCGGGAGGTCTGTCGCTTGACGCCAGATACCTTAGTTAAGTGGCTCGCCGTCCGCGTCAGCGCGCGTCACTCGACCACTCCACCACTCGACCACTCCACCAGCCACCAGCCGCCAATATTCGCCGTGCCCCATCACCCATAAATAACAAAGTTGCGCTTTGATGCATCGCCACTCGCCACTCGGCACCGCGCACCCGCCACCGCGCACCCGCCACCCGCCAGAATGCAATATTCTCAGCGCAAGGTGATAAAGATGCCATCACTAAAGCCGCTGCCAAACATTAATGTTCCCTTTATCTATCGACAACTCAAAAGCAAAAAAAAAACAGTCTACGAGTACCCATAGCACTTCGAAATTTATGTTTTCAAGTCCAGAAGAAATTATAACTTTATGTTATTTTTGTAAAATTATTCTTCAAACTTTGGTGTCCTAGTAACTGTGCTTGAAAACATAACGCGAATTTAAATGTCCTACGTTCAAATTGAGATTATTTTGTTTTTTTTTTTCAATACACTTATAAATATTTTTGCTTCTACCACGCTTTCGAAAATATGCTTTGTCACTGAGCACAAGAAACGGCGAAAGAAACTCCTATAGCTGCGTCTCTGTCTACTAACACACATACTAATGAAGCGTTTCTAAAAACCAATTTCGAATAATCATTTTATTAACTACCTTGTCGTGGGTGTTGCCCACCCAGTGGGGTTTGTCCCTATACAAACAATGAGACTATCACTATTAATAAAATATGAAATTATCATAAGAAAAACTCAATAAGTTAAGAAATAAGATATCACGGACAAATCGCAAAGTATTAACACATAAAAGCAGTCTCCAATATGGCGTAAAGCGAGATGACGTATATCAATTCAGCTGTCGAACGCGCCGCTTTCGCGCGTAAATCATCTAAGACCTTGTCCAGAAGGGACGAATTCGCCGCGAATCGTTTCGCGCGAATTCATTCGCGCGTTAGCAAGATACTAGGCGCCAATACATCGCGTCCACAAGCATCGCGCGAATTCAAAATACGCGCGTAAATCGCGTGCACTACGCCAGACTCTCGAGTCGAGATACTAGAGACGCCTTGTTGCGTCCAGGTTAACGCGCGAACAAGTCGAACAACAGAGTGAGGTGCACGTATCAAGGGAAATGGAACGCCTAAATTTTAGTGCGTTGGCAGACTCCTTCTGGACGCAACGGTCGCGCGTGATACGCACGAGAGAATCGCGTCGAATTCGTCCCTTCTGGACAAGGTCTAAGATGGCGGCTGACAAATTGCCGGAACAGAGCTACGAATAAAATTTGTAACGATTGAACGTAATATTTTTATTTATTTATTGATACAAAAACCGCACACGTTTATTTATATATTGTTCGAAGTTTGAAAGTGGCAATGACTGGAAAAGATAGTATTTCCTCGTATCTTTGGTATCTCCATAAATGTAGCACAGTCTGTACGCTGCACGCTGCACGCTGCACGCTGCACGCTGCACGCTGCTAGATGGAAATGCTTTCGGATGACAGTTGATGGTAGATGGTTGGTTGGTGTGGCCAAGCGGGCAGCTGCCTCCACACGAAGTTGTTCCTGCTCTACTCGCTCAGCGCAGCGCGGTGATGACGCTGGTTGAACGTATTCAAAGGGTAGCTGTGTTCCTCCCACGGGCCACGCGCGGCACTGGGAGTCCTCCAGGGGCAATGGAGTCTACGGTGACAGGCAACACGGTGTACGTACACAATGCAGCTACCTGGTGGACAGTGGAAGTGCCGACTGCCGCGTCCAGCGCTGTGTTCGCGGCTCCACGGCCCACGCCGCAGCGCCGGCCGCGGCGGGCTAACTGCTATATTATTCAAATGTGCCTAATTTATCGCTTAAATCAATGAATCTGCCAATTTCTGTGTGTATGTTTTAGCGGGGCATTATGTAAAGAGCCACAATAAATTCTAGCCTTATTATTAGATTCCAATACCTGGATGGTGTTATGCACACGGCAATCTATTACATTTTTATAACGGATCGTGACGGTAAGATAATGGCCATCTTATCATTATTTCCATCCATTTTAGGTAACTATAGTCAGACATCGGTTAAAAAGAAAAATAATTACCCTTTAGTCAACAAACATCTTATGGCCGCATTCAGAGTCATCGATCCTTAGTACAGAATTTGTATTGTGATTCTGTACTAACTACTACTCTACTGAACCGATTTGAATAATTCTTTCACTGTATAAAAGCTATATTATATTTTCAAAAAAATTAGGGATCCTTAATAAAACTCCAATAATGTAACCCAAGGTGTAAAAAAATAAGAAAGCCGAAGCAAAGCGACGTTACTCGTATCAACTAAAGTGAAGTAAATAACTAAATGTGTTGCCGGATTCCTTCGCACATGTTTAAAGTAGGAGTTCTTCACTTCAATGCTTATTACAGAAGAATTTATATAAAGCCTAAGGTCTCAAAAAAATGGCAGAAAAAATAAAAATAATGGTACATACACTGTACATACATATCAACGTACGGAACCCTCTCCACGCGAATCTAGCTCGCACTTGCCCGGTTTATTGTGAGAATTTGAAGAATTGCATTTCGTACTACACCGTCCAACTGAACTGTCAAAATGTTTGCATTAAAAAATCGTCGCGTCTGTGCGAGCGTGGGCCCCCTCCCCTCCCCTCCCCCCCCCCCTCGGGGCGGTGCGGGGCGGGGGAACCGGCACACTCTAATAATATTTTAATTTATTAATATTACCTTTCGAGGTGTAAAACATGGAATTTGCTTTAAGACAAAAACTTGATCTAGCGTGCAGCATGCCGGAGGAAAGGAAGGTGTCATCCGTGAATGTGCACAAACTTAGCGTTATCACCGCGCCGCGCCCGCGTGCCCGGGGGGACCCGGGGCCCCGGAGACCAGCGGCCCGCGAGCCTGGTGCCCGCGGCGTCCACCAGCTCCAGGTCACCCCACAGAGGCATTCGGTTATAAATGTTGATTACACACACCTAATGATTAGTTTATAAATTCTGAGATGATAGAATACATTACCCATTAGTAACTGTCAGTGTTCCCAGGTTCCCAGCAGGTCCTGACGACCAGGTTGTCGGGACCTGTTGGTTGTAACACCCAGCCGCAAGGAGTGATGGAAACAACAACCGCAGGGTGCTCTGTCCTGCGAGCCTGTGCTGGCGTGGGAACCCTGGGCCTGGGTGGCAGCTTCACATATTGTTACGATGAAAATAAATACGCTCATACTTTGTTCTTTAATCTGAGCTCTTTGCAATCATTTTATTCAATGACGACTTGGACAACACCAAATAGGTATTTTATTTTTCTCTTTTTTAAAAACCAATTTATATTTAATGCCAACCAGTCAGCCAGCTCTGCTTCCCGCTCTACTGACACCCCACCACTCCTGCCCCTCTTTGTTGTTTTCCCTTTAGATATAAAATGACTCCGTAACATAACGTAGGCTCGTGCAGTAATTTTGACGTCAGTAATGAAATATTTACAAATGTCTTCACGCCGGAACAGTCGTATCGTATTGGGCATCTGATTTATTAGACTATATTTTAAATGTATGTATTTAAAATCGCAATCATATTATAATATGTTAAGTGTTCCCCGCTGGTCCCCGCAGACTGGCCACTCGGCACTCAATAACAGCTGTAAGTTGCCAAAATTATAAAACATTATCGCGAAACTGGTTCCACATCCTTTACTCAATAAAATCCATTAGAAATGTAAATATTCGTCCATTATCGATACGCCATCAATTAGCGCGCCGTGGCCGCGCCGTAGACCAATAAATAAAGTATTCATCATTTGTTTTCATTATTCCGAGTCAATTTGTCGGCCTTAATATGTGATATTACCTAGATGATTATTTTTCATTTTGAACGTGTGAACGATGGTTGTGGCCTGGCCCCTGGTCCCTGGTGCCTGACGCCACTACTGCCACTAGCGATCCTCGTAGGCTCGCTTGCACAAGTTGCGCGGAGAATCCTTACATCGATCGTTGCAGGGTGGAATGTGAATGAATATTTATTAAAGGAGCAACATAACACGACGCTACTAGAAGAAGCAACTTATGATTCCAAGGACCATCTTGACGACGACGACTTGAATATATCTAGAATTTTTATTCATAAAATGGTATATCATTATGAAATTTAGTTAACATGACTTAAACTTACCGAATGACTTATGTATTACTTAGCTGATCGCTAGCTGCGCGGTGTGACGTCACAGGAATAATAGAAAGCGCTCGGGTCGGCGCTGCAACGCTGGACACGTTCATTAATAACGATCTCGTCGAATTGTCAGCCGGAGGGTTCCGCGGGGACACCGGCAGCACCTCCGCGGGGACACCGGTGGAACCTCCGCGGGACACCGGTGGCAGCTTCGCGCGCCACCCTCTCTGCTGCGGAGGTACAACCCCCGTGATTGACTTCACATAATCAGTATATTATTATTCGATTGGCATCATCAAGGCGAAAATAACGATATTTCATTTTTCACCCTCATATCGCTGCAATGTCTTGTGTAAGATGATAAGTACGAAATATACAGAATCAACAAACATATTTTGTCCTTTAAAAAAGCTCGTGCCGGGAACCGAACCTCGCTCTACCGACAAGGTTGTATGGGGGATGTACAAACATTTTCCAACCGTTTGTGTGCGCGCTTTCAAATACACGTTATTAGAATATTACACTGAACCAGTTTCAATACGTTAGGGTCGTGGCTGGATGCGGGGGTGCGATAAATCAAATATCTTTGATCACATTTGAAGATTCTGTTAAACGTAGCGGAGATACAAACTCAAGATTAGTCCGAAATAAAACGACGACGGCGACGTTCCGAGTTCCAACCGCTGTCCGACCCAATGAAAGCGAATTCTACGAGTAGTCCTGTCTCCTATTCTGTTCTATTATAGTTCGTTTGTGTCGTACTGTCCACGTGGAAGTAGTGATGTAGCCGCCACAGACACTACAAAGATAGGCTTTGGAGAGACTGAGCTGGACTACCACATCCTCGACACCGAACTCCGATTGTCCACATCGCTGTATCCACATCGGAACTTACTTTTAGATACCTAATCTGGAGCGATGTTTCCAAGTGTCTCCGAGAAACTTTAGGTATGGATGCACCATTAGTTACAAAATACTAAGTGAGTAATTTTTTAAAAATATCCGTATAAAATCAATTTCCTATGGACGTTAGTAACACCAAAACTATCATTTTCGCAGCCGTCCAAGCGCAAGGCGGTGGTGGATCAGAATTACTTTTGCTTCTTTATTTTTTTAAATTCATAAAAACCTTTCACGACCTCAGTATTTTGGTACAAGGAGTGTGGTAGCTGGTAGCTGCAGCCGGACAGGTAAAAGTAACCAACAACTATTCTCGGGTACCATAGAGAATAGAGATCAACCTGCCGGGGCAGAGTCCAGAGAGCCCAGCGAGTCCAGCGACCTCCAACGCAAGGAGCCATTCACGCAGATTGGCTTATCCTCAAGGACAAGGTGGATGACGCCCTTCACACCAGTTACACCGTACATTATCGCTTTTTCTTAACAGTTTACTTACAGTTTCCTTTCCTTAAAGGTGCCACTGTTTTTTTGAATTACGATATTGAAATTTTCTCTAATGATTTGTTTATTTCTAATACTAACTGCGCGATCCGAGGCCGCATAGTCGCGACACATCTAACCTCGCCATCGAAATCGGTAATTATAACTCGGATTCTTTACTAAAGATGAACGAACCACAATCGCATGCTAGTTTATCAGCCAATTTACCGAACCCCCCGCAGCCCCCCGCAGCCCCCCGCAGCCCCCCGCCGACCGCGTCAATGATTTGTCAAGTCCAACGAGCCGTGGATAATTACACATGATTAGATTCACACGTTGGAAAAAATGGAATGCGTTTTGAACGACTGGAAAAAAGGATTCGTTTCTAATGTAATTTGTGAGGATCTGCGGTGCGGCAGCGGACGGCTGCGGCCTGCGTCACACCGTGGCCGCGGACGCGCGCTGTCTGCTATTGTTGTACCGACCTCGATGATGAAGATGATGCATCTCATAGCCAACCGGAGCTGTCTCGTTGATAAGATCGTGGATTGGGGGATCGATTACCAAATCTCTAATTTCATTAAATATTATTGTAAAATTACTCATTGTCTTTAGAACCGACCCTTGGAAGGAGACCGCATATCAATTCGATCGTCGTGTTCTTCTGAGACTCAAAATATATCGTAGTATTCGAGTAGCAGTTATGCAATTTTATTAGCGACCACTTGCGGCTTCCGACGCACACCTGTGACGACTTCTGTGCGGTCACGACCACGGGATCACGGGAGCACGGGGCACGGGATCACGGGATCACGGGATCACGGGATCACGGGATCACGGGATCACAGCAACAGACCTCGTGTGAGAACACGTGGACTCGAGTCAACATGAACAGTTGCAGGAGCAACCTGACTGAATTCACCTTTAAAATGTCATTATTTTTAATAAGAACGGCGAAGCAGCTGCTTGGTTTGTTTGG
Source organism: Thymelicus sylvestris (assembly GCA_911387775.1). Lineage (NCBI taxonomy): Eukaryota > Metazoa > Arthropoda > Insecta > Lepidoptera > Hesperiidae > Thymelicus > Thymelicus sylvestris. The sequence continues at coordinate 124,549 of OU426903.1, forward strand.
GAATTAAACCTCCATTGGAGTGCGGCCGGACACTGCAACATGTTCAGAAACTTTTAATATGAAAATAAAAAAATATCGACTTTAACTAACCGAATTCATACTATTGTCAAACTGTGAATAGAGCCTCGACAGCCGGCCGGCGACCGGCGCGCGGTGACCCCTGCGGCCCCCCGCGAGCCCCCCGCGAGCCCCCCGCCAGCCCCCCGCCAGCCCCCCGCGAGCCCCCCGCGAGCCCCCCGCGCTGCAGGCCACGGGGGGGGGGGGGGCGCGGGTCACCTTACACTTGAGCTTCACGCACGTTTACGGATTTAAAGGTAAAGAAAATATAACTAAAGATCTTTATTGAGGTAAACTTTAACTCCGTGTCGTATCGGGGTCCGAACACCCGGGGGACCGGGGACCGGGGGACCGGGGACCGGGGGACCGGGGACCGGGGGACCGGGGACCGGGACCGCGCCGGACTCCGGCTACGACTCACCCGCCCGGTTTTAATCACTGATTGTTGCAAATCATATTTGAAAATGAACAATGAAAAATGATTCATTCAGCATGGTTGCTGATGATTCATTACACACAGTTTCAGTGCACTAGCTCCCACACTAGGATTCCCTGTGTTGTGTTTTACAATTTTGGAATACAATTAACTTTGACGGTGGACGGAACTTATAGGAACTTGATGGTCAAATCTCTACCACCTCCCAATTAATTTTTAATTTATTATTTATTTTTTTATACTTTTAACAGAACGAAGTCTGTCCGGGCAGCTAGTATATTATAAACGATAATTGTGATATTACAATTATCACACTTTCGAAATGTTTTGCATTTTGTCCATTTTGATGATACTACTCTATACTATGACCACTGTTCGTCACCAGCCGCGCTGTCAAGTGACCCAAGATGTATGTATGTTGCTGTTGGTATATAATATTATGAGGGCAGTGAATTATTTATCCGCTTTCTTGTTTGTAACGTAAATATAACACAACAAATGTACGATGCCTCGTGTACGGAACAACACAAAGTGTTAAAAGCAAAAATACGTTTCCACAATCAGATTTTCTAATCTGTGCGAGAGCCGAACACGAATGACGAAATAAAAAACAACACGAGTATTGACACAATACTTCCAAATTTAAATCTGACAGATCCAACAGATAGCTGCCTTAGTTTCGAATTTCGAATATTCAAAATTCAAATGCGGAATTGCTTTGAATCGGATCTAAGCTCGGATTCTTTGTTCGATAAAGATTCCTTTATGAAAAATATTTGAGCTCGCGCCAGATTATTACACCGATATGAACCTCGGGAAACATCCAAAGCGAGCCTTATTGCTGAGACGGTAGGAACTCGTTTAGTTCGGAGTTTCTATCGACGAACTGCACGTAATAAGTTTGCTCGTTTGTGTACTAAACATTTTTACTCGAGTCCAAATAAATTAGCTGCAAGTTCTTATCACGTAGGCGTAAAGTCTAATTTCATTTGTCCATAATTTTGACAGCTGAGAATCAAATGTGCCGCCGAAACTCAACGCGTTACGTCCTATTGTCAACGCTAATCCAGAGAGAATAGTTCTTTTAGTTTTTTTTTAAACAGCGTGCGCTTTTGTGTCGGTTCGCACATTTTTGGGTAACTCAATATGAGCACCGATTTTTGAATGAAGAATTTTTTGTGTACCCAAATTAAATTTTGAAATTACCCGAAGTACGATTTATTATTGTGTGTCATTGACGTGAGCATAGAGAGGCTAGCGGCTAGGGTTGCCGTACTCGCCGCTCGCCGCTCGCCGCTCGCCGGGTGACTCGGTTTATGTTTATACAGTAGGACCTCGTTAAGTCGAACCTCGATAAGTTGAAAACCTCCAAATCTCGAAAAAATGTTTTGTTCCCTTCCCTTCAAACACCAAAACCTCCACTACTCGAAATCTCAACCCTCCATTAGTCGAAATAATCAGTGAGTCCCTCCAAGCCATTTTGGTACATATTTTACCTCCATAACTCGAAAAATTAAATTTTACCTCTGTATCTCGAACATAGCAATGTTTTATTTTACAACCTTTAAAACTCGATTATTTGGGAGTTATTACCTCTATAGTTCGAAGAAAAATAAGTTACCGACTTTAAGAATTCGCCGACAGCGTAAGTACACCATTGTTTGTTAGAAAGCAATTTAGGAGTATACAATGAATAGAATTACCACGAACTTATAACTCACGTTAACACGTGTTTGCTTGCTTGGTGTCAGATGTTTAATTGTATAATTTTTTATTTCATTTGAACTTTAGCGAAGCAAGTCGTTTGTCGATTTGTAATAAATAAAAATATGTGTGTCAACTCTCCAACTTGAATTTTTATTTATTTTACCTCTCTAACTCAAAATTTATAAGAATGAATCTCAACCTCTGTATGTCGAATCAAAATCCGCTTAAGTCGAAATTCTCTATAATTCGAAAACTCTATAACTCGAATTTTTTGGCGTCTCCCTTGATTTTCGACTTATAGAGGTTCTACTGTATAATGTACATTTTGAAACTGTTCATTTTTCAGATACCAAACTCTACTCGGCGAATTTTGTGCACTCACAGTGAAGTGACCGAGTTTGGGTCGATGTGGATAAATGTGTGCCCGCATGTAGCCGCGTGGCCGTGGCTAAACTATGAAGAAGTACCATCACATCACTGTTCCATACGGAACCTATTGACTCAACATGGGCAGTGGGCACGACTCGCGTCGGAACCGGTGCCGGTGGAACCCTAAACATGTCATGCGAGGAAATGGCGTGTCATTACTTGAAATACGATTGTCCGTCCGCACGTTTAATAGTGAAATATGTACCATCAGCCGGCATAATTATCGGCCAGTGATTGTAATGACTTATTAATTTATTAGCAATTTCTAGACGATGAGCCTTTATCGCTTTGGTTTATACGGTCATTGTGCGGCGCCCCGCGTCCCCCCCCCCACCCCCACGCCCCCGCGCCCCCGGTGGCGGGCGACGATGAGCTACGGGTTGGCGATGTGGTCAGAGTGGGAAATATGACATCATGGAACTTCGAGGTGAGAAAGATTACTACATCGAGTATAAAATGACAAAAAAAAAATAAAACAGTTCCTGCCTGCCGCCTGCAGGACGCGAGAGCCCCGAGTGCCGGCTGCAGCCCGGCGCGGGCGCGGGGGGCTGGGGCCAACACTGTCGATATCATGGTGACCAGACTGACCGGTCATCCTGTGGTCGCTGGCCGCTCATCGCCGCCGCGCCGCGGGTGAACACCTCGCGCAGTTTATAGCTGTGCCGCGCAGACAGTTACGATCTCCGGGTGTAAGTACTGCGCCCCGCGCCTGTAGGCTGTGGGCTGTGGGCTGTGGACTGGCGACTGTGGACTGACTCGGCAGCAATGTGCTGGCCATCGAGGAGTGTCCGGTCCAGATTCAATAAATAAGTTTTGACCTTAGCAAACTGCAAAGACTCTTACACCTCCCTCCACGACCCTGGACATCCATCACCCAGGCACGCTGAAGTATGATACTGGCCTCACAGAGCTCGGAGCACGTATCCATCCAGAGCTGACGCGAGCACATCAATCACTGCACTCCGGAGAGTGCCGCCGGAGTCCGGACGCGCTGATCCCAACGAAGTGAAAAAACGGCAGGTAATTTTAAAATCAATAGAATTATATTCAGAAATTTGATGCGGTACTTTTTCACCGTCGTCGTTAGGTCGCTACCACAGTACCACTCGCACCATTATCTGCCGAGCGAGGAATCCTATTGATCGACGTTTTCCCATGAGCACAATGCCCGCCATTCATGAGATCTAATTCAATACTGCGGCCTTATTTCGACGAGCGTAAGAGCTAATTTGTGATCATTTTTTCCCCGTCATGCCATCACCGTTTTGTTAACGAACTCGACGATCTTAGAAGCCGATTGACAGCTCGCAGCCGCGCGGGCTACGCGGGACCACGCGGGCTACGGTGCGCTCGGGGCCAATACCGACTACTATAACAGAACTTATTTATATTGTATAATGACTATCCTGATAAATCGTTCAGGGTCAAACAAGGTATTCATTCACCAGGTAGTGGCTATCACCCGCAGCCGCAGCTGCAGCCGCAGCCGCAGCCGCAGCCGAGAGCCGGTCGCCGGTCGCAGTCGCAGGCTAAACATCGTCACCTAGGTGTTTTGTTTTCTGATCAAATTAGTGCGGCCGTGGCATGGCACCGCGCGACACACAGGGTGCTCTGGAATATTTGTACTGGATTTAAGATCTCTACCGAGTATCCGTTGAGGCTGAAATAGATTTATGTACAAGACTGAATTAAATTATTAAGTAAAGATTGATATAAAGCTATACATATTATATAATGAAGTCCCCTGGCCGTGTTTGTTTCTATGAAACGATAAACTCAAAAACTACTGAACAAATTTTTTAATACAGTTTCCACCAATAGATAGGTACTGTGATTCTTGAGGAAGGTTTGAGTGTATAATTCATTATGGTTTTGTGTAAACTGACCGAATTCTATTCGGGCTAAACCGCGGGCAGAAGCTAGTAAACGATAAAACAAAGATACACACACATACGAAAATCAGATCAGCAAGGCTATTCTGTTTTGTAACTCAACAGCGGAATCCGCGATGAGTGTCAAAATTCCTATCTTTAGTCATTTGAAGTTCGAGTTCAAGACTCACTTCACTTCGCAAGTGCGTACTAGATGGTTAGAGAATGACATATCAAGATGATGCAAGTTCACTTTCGAGTCTCACTTGAGTGAGCTTCGATTTCGAGTTTGTATTTTAGAGAATAGGCCTCCAGATACCCAACTTAATTTCTCGACGTAAGTTTTTTTTTATAATTGAATAAACTAAATTATAAGTTAGTAATTAATAACCTACGTATCCACAAGATTACTACCGACAATCTGACACAGTTTGGCCGATATTGAATGTATAACTTTTTGGTACTTGTTGGATTAAATCAATAATTTAGAAAAACATCCTGTAGTAGTGGTGTGGGTGACGAGGGTGGTCGGTTTTTTATTTTATTGCCATAATCTGAATGTTGCCCTTTCGAATCCCCCTCTAAGTGCACGCTAGTTTTGTGGAAGCGGCCAAGGGCGAGCCGCGATCTCGGCGGAACAGAACGTAATGTATAATATCATTGCTGAGACTGAGGATTGACGTCACTCATACATGTGGAACGTAATTAAGACACGTTTTTCGACACGTACATAGGACACTACATTACATACTAGATATGTCGGCCGTCTCGATCTCGAACCAAACTGCACCGGCAGCCTGTGAAACCTCTTGCAATATTTTAGGGTCATTGAACATTATTCCGAGCAGGGTTCCGTCCCCCACCCGAGGAACCCTAACGCCGACTTCTTGTTAATAATTAAAAAAGCACAAACACTCATTGTCGCTGTTTGCGGAGGGCGCGGACGGTGGGGCGGGGGAGGGGGAGGGGGAGGGGTGTTGGCTCTGATCCAACAGCGCCTTGAGCCTTATCTACGCCATAAACCCGGATTGACAGACAAATAATGAAATTTTTGTTTCTTGTAACACAAGATCTGGGCGGAGACGTGGAGAGCGGGGAGCGGGGAGCGGGGAGCGGGTAGTGGGGTGCAGAAGACTGACTTGACAACATGCAGGTGACGAAATGTAAATCAGCAGCCAGGCCATCTGACCATCGCCGTACATTCCAATCACCACAAGCATCACTCACGTTGCCGGACTACAAGGAACGGAGAAACATTGACTGGTCTGGACTTTGAGGCTGCCAACTTGCCACCGAGTGAGATAGCTTACGCGATGGCACCTCGCTATGTTGACCAATAGCAGCCCGAGCGAATGACGCTAAGCTGTGATGGTCTTTAGGGTCTAAAAAGTTCCTTACGTACCTATTTAATGTTGTCGCTTGAAAGTTGCAAGCGGATTTGTTACTGGACCGGTTCATCCGTTTTATGTCTTTCTCTGTCTCTGTCAAAGTTCTCCAAAATTTGTAATAGGTACTTTGATCCAGTCCGTTCGTCAATTTCGTGATTTGTAAATTGAACTGCCCCTGAAGCAAGACTTGCAACTCTGATAAGGAAATTGTCATAGTTTTTCACTACGGAAAGTAGTGCGGTATCTTGCCATGCCGCGACAAGTGCACGTCAGTTTACACGTGCGTATAGTCTGTGGTCGCGCTGTGCGCACGCAACGCACACAGCGTCGGCGGCGTGTGGCGACGCGGGCGCGCCGGGCCGCCGGTGCAGCGGTGTGCGTGCAATGTGACATATGTTAAACGCGCCTAAATACAACGCGCAAGTATTCACCGCGCTCCAGCCCGAGCTCCCTCCGCTCCTTATAATTCCTGCTTTTTGTTTTCAATTTTTTTTAATTGCCCCGCTCAGAGACATTTTGCACATGCCGACGGCGGCGCGGCGACCCGAAGCGAGCCGTATCTCCCGAGCGGAGAGCGCACAGTGGCCTGGCGAGATTAGCCAACGTTTTAACCGGTGATATTATATAATGTCATGGAGCCTGCGTTTTTCGGCGACCATTTTGAGAAAATTGTCAACGTTTACTTCGTAATTGTCTATTCTGGGTATTGATTTTGATTTGCGTTCATTTCTTTCGTTAATTAGGGAATAATAAGGATATTAGTTGGTTTTTAGAAAAATTAATGGCATTTTTACTTGGACAACCCGCTTCGATGTTCATAATTTGTCGAAATTTCTGTGGCTACTTATGTTTTGTGGATACAAAGTACAATGTTTGTAGCCATGCTTAACATTAATGCGCTTTCATGATCATCTTTCGTCTTCATATTTAGTTCATTCTATGCATGTTATGCAATATTGAAAGTGTGAGGCCAAACGAGAGTATTTTTTGAGCTGTACTGTGAGGCTGTGAGGCTGTGAGGCGGCATCACACTAAAGTCCAAGTTTAGTATGAAACCGAATGCAGAGTAGGTATTTACATTTTTCGCAACTCACAGCTAAAAAAATGCGCTCGTTTGGCCTCAAAACGCATGCAGTTTTATGTGTACACCTGTTCACTTCGCTTATGACGCTTGTAAACATGTATCCAATGATATTGTATGTACATGTATCTAAGTATACGAGAGCCATATTTGGTGTCAAATAAAAGAAATAAATGCATAATATTTTTAACCGACTTCAAAAAAGGAGGAGATTCTCAATTCGACTGTATTTTTTTTATTAAGTTAGTATTAGTCTACTTTGCAACAATCCGCGTTTAACATGTATGATGGTATATACTTTAAAACATGCGTGGCACCTCCCTCCCTCCCACAACGGAAACATGCACTACAATAATTAAACGTATATACCAACATACATACCAGCACCAACACGTGTTTCGCCCCGAAACGGAGCATCATCAGGGTAAGTTGACTCTACGATGGTTAGTCGGAAAGTGAGCATCGTTCACTGAGCGTGGCGTATTTATACCCAACTCGCCCACTGATTATCTAATGATGTTGTAATAATTAGTAATTAGTAATTAATTAATTATTCAATCAATTAATCAATCGATTAATTAATTAATCAATCAATTAGTGATTCACGCCGGCAGGAACCGGGTCTGACGTAATCTGGTGATGTGTACTGTTGAAAATCCTCAGTAAAGGCGAGTTGGATACATTTATTTGTTCATTCAGCAGTGTAAAACTTGGATTATTATTATGTTTTATTATTTCTAACTGCTCTAGTATACTTAATTTAAAACCCTTATCAGATTTATGTAATATATTATATGTATGGTTACTAGTTAAACTGTGACCTGATTCTATTAGATGTTTAGCGAAATTAGACTTATCCGCTATATATATTGATAAGGGTTTTAAATTAAGTATACTAGAGCAGTTAGAAATAATAAAACATAATAATAATCCAAGTTTTACACTGCTGAATGAACAAATAAATGTATCCAACTCGCCTTTACTGAGGATTTTCAACAGTACACATCACCAGATTACGTCAGACCCGGTTCCTGCCGGCGTGAATCACTAATTGATTGATTAATTAATTAATCGATTGATTAATTGATTGAATAATTAATTAATTACTAATTACTAATTATTACAACATCATTAGATAATCAGTGGGCGAGTTGGGTATAAATACGCCACGCTCAGTGAACGATGCTCACTTTCCGACTAACCATCGTAGAGTCAACTTACCCTGATGATGCTCCGTTTCGGGGCGAAACACGTGTTGGTGCTGGTATGTATGTTGGTATATACGTTTAATTATTGTAGTGCATGTTTCCGTTGTGGGAGGGAGGGAGGTGCCACGCATGTTTTAAAGTATATACCATCATACATGTTAAACGCGGATTGTTGCAAAGTAGACTAATACTAACTTAATAACAATGGATTTCCGCAAAGTAACGCCTGATACTATTAACTGTATTTTTTTTATGTTTGTTACCTCAGAACTTTGGACTGGGCGAACTGATTTTGATGATTCTTTTTTTAATCGAAAGCTGGTGGCTGTCATGTGGTCCCACATAACTTTTATTGAGATCTGACAATGGCATCCATGAGAAAACCACATAAGTCGTAAATTTGTGTTAAGATGTGCGCGACAAATTGACGAATAGGTTACTCAATATCATGCCAACCGATTTCGATGATTCTTTTTTTAATCGAAAGCAGGCGCTTGTCATGCGGTCTCACATAAATTTGAACGAGATCTGACAACTATGTAGTTTTTGAGACTTTGAAGTCGGTTATTTTTTGTCAGTAAAATTTAGATTATATAGAAAAGAAAAATCTGAAAAAAGTATTGAAAGAAACAGAACAAACTGTATACAATTGTTTGTTCAGACGTCATTCGAAAAAGATCGACAAGAACAATACATGGTTTCTTTTATTCTTCGAGTTTGTAGTTCCATCATCAATAAAATCTCATCTTAACCATCTTCTGTCATTTTATTTTGTAATAGGTACGCTCGGTATGACGCACGGGAGTCCATCGGTGATGGATCCGTATGCGTCATGGGCTCATGGCATGCGCTGCTGTCAAACTCGTTTTTGTGCATGGATCATGAAAGCGCACTGGTGTAGAGTTGGCTGCTGTCGTGGCTGCGGTCAGACCACTTGGCGAGCTCGAGCCGGGTCTGGGAAGATGCACGTAAGGTAGAATACGGGATCCCTACGAGTCAGTACGAGTTATTTCATCTTTACCCCTGTCCTGTGCCATAGCGCATAATCGGCCCATACCCTAAGCAGCACGGAAACCAGATCTCTGCGATCAAACCCTTCAAGAGACCCGAGAGACCTTCGCGGCTTCGGCGTCTTGTGTAGTTGCCTGGCAGTTAAAATTCATCGCTACAATCTTAAAAATTAAACAAATTATGCTTCATATAGCACGTGTACTACACGTGGATACTAAAGAGTTCCCATCGCCAGCAGACCGCGGTGGATCAGCGATCAGAACTATGCCACGAGAAATTGTGGACCTTGTTCACACAGATCAAAGTTATTGGACCTTGTAGCCCGGACCGTTGGTGGTAATTCTTATGATAATTGATACTCCTATGATACTACATAATATTTACAGGACTGGGGAAAACGTTAAGCAAAACTAGTCTGACATAATCACAATACATATTATGGTGTCTTGTCTGTCCGTCCGGTGCGGCGGTGCAGCGGTTCGGGGTAGGGGGGGGGGGGCAGGAGGGGGGGGGGGAGGGGCGGCGTGTAGGATACGGGCAACAATGTCATAATTACGAGCCGACCTAAGTAAACAGGGCTGCCATGCTACAGATAACTGTGCATACGAGCCGACCGGACATTTACGTTAATGTGTCTAACAAGCCGGACTTTGTGACTTTGTCGACTGGTTTACGATAGTCGCGTGTGGGTTACCAGTTCAGATCTGGGAAAAGATTATGCCACTCCAGCGGCTCATTTATTGGGGCATGCTGCTAAAGTATAGCACATGGAGAAATAATAATAGTCATAATGGTCTTAAGAACGCTTTGTTCCCACTAGTTCTACTCGCTAGTCCGATCGTGAAACTTGTAAACAATATTACCAATAATCCCTGTGGGGCCCTACGATGTGGGCCTCTTACGACACCCATCCAACGTGGGATTGGGTTAGAATTCGAAGCCTCAATACGACTTATTGGTCAGACAAGACGGAGCAGCTCTCAACAAATAACGGAACACACCATGTCCAGTGCTAAAAAGAACCGCATTTAAATGTTAATGTAATAAAGCCTCAGAAGCCTCCATAAGTTAGCGGAAACGTGAAATCCTGTAAATTATTCATTCTTCATGAAATAAACCAATATTTTATTTTTCACGTGCATTTAGAAATAAAAATCTAATGGATAATAAATATTGTAAAACGACCGCTGCACGCGTGTGTCGTGTAAACAAGCAAGGAGTGTGTTCCCGCGCACAATACGGCGCAAATGAGGCGGCCATTTTGAAAAAGGAATTAAACAAGAAGTCAAGATATCGTCAATGGCCGTCCCACGGGGTCGGCTTCTGGCTGCTGCAGCGGCCAGGCCGTCGGGGTGAGAGTCAGGGAATATCTGTGTGCCTACACTCAGCGGGACCCCCTATCCTAAAACGATATGAGTATGTCCAGGATTTAGTTCCAAATTAGTTCTATCAAATGCAGTCAAAATTAGATTTTGTTCCGTCAAAATGAACGAAGGGCGTTGGTTTTAAATCAACCTCCAGCCAGCGGGACCCTTTTCATTTATAGGTCACAGAAACTTGAAATGGGTGTCAAACTTTATTTCTACTTTCATTTATTACGATCTAAGTGAAAAAAGTTTCCGGTTCCGGCGGCGAAAGTGTAAACACGTATAGAGTGATCTCTGCAGATAATTATTTGAATTCCAGTGCAAAAAGTGTTAAATTGGACACACAAGGCGTTTGAACATTTGGACAATCAAACCAAAACAGTGTTTGCGCGTAAAAAACAGTGAAACAACTATTTAATTGTGTGATTTTTCGAAATAAACTTTCATCAGTAACCACGAAACAGTTTTAAAACTTTAAAAAAGACAGTAAATAGTGCCAAGCGTCTGTCAGTGTCAGTGATATTGATAACCATAGACAACGGTCGAAAGAGGTGTCGATCAAGAACTTTATAGTCTAACTGGACTCCGGGCGTCAGAGATATAATAGTGATACCACCATACAAAAAGTGTTACCAGTATACAACATTAAATTACCCAACATCAACATGGAAAAACAAATGGAAATTTTGCTTTCAAAAATAAATGAAAAGTTTAATGAACAAACAAAAACGTTAACGACAGCAATAACGAAAAATGTTATGGAGGCATTAGACGAAAAGATGAAAATACTGACGGAAGAAAATAATAACCTTAAAACGAAAGTTATAAATTTGGAACAAAAAATAACACTTTTAGAAAAGGACAAACGAAGAAATAATTTAGTTATTTTCGGTATTGAAGAGAAGGGAAAGACAGAATTAGAACTAGTGGATATCATAAAGGAAATTATAGAGGTATCAGGGACACAATTAAATAGCCAAGAAATAAGCAACATCCGAAGAATTGGAACGCAAACTGATAAGAACCGTCCAGTTATAATATCTTTAACAACAACTTGGAAGAAACATCTTATTCTGAGAAATAAGCGTAATTTACCCACAAATATATATGTCAAGGAGGACTTTCCTAAGGAAGTTCTTGAAATACGAAAAGAATTACAGTCAAAGGTGGAAACAGAAAGAAAAAATGGAAATATTGCGTTTATAAAATATGACAAGTTAATTGTGAAAAAACCAATGGGCACTCATCGTGAAAAAAGAAAAAGAGAAAAATCTGGATCACCAATCACCTCAACTCAGAAAAAGCTAAACTCAAATAATACCGGACATGCAAAACCATCTCTTACCTTACCTACAAAGGAAGTAATTAAACCGAGCATACTTACATATACATCACGCGAAAGATCTGCTTCATCGACAGAGATGCCAAAAAACTAGTAGAGGCCCCCTCCGACCGGAACCAACATACAATGACAAACACAACCATAAGAAAAACTTCAAAAAATTGCACCCCAAGCCGGCTGGTCACCGTGGGGGAAGTCGACCACCACCCTCCAACAAATCCGCCAAAAAAATCAAATACAAAAAAAGGGATACAGAAACAAAGTAGTTTATACCTGTGCACACTAAATACGCGCACCTTAAGAACAACAGAAAGTCTGCAAGAGTTAGAATTAGCTATCGAAACCATTAAATGGGACATCTTGGGCATAAGCGAGATGCGTAGAATAGGAGAAGGAATAGAAGAGAGAAACCACTATATTATGTACCATAAAGGAGAAGTAGCTGGACAGAGAGGAGTAGGATTTTTGGTAAAGCGAAAACTCAAAAGCCAGATCATTGGGTTTGAAGGGATATCAGACAGACTAGCGGCGATTCACATTGGGTTACCGAACCATTCGAAAAACTGGACAGTAATCCAAGTCTACTCGCCGACAGAACAAGCAACAAAAACAGACATAGAGAAATTTTACGATGAACTAAGGGAGATTACCGAAAAATATTCAGGAAACAACTTGGTTATTATGGGAGACTTTAATGCTCAAGTGGGCGCACGAATAGATGGAGAAGAACATATAATAGGAAAATACGGAAGAGGAAAAAGAAGTAAAAACGGAGAAAAATTGGTAGAATTTCTGCTCGAGCAAAACCTAACACTTCTAAATTCCATGTTCCGCAAAAAACCTAATAACAAATGGACTTGGATATCTCCAGACGGAAAGGTTAGAAATGAAATTGACTACATAATAACCAACAAAAGCAGATTATTTAGCGATACAGAAATAATAAAAAACCTTAACTTCAACACAAATCATCGTATGGTACGCAGCTGTCTCAAAGAAAGTGGTCCAAAAAAGCCTAGACCAAAAGTAAGTCACATAAAGTATTTACAAACATCAAATAAAAAGACGGACCTAAACGACAGTACAGAAGATTTGATGGAAGTTGTTACCTCAAATATAGGCTTAAGTGAAAAATATAAAAAAATTGAAAACAAGCTCAAAGGACAAGCAAGAATACCACCAAAAAACAGTAAGGAATCCCACCTGAGCGAACGAACTTTAAAACTAATAGAAGACAGAAGAAATTTGTTAGTAAAAACAGACAAGAAAGAAAATCAAAAAGAAATTTCTAACCTTAGCAAACAGATTCGCGAAAATATGAGGAAAGACAGGAAAACAAGAAGACTCAAAACCCTAGAGAACCACATAAACAGAACGGGAGGTACAAGAAAAGCGCTCAAGGAACTACGAGAAAAGGGGAAGGAATGGATACCAAAGTTAAGAGACAAAGAACGGCCTACAACTTCTAGAAACAAAATCCAAAATATAGCAACAAACTATTATCGCTTCCTTTATTCAAAACAACCAAACACACAGTCACCGGATAAAGAACATACAGAGAAGTTAACGATCGAAGATGCGGAGGACATACCAGAAATATTAGTATCAGAAGTAGAAAAAGCTATAAAAAGTCAAAAGATTGAAAAAGCCACTGGTCCAGATAGAATTCGAAACGAGCTAATGAGAGGGACAATCAAAGAACTAAGTCCAATACTAACAAAGGTCTTCAATGAGATTTTAAACACGGGAATTATTCCAAACCAATGGGCAGAATCACACATTATTCTTCTATACAAGAAAGGTTCAAAAGAAGACATAGGAAATTACAGACCCATATCTCTCATTTCAAATGTATACAAAGTTTTCGCTAAAGTTATTCTGGACAGAATATCTATCAGGCTCGAAGAAAATCAACCTTTGGAACAGGCAGGGTTCAGGAAAAATTTCAGTACGATTGATCATATACATACAGTCAAACAGCTTATACAGAAATACAATGAGTACAACAAAACGATTTACCTGGCCTTTATAGACTATTCCAAGGCTTTCGATAGTCTCAAACACGAATTTGTATGGCAAAGCCTAAAAGAACAGGGAATCCAAAATGCGTATGTAAAGATCATCAAAAACATCTACAGCGAAAGTAAAGCTAGTGTCAGGCTAGAATCGATAGGAAAAGCTTTTCCAATTGAAAGGGGAGTCAGGCAAGGTGACCCACTCTCGCCAAAGCTGTTTACAGCAGTGTTAGAACAAATGTTTAGAAGATTAGAATGGGAGCATCTGGGGCTAAACATAAACGGATCGCGATTAAGTCACCTAAGGTTTGCAGACGACCTGGTTCTATTGGAAGAGGACCCGTCAGTACTGAAATTAATGATACAAGACCTAGCAGACAGAAGTAGAGAAGTAGGACTGGAGATGAACTCGACCAAGACTAAAATGATGACAAATTCAATACCCATAGATATAACTATCAACGGTCAGAAACTCGAATATGTGGAGGAATATGTATATCTGGGCCAGATAATATCACCTAATGACCAAATGTCCAAGGAAATAGAGAAAAGGATTGCAACCGGATGGAAAAAATACTGGGCTTTAAAAGAAATCATGAAAAGCAGGGATTTGAGTATCAAGATCAAGAAGAAGACATTTGACACCTGCATCCTACCTTGCATCACATATGGCTGTGAAACCTGGGCCTTAACAAAAAATCATAGGGATAAACTAGCACGATGCCAGAAAGGTATGGAAAGGAGCATGTTAGGTCTGAAACTGAAGGATAGAGTCAGAAGTGTAGACATCAGGAGCAAAACAAAACTAACTGACATTCTGGCTCGGGTAGACCAGCTCAAATGGAGGTGGACGGGGCATATGCTCCGGTGCAAAATGGAAAAGTGGAGTAAACAGGTAACAGTCTGGTACCCTAGAGATGGTGCTAGGAGTCGAGGTCGCAAAATAAGGAGGTGGGAGGATGAGCTGAAACTAACACTAGGACCGCATTGGATCAGAGTTGCTGCTGATAGAAAACAATGGAAAGAGTTGGAGGAGGCCTTTGCCATGAGGCACACCGAGCTGAGAGACATTCTTTAAAAAAAAATTGTTTATGTAGTTTAAATTTTTGTTTTGTATATTTCTTAAAAAATGTTCAATCATAAAAACTGTAAATACTGTTTCGGTAATAAAAGGCTAAATTATTATTATTATTATTATAAGTGAAAACGATGTACTAGCGTAAATAATTTCAAAAATAACAAGGTTCAAAAGAACCTCCAGCCAGCGGGACACTTTTTTCTATGATGCTATAGGAACCTAAAATTTACATCAATCTTTTCCCTTTGTTTAGTTCCACTCGATTATCGGTTTTAAAGGCTTCTACCATTTTATCTTATCCATTGACACGCCGCGGCGCCGCAGCGCAGCGCTGGTTACCAAAAGTTGCCTGACCTGAATGTCGATATTCTTCGAATAAGAAGCTACTCTTATTCTTCGAACTGGACTGACCGCGCTGATTCCGACAGTCATCGCTATCTGCCAATGTTGCTAGTTCCAAATGATTTTACCACGTATTTTGTCAATCAAGGGTAGGTATCCTTTACAATTAATTGAGCAGAAAATATAATTGAAAAGGAAATATAATTGAAAGGATCAGGCGGACTGATCATCTGAAGTAGATAGCGGGTGTCCGTTGGATTCAGAAGGCTTAGGACCAGGAACAGTGTTGTATATTAGGGGAGGCTTATGTGCAGCAGTGGAGCGCACCTCCACAGGCTGAAGGTTGGATCGACCTGCTTTCTGCAGCCTGATACTATAGCCTGATACAACCCAGAACCGGACCCGGGGCTGCCACCAACCTGAATGTACCGAGAGGCTTAGTATCAGCAAAGCAACGATTAACTCGTGCTGGATCTCATTCATATTGAAACGTACATTACACCAATACCTACTCGACCTCCGACCTCCGACCCCGGCTGTGGCTCCAGCTCCGAGTGCCGCGCTGCACTCCCCTGCCGCCTGCAGACAATAGCTGGTCGTGCAGCCGAGCGCGCGGGTTTATTGTGTTTGTAAAAGTAATTATAAATGGCAGTAATTATTAACGACGAGCGGCCGCGAGCTCGTGAAATCGCGCGCTCGTAAAACGTCCACTTGAAAAGCGATGATTTTCACGGTGCCGCCCCCGCGCCCCCGCCCGCGCCCGCCCCCGCCCGCGCCCGCCGCCCCGTGCGCACCGGCGCGGTCGCGCGTCTCCCACGAACAATGCATCCAGCGGGCTGCAAGGCGCCCACCACTCTATGAACTCTATCGATGTTGTTAAGTTAGTATTAATCTACTTTGCAACAATCCGCGGTTAACATGTATCATGGTACCTATATACTTTAAGACATGCGAGCCACACTTCATGTAATAATATTTAATTATTATGATACTAATTTAATAACAATGGATTTCCGTAAAGTAACGCCTGATACTATTAACTACATCTATCGATGATATTTTTTATCGTCGTAGACATCAGTGTAGTGTACCTGATCTAGGCCGGACCGGATCACCGGACGGGGCAGAGGGCGCTCGTCGGGCTCATTGTTCATTCGTGGTGCTGGTGACCCACCTACCCGCGGTACCCACGGTACCCACGGTACCCACGGTGCCAAGTATATATATGCCAAGTATATATATTTTAGAATGCTGCTTATTTGTTAAATCAAATTTAAATTGTTTTGAATTAAAATCTAGAGCACGACATGCAAGTAAATTAGACATAGTACCAGCTAGGACATTTTTATTTCGACAAAGTTTTTTCGGCAAAGCAGCTACAATATATAACAAAATACCACATAACATTCGTTCTGTAACTAATGTAGAAAAATTCAAAGAAGCCTTGCAAAAGCTCTTACTGGAAAAATGTTATTATAACCTAGGTGACTTTCTAAATGACAAAGTATAGTAAATCCTAAATTGTATTTTATCAATAATTATTATTTATGTATTAATTTAATAATTTATTGTACTACTTTAATATTTTGACATTTATTTTATGGTAATTTGGAATTTTGAATATTATGCGACATTCGAGTGTGTATTTACGGATTTTATCTTCATTTTAATTGAATTGCCATTTACTTTTAAGACGGAATATTAATAATAAGTAGACTGGTCCGACTTCTCTATGTTTACTTTTGTTAAAACTTATATTTAAATAAGTCTAGGATTATATAATATAATAATTAATGAACATTGTACGCCCGGCCCCCATAATGGGCAGGACGTAGCGATAAGATCTCTAAAACTGTACCACCCTATTTTACCTAGTCCACAATAAACTACTTTTGATTTGATTTGATTTGATTTGATTTTGCCCACGGTGCCACTTAAGGATATATTTTATTACGTTTGTAGGTACCTTATGACAATTACATATATTTATGAATATAATATTGTGAGACTGAATGACATTGAATATAGATACCTCTTATATTGTGCGTGGACTGACGCTGCGCCCGCGCCACCGCGCTGCGATATCGATATCGATATCGGTGGAGCGCGAGGCGCGAGGCCGCACTACGGTCGCCGGCTGAATGTCACCGGGCGCGTGACGAACGGCTCCGAGAAAACCGTAACACACGTGCACACCGGCGAACGAACCTTTTTATATATATATATTTCAATATTATACCACGCTCTTTATTTTTTTTTAACATAATACTCATCTATATATATAAAATTGAAAAGCGACACACCGCTGATTAAACAAAAAATCTCAGAAACTGCCGAACCGATTAAAATGAAATTTGGCAGGGAGATAGTTTATGCTAAGGAGACGTCGACTAAGAACGGATTTTTGGAAATTCATCCCCTAAGGGGTACAAATAAGGGTTAGAAGACACTTTCATACAAACCAACTTTCTTAGTTTTAGATTTATAAATTTGAAAATTTTTATGTAGGTTTATAGTAATAAACAAAAGTTAACTTTAATATATTTTTTTGGAAAATCATCCCTTAAAGGGTTAATTTACTGAATTGAACTTAGTAGGCAACTTCGTCATTTTTGAAGTTAAAAACATGAAAATTTACATATTAGCTCCAGACTAGAAACAAAATTTGTAAGTATTATGTTTTTTTGGAAAATCATCCCCTAAAGGGTTAATTAAGAGTGCGAAAGTTAGTATGGACACTTCGTCAGTTTTGAAGTACGAAGGGCGAAAATTTGTATAAAAGCTTATAGTTAGACACAAAAAATAACTGTATCATTGTTTTCTCGAAATTCATCCCCTAAAAATAGGGGTTGGTAGTCAACTACATACAAATCAACTTCGCCAATTTTAGAGTTATAAATATGATTTTTTTAATGTAAGTTTATAGTAATAAACAAAAGTTAACTTTAACAATTTTTTTCGGAAAATCATCCCTTAAAGGGTTAACTTAGTGAATTTAATTTAGTATGCAACTTCGTCATTTTTAAAGTAAGAAGGGTGAAATTTTGTATATAAGCTTATAGTTAGACACAAAAAATAACTGTATCACTGTTTTCTCGAAATTCATCCCCTAAAAATAGGGGTAAGAAGCCATTTACGTATAAATCAACATCGTCAGTTTTAGACTTATAAATATGAAAATTTTTATGTAAGTTTATAGTTGTGAACAAAAGTTAATTTTAACACGGTTTTTTGGAAAATCATCCCTTAAAGGGTTAATTTAGAGGATTTCATTTAGTGGGCATTTTCGCCAAAAAGTGTACATTTCTTAAATTGTGAAATTTTTACGATTTTTTGAATTACACTGTATTGTTATGTTATTTTCTTGCCAGAAAATATAATAAGGTGATAAAATAGTTACTGAAATTAAAATTACAGGACATTTTCTGCAAGGCGGAACAATAAATTGTTGGATTCGGTGACCAATACAAATGACAATATAAAGATATTTAAACACAGTTTTGGTAAAATTAGTCTTTATTTAGGTTCACTAGGGATACAGGAATATATTAATTTAAAAAAAACAGTAAAATCAACCTTAAACGTAGTGTTAGCGTGTCATTTACCTACGTCGGTTACTATTTGGTCATTTTACTTTATATTTTTGTCTTTTAAAAGCAAAAAACCAAACAGTCTAAATCTTGGTATTTTTAAAGAGAAAACAAAACTATTCCTTAATTTTATAAAATAAAATAAATAACTTTTCTTGGAAAACTAATTAACAATAGGATATTTTATTTTTCCTTTTTTTGGGGACAGTCACGGAAAAGAAAGTTCGAAGTAATGGAATGGAAAGTAAGGTATCAGACACACACACTGTTAACACAAGTCCCCAAATAGGCGGCAGAAGTCTTTTAACCACTAGACTATCACAAAATTAACTTTACTATAAAACTATAGTGTACTTACTTATTAAATAAGTATATTTCATTCATATTGCATGCGGTGTTTGCCTGTAATAGGTTGTGCACGTAGTTTTAAGTTTTTTGAAACATGTAATTTTCCATGTAACCGTGTAACAATTGTTGGCAGACCTAATAAATAAATAAATATTCATGGTCACCTTGAAGAAAACATGATTTTTCGTTTTTCACGTTTATTTGGCAAAGTACTGATTTTACAGAAAAATGTTTTTCTACAAAAGTTGAAGCCCATTAAAAGAATGATATTTTATGTACATTATATTTTTCTGGTAGAGCCAGTGGTTTGGGAGAAAAATGCAAAACTCGTTCCGCATAATTTCTGAAAATTACTCAGCGTGTTGAAATACGCAGGTATTCCATACCAAAATTTAGATCAATCGGGGGTATGGGCTAAAAAGAAGTTTATCCATATTAATACCTATTGATAAGATTATACTTAGGTATGTGCAGTTTTATAACAAAGCGGGCCGGATTCTGTCGCCTTTTGTTACACCCTAGTATGCCAGCATGGGATTGGGATCCATATTTTTCACCCCAATTTAAGCGTCGTAAAAGCCACCCCAATACAGTTGAATATACCTACTCAAAAACAAAAGAAGACTAAAACAAAAATAAAGCTATTTTTAGGAATAAAGTTCCCAAAAACTTTTGCCGCAATAAATTATAGTGAATTATTATTATTATTAATTTTCATTACTTTATTCTACATAATATAAAATTTCTTATCATTTTTGACATTTTCTATTGATAAGTCCATTGATGTTAATTATATTTCATTGCTTCATTCTTCAGATACAATCACAAATGTAGTCCCCTTTGACATACAGGGCATTCGCATGTTTAAAGTAGGTACTTTTAAAATTTTTATTTAGTACCTACCCCCTCTAACCAGCTCGGCAGAGCGGCACTTGTCAATTTTAGTCTTTCCTTTTTCGTGCGGGGCATCGTTCGCATGTCTACAACTGACTTGTGCCTACAGAAGTAGTTACGCCATATCATAATGCCTAAAAGGAAGAATGAAGAAAAAATAAAACATTATAAACGCAAATTAAGAAAATTACAGTTGAAGGAGCATCGTAAAAGAATAATTTATTCATCATCTGAAGAATCAGAAATTAGTTCGGGTGAGTAAACGTGTATAATATTAAGTGATTTAAAGTGATAATAAAGTGTGTGTATACATGATACAGTTTTGCTTTCTCGTATAACGCCTGGAGGTTGACCGTGTGTCATCACGAAGGCAATATCGACCCGGAGGTTAACCGCGTGTTAACACGAGGGTGTCGTGTAATTGTCGAAAGGACAAATTATACAATATGAAAACTATCTATATCATAATAATATAAAGCCTGGAGGTGGATCGTGTATCCTCACGACGGCGATTTAAATAAATTGCAAAACTAAGTTAATCTTATACTGCAAAACTTTATCTTCGTTGTTCTTTTTAGATAAAGAACATACGAGTGACGTCGACCATGTCCCCCTCGTGTCCCAAATGGAGCCCGAAAAAGCGCCGCAAGAAACGAACCCTGTACCAGAATTGGAATCAACCGTCCTCAACGCCTTAGGCGAAACAACAGAGGAATCCTCAAAATTCGGTCCAAAAATACACGAAAAATTGTCAGCTTTATGGTTGCCTATTCTACGTAAGGGGCTAAATAAAGATATGAAAGATAAGTTATTTAAAGATTATCTGGTACCGGAAAATTGTTCTTTACTGCAAGCGCCAAAATTAAATCCGGAGATTTCCACAGCCGTTAGTGAGGCCACTCGGATACGGGACAAAAAAGTGGAAGGAGTCCAGCAGCAGTTAGGAGTAGGATTAACCGCCCTGAATAGGGGCCTACAGTTACTCCTAAACGACGAAGAAGATAGATTGCAGGCGGTCAAATTTCTAAGTGACAGTTGTCGGATTCTATGTGATCTACATTATCAAGAAACGGAAGCAAGAAAAAAATTCGTTACTCCAGGACTTGATAAAACGTTCTTAAACGTAGTTCAAGATATAGACCGCGATGAAATGCTTTTTGGAAACGGGGTTTCAGAAAAAATTAAATCCGCGCGGGAAATTGAAAAGCACGGCTTACAAATAAAGAAACCTGCACCTAGGACGCCTTATTCTTCTTACCAACCCTCGACAAGCCGCTTACAACCCCAGGGAAACTGGAGAGGCCCTTCTCGCTCGTCGTCGAACAGGGGGGGGAGAGGAGGGCCGAGGAAGAGCATTGTAGCTGCCTGACGCAGCTAGCATTATACCTACAGAGTACCTCCCATGAATACTTACGCAGTTACCAATACCTTCTCAATACCTACATATTTACCTTACCACAACGCTACCAGGAAACCAATAGGAAGGAATAATAACACAACAGCCTAACTTATATTTCAAGCTCATTAAAACAGACACCTCAGTTGAAATATATATATTTGTTTTACGTCTTGTCAAGAAACGAGATAATGACGTCTGTTTAAGAAACAAGATAAGCGCAGTCCGTCAGCATCTTCCTCGTTCCTCTTCATCAGTCTTCAAGCCACAAGATCTCATCTTCAAAGCACCCGGCCGGCACCCGGCAGTTATCCTCGTCCGTGTCATGTATCGCGCTCGCAGCCCGCCGTAGGAATGGTAACCCATTTGGGCCTCGCGCAATATTTATAACATCGCCTCGCGCAGCGCGAACGAGAGCGGCGATGTTAGAACGAGATGGCAATACAAAGCGAGAGGTACAGCGCTATTACTACAAGAGCGAACGAGACGGCATGCAAATTAACCTTGTTTATTTTATTACTTTTTACACGTGTTTTTTAATCCTCTTTCTTATTGGTCTTTCTTTTTCCTGTAAATTAATGTAGCTATTTTTATTGGATATCCTTCTTTACAATTTTTGTATATAAACCCGTTTATTTTGTCAATAAAATTATTCCTCGGATAACCACTCCAGCAGAAGTATTATTTCAAGCAACCTTCCTGAAGAATAAACATTAGTGGATTACCTACTCCAATCCACTAAATTGGTGACCCAACGAAGAACCTCTGAAGAACATTCTGGACGAAGACTTCCTTCTCAGAAGAATCCCTGCTGGACCAACCTACGCCGGTGACTCTCCGCAAGTTACCCGACATCGAGGAATCCCTGCTCGACGAATCCCTCGTCACTCGTCGAAGAACTGCGAACGACACCCTGCTGATCCGTCCCTGCTGAAGTACCGTTTCACACTAGGCCTACCTACCTACCGCAACCTGTCGTCAACCCATCGCCATGGAGAAGCACGCACAGCACGCCGAAGCCACTTCCCAGCCACAGACCCAATCAGCAAGTCCACAGCCGCAGCAACCCGAAATCGCTGGAATAGCTCTTTCCATGCGTATCCCGCCATTCTGGAGAGACAAGCCACGACTATGGTTTATTACTTTTGAGGCAGCGACCAGCGAACTCAAAAAAGGACAAAACCAACTCGCCCAGATGGTAATTGCACAGCTGGAGAAACAGGATATTGAACAGATTTCCGACCTGTTATACGACCCGCCAGCTACAGAACAATACATCACATTGAAGAATCGACTTATATCGGCTTACGAAGAATCTGACAATCGCCAACTTCAAAAATTACTATCGGAAGTCGAGTTAGGTGACCAAAAGCCTACTCAACTACTACGACGAATGCGAAGCCTGGCTCGAGACAAAGTCCCAGATTCAACCCTCCGACTCATGTGGTCAAACCATTTGCCGCCACACGTCCGTTCAGTACTTACCGTCAGCGAATCATTCTCCACGAAGACATCGCTCGACGAACAAGCACTTCTCGCCGACAAAATGATGGAGAATACGAACAACAACATCTCAGCCGTCGATTCATCAAAAAATTCTGAAACACAATTTTTAATTGAAGAAATTCGAAAATTATCAATTGAAGTTGCCGCTATCAAGAATTCACAGAATAATTTCCATTCATTCAAGAATTACAACTCGTCACAAAATAGTATTACGCCGCATCCGCATAATAACAGTCGAAGACCATTCGCCCGCCAAAACCGACATCGATCTACAAGTCGCGACAGATCAATACCTACACGCCAGCGAAGCGAGTCAAGATCGACCTACTGTTATTATCATCGACGTTTTGGTTCAGAAGCCCGAAAATGTACGAAGCCATGTACTTATATGCAAGAAAGTACCAAGCCGGAAAACTGAATCATACGTTAGCCACGGCGGAACCTAGCGTATCAGATATCAATTACCGCCTATTTATTACCGACAAGAAAAACAATATGACGTTTTTAATCGACACAGGAGCCAACATATCGGTAATTCCTCCGTACAAAGGTCAACAACAAAGTCCTTTGAATTTTCAACTTTACGCGGCGAACAACACTGTCATACCTACCTACGGAGAGAAAACCTTGGAACTCGATTTTAACCTACGTCGGTCATTCAAATGGAAATTCATCGTAGCGAAAGTTAGCAAACCTATTATTGGAGCCGATTTCCTACGACATCACCAACTCATCGTCGACTTGAAAAATAAAAAACTAATAGATGGTATTACCAACCTATCATCGCAGTCATACGTAGAAGCATCAAACATACCTACTATTCGAAGCGTCGATATTCAAGATAAATACCACAACATCTTAGCGGAATTCCCCGGTACTACAAGAATTTCATCAATGAAACTTACATCCATTCATAACGTCGAACACTATATCGAAACTACGGGCGCCCCACTACATTGTCGTGCACGCCCCATCGCCCCACATCGTTATGAAATAGTGCGAAAAGAATTCGAGAATATGATTGAACAAGGTATATGCCGCCCAAGCAAGAGCCCTTGGTCATCACCACTTCATATCGTACCCAAAAAGAACGGTGACATCAGAGTTTGCGGTGATTACAGAAGATTAAACGCTATCACAACGCCTGACAGATACCCAATACCACGTATCAAAGATTTCACGTATCAACTGTCACAAAAAAATATCTTTTCGACTATTGATCTCAACCGAGCGTATCAACAAATCAATGTTCGCGAAGAAGATATACAGAAGACCGCTATCATCACTCCGATGGGACTATTTGAGTTTCCCAAGATGCCACCTGGACTACGAAATGCAGCTCAAACGTTTCAACGTTTCATTCACGAAGTTTTACAAGGATTGGATTTCGTTTATGCATTTATCGACGATCTTTTAATCGCAAGTTCCGACGAAAAAACGCACGAACAACACTTACGTACCGTGTTACGTCGACTGGAAGATAATGGTATCACCATTAACCCATCAAAATGTGTATTTGGACAACCTGAAGTCAAGTTTTTGGGTTACTCAGTCAACAGCCAAGGAATCAAGCCGCCTGTCGAAAAAGTTATGGCAATTTCACAGTTCCCGAAACCGAGTACTATCGAAGAGCTCAGGCGTTTTCTCGGAATTATCAATTTCTATCGTGACCACATTCCGAAAGCCGCTGAACTTCAAGCTCCACTCCATGCCTACCTTCATAATTCAAAGAAGCGTGATAAAACTATCATTCAATGGACCGAAGACTCAACTAAGTCATTTGAAGCGTGTAAAATTGCTATTTCAAACGCTACTTTACTCGCACATCCATCTCATCACGCAAAGCTCGCTATCTTCACCGACGCATCTGATCTATCCGCTGGAGCCGTTTTACAACAATACATCGATAACAAATGGCAACCACTGGGATATTTTTCGAAAAAGTTTTCAAGTGCACAGCGAAACTATAGCACATTCGATCGAGAACTACTCGCCATCTACATGTCTATAAAGCATTTTCGAAAAACTTTTGAAGGACGAAGCCTCATCATCTTCACTGATCACAAACCGTTAACTTACGTACTTCAAAAACCTCCTTCAACTTCAGAGACACCGCGCCGAGCGAGACAACTAATCTTCATTGCCGAATTTTCAACCGATATTCGACACGTTAGCGGAAAAGATAACGTAGTTGCCGACGCTTTGAGCCGAATACCTATCGAGAGTATCACATGCCCTACCGCTATTGATTTCGAGAAGATCGCAGAAGCTCAACAAGAAGAGAAAAGTACCATAGATCAACTTTCAAAACAGAGTAATCTATCACTCAAACTAGTTACTCTGCCACATTCACAAAAATCTATTTATTGCGAGACGTCAACATCATCCATTCGACCATACCTACCAGAGAAATATCGACGAGTCGTTTTCAACGCGCTACATAACGTCAGTCATCCTGGTATACGAACAACTCGAAAACTGATAACTCAAAAATATTTTTGGCCGTCAATGAATACAGATGTCGCAACGTGGGCAAAACAGTGTATTCCATGTCAACAATGTAAAGTACAGCGCCATACAACGAGCAACATTACATCGTTTCCATCAGCTGATCGTTTTCAACACGTCCACATCGACGTAGTTGGACCGCTTCCACCATCACCCGAAGGTTACAGATACCTGGTTACAATGATCGACCGAGCAACCAGATGGCCCGAAGTTTTTCCAACGGATGACACGTCAGCCGACTCAATCGCTAAAATATTTTATGAGCAATGGATTATACGTTTTGGTTCACCGAAGTTAATAACAACCGATCAAGGAAGAAATTTTGAAAGTCGCCTTTTCAACAAATTACTTAACATCATGGGTACTCAAAGAATACGTACAAGTCCGTATCACCCTCAATCCAACGGTATGGTAGAAAGATGGCACCGAAGTTTGAAAACCGCACTGAAAACTCGCCTATCAGAACGTACTAAGTGGATAGACGAATTACCTACAGTACTTATGGGTTTACGCGCAATACCTCGTTCGGACTCAGGTATTAGCGCCGCAGAACTTACCTACGGTTACAACTTACGTTTACCATCCGATTTCTTCACTACAAGTATAGATAACGAACAAAATCTCGACTACGATTACGTTACACAGCTACGTAATACGATAAACTCGATGAAACCATCTATACCTACAACTGCACATAGTAACAAGAAACCTATTTTCATTCACAAGGATCTACAAAACTGCGAGCATGTTTTCATCAGAATTGACGCCGTAAAAACACCTTTAATGCCTACGTACGAAGGTCCATACAAAGTACTCGAGCGGAATAACAAAACTTTTAAACTTTTGTTACCTGAGAGGCGATCTGCAGTTATTTCGATCGACCGTCTCAAGCCTGCCTACACAATCAGTACTCCAGAGGACTCAACATCTGAAGCAAGCACCCAGGATACCACAGCTACATACTCACAGTCACCAGCGAAAACCAACGATGGAACTTCAAGTACCTACTCAAGCTCCAGTACATCGTCAAGCCCAGTTAAGTCATCGATTCTGAAGACCACTAGACTTGGACGCACCAGCAAGCTTCCGGTACGCTTTCGCTAGGGGGAGAGTCATGTAGCTGCCTGACGCAGCTAGCATTATACCTACAGAGTACCTCCCATGAATACTTACGCAGTTACCAATACCTTCTCAATACCTACATATTTACCTTACCACAACGCTACCAGGAAACCAATAGGAAGGAATAATAACACAACAGCCTAACTTATATTTCAAGCTCATTAAAACAGACACCTCAGTTGAAATATATATATTTGTTTTACGTCTTGTCAAGAAACGAGATAATGACGTCTGTTTAAGAAACAAGATAAGCGCAGTCCGTCAGCATCTTCCTCGTTCCTCTTCATCAGTCTTCAAGCCACAAGATCTCATCTTCAAAGCACCCGGCCGGCACCCGGCAGTTATCCTCGTCCGTGTCATGTATCGCGCTCGCAGCCCGCCGTAGGAATGGTAACCCATTTGGGCCTCGCGCAATATTTATAACATCGCCTCGCGCAGCGCGAACGAGAGCGGCGATGTTAGAACGAGATGGCAATACAAAGCGAGAGGTACAGCGCTATTACTACAAGAGCGAACGAGACGGCATGCAAATTAACCTTGTTTATTTTATTACTTTTTACACGTGTTTTTTAATCCTCTTTCTTATTGGTCTTTCTTTTTCCTGTAAATTAATGTAGCTATTTTTATTGGATATCCTTCTTTACAATTTTTGTATATAAACCCGTTTATTTTGTCAATAAAATTATTCCTCGGATAACCACTCCAGCAGAAGTATTATTTCAAGCAACCTTCCTGAAGAATAAACATTAGTGGATTACCTACTCCAATCCACTAAAGCATCATCCCACCGACGCAGAAGAGATTAACAGGACCAGTCCAAACCAAACCACCATCCCAGTACAAGTCTCGTGCTCGGGCTCATCATCGTTAGAGGTACATGCAGGCAGAATTAGTCATTTCTATAATTGCTGGCAAAAAATAACAAATAACCCCCGAATACTTAACTGGATTAGGAATGGATATAAAATACAATTTTGTAAACGAGTTAATCAGGTCTACACTCCTTGTAACTCAATCTGTAATACAGATAAAGCAGATATCACGAAATCTATCAAAAAATTGCTAAAGCTAGGGGCTATATCCATTTGTCGTAGATCCAAAGGTGATTTTGTATCGAAAATATTTTTGGCTCCAAAACCTAATGGGGACAAAAGATTTATTCTAAATTTGAAGGCTTTGAATAAATTTATTTCTACTTCCCATTTTAAAATGGAGGATCATAGGACAGCGGCGAAACTCATTACAAAAAATGGATTCATGGCAACCATAGATCTAAAAGAGGCTTATCTTTTAGTTCCGATTGCAAAAGTACATAGAAAATACTTACGTTTTGAATATGAGGAAACATACGAGTTCAACGCAATGCCCTATGGTTTATCCGCAGCACCCTGGGTTTTTACTAAGTTAATGAGGGAAGTTACAAATTACTTACGTAGTAGGGGTTATAGATCTGTCATATATCTTGATGATATTCTATGCATAGGCGATACTTATACAAAGTGTCTCGAAAATGTCAATAACACATTAAAATTGCTTAAATGTCTGGGTTTTATTGTGAACAACGAAAAAAGCAATTTTGAACCTGAACAATGTTGCAAGTTTTTGGGATTTATATTTAATACCATAGATATGTCATTAAGTCTACCGGATGACAAACGAAAGAGAATTTTACGATTAGTCAAAAAAATTTCCAAACTTCCTCTATGTTCTATTACAGAAGTAGCGCATCTAGTGGGAGTTCTAACTGCAGCCTGCCCAGCAGTACAATATGGGTGGTTATATACAAAATGCCTCGAACGTCAAAAATTTTTGGCACTTCAAAAATATCATACCTTTAAAGCAAAATTTAAACTTACCGAAGTAATTTTACCAGATTTACACTGGTGGGAAGAAAATATACAATCAACGAAGAAGTACTTACAAGCAGATAATAACTTTTCTTTAGAAATATATACCGACGCATCTAGAACAGGCTGGGGTGCAGTTTGTAACGGAAAACGAGCAAATGGCCAATGGAAAGAGAACGAATTACTTTTTCATATTAATTACTTAGAATTACTTGCCATATTTTTGGGCTTAAAGTGTTTTGCCAATTGTGTAACAAACTGCTCTATACTTGTTCGATCAGACAATACAACAGCTATTAGTTACATTAATAGAATGGGCGGAATCCGTTTTCCACATTTGAACGAATTGACCAAATCGATTTGGCAATGGTGCGAACGTAGAAACATTTTTATTTTTGCGTCTTATATAAATACTCATGATAACATAGAAGCAGACGAAGAATCCCGAAAAATAAATATAGATACAGAATGGGAATTATCTAACTGGGCCTTTAAAAAAATAGTAAAAAACTTTGGTAAACCAGAAATAGACCTTTTTGCTTCTCGCACCAATGCCAAATGTAGTCAATACATTGCATGGAAACCGGATCCCGAGGCCGTAGAAATAGATGCATTCACCGTAAACTGGAACCACATGTTTTTCTACGCGTTTCCACCATTTGCATTAATATTAAAGTGCCGAAAAAATAATTACCGATTCAGCTATTGGCATTTTAGTTTTTCCTTACTGGCCGGGGCAAGCCTGGTTCCCCTTGCTTAAAAGATTGCTTATATCCGATATAGTTTTATTTGAACCTAACGAGAATCTTTTACGTTCATATTGCAGAACACCACATCCACTGCACAACACGCTTACCATGGCGGCCGCGAAGCTCTCAGGACGGCATTTGCAAGAATAAACACCCCGTCCGTTGCATTAGACCTAATGTTAGAATCGATTTCAGAAAATACCATGAAACAATATTCTGTGACATATAAGTTATGGTGGGAATTTTGTCGAACAAATAACGTAAATATGTTTGAAGCTTCGGTACCATCAGTCATAGTCTTTTTAGTAAATCTTTATAATAAAGGCATATCATATACATCTGTTAATAGCCATCGTTCTGCCCTATCATTACTACTCGGGAGTAACATAGGATCAGACGAGCGAATTAAACGTTTACTAAAAGGTATTTACAGACAGAAACCACCAAAACCAAAATACACTGCCACATGGGACCCTAAGTGTGTATTAGATTACGTTTCAAAATGCTTTCCCAATAGTGAGCAAACTCTCGTTAGAATTACGAAAAAATTAGTTATATTATTGGCTTTATGTACATCTCACCGCGTACAAACCTTTTCCTTGATTAAATTGAAAAACATAATTAGATCCTCCATAGGAACAAAAATTCTCATATCGGATATCATAAAAACCTCCGCAGCCACACGCGACCAACCAGTATTATTCTTACCATACTTCACAGAAAATCCGAGTATATGTCCAGCCAAAACTCTCGATGATTACCTTACGTTTACATCGTCACTTCGACCTGAAGGTACAGACAATTTGTTACTGACTATTAAAAAACCTTATAAAATAGCTACCGCTCAAACCATCAGTAGATGGATCAAGCAGACCTTAGCAGAGGCCGGTGTTGACGTGACTGTGTTCGGTGCACATAGCACACGTCACGCCTCCACTTCGGCAGCGGCTTCTGCTGGAGTCAGTATTGACGACATCAGAAAAGCAGCTGGCTGGTCAAGTAATTCCCTGACATTTATTAAATTTTATAACAGACCGGTGACAGACGAAGCAAGATACGCTCGCTCTGTATGTGGAATTGAAGATTGATTGGATTATGATTATAAAGGTTAAGTTTATTGATGAGTTATTTTGATTGTAATTGGTTAATATACATGTACTTATTAATAAAAGTTTTCTACGATTTACCAAATAGTTTTACTTTGAGGTTCTCTAAACATCTACATTTGTGATTGTATCTGAAGAATGAAGCAATGAAATATAATATAAGATCAAACGAACTTCTTGAAGTGAAGTTCGATCAATATTATATGAATTGCTTCATTCGAAGATACAATCACCCGCCCACCCTCAACCAACTCAGAAAATTTTTAATATCTCTAAATAGGAATGAGTAAAATTGACAAGTGCCGCTCTGCCGAGCTGGTTAGAGGGGGTAGGTACTAAATAAAAATTTTAAAAGTACCTACTTTAAACATGCGAATGCCCTGTATGTCAAAGGGGACTACATTTGTGATTGTATCTTCGAATGAAGCAATTCATATAATATTGATCGAACTTCACTTCAAGAAGTTCGTTTGATCTTATATACTTTATAATTGAATTGCATAATTGATGATGCACTCAATACATTACAAAATACTGATTTTAGCACACTCTTTTCTATTGACAACCCTGACATACTATGTAATGAACTAATTTCCCTCATTTCTAATTGCTTAAATAAACACACTAAGACGGTTAAAATTTCTGCTAGTAAAAGATTAATCAAACCTTGGATGACACCAGGTGTATTAAAATGCATCAAACACAGGAACAAACTTCAAAAACAATTAAAACTAGAGGAAACAAATGATATATTAAGAATTACCTATCGTAGGTATCGTAATTTCTGTAACAATCTTATTAAAAAACTTAAGAGTGATTATGAAAGAGACTACCTAAACAAATCTAAAACAAATGTCAAAAGCCTATGGAACTGTATAAAAAATATTACACATTTCAAACATACAAAAACACATAACCCCGAACTCGTGAGTATAAAAAATACGGCCAGTAAATCTGCAGACTATATAAACTTACATTTTAAAGATATAGGGGAAAAATTAGCAAAACAAATTAAAATGGATCATACACTGCAAAATGAGTACATTGCCTCTCTCCCGTCGCAACCAAACTCAATTGGTATTATAGAACCGAATACCTCAGAAATCGAAACGATTATTGATAGCCTTAAACCTGAGTCAGCCGCCGGATGTGACAAAATACCTACTAAATTTATAAAAATGGCCAAATATACTCTCACTCCTATTATTACATATCTTGGCACAATATGCTTTCAAAAAGGTATTTTTCCACAACAGCTAAAGCGCTCAGTCATAATACCCGTCTATAAGAGTGGAGATAGAAATGATATAAATAACTACAGACCAATATCTATTCTTACTGTTATTTCAAAGATTATCGAAAAATTAATTAACAACCGACTTTACAACTTTTTAAATTCTTATCATCTACTCTCAAACTCTCAATATGGTTTTAGAAAAGGTATAAGCACAGAAGACGCTATCTTGGATCTGACTAGTATTATTACTAAACACCTTGATGAAAAGAAAAAAACTATATGTATATTTTTGGATATAAAAAAAGCATTTGACACCGTTTCTATCCCCACTCTTTTGCAAAAACTATATAAAATAGGTATTCGCGGAACATTTCACACGTTAATTAAAAGTTATTTAAACAACAGAACTCAACGAGTAAAACTGGACAATGAAATACTCAGTAATGATGAAGTTACATCTAATTTTGGGGTTCCGCAAGGAAGTGTGATTGGACCAACCCTATTTTTAACCTACATTAACGATCTAACTAATTTGTCGATAAGAAATGGTAAAATCATTTCATATGCAGACGACACCGTTATCGTAATGCACGGCGATACGTGGCCGGAATTATACTCTTTAGCTGAAACAGAACTAAGAAAGGTGATTAAATGGCTACAATTAAACTTACTATCTTTAAACATCACCAAAACGAACTATATACCTTTTTCTATTCGTAACTCTGCTCAACCGGATCCAAATTTAACATTAACTTCCCATTTTTGTGAAAATATTGACAATCAACCTTGTAACTGCCCAAAGATAGATAAAGTAGACAAAACAAAGTATCTAGGTATTTTGATTGACAAAAACCTTTCATGGCAACCTCATATAGAACTAGTTACTTCAAGGGCTAAGAAATTAATCTGGATTTTCAAACACTTACGAGATATTGCTGATAAACAACTACTAACCTATATTTACATAACTCTGGTTCAATCTATATTACTCTACTGTATTTCTATTTGGGGAGGTACGTATAAAACTAAATTCATTAGCATTGAACGCGCACAACGGTGCATTTTAAAAATCATGTTAAGCAAAAAAGTAATTTACAGTACAAACATGTTATACGCGGAAGCTAACGTGCTAATTGCTGTGAGACAATTATATATTCTGCAGTGTGTTCTTAAAATACATAAAAGTACAAAAATTGATCCAAATACAATAAATAAACGTACTCAGTATGCAGTAATACCTTATTTAAAAACTAACACTGTCCTAGCCTCTAAACAATTTAATGCCCAGTCCGTAATAATATATAATAAAATAAATAGAATATTAAAAATCTTCAAGTTGTCATATCATGAATGTAAAAGAAAGGTTACAGATTGGCTAAAAACCTTATCTTACGATGAAACAGAATTGTTATTCAAATAGCTACTCATAATGACCTCTGCTATATTTTAAAGGTCGAACTCATTCTAACGCATAGTAACACTTACCTGCAGTATACTATTATTTTTGCTGGAACATTGATTTGCCGTATACTAACTGAATTGTATGTTAACACTATTTTAACTCATAACTATGATATAGGTAAATTTTATAAATAGGAATATATTAAATAAAACAGATTCAATTATAATTAAATAAACAAATTAAAGACATTCAATAAAACTTATAATAAAGATACAAGTAAAGTAATACTTATAATGATGTAAATTTCCTACATTTCCTACAAGTGCATATTATTGTCATTTATTATTATTAAGTACCTACCTACTATTAATGTATTTATTTATATTACTTATTGGGTGCTCATATTTATTGTAAATTTCATGTAGGCATACTAATATTTATGTACTTTATTATTTAAACTATTTTAATTTATTTTATATTATATATCTAAAATTAGTTAATATAGGTATGTATATGTATTTTACATAAACTATAATATAATAAGTAAACAACATCATTGTATAGTGCATTATCCCAGATCATTGTACACCACATAGGGAAGAGGGGACTTTCCAAACACAAGTTTGTATACTTAAATGGAAAGATCCCACACATATTGTAATAAAATGTAAATTCTGGAATAATAAACGATTTTTGATTTTTTGATTTTTTTGATAATTGTCATACTTTGCTAATCTTTTAAAATTTAACATTCTTTCGTTATTGTTTCTTGATGTATAATTATTTTATTATGGACCTAAACTATTATTATATGCCCGTATGTGGCAGGGATATAGCTGATAATTTTTACCTATATTATAACATACTTACCTGTGTACCTATATTCCACAATAAATTGATTTGATTTGATTTGATTTGAAAACAGTTCATATAATAATCTGACAGCAATTACAAAAAACCATATTAAAACATAATAAAAAATATTTGAAGTCAACCAAATTACCACAGCGTAACATCAACTTTATCTATTCCATTCCGCTACTTTTGCCTTCCACATAATACGTTACCACTAGCATAGTTTCGGAACCGAAGTAACGGATTCCCAAATAGAATATTGAAATTGAAATTTTGATTAAATCTAATTATATATACTAGGAAAATGTTAACATATAGGTTTCGTTAAAACATTAGCTTTTCGATATAATCATTTCCATAAAAATATATTTACATTTACCTTGAGAAATCAGCTGTTTCGGAAGGGAACTTCAAAATTGCTACGAAGTCGACTCAACTTTATTTACTTAATCCCTGGAAAACTACTGAAAAAACACTGACATAACCGTGCACAGATTGTCATGCGATTATCCAAAAATGATTTGCCATGCGTAATATTTATCAGTTCTCATGGTAAAATTTACTAAAAATACAAAACCGCGGTAACGGATGGTGGAATTCCACCCGAACCATTTTTTGAAAATTTTTTTAGACTCTTATTTCTGCTAATTAGCAGTCAAAAACTGAATAAAAAATGATTTTTTTATATTGTCGATATTCAGTTAATGTTATATAGCCCCAAATTTGAATGCTATCGAACATACAAAACATGTTTTATCGCATGTTTTGTAGTCGAAATCTGGAGGGGACATCGTAAAAACGATGGTCTTATTTTATTAAATTATTAATAAAAATTATATAAAACAATAATTGCAACTTTTGTTGGTGTTCCCGTAAAGATTATTAAACAGAGACACAGAAAAAGAATACGATTTTATCTTTTGGGCATTATAATTAAGAAAATTCGAAGTATGAAGTCAGGGGACACGGTAAAAACGAAATGTACACTTTTTGGCGAAAATGCCCTAGTACGCAACTTCGTCATTTTTATAGTTAAAAACATGAAAATATTATGATGATATTAGCTCCAGATTAAAAACAAAATTTGGATGTACATATTACGTTTTTTTTGGAAAGTCATCCCCTAAAGGGTTAAATAAGAGTGCGAAAGTTGGTATAGACTAGGGTTGCCAACCTCAAATTTAAAAAACCAGGATTTGAAGTTGTAGAAACCAGGACAACTCAATTTGAAAACAGGACGCAGTAAAAAGGGGATGGGGGGGCGGTAAAGGGGAGCCCCCCACTACAATTTTTATGTCCCGGAAAGTTATAGTTTTCAAGTTATGATTTTTTTTGTAAGAGGGTGGAGTTGGGGGGAAGGGAGGGGTTGGGGTAAGGACCCCCCCCCCCCCCCTTAAAGGTAATACGTGAGGAAACATATAGTTTTTGAGTTTTTTTATTTTTATTTTGAGGATAAATCGGTGAAAACTGCTTAATATTTATCATAAACTAGTCTAAATTACTGTCAGGTTGTGGAGGAAGAAGCAAAATTTCGACCTCCGTATGGGGAGACACTACACCACTTCTACTATTATCTTGGGAAAATAATGACACAAATCATTATAATTACAAAATTAGATTATATTATGCAATTTTAGGGAGAATTTAGGGGTTTTTGATACACAAACAGGCTTCCAAACGTCTCCGGCGCTGCGGGAAGTGCATACCCTCCGCCCTTGCGTAACAAACTGCAGGCACCATGTGAGCCGAAGCGGCTGAGGCTGGTTGCCTGCTGAATTGTCAATGGTCTGGTCACATAGCTCGAAGGACCGATAACCGTTGGGGAAGAAAGGTCCTCGAATGGCATCCACGTCTCGGAAAACGAAGTATAGGACGCCTCCCGACCAGATGGACTGAAGGCCTGAAGAACAGTGGGCATCCGCTGGACTCAGAAGGCTCAGGATCGGTCATAGTGGCGTAAGTTAGAGGGGGCCTATGTCCAGCAGATGACCTCTAATGGATGGTGGATCGATGGATTGATGCATAATAAAATAAATTATTTGATTAAAGTTTCATCAGATATGTTTGTAGCAGTACTTACCTACGCTATCGTCAACTACTTTACAACGCAAAAGAAAATGTTTCCCATGAAAATTCGAAAAGTGAAACTTTTCATACAAAATAAATATTAAATAATTCAACATCGCCCAGTAGACTGCGTCGCAGGGTGACGTCACTCGGACATCGAGGACCGAGTGCGCCGCAATTTTCTCCTGATTGGTCGAATATTTATTTTTGAATATTTACGGGTTACAACTATATCTTTCTGAATCAAATGCTGCTTTTGAACACGACAAAAAGATTGATTTCATACAATTATTACAATTTCTTAGTCAGCTAATCTATAAAGGTAATAATAATAATGGTGGCGCGAGGGGTACACAAGGGATAGAGAATTGGATAATTGGGTTCGTGGGTGCGTTCAGAAATAAATAAAAACACTTGAAATATATATTTTGTTTAATAACAATGAATACCGGAGTTACGATATTGAAACTCTCAGTTCTGGAACTGAAAAATTGTCTGAGGTTCCGGAATTGCGAAATCTTGGAATTCCGGTATCCAAGCCCTACTTGCGAGCCGTGAATTTTAAAATTTAAAAACCCAGGACGCTGCTTAAAAACTATCCAGGACGTCCCAGGACACTACAAAAACCAGGACATGTCCTGGGAAAACAGGACGGATGGCAACCCTAGTATAGACACTTCGTAAGTTTTGAAGTACGAAGGGCGGAAATTTGTATATAAGCTTATAGTTAGACACAAAAATAACTGTATCACTGATTTCTTGGAATTCATCCCCTAAAAATAGGGGTTGGTCAACTACATACAAATCAACTTCGCCAGTTTTAGAGTTATAAAATATATGAATTTTTTTATGTAAGTTTATAGTAATAAACAAAAGTTAACTTAGATTTTATTTTTTTTCGGAAAATCATCCCTTAAAGAGTTAATTTAGGGGAATGAACTTAGTAAGCAACTTCGTCATTTTTTAAGTTAAGAATAGACAGGGAGCAGGAGAGGGAGAAGGAGCGGAAGAGGGAGATAGAGAGGGATAGGGAGCGGGAGAGGGAGTGGGAGCGGGACAGAAATCGGGAGAGGGCGCGGGTGTGGGCGGGAGAGGGACTGGGAGCGATAGAGGAAGAGGGAGAGGGATATGAAGTGGGAGAAAGACCTCGAGCGGGAAAGGGAGAGGGAGAGGGATATGTGGTGGGAGAAGGACCTCGAGCGGGAAAGGGACAGGGAGTGGGACAGGAAGAGGGAGAGCGAGGGGAGTGAGACAGGGAGCGGGAGAGGAAAAGGGACATGGAGCGGGAGAGAAAGAGGGCAAGGGGAGAGAGGGAGATGGAGAGGGAGAGGGAGAGGGAAAAGAAAAAAAGTTAATGTTGTTTACTATTCCAAACCCGCTCCCGGAGGAATAATCTGTGATTGTATCGTAAGTTTCAGTATGTAAATTCCTAAATATAAGTACTTCAATATAAATGAACCTGTTTTTAAATTTTCTTTTGTAAGGGATACTAAATAATATTATTATGATAAGCATAATTTCCGCGTGCGAAGCTGCGGGCAACAGCTAGTTTAACATAATAGTCATTAACCTGTCTTATTAAACTGGATACGAGGTACGAGTACATGGCGAATGTGATGCCTATTCATTCACACGTCTCATCACCACCACGTACCCAGGGCCAGGCGAAACCATATGTGTTCCAATGGATTTTACTGGATTTAGAGATTTGAATTATTATGGTTACTACAGCAGATTTACTTCGACCAGCGCCGTGGGGCGAGGCGGCGAGGCGCATCTATTGATACGCTAAGCAGTAATGAAATGCATGCATCTACCAATAATTACTGTCATCTGATAATATCATCATTATTTCATTCCTATCTATGTAGGTAATTTCTTGTTTAATATCTATGCAATTTCACTTAATTGAAAACTACAACGAGTTATTTATTATAGTACTCCCACGCATTAAAGGTAACTGTTATATACGATCACTTACAACTCCCAGACGTAAGTAGTCTTCCTTACTGTCGGCTCGCCCCCGGGGTCCGGGGTCCGGGGTCCGGGGTCCGGGGTCCGGGGTCCGGGGTCAGTCGGTCAGCACGAGAGAGCATCGCTGGCTATAAAACCCATGGACGTGCTAAAACAACCGGTAACGCCAACGGAAGAGCGGCGAAAACTCTCATCGTATCAACAACTGCTGTTATTAATCGATAAAAAGGTGAGCCTCTCGGGTGGCTTCCCGTTCCGGAGGAGTAGCATGTTGGAGCTGAGAGCTGGTGGGGGGCGGGGGGGGGGGGGGGGGCTGTAGACCCCTGTGGCCAGCAGACGGCGTGCAAACCAAACGATGGTCAACTCAACTCGAATACATTGTACAGTTTAAAAATCAGTTTCCCAGCGCCGAGCGGAGGAATTAAAACGTTTCAAATTAAAATTATTTACTTAATTCGCTTCTACGAAGCCGTCGGCGCAAAAACTTTGCGCCGACGCGGGCGGATGCGCGGTGGCGGGGAGTCGCGCAAAAAGAGGGTAATTAAAAATTCGGCGGCCGAAATGGCTGTCCCGGGACTTAGGAGTGGCGTGGACACGACGCCGCCGCGCCGCTGGCATAGCTACATGCGGCTGGTGCGGCTGCGGCTGTGCGGCTGCGGCTGTGCGGCTGCGGCTGTGCGGCCAGCTGTCGTTAGCCAGGAATGTCTCTCTGGTCTTCGGTCCCGAGTCCAACCTGTTCATGCTGACAACATTGTACAAAAACACGTGGTCCTAGATGCCAGCGCTATAGTTTACTAGTTTGTGATAAATTGCTATTGAATTGGAAGG
The DNA here is from genome assembly GCA_911387775.1 of Thymelicus sylvestris. NCBI lineage: Eukaryota > Metazoa > Arthropoda > Insecta > Lepidoptera > Hesperiidae > Thymelicus > Thymelicus sylvestris. Next base: position 163,310 of record OU426903.1, read on the forward strand.
CTTTTCAATGGCAAATCTTTTTGGTTACATCGTAGTTCATGAGACTTTAGCCTGTGGATAAACGTACCCGTCAGGTGGAGTGTTGAACGACCACCAATAAGCCACGTGTCGCGGTCGCTACACAGTCCACGTTCAATATCAATAAAAACACGCCCCAAATAAAACGCGAGCATCCCTACGGGCTGCGCTCTGCGCCACGCGCTGTGGGCCGCGGGTAACATAGCGACCTTGAATAAATTACTTTTTATGAGGTAATTGGATTACCAGCCACTACCGCTGTCCCCTGGCCCCGACCGCGCTGGAGGTACACTTACTTTACAGCTTAGATCACTCAATCCGCTTCGGACTTGTAATTTTCGAGCAAAATGTAGTAGCTTTGTAATTTTTTTTTATTTGGAATATTGTGTTCCATGATTAGTCATTATTATTCCCACCAAAAACATAAAATGTGAAGATGGGAGCCATGTTCAAAATATTAAAAAATAAATAATAAAAAAATTAATTTGCTTTAAAAAAGAGAATAGAAATCAATCAATCAATCAATTCTTTATTTGAAAATATTTGGCGTTGTCAAAAACGTCATTGAATAAAATGATTACAAAGTACGGAGTATAGAGCTAAGGAGAGCCATCTCTGTTATGAAAATGTGCAATAAGGGTGGCGCTGCGGTAGCCCAGCACAAATATTATTGAACTCGGCAAACTTCACTCTGTCTACAACAGCTACAACAACAGCAGGTATGTTCATATTGTAGTTTTTCCGACGGCAGCGTTATTGTGGTAGGATTCCAAAAAAATCAACATTATTTTTGGTGTGCCTACACTCAGCGGGACCCCCTATCCTAAAACGATATGAGTATGTCCAGGATTTAGTTCCAAATTTGTTCTATCAAATGCAGTCAAAATTAGATTTTGTTCCGTCATAATGAACGAAGGGCGTTGGTTTTAAATCAACCTCCAGCCAGCGGGACCCTTTTTATTTATAGGTCACAGAAACTTGAAACTTGTCGGTGGTCATACTATCATGTCATACTGACATTTCAAGTTTCTGAGACCTATAAATGAAAAGGGTCCCGCTGGCTGGAGGTTGATTTAAAACCAACGCCCTTCGTTCATTTTGACGGAACAAAATCTAATTTTGACTGCATTTGATAGAACAAATTTGGAACTAAATCCTGGACACACTCATATCGTTTTAGGATAGGGGGTCCCGCTGAGTGTAGGCACACTTATTTTTGAGTTCACTCAAGAAAGATTCTTCGTTTTATGATGCAAGGATTAATCGTATGCAATTGGTAATTACATTGTTTGGTGAAAAATCGTCATCCAAACGACGCGCGACGTCCAAAAAGATGACCAAATTGTATCTGATTGCATAAGCAATAACACTTCCGTGATGACCTTGCTGCACGACCCCCATAATATGAATTAGGTGAAGTGAAACGAAGTTCCTTATTTTTAATATTTTATTATATAAAATTACCAACTGCTTACAATTTATGTAATAGACAAAATGTGGCACCCGACATCACAGCACTCGCACAACGCGTCTGTCTGTTTGCGGTACACCGCTGCATCGGCACATCGGAGAGTGGCTACTGCTCGAACTGGTTGAGGCGGCGCAGGCTGGTCACCTCCATGCCGTAGATGGCGAACGGCGCCGGCTCCTCGAAGTGCACCTGCACCATCATCATCACGTCATACGTCATACGTCGTGCTACATTGTACTTTATAAATAATTATACGGTATACCTACTTAACATTTAAAGTTATCAGCACAAAGTAAATAACGGGCTCTAATTGGGTGTTGGATGTTTCGGAAGATCGATACACATTTCTGGGGTTCACATGCTCAAAGTCACAAACACAATCCGTCACATACACCGCGTCACATTACGTCGCTCGTCACATACGAAATTCGTCACGCATGCGATTCGTCATGCAGCGAGAAGTTTACTCAGTCACATTCTCACTGGTCTGGACGTTGAGAGTGCGAATCACTTCCGTATTCTGCTTGTGCGAGCTTCGTGTGTAAGCTACTAAAAAAACTTAGATGATACTTGGCATAATCCTTGGTCTTTACTAAGGATACTTTCATCTGAGTAGATCCCGCTACGGCCATCCTTATTGATTACAAGTCTATTCGAACTGTAATCTCCCCCACGTGTTGCGATCATGGTACAGCAATACAACACGGCGTTGTTACCTCCTTGACGTCCTCCCCGGACCTGGCCTGAGCCACCTGCGTCTCCTGCGTCACCTGGCTGCCGGAGCGCGCCGCCAGCACCTTCACCTGCCGCACGGAACACACACCACTCATCGACCGTGCCTCATTTTATTATTACTATATTTATTATGATGTTGGCAATGCCTTTGTTGCTGACAATGGTCGACGGTGAGCCCATATTATCAGGTGACTAGTCTGCTCGTTACAAATTACAAAGGGCGCGGTCGGTATACCCTCGCACCGGGGGTGGCACCCTCGACACTAGCCGGTAGCCGGGGCCGCTGTGTGTGTGTGTGTGTGTGTGTGTGTGTGTGTGCGCGCGTCACCTGCTTGGAGTCGGCGTCATCCTCCGCTCGCACCACGGGCGGGATGTTGGGGCCCAGCTTCTCCGCCAGCGACTGCACCTGTTGTTCAAATATGTAACCAAATAACGTTAGCCTATGATAATCATAAATTTTAATTAAAAAAATTTAAAACTGCCGGGGAGTTTTATTTACACTAAACATATTGTAGCTAAAAACACTCTCGATTAAGTCAATTTTCAGACAAAAGTAAACTAGATCATAATCGGTTCTGAATCCGTTTGGGAGCTACGATGCCACAGGCAGACATACAGATCCACCGATACACAGACACGTCAAACTTATAACACCTCTTTTTCGGCGAGGGTTAAAAAATATGAGAGTTAGGACGTCAGGTAGGATGGTACTGATGGTAGTGTCTGGTAGTGTCTGGTAGTGTCGGGTAGTGTCGGGTACTCACGGTGGGGTACTGCGAGAAGCAGGCGCGCGCGCGGCCTACGCACGGCGGCGGCACGGCGCGCCCGTAGCGGTCGCGGTCCAGCGGGTCGAACATGTAGTACCCTGCGGAGTGCGGAGTGCGGACCATACAGTACACTACAGTACAGTATACATTCAATACGATAACGATTGGGTATGTATTGAGTACACAACACACACAAGGTAGGTACCATGTGTGCGTGCAACAAGCGTATGAAACTTAAAGGTACTGGCCACACGAGTAAATGTTATAGCGTTAACTAAGGTTTAAAAACATTTTATAACTACAGTGTGACAGCACCACATAAATGATAAAACTATATCATCGCGTCATCATGTCATCATGTCGTTCAATGCGTGTAGGAGCGGTGATGGCGGCGATGGCGGTGATGGTGGTGATGGCGGTGATGGCGGTGATGGCGGTGATGGCGGTGATGGCGGTGATGGCGGTGATGGCGGTGATGGCGGTGATGGCGGTGATGGCGGTGATGGCGCACCTCGCGGCGTCCGGAACAGCGCCACGGCGAAGTCCCCCTTGCCGGCGACCAGCACGCCGCACTTCTCCTCGCGGAAGAACTCCGACAGCTGGAATTATACTCACGTTGCAGAAGTGTGCCTATTACGTTATTACGTTCCCAGACAAGCAAATGTGGTATCTAAATCCGATGCTACTAAAAATCTGACAGGCGTTATATGGTCATATGGTTATGAAAAATGTTTCAGGTTGAAGTGTTTATTAAAGTTTACCTCTTGTATTATATTATGTTAAATGATTATATTAATATTATTATTACTACTGTAATTATGAATACTTATTTATATTAAAACTTTAGTTCATTTACACCAAGCGCCTGGTACATGTAAACGGTATATTTATATTTACGCGCATTTGCCCACATTTTTCCATTCAACTGTGTGGTAGTTTGTTTTAAAAATTTGCACTAAAAGTGTGAATTTCAATACGTCACACGTGGCAGTGGTGGCAGTGGAAGCGACATGAGCTACCAGGGCCCAGGCTACCTTCTCGAGCAGGTCGGTGTCGACGAGCCCCTTCTGCCGCGCGCGGTACACGGCCACGCGGCACACGCAGTTGCCCGGCGTGTAGAACTTGCGCAGCACCTGCACACACACACACACACATACACACGCACACATACACACACACAATCCAATGAGATGACGACATTTTCATCGAATTTTCAGTTAAAATATGGTGGGAGCACATAACTTTTTTTTACGACGACTTTACCTGAACGACATGATTGTAATAAGGGTTTCATTAGGTTTCTTTTGAATAAACAATAGTATCTGGGATCGTCGCTTGATGCCGTTATACATACCTGCTGGATGGAGAGGATCTTGTTCTTGGGCCGGTAGTGCAGGTAGCTGTCCTGGTAGAGCTGGTCGCCGGCGTCGAGCAGCTGGTCCAGCGTGGCGGCGTCCCAGCGGCACACGTCCTGCACGCGCGCGCCCGCCACGGCCACCACGGCGGTGGGCAGCGCCTGCAGCCCGCGCGCGCCCGCCGCGTAGCGCCGGCACGCCAGCGAGTGGTGCGCCGACAGGAACTGCGAGCCGTCGCTCAGCACCAGCCACCCGGACGTGTTGCGCAGACCTACACACACAGACGCATAGCGAACACTTTCAATTGACTCCATGCTACAAGAGCAGGTAAATATAGCTTACATCAAACTGAACCGAAGTAAAAACTATTTGAGCTTTCGCATTTAATACACCAATAGTGCTAAAGTGTCAGAGGTTTACATAGCTATCAGTGTTAGGTACCCTTCAGCTTGGCGTCATCCTTGTCCCGCGCGTCGGCGGCGCGCTGCGCGTCCCCGCAGGTGGCGCCACCCGGCGGGTGCTTGCGGTCCGCCTCGTCCGCGCGCCGCCGCCGCCCGTCCACGCCCACCTTGCTGGTGGCGGGCACCAGGTTGACGCCGGGTGGCGCGCGCACCAGCGGCGGGTCCACGCCCCCCAGCCTCTTGATGGGCTGCACGTTCACGCTGATCGCGTACAACTGGAAGTCGTGCTTGGGCCGCTCCGTCACCGGCACGTTCTGCAGGTAGCTGCCGACGCATAACACAACGTTCCCATCAAACCGGATGGGACCACCGAGTAGAGTGACAAGGACCGAGGGAGCAACTCACGCGAAGGCCATGAGCTTGGCGGAGGTGAAGGTGAGCACGCAGGCGGCGCCGTCGTCGTGCGCGTCCGCCCGCAGGCCGGTGGGCCCGCACGCGTGCGGCTCCATCATGTAGAAGGCGGGCGAGCCGGGCGCGCGCCACACGGCCACCGCGTGCGGCACCGACCACAGCACGCCGTGCGAGTGCGCCTCGAAGAACCGCTCGAGCGCGCACCGCACCGTCATCTCGGCGGGCGCGCGCTGCTCCAGCTTCCCGGCGAACACCTGCTGCAGGTCGAAGCGCACGTAGTTGACGCCGAGCACGAACCGCTTGAGCACCTGCAGCGGCAGCAGCACGTCCTCGCCGGGGCGGAACTCGTAGCCGAGCGCCTGCAGCGAGGCGGCGAACAGCGCGCAGCCGGCCGCCATCACCTCGTCCACGGTGCGGCGGCTCCACAGGTGCGGGCGGCGCACGTGCGCCATGCACGCTGCGACCACCGCGCCGCACGCCGACTGCAGCAGCGCGTCGCGCGCGAACCGCACGGCGTCCGGCGGCCGCGAGCCGCGCAGGATGGTCCGCCCGCGCGCCGTCTCCACGTAACCCGTCAGCACCTTCCACTCGTAGCCCTCGTCCGGGACGGCGCCCTGGGCGGTCACCGCGCCCGGCGCCTTCGACAGTTCCCAGAACACCTTCACCGCCGTTATCGAGAACCTGCGTGCGTCACGAACGTTGAGCGGTGACTCGAACTGATTTAAATCATAAACCCACGTCACGGCCATCCTGCATGTCACAATCGACGACTCATTTCTCATTAGATCACCTCTGCTCGTACACAATTGACTCAACATACTTGTTGGAACCAGGGCGGGCGAGCTCGTCCACGTTGTCACGGAACACGTCAGCCACCTGGTCCACGGTGGCGAGCAGCACGGCCGTGGCGGCGCCGCCGGGGGACGCGCGCCCCGCGGGGCCCACGCAGTGCGGCTCCCACAGCACCAGCGCGCGGTCGTCCGCCGCACGCCACACGCCCACGCAGTACCCCTTGGCGCACAGCACGCCGTGCTTGTGCTGCGGTCAGTACGGGACAGGTACAGTTCGCTGGCGGTGTTGCTGCACCGTGTGTGCTATGTGTGTGGTGGTACGGAGTAGGTACTGACTACTGACCGTCTCGAAGAACCTGGCGAGCGCACGGCGCAGGTTGAGCACGGCGCCGCTGTTGCCGGCCTTCAGGTCGCCGCTCACCGCGTCCTCCTCCATCTCCAGCCGCACCTGACACACACACACACACACACACACACACACACATAGAAATTTGTGCCCGTTATAACTGTGCACCTACAAACTAAATCTGAAACTAAAAAATCTTTAATCTTTTTCTAAGAAAGAACTAATAATGATGGAAGGAATCATGTAATGGACCATTAGAAGACGTTATTTGTGAAGAAGAAAACGTTGCGGCAGAACGATTGTCACATGGCGTAATGTGGAGGTGTGCGCTCACGTTGAAGGTGGTAACGTGGAACTCGGTGGCGACCTCTGGCGGGCGCAGCGCGGGCGGCGCGGCGGCGCGCGGCAGCGAGGCCGTGTACAGCCGGTCACCGTACTTCAGGATGGCGTCCACCAGCTCCGGCTTCCAGTACACGTAGGGCTCGATGTGGTCAACCACGATGCCCATCACCGCGTTCGCCGCGTCCTGCACACAACACACACCACACAGTGACAAACAATGGGTCAGGTTTAGCTGTTAAGTAATCGTTATGTGGTATCGACGGATGTGACCTGGTTGTCCCGGTTGGGGTCGAGAAAGTAGCCCTCGCTCTGCGCCACGCGGCCCCGCAGCGACGCGGCGGCGCGCCCCAGCCGCGTGAACTGCGCGCCCAACGCCTCGTCCTCCAGCGGGTCGATCAGCGCTTCCTCCTCTGCACACAAATTCAATCGTTCATTTATGTAAACACCCAGGGGCACAATATTGAAGAACACAAGAATATTATGATGCGTGGGCTCACCCTCCTCGTCCCCGGCGGCGCCCTCCTCGTCGGCGGGCTTGCTGGCGGGCGGCTTGCGCTCGCGCAGCGTGGCCGTCAGCTCGTTGCGCACCGTCACCGGGTACAGCTTGTAGGGCGCCAGGCACTGCTTGGGGTCCAGCCGCCCCTGCATCGCTGCCGACACACGGGGACACCGGTCAGTGACACACACAGTCATACGACACTAGGCACTACACACTAGGCACGACACTCACCCAGCTTGTCGATGAACTCCTGCGGGCTGGAGAACACCATAAGCACCGGGCACGACTCCGGCGGCACGTACTGCGGCTCCGGCTCGGGCTGCGCCTCGCCCTCTGCGCACACACCGACCACATGTTACAGCCACACTTGCAGGTGTGTAGATGTGTGTGTGTGTGTGTGTGTGTGTGCACTGACCGCCGCCGGCCTCCTCGTCGCCCTCCTCGGGCTCGTCGCCGCCCTCGCCGGCCATCTCGTCCTTGATGCGCTGTAGCCGCAGCTCGTCGCCCCGCTGGATCCGCTGCGGCGTGAGCTGGCCGCGGGCGAGCGTGGGCGCGGCGTCGAAGGCCACGACGCGGCCGCCCGGCGCCTGCCACACGCCCAGCTGGTGGTAGTCGCCCAGCAGCAGCGACACCCAGCCCGGCTGGCTCGTGTCATACCACTGCTTAAACAGCGCGTCCTTGATCTCTGCAAGCCGACCGACGCTCGTGTGAGTCGTGAGACAACACATACAATTACCAAATAGATACGTACACAGAATGATAACTCCATACAAGTGCGATCGAGACTCGAGCAAAGCAATGCATGTGTTCGAGCGCGAAGCGATCGAACAGCTCAGCACTTTGGCGTTTAACCATTTTTGCACTAATTAATAATATAAGTAATGTTCATGATGTATAAGCATGATGGATATTGTTCACAAAGACGAGCAAGTTCAGTGCTTCCCTTGTAGTCCTTGAACGACGTCTTTATATGTGCGTTGCTCGAGCTTGCTAAGCATGGAGATATAATTCGGTTGTCTCTCTATAAAGTGCTCAGACGGTATCTCTGCACAACGTACGCTTCATGGGCTCCTCTTTCTCCTCCTCTTCCAACTCCTCGCCGGTCTCGTCCTGGTCGCCGCCCTCCTCCTCCTCTCCCCCTTCCTGCCACACGAACAATCATCAGACACAACAATAAATTATTGAACTAACGCTATCTTGACATTATATTTACTAATTATCTCGTTTTCTTGTGAGCCTTCACTTGGTTGGTGGCTGATAAATACATTAATACAATAGTTTTTTAGTTTAAGACTACGCGCTCAAACTGGTAAATGTATCCGTCTGAAATGATCAAACTAGTGAAGATCCAGTGAGCGCGGCTGGTAGTTGGATGAGTGACGGCTAGTGGCAAAAACTTCACGCTTCCATGCTTCAGAGGGCACGTGGTGTCATGGTGGTCACTGACCCCTGCGGGTGCATCGGGCAGGCGCAGCGGCAAGCGCACGGGCTCGCCCAGCTCCAGGGTGAAGGTGTTGGCGCCCAGCTCGAACTTCTCTGTCAGGTCCTCGGGCAGGATGTCCCGCCGCCCCGTGCGCTTCACGTGCTTCAGGTAGTAGTCCGCGCCCGCGTCTGCACCGGAGTGATATACAATGAGGAAGATAATATTTTGAGCTAAGCCTGCCATACATTGTCAACAACAATAAGGATTGATTGGTAGAAAATACATTAAGCCCGCCCATCGTACACTTATGTCTCGAGTTATGGTGGCAGCGGTGGGACTCACCCAGGAAGTTGTACATGTGGTCCTGGTGCATATAGGGGGGCGGCACGGCGCCCGCCGCCGCCACGAACGCAGCCGCCGCTGGCAGCGCGAGCGCGCGCCCCGCCATGTCTTCCTCCTGTAGACACACCACAACACACCTAATTGACAAGCCCTTTATAGAGTGGACTTTAAAATACACTTTAAATATACATACATGGTACAAACAATGGGCGATTTCATCAAAAATAGAAAATAATAAGTAATTTAATTATGCATGAATTATTTTGAGTTCATTTGAAAGCTGAACGGCCTAAGCTTCCGATAAGGCGGATGATGGTCTCACCCCGATGCCGGCCCGCTCGGCCGCCTTGCCGATGGCGGAGTTCTCCCCGCGTGGCCCCATGAGCACGGCGGCGGTGCCCTTGGCGATCCACTCGAAGGCCTTACTCTCAAGCTTGGTCTCGGGCGCGCCGAGCTCGGGGCGCAGACGCGTGGCGGTGACGGCGACGGGCGACACGTTGTAGCTGTCGTCCACTCCGGGCGGCGCGGCGGCCAGCACGGCGGCGGCCAGCGCGTCCGGCCCGCCACTCACGCGCACCAGGCACGCGGCGGCGCGGGGCTCGTCCGACGGGAACCCCCGCTCGTCGCAGCCGTGCGGGTCGAACATGTAGTACGAGTCGTCGTGCCGCCAAATGGCCACGGACCCGCCACGGCACGTCACCACCTGCACGACATGCACAATGTACACAATAGTACTGCACTACTCGTACTAACCGCAAAAAGTCTAGTTAGGTTACAGTAGATCTTGGGTCCAAAAGTGTTTCTCACCGCGTGGCTGTACTCCTTGAACATTTGCCGCAGCGAGTCCTTGAGCGACAGCACGCCGCTGCCGGGCTCCGCCGTCAGCATGCCTGCGGACACACACAGCGCGCCGGTCAGCGGGGGGTCGGGGGGTCGCGCGGGGGGCCGCGCGGGGGGCCGGGGGTACACTCACCGCTGTAGGCGGCGTCCTGCACGTCGGTCTCGACGCAGTCGTAGTCAGTGACCCGGAAGCGCGTCAGCACGTCGGCGGCCGCCAGGGTGCCCGTCGTGCCGCGCTCCTCCTCTTCGCCCGCTATCAGGGAAAAAATATATTTATCTTCTACATTATTCTACTCCGGCAAAATCTTTACGGTCCTCTCAGATGCAAAAGACGATCAAGAAACTTTACCAGTTGGAAATGTGACCGACCGCGATATTCCCAGTGCCCGCCGTCGACTACTCAACCACTAGCACTGGCACAACTAGCAAACTGACCTTCCTCCTCATTCTTAGGCATCTCCAGGTTGATGCCCAGCTTCTCCAAGTGCTCCATTGTGTTCTGGTACAGCGTGTCGCCGCGGACCAGGATCTGCATCCAACGTATACATCAGTTACACGTCCACTTGCTATACCCAACTACTGTCTGCAGCAGGTCCAGCAAGGCAATAGTCACTTACTCGAATATTTCTATATTGTTTCTTTTACTGCTATTTAATCATCGAATAACTTTTATCTCATACTAGCAATACTATCGTAAAATGATTCCAGAAGAAGTGACTCCCGAATGTAATATTTGTATCAATATTGTTGAGTGTAGGTACAGTGGTACAGTGGTACAGTGGTACAGTGGTACAGTGGTACAGTGGTACAGTCTCACATCATCGATGTCGTCGGGCGTGAACTCGGCGGGCGGCAGCACGTGCGCGAGCGCGATGGCCGTGATGGCGGCGGGCGTGGCCTGCTTGCCGCGGGAGGCCTCCGGGAAGCGGCCGTCCGCCTCGTGGAAGTGCCCGCGCACCACCCAGCGGTCCGGCGCCACCGCTGCACAACACATACACACCATCACACCATCACACCACACACTGCTGCAGCTGGTGTACTGGACTGGGGCTCAAGTCAAGTCAAGTTTCTTTAGTTGGTCCTACCACAGAATCAAAATTATACAAAACTTTATAAATGATCCATAAATCGGGCATCAGTCGGGTTAGTTAACAGTTCTAGCACAAAATGTTAACAACAAAATAAGACTTCACAAGAATCGAACCCACCTATTATATATATATCCCTCGAAACTGAATTTAGAGGACCTCCTCTTTTTTAAGTTGGTTAATAACAATTAACTTGATGTTTCTGCATTTCAAATGAGGTGAGGTGACGTTCAGTTTGGAGGTTGAAGCGAGTGCAGCGAGTGCAGTGGGGTGCAGTGGGGTGTAGTGGGGTGTAGTGACTCACGCTTGAGCTTGTTGACGGGGTCGGGCAGGTCCCCGCGGTCCCACACGGCCACGTCGGCGATGCTGAAGGGCTTGCGGCGCAGCTCGGGCAGGCTCTCCAGCAGGTGGTCGCACAGCGCCCCCGGGCGGGACACTCGCAGCACGCAGGCGCGCCCGCCGCCCTGCAGCCCCACGCGCCGCCCCCAGCCGTCCGCCGGCCACGGGTGGTACAGGTACAAATATCCGCCCTCGTTCCATATCGCCATCTCGATCTCGCCCGGGATCTGATAACGTTCACTTGCTAGCAACTATATAGTTAATAGCTCCTACAGGTGCAACATTACATTCAAAGCTATACACGAAGGTATCTATAAAAAGTACGGGGTTCCTGCTAACTATGTAGTACATGATAGTGAGGACACTGACCTGCAGCAGGCCGCTGTCGGACTCCTTGAAGAACTGCTCGATGCCGCGGCACAGATCGAACACCTTGGGGTCCGCCGACACCATCTTGCCCCACACCGCTATGCCGCGCTCCTGAACACCACACACGCCAACACAACTAATTAATCGGTAAACCAACAACGATCCACTATCCACCATTTCGGTGAATATTCTCTGTACCTGCAGAATGTTTTATGAATATAGTTACGACTAATTTCCATTAGGATGAATAGAGGGAGGCGTCACCTTGTGAAAATACTCCTGGTCGCGGATCCTGAAGTTCTCCTTGAGCTCGCCGAGGGTCAGCCGGCGGATGGGGCCGCCGCGCTCCAGCAGCGACTCGCGGTACAGGTTGAAGCCCAGGTCCAGCGTCTCGTCCAGCGTGTCCTCGCACCAGGCGCGCGCGCGCAGCCGCCGCAGCATGGCGAGCGCGGCCACGCAGCACGGCACGGCGGTGTGCGTCTTGAACACCTGGTAGCGGTAGCTGGCCATGTGGCGCGTGGCCCGCAGCAGCCAGCGCTGCGCGTCCAGCTGCACGTACTGCGAGTGGAAGTTCTTGTCCGCCACCTCCACGGGGCTGTGCAGCACCGTCTCTGACTTCGGCCGCGGGATCATGTCGTCCCTGCCAAGTGCCCAAGTGCCACCCAACGATCAAATGGGGCAACGTAAACTTTAAATTACAAATGTAAGAACCCCCGACGGAATTAGGAGAGTTGCAGAAAATGAGGAAGTAACTGTAACCGTAACTGAATCGGTTCATCCGTTTGGAATGAGAGCTACGAATGCCCCAGATAGACATAACGATGTTTTACCTGCCGTAAGCGTGTCCATCGCCTCGGGGACAGTACAGAAAGAAGCCCTCCCCACGCATTTGCATGATCTGGTCCTGCGTCAGCGCGGGGGGAGGCTTCTCAGGAGGCAGTGGGAGTTGAGGAGCGGGCTGGGGAGACGATAGGGAAACAGCATAAAGCGGGTTTACCATCGACAAATTGACAGTCGTAGATCCTTGTATTGTCATTTTAAATGTATAAATATAAAAGTTCATACTGTTGGGATACTATATGTGTTCGACTATAAGGATAACTTAATATTAGTCCAACATAAGAGATCGGCTCACTTCCTTGGGTGTCTTCTGGTAGAAGTCGCGGACCTTCCTGCGGGAGGTGGCGCGCGAGGTGGCCAGGCTGACGGCGCTCAGCGAGCACTGCGGGTACTTGCCCTGCAACACACACACATGTAGCCAGCGGCGACCGGGCGGCAGGCGGGCGGCGGGCGGCGAGCGGCGAGCGGCGAGCGGCGAGCGTACAGTACCTCCTTGATTTTCTTCTCGATGAGCGCGTTGATGTTCATGGAGTCCCACTCGCTGCGGCAGTGCGTGCGCAGCGCCTTCAGGTCCAGCTCGTACGTGGGCTCGCGCGCCAGCGGCTCGCGCTGCACCACCTCCACCTCGGTGAGCGTGATGACGGGCCGCGGCGCGCCGCGCTTGGCCGACTCCAGGTCGCCGTAGTTGGCCAGGAAGTCCAGCACGAACGACGTCACGCCCGCGTACCGCAGGAACGCGGCGGCGCCTCGCCTGCCGACCACCCCACACAGTTACGTTACACAAAGGGGGAGTGGAGGGGGAGGGGGAGGGGGAGGGAGTGACACGGTGAATGGCACTCACAGCTTGTCCGGCTGGCCGAGTTCGTTGAGCATGTGCGGGTCGAACATGTAGCAGACGGTGCGCACGGCGCCGGCGGCCTCGGGCGGCGGCGGGTGGCCCCACACCAGGAAGTGGCGGTCGCCGGCCGACAGGATCAGCATGTACGTGGTGCCGATGCGCTTCTCCATGAGCGCCATGAGGTCCTGCTGCGGCTGAATGTTGTCGGGGTGCTTGGCGAGCAGGCCGCGGTCCACCTCCGTCATCTTGACGGTGTAGCGCGTGTCGTCCAGGTAGAAGGAGGTGAGCAGCTGGTTGAGCTGCAGCTGCGGCTTGCCCTTGTAGCACTTGAGGGCGAGCGCGCACTGGCGGTAGTAGCGGTCGCCGGCGGCCACGGCGCGGTCCGCGTCGGCCCGCGCCAGCCGCGCCGGCGGCGTCTCCTCCAGCAGCGCGCGGCACACCACCGCGATGCACGCCGTCTGCGACCCTGCACATACATGCACAACACACATACATGCACAGTCAATTATACATTAAAACGCACCCTTTGACTTACAGACTAAACTGACGTGGAGCACAACACGCGCGAGTTGAACGCCAGTCGGCGCGTGACAGTAAGCGATGATTAAGCACGATGGGACGATCGACGTCAACTGATCCATGATTTCATCCTGATCCCAGAATCGATGGTACCACTCAATAGGTGATTGGTGTGGGTTTCCACACCAATCAACGGACCGACCTCCAAAATCATCGACTCGTCGATCAAATCGAATCGAAAATCAAAAATCAAAAATCAAAATCAAAATATTCAAAATATTTTGATTTTGATCGAAAGGCTTCAAAATTCCAAAGTGTTTATTACTACTACTCGATACAAGCTGCGGGTTTCTGGCAAATAGGTACATACCGCAAGCAGTCGAGGAATACTTCTTGGAGTTGCAACCGACGCTGCCCTGAAGAATCATCTTGTTCTTCTCCACTTGAACGAAGTTGTGCCAAATCTGGAATAGTCATCCATTTAGCAATACCTGATTGTTTGTTTGCGCGGACGAACTCACAATATTTTTTTTATCTCTCCACTAACATTAAGTAGATATTATTATAGTAGATGGTGGTGGCAGAGATATTGCTATGGATGTTACGATTGAGACAGCCAGTTGAACGGTGAACGCACCTTCCTAAGCTTGCTGCACTCGTAGAGCGGGCGGGTGAGCTCCTCGGGCGGCACGCGCGGCAGGCGGGGGCGGCGGCGCCGGCGGCGGCGGTACGGCGGCACCCAGCGCCGCAGGGTCAGCTCCGGCCGCGGGATCTCCTGCGCACACCCCACCCGGCACCCGTGCATGATTACTGTCCGTGTCGAACTGCGGCGGTAATGGCACAACAGTAATGGAGCTCAAATTCGGCTACGGAGAGAGTCGAGCAAATAGGGACGAGACAAAGAACTTTTAGGGAGTCAAGAGTTGCACGCGGCACTATTCCGTGTGCATCTCCTAAGATTCGGCCTGTATCACCCCGAGGTCGGTAGGGCCTTGGGAGGTGGTGGGTTGTCTTCCATTCGAAAAAACTTTATTCATCATCACCTTTCGGATATCCTCTGCTGTCCACCTGTTTAGGGGTAGACCTGTGTTGTTTTTGCAGAGGTGTAGACCTTGTCGGCAATTACAGCTTCGCAGTAGTTCATATTTTAGTAAGGCGTTCTGTCTACTTTGATGCACGTCGTATGCACAGATTTAGTCTTTTTACTGCGCAAGATGCAAGCGAGCTGCAAGCTTGCAACAATGACAATAGCGTGCGTGTATGACGTGCGTGTAACTCGACAGCGCGCGACTCACGATGGGCGGCAGTCTGCGGGGCGGCGGCGGGGGGCGCCACGGCCGCGTCTTGATCTCCACCTTGGTGATCTCGGGCCACCTCCGCTTGAACCTCTGCTTGCGCAGCATCGCCCTGTACTCCGCCTCCCTGACGGGAAATGGGAATCAATCAGCCACAATAACAATGACAATAATAATTTTAGTGATAAAATTTAAAAGTTTATTGCCATCTTTCTTCTCTTTGCCTTATTTCCGTGTTACTCTATAGTACTATAGTGCAAAATGTCTTCTGCTGTTATCTTAAAAATACCACATATAAATTATATTTTGAGGCCTAGCCTTACTTAAACTTAATTAAAAAACATACTGGATGTTGAGCGGAGGTGCGTCTAAATAGACGCCTTAGATTAGACGTCTATTTTAATGGTAGGTACTTCAACCAAACTCGCATACAGATATAATATATTATGTATAATATGTTACCGGCAAACCCCGATTTCAGGTCAAACTAGTTTGGCCCAGGCCAAAAGATATTCTGAACACACGAATGCATACCTCAACCCAGCCCCGTACGATGTATCTATACTTTTTAAATATCACTGATTAGGAAACATTCATCTCACTCGCGCGCTATCTGTGAGGGGGTCTTGTGGATCTCCTCGGGCTCCGGTATCTCCTCCGCTTTCCCTTTGCCCTTCGACTTGTCGTCCTTCTTCTTATCCGGGGCATCCCCCCCTCCTGTAGTCCTGAATTCATTATGTGGTTAGGGACAATTAGTCTAAATCTATGAGGACTGCAATTTAAACCTGACAGCTACCTTAAACTGGACTACCATAATTTTAAACTTACAAAGGTGAGGGGGCTCATTTATAGTTAGTTAGTGACAACTTGCCCTAGGACTTACTTCTTCCTCTCTGCCATTATAACAGCTCCTGCTCGTAAAACTATTTCCACTGGACGTTCCTAATTTTTGGAAGTTTTTTTCATTAGCTCAGCTTACTGAAATTCCATAACATTAAATAATTAAGGAAATTGCACTCATCTTTAGCTTTTACCATTCACTAAGGTAACAGTGACATTATAATATCTTGGAGCACAAAATTTAAAAGTTCAATAACTGGAAAGGTATTGGTGATCAAACGTTACGCGCACGAGCAAGCTTGCGGCTGGATGTGGAGTTGGGAAACCCCCTCACTCTCACCCTCACCCTTAGTGAACGGCATAAAATTCAACAAGTTGCTTTTATCTGAACCATTACGATTGGACTCCGATATGGGTAACTAATAATTAAGTACTACTAACTACTTAATAAGTACTTTTTATCATCTACATAAAAAGCTCAGATAAAGAGCATACAATTTTAAATCCAATCTCAAAAATCTCAAAATCTCAGTTGGAAAATATACCTTTTATCACTTTTTCAATTTTTTTTATATTTTTAATAGTATTTTTTTACTCAAACAAACACCACATTTTGCGAAACCACTCCATTTATTTTTATGTATTTTTGATACGTCACGAACATTCGAATGTAATGTGACAAGTTTTTAAATATTTCATTATAAAAAAAATTTAATTTCACTTTATTGCTTGCCGGTTCTTCTTTATAAACATGGAGCATGTTCACAGAGTACTTAATCACTACGGCATGTTTTTAAGTTCAAATCATAGACAATCGATTTTTATACTACATAGACTAATAAAGTACGAAATTCCATGCACCATAGAGAAATGTAATAGGATGATCTTTATTCTTTATGGCCTATAAAAAAGCATTTGAATTTTAATGGTGGTCACTCACGGTCATTCCATCGCGTCATTTTTGGAGCCACGCCAAGCGACATATTATTATGTCAAAATGGCGCGATTGGACATACAAATTTTTTAAATCACGCCATCAGTTTTTCACATTCACGATCAAATTTTGGCTGTATATCACGCTATTTGACGCGATGGACTGACCGTGAGTGGCCACCATAAGTTTTTCGCTATTTGACGAAAACAATAGACGCTACATGTATGACGTCGTATGGTACATACGTCATCACTCTGACTCAGACTCAGTATCAGCAATCAGTCCTGGATATAAAAATCTATATATTAATTATTATTAATTATATCTGGATTGCAATTTTCGTAGAGGTACCTGAAGACGTGTCGTCACAATTGAATGACCATTTTTGACCAATCACAAGCTGGATTGAGGTTGTCCTTCATAATTGTATTTGTTTTCCACCCTTACTTAGAAAAATTATGTCCTTTTTAGGGTTCCGTAGCCAAATGGCAAAAAACGGAACCCTTATGGATTCGTCATGTCTGTCCGTCCGTATGTCACAGCCACTTTTCTCCGAAACTATAAGAACTATACTGTTGAAACTTGGTAAGTAGATGTATTCTGTAAACCGCATTAAGATTTTTATACAAAAATAGAAAAAAAAACAATAAAGTTTGGGGTTCCCCATACATAGAACTGAAACTCAAAAAAAAAATTTTCATCAAACCCGTACGTGTGGGGTATCTGTGGATAGGTCTTCAAAAATGATATTGAGGTTTCTAATATCATTTTTTTCTAAACTGAATAGTTTGCGCGAGAGACACTTCCAAAGTGGTGTCCCCCCCCCCCCCTGTAACTTCTAAAATAAGATAATGATAAAAGTAAAACAAATATATGATGTACATTACCATGCAAACTTCCAACGAAAATTGATTTGAACGAGATTTAGTAAGTAGTTTTTTTTAATACGTCATAAATCGTAAACCGCAAAAAACATCGATCAAAGTTACAACGAACTACAAAAACTTTTATATTATGTTACTTGCTGCTACGGAACCCTTCATGGGCGAGTCCGACTCGCACTTGGCCGCTTTTTTTTGATATTATGGTCCATCATAATGTTTTCTATTGATAATTTTATCTGGTGGTAAAAAAATATAAAACTGAAATAACACATTTTATTACAATTTCTTAAAATTATTTTTATGTCATTAAACTGATGTTTTATATTATTATTTTTGGATAAGGTGATAATGAAATGAAACAATAATATTATTTAATATGGTAAATTTGTTTTATTTTGAATACACCACACTTAAAATATATTTGAACATAATCGAATGATAATATCCTCGGACTATAGATAACATGGTCACAATAGAAAAATGGTCATTCATTAAGGAATATAACGCAAATCTTGACGTAGATGGCGCCACCAGCACATACAGCAAACAACCCGGCATCATGGTGCATTCATGTTTGCACTAATGTTATTAAAATGTAAAAACCGTCTGTAAAACTTACATAATATTATAACATCAAATAAAATTTTATAATTATTCTTATATTAATAGATTGTATAGTATTTACACTTTGTGATAATGGCATTCTACGGCCATTAAAAAGTGGATGATCTAAAAAAAACTGCTGCGAGAACGTGGTGTGAGTTAGAAGGGAAAAAGGAAGATTTGATGGAAAGATACGATAAGAAAGTTAATTAAACTAATTTCACAAAATTGACTCCTTTCATTTCTCAAATTAAACGACGAAAATCAAAACTTTTGTAAAGTGGGTAAGAAGTTAAATATAAGAATATTACACTAAAATCTTTATTTACTCCATCAATCGATAAATTTAAAGACTATATGCAAACTCAAACAAAATAGAAGGTAGGTACTACTCCTTTTTTTAAATTGAAAATAAAAAGATTTTAGGTTTTGTTCTAAATAAAATCATATTTGGTTGCCTTCGTGATAAAAGTGAAGATTTTTGTAAAATTCTTAATACTTTCCAGTTTTTATGAAACCACTTCTCATAGTTTTTGCACATTTTCTTTTCGAAATGAATGGGTTCCTTCATTACTACATCCAAGTACACTACATTGAGATCCTCATCGACTGGTATTAGGTAAACCACCACGTACCTCACTCCTCCAGCGTAATGCGTACGGAATGTGCATAAAAATATTTAATAAACTGCCAACAAGTGCGAAAACAATGCCTGAAAGGCTGCTTAAAATTAAATTAAAGCATTTTCTATTAAAATCTGCATTTTATGACATTATTGAATTCTTGAATTGTAATAATATAATATTATAAATTAATTAATATAATAGTGACTTAATAAAATTAAATTATCTTAACATGTATAAATAAATTAATATAATATTATATAGACTATAATGTAAAAATGGAATATTGACAGATATAAACGTAAATAATGAAATTTGCATGCCTTATGACTTATATGGTGGAATGCGGAGGATATAATGTTATGATTATTTAAATGAATTTGAATTTGAATTAAAGCATTTTTGTAGAATAGAATAAAATATTTGTTCCCGTATGTGACGGGAAAAAAATCGTCGCCGACGTCCCGTACGTGCCACGTCCCATACGGGATTCCGCTGCATATGCACTATCATATACTTTTTCTATGAAACGATGTTTCCAAAATTTCACGTTCCGCCCCGTACGAAAAAAAAACCCGTTACGTATGCATTGGGCTTAAGCCTCTACGAAGATTGCAATCCAGTTATACTATTATATCCATGGTTGCACCCTAGATTCTATACAAATTGTAAATTTGTTGACAATAGTCTATAGTTCATGCTGGTTTGACATTGCCATGAACAAAAATCTAAAATGATTAGTCTGTGGAATAATTTATATTGTTGCCTTGTAATAATTTTTTATTATTATTTCACAAAATGGCTGAACTGTAAAGACGTGGATTTTGTTACAATTTGCCATAATGGAGCCAATCAACGATAAAATTTACCAAGAGAATCAATTACCAAGTTATAATATTGTCGAAAAAGTCGTGGATAGAAGTAATATAGCACGCAGCAAGTATAGAAGTGAAGTGATAACAATCTTTGACTCTGGACACTGTATTTTCCGAGCGCCATCCTTGATAAGCCGTAACAAGTTCTCGCACAGGCCTTTTCCAGATATCATGAAGTGTTCTAGAATTGCCGTAATGCCCGCAATGTGCGCGTGAGTGAAAATGTTTGTGTTTCAGACTTGTGCAGAGTGAGGTGTTATTAGTTAAAATATGAATAATTTTAGTGCGCTCGATTCGCGCAACAGGCGTAATTTACTCGCCCACAGTTTGAATGCATTCAGTCCACCCTTTCACAAGAATTATTCCACTGATACATCGACCGACATGAAGACGTCATTCGGAGATAGTTTGTTTATAAACACCGTCCACCTGATCCCTGAACCCATGAAAATGAACCTGGCCGATTCGGTCGTGACTTTAAACGAGAAAAAACTAAAAACAAACATGGCCGCGGAGACAAAGGTAAACAATAACTTCATTATGAAGGAACCACAAAACGCTAAACACGAGTATTATCCATCGTTAGCGGGCATAACCAACTTTTTCGCTGGTGTTTTTAATGTAATGGGCGCTATGTTCCAAAAGCGTACAAATTCTCCCGTTCAGTACTACGACTGCTTCGATCAGGGTTTCGAAGACCACCACCAGATGACGCCCTCCTCTCTCGCTTGGCAGAGCGCCAAGCATGAGGATCAAAATATAAATGGACGGGCTCAGACTGACGAGTTCGCCAACGAGACTTACACAGAGTTTAGTACAGATATGAGCAACGACTTCAGATCCATAGCATCTCACTGTGAGGACAAACTGAATGAGGTGCGTCTGTTGCTCAGCAACCCACAAGTGCAGAAAGCTGCCCGATCGAGGCGGCCCAAGCGAGCCTTCCATGAAGCCGGTTCCGTTGAGGAGTTGTTTGAGGACGCATTCAATGCGGAGGACTTCATCAGCTTAGCCAATGAAACCTTCCTGGAATACTGCAGCCCGTACAACCACCACCATGAAGAGTTACAAACAGTTGACGCACCGAAAGTCAAAACAAATACCATGCCCAATGTTAATGAATCCATGGAAATTGTTCAAAGTGTGCCCCCCAGTGAGAGTGATGAACTGAAAAGACATACTCCTGGA
Source organism: Thymelicus sylvestris (assembly GCA_911387775.1). Lineage (NCBI taxonomy): Eukaryota > Metazoa > Arthropoda > Insecta > Lepidoptera > Hesperiidae > Thymelicus > Thymelicus sylvestris. The sequence continues at coordinate 184,286 of OU426903.1, forward strand.
GATAAAAGTGAAGACAGTGCAGATAACAGCATCAAGAGACAAGTTGTGTCGTCCTGTGAAGATAAAGTTAGTAAATTAAAAGCATTGTTACAAAGCAGACGTGCACAGAAATCTAATTTAAATGAAACCAAGTTTAACACACCTGCACTGTCTGTGGCTGCACCAGTAACCAGCCCTATATCCATTCCAAGCCAGCCAGAAAACGACAAACATACGGAAGTCATTTTTGCTAAGGACATTGAGCTCCCAGTCACCCCTGAGTCCCCGTGTGTTTTGGACCCTAGCAGCTATTTTGATGAAGTAACTGGCCGGTTCTACTCATCCTCCGCTACTGATAGTGAGGATTCATTTCAAATTGTTTTCTCGGACAGTCCTCTAAACAGACGGAAGCGTCTGCCATCCGACTGTGAATCTGAAGACTCCTTTATTGTCTTTGAAGAATCTCCTGACAGTTGCTACACATCCAATGAAGTTTTCGGTGATGACACTAATGATGCAACTAACATATCGGATTCAGAAGACTCTGATTCTGATTGTGAATCCGACTTGGATTCTGGAGTGAGTGCTATAGCATTGTCCCATTCGTTAACAAGAACCTTCGGAGATTTGACTGAGAGTAGCTTGTATGAGGACAGTAAAAGTGAAGATGTAGTGGATTGTGCATTCAGGAGTGGTGTGGAGATCCCCGGGGAGCTGATTGATGCTGAGAGAGTGGCCGAGACAGGAAGCCAGGACCACAGTGGAGATGGAGCTACCAAAACAGGCCTGCTGCTGGATGAGGCAAGGAAAAGAGAGAGAAAAAAGTTGCCTCAAAAGAAGGTGAGCAATTATATATTTTTCCTTATATATTATATGAAAAGAAATAGTCACAGTGCTTTACTAACAGGACATGCGTCACATTGATGATGTTCACAATAGGTTGTAATGTTTGTTGTGCTTTAAGATCAGTCTAACCTTGGAGAAGTTATGAGCAGCTTGCATTTTAAACAAACAATTCATTTTTTGGTATGTTCAGTTTCTGTTACTGTCATGAGCAAATAGTAATAGTTCTCATGTTATGCAGTGCAGAACTGCAGACTATACAGGTAGGTATATAAAAGTCAAGTTAGGTGAATAATTTATTATTGTTTCCTTGTGTTTTGCCAAATGAAGTTTCTCTGAGGGGTCAGTGTGTGAGGACACTTAGGGCCTTGCATCATTAGGGATTGCATCAACTGCACTCCACACTTGTTTGTCATAATTTAAGATTGCTTAGTGGAATTAATTCTGATTAAAACCATTACTCATACTAAAGCTGTATTGATAATGCCCAGTAACTGTATGTTGTCAACCTGATATGATAATACTGGTATTAATAAACATATAGATAAATAGATGTCACAAGTCACTTTGATGTCTTTATCTACATGGAGTTTTAGCTTCAAAATCAATGTGACCTCAGTTAAGTTATATTTTCGGTCATATTATAATAATTAGTGGTTTAATTTTTTCCTCTAGGTGTCAATTATACACTTAATATCCCTGCTAATATTATTAATAAACATAAACATATCAGAACCTTATAACTTGATGTAATACTTTGCAATAAATGTATTGCACTGTTATTGGATTATTTAAATTGATAAGATAGACATTCAGAGGTTGCAATGTGGAGTTGTAGGGTTTTGAAGATGCCTGCCCGTGCCACCCATGCCACCCGTGGCCATGGTGTAACTTAGTTGACTAGTCATACAATTCTCATCTTTATGGGTGTGGAATACACTTCAATATTGAAATAAAATTGCTTCAATAATAATAATCATTTCAGTCATCAAGTCACTTGTAGTGTTTGACTTTATCAGTAATTGAAAAATATTTTTTTGTTATCAATTTTGACGTGTTATCTTTGGAAAGTGGTTATTTTTACTGAAATAATAAGCAGTATTGTCATGCATATTATACTTATAATGCTTTTGGCCATATTGGGACAGCTTAGAATGCTAATAATTGTTTGATGACATGACGCACAGGTTTTTCATGAAAAAATCATAAGAAGAAATTACGTTGAGGTTGAGATAGTTCACAATAACAATTAATGTTGTATTTAATCGGTGCCGAGCACTCCAATTTCGTTTGGTGTCTGTTTGTTGTATTTTAGAGTTTCTACCTACTTAATTCTTAGTATTATTGTATGCAAAGATTCCTGTTCTGCTGCCTATTGGCTGCATATAATCTACATGTCTGTGGAATTAGAAGCTTCCGAGCTACATCACATGTTGTTATCTATAGAGGAATTACTATACTATTTGTCTATGTATTTGATTGATCTTGGCTTGGCACTGGTTTTCAGTGTATTTTTTTAAATATAAAATGAAAATCTTTTATTGAATTGATCATCATCATAAAAAGAGTTTTATAAATTGTATTGTTTTTTGTGATTGGGAGTAATATCTCTTCATACATATGTTTATCACCAATTTATCAATAATTTTATGATTTAGAAATCTCCAATGAGTACCTATTGCCTGGCAATGTCAATACTCTATACTATGCTCCCTGTTAACTGAACGTCCTTACAACTTTCCACACTGGTTGATCCTTCACGGGCAGTCAAGCACACCCTCTGCTTCATCTGGCCGCTGGCGCCGCGTCACTACTAACTACCACGGTCCGGCGGGAATGAAATGTGTCTATCATGTTTGTGTTAAAATTGTTGAATGTTTATTTTTAACCAACTTCAAAAAAAGGAGGAGGTTCTCAATTCGACTGTTTCTTTTTTATGTTCGTTACCTCAGAACTTTGGACTGGGTGAACCGATTTTGATGATTCTTTTTTTAATCGAAAGCTGGTGGATGTCATGTGGTCCCATATAAATTTTAATGAGATCTGACAATGGCATCCATGATAAAACCATATAAGTCTTAAATTTGTATTAAATAAGCGCGACAAATGGACGAATAACTCAATATCACGCCAACCGATTTCGATGATCCTTTTTTTAATCGAAAGCAGGTGCTTGCCACGTAATCCCACATAAATTTGAACGAGATCTGATAAGTAGTTTTTGAGTAACTTTGAAGTCGGTTATTTTTGTTAGTAAAATTTAGATTATTGTAAACAAGTGGCCCCAGTAACAACAGATACGGCCGGTACGATACTGTAATATAAATAAAAATTAAATTAATAAATTGTGCCGGAATAGAACATTGGACTATAGAAAAAATTTATTTATATTACAATGGGGTTCGCTTGGAAAAAGTAAACCGCATGAAATTTTAATAACAATTATTTATTACTATCAAAAACAAATATTTAACAATTCTTTAATTTTGTATTTTTCCAAAATCTTAATAAATTTAATTTATAATTATCCAAATATTTTATTTCAATTTATCCAACTTACTATCTAAATTACAATTTTGTAGATCTATATGCAAGCCAAAGGGTTAATTTTGAATTTAGGAATTGTTAATAGAGAAAAAATGTATTTAATTAATAATTTCGGGCGCCTGGATGGCTTAATCCATCCTAAAAGTTAAATTGGAAAATTAACATTCAAAATTTATAACAATTTACTAATAATAAACCGACTTAAAATTAACTAGAGTAAGTAACCTAGTCTTAAAATAAATCGTACTTAAATATACGTCGAATAAGGTTGAATGCCCAGTTCCTCAGTGTGTAATGAAAATGTAATTACATACCAGAACGTCGCTATCCAAACTATATGTTATATGAAAAAAAACAGGCGATCAAACATTGTTCATAAGCGTGTTGAAAAAAAACTTGTTAAAAAAACTTGTTGAAAAAACGGTTGTTGGAAAACTTGTTGTAAAAAACGGTTGTAAAAAACGTTGGAAAAAAACAGTTGTTGGAAAAAACACTGTAACAAAGAGAAATACTACGTTAATACTAGATACTAAGTAAGTATCTATTAAATTTTCGAATTTGAAGTTTCAAAAAAGTCTGACAACTTACCCGGTTAATCCGGTGTTTTTCGCAAAATAATCCATTAGTTACGCAGAAAGGTATTTAATTGGAATCCTGTAAGACAACGATCACTATAAGAAATATGATTTCAGCCAAAATTTAATTCGAGACGAAAAAGTTCTTACAAAACTTACCATGAGGCAAAATTAATCGCACATTATTTGGCGAATCGTCGAAGAATATTACAAGTTAAATAAGAATAACAGCATAACTGTTTTTAAATAGAAGTTTTGTCACATTATTTGACCAAAAAGGTAAGAAAAGTTATAAAAAAGCAAATTAAATCACAGCTTCATTTTGTGATCGTTTGACAATCCGACAGGAAAGTAATTTTCCATCGCCGATCCAATACTCGTAAAAATTCGAAAGAAAAATGTAGACAAAGACATAGAGACATTCAGCCAAAATCCAAGGACCATGGAACCAAATACTGGATCCCACGTTAAACTGCATTGAACTGAAGCTTACTGAATTTGAATCGCTCAGTAGCGCCACCAATAGTTGATTTTTTGGAACTAATATTTATTATAGAGGCTCTGTGGCAAACGTCAAGTGACAGCTTGTCAAAGTTAATTCAAAATGACAGCCCAAACAAATGTCAAATGAATGAAATTAATGTTTATAAGTTGTGAGGTTAAGTATGAATGTAAACAAACAATGGGTATGATACAATTTTGTGTAAAAAGGTTTGAAAAACGATTTATTCAACACTAGGCCACGCATGTAACGTAAAATACGTTACATTACCCCCCTGCCAAAAATAAAAGAGGAGCTCCGAAGGAGAAACTCTTTTCAGATGAAAATTCTAAGTTAATAGAGTTTAATAGAGTCGTAAGAATCTACAAAAGTAAGGGAATTAAAGGCGCAAAATACCAAAAGGTTAACGAAATAATCGTTAAAACGAAGAATTGTTCAAGTCGCAAGAGACTCTACAATTTCAAAACTCTACATTGAACTCAGAAGTAATCAAGAGACTACATCAACGAGTACCAATTGAAAGAAAAACCAGCTCTATACTAGCTCTACAAGTACAAAGTCAAAATAGAAAAGCTCTATATTGTCTCTACAAATATCTACAAAGTTATAGAAGAAAAGCTTTAGGTTATCTCTACACTCTTCATTGGAGTCGAAAGTCAATGAGAAAAACTCGAACTCGAACGAAAAATAAGTGAGTTATAACTTAAGTCTAAAAGGTAAAGCAAAAGCTCAAAGTTAAACTTTTCACTCAAAGGAGATGAAAAACAACTAACACGATCGCTACAAAACGAGAGACGCGAAAAAGAATGTAATCGTGATCGACACAACACCATCGACTTTCCGAACACGAAGACATAAAGGAAAAAATACCAAAAGAATGAATTTCGTGGTCGACTCTACACCATCGGCTTTTCGAACACGAAACCACCAAAAGCTTTGTCTGTGATCGGCCCAACACCACCGAACTCCCGAGCACAGAACGAAAAATGTTATTAGTAGCACCAAACAATAGCTACTAAATAACCAAATAAACCAAAACAAATGTTACTGTGACCGGCTCTACTCCACCGACTTACCGTGCACAGAACAAAAAATGTTATTAGTAGCACCAAACAATGGCTACTAAATAACCAAATAAACCAAAACAAATGTTACTGTGACCGGCTCTACTCCACCGACTTACCGTGCACAGAACAAAAGTTGTAATAACAACTACAAACTTGAGCTGTATTACTAAAGAGGTGTGATAGACAACTACACAATGGAGTGCCATCAACAAAAAATGGAAAAGTTCCCGAAAAGGTTACTAAATCCGAAAGTCAAAGCAAAGGTTATACTCTCCCTGCAGTAGACGAGTACAAGAAAGTGTCAATATCCGAGAAGTCAAATCCGGGTATATAACATTAAGCTAGAAACTTAAACTTAACAAATAAGCTTAAAAGTATTACATATTTGTATCAAACAATTATGTAAAATAAAATTAAATTAGTATTACGTTGAAGGGCGTAAACTAAACTAAGAAAAATTAGATCTTTAAAAATATAGTACAAGATCTATAAACAAACTTAAATCTAACTAATTTCTTATGCTTTGGGGAAAAGTTAAGAATTTAATTTAGAATATTCCAAAATGTCCTAAGTAAACTTTTAATATCTAATTATGTAGTACTGCGTAAGTTCAAGTTAATTCCTATCATACATTCATCTCACATGGGTAAATTCTATCATACTTCAAACTAATCCATCCACAAACATAATACCCAGAAACTATCGCCAACGACAGTTCAACAAAAAAGATTTGTACAAAGTGTACACAACCAAAAATTAATTAATTTTAAGGATATCTTTAACATGGTAACGTCCAGTGGAACGTTTTCCTACATCTTTCAAAAGGTAAACATTATCTGAAATTTTATTAATTATTTTAGATTTAACAAACTTAGGAGCAAGTTTAGCCGAAAAATAATGCAATGCATTAGACTGAACAAAATTCCGTCTCCAAACAGTATCTCCCAAATCATAGGAAATGACTTTCCTGCCTTTATTATAATAAGAAGCATTTTTACGATATGCTTTTAATAGAGAAGTGGAAACCAATTCAAAAATTGAACTAAGAGAGTTCAAGGAAGTAGAGTACCTTTCGCGACTACCTAATTGGATATCATCTAAATTATTTATAGAATTACTAAATTTATGTAGCGAAGCATCAATTATAACTTCTCTACCAAACATTAAAAAGTTAGGAGTAAATTCCGTAGCTAAATTAACACTACTATTCAAAGCTAATTGAACATGATTGATAAACTTCGACCACGTACGATGATCGTTTTTAACGTAACAAGCTAAACAAGTTTCTAAAGTTTTATGATAACGCTCAACAGGATTATTTTGTGGCGTATAAAAAGTGTTATAAAATATTTTATCAATATTATAATTTTTCAAAAATTCAACAAAAGTCTTTGAAATAAATTGTTTTCCATTATCGCATACAAAAATCTTTGGACAACCAAATTTAAGGAAAATATCTCTCTCAAGAAATCTACAAATTGATTTAGTAGTGGCATTACCCAATGGACATAACCAGCAATATTTTGAAAATACATCTAATACTGAACAAATGAAGCGGTGACCAGAATAAGATCTAGGCAAAGGACCAATGATATCAATAGATAGCATCGTCATAGGTGAATTTACTATTTTAGGATTAGACATGAAACCAAAGGGAGGAGAATTTGAATGTTTATAAGCTTTACAAACTTCACATTTAGAAATATAATCTTTTACATCTTTAGCCATATTGGGCCAATAATAATGAATTTTTAATTTATTTAAAGTTTTGAAAATACCAAGGTGAGCAGAATCTAAATTATCATGGTTATTACGAATAGTATCCAATATATTTTCTTTAGGAATGACAATTTTCCAAGATAAATTACTCTGAATTTCAAATCTAGGTTTACAGAATCTATAAAGAACGTTATTATCAACTCTATAATTTTTATATCTTAAAGGATATTTTTGACATCCGATGAAAATACGTTTATACCAAGGATCAGTAATTTCATCATCAGGCTGAACAATTTCTGATGGAACATCAATAGCATTAATTTGAATACGAGACAAAGTGTCAGGTACAACATGTAAATTTCCTTTTTTATGAATTATATCAAATGTAAATTGAGAAATACGAGCAGCCCAACGAGCTAATCGTCCACTAGGATTACTTAAACCTAACAGCCATTTTAAACTAGCGTGGTCAGTTATAACAGTAAATTTCATACCTTCAATATATGGTCTAAAATGTTCAATTGAATCTAAAATTGCAAGAAGTTCTTTTTCAGTTGTGCTATAATTAATTTCACATTTACCAAAAGTTCTTGAATAAAATGCAATAGGATGTTGGTTATCATCTTCATCTTTTTGACATAAAACACTACCAATAGCAAATGAACTAGCGTCACAATGTAAGTAAAATGGTTTTTCAAAATTAGGGCAAATTAAAACAGGAGCTGACAGAAGAGCTTGTTTAAGTTGAATAAAAGAGTTTTCACAATTAGAATTCCAATCAATTTGACGTTTAGAGTTTTTACTTCCTCCAGTTAATTTAGATAAAGGAGTAGCAATATCAGCATAACCTTTAATGAATCTACGATAATAAGAACACATACCCAAAAAACTTCGAACCTCTTTAACGGTTTTAGGTTGGGGAAAATTTTCAATAACAGATAACTTAGAAGGATCTGTATGTAAACCTTGACTATCTACAATATAGCCTAAATAACGTAAACGATCTTTACAAAATTCGCACTTTTTTAAATTAACAGTAAGACCTGCTTCTTTTAAACGTGTATAAATTTTACGTAGCAAAGCTAAATGACTTGAAAAATCGCTAGAAACAGCTATTAAATCGTCTAAATATACAAAAACTTGGGAATCAAATTCAGGACCAAATAATCTATCAACTAAACGTTGAAGTTCAGCGGGAGCGTTAGTTAAACCAAAAGGCATTCGAACAAATTCGAATAATCCTTTGCCAGGGATTACAAATGCAGTTTTTTCACAAGAAGATTTTTCTAAAGGAATTTGAAGAAAAGCTTTTGACAAATCGATAGCGGAAATAAACTTAGCACCACGCAAATTATCCAAAATTCGCGATGTGTAAGGTAAAGGATAGGCATCTTTAACGGTAACAGAATTTAATTTTCTAGAATCTAAACATAATCTAGTCGAACCATCTTTTTTCTCTACAGCTAAAACAGGAGAAGACCAAGGGGATTTTGAACGTTGAATAATTCCTTCTTTAAGTAAAACCTCTACTTCATCATAAAGTTCTTTTTGTTTAGCAGGACTAATAGGCCAATAACGTTGTTTAATAGGATCACCAACAGTAACAATTTTGTGTTCCGTCAAATGAGTTAAACCCAAACCTTTCTTTTCATAAGAAATTTCCTCAAAAAGTTTAATGACTTGATCTAATTGATCTTTATCAATACAAGAAAGTTGAACCGAAGAAGTTATAGAATTAATGTTATTATTATTACTTGAATTTAAATTACTTTCAAAAACTATGTTATTAAATAAGTCTTTAGCAAGGTCAAATACAAGCCAAAAGTCAAAACCTAGAATAATATCTGGTCTAAGAGAAGGTATAACCATGAATTCTACCATACGAGTAACGTTGTCACAAGTAATTGGTATATCAATAGTTCCTAAAACATCTTGATGTTTACCATCAGCAGTATAAGCTATGTTATAATTATTAGTTTTAAGTTTAAATCCCAATTCAATAAATTTTAAGTGACTATTAGAGCCTAGAACACTCTTATTAGCACCACTATCTAATAAACCTGAGAAAGTTTTACCACAAACATGGAATTTCAAGAATGGACGAGAGTCGTTATTCTTAGTAAATAAAATAGGAGCAAATTTATTTATTTGAAAAAATACTTTTAAGTAATTACACCAATCTGAAAATTCTTTATGAATTTGTAATGAGTTAGGACGCGAAGAATGAAACGATGTCAGTTCACTGTTTTCTTTGTTAAGAATCCGTGACTGACAGAACTTTATACGTTTTTTGGAATCTCTTTACTAGATTTACAAGTTTCGCATGAACTAGTAGTAACATTTTGCTTACCACATTTAAAGCAAATTACACCTGGAATCTTTTTACAATGCTTGTAAGTGTGTCCAGTTTCTTTACACTTAAGGCAAGTTGAAGTTAATGAAGTTTGAACAATATTAATATTTTTAACTTTACTATCAATATTATAGTGTTTATTGTTATTAGAAACATGAAAATCATCAATTTGTTTAGAAAGACTGACTAAAACTGATAAAGAATCTATAGAACGACCAACCAAATGTATTGAGTACATCGGTAACATATTATGTTTAATAATTTCCAAAAGAGTTGACTCGGCTAATGGATAAGTAAGTCTCTTAGACATATATTCAATTTCTATAATAAAATCTGATAACGATTCACTAGATTTCTGCTTCCTAGTTCTCAAGTTGTATTCTAAATTGTAATCAAAGTTAAGTGTATCAAAACGCTTCAATAATTCAAGCTTAAGTTGCTTCCAAGAAGTTACAGAACCACGAATAGATCTAAACCATTTCAGCGCTAAATCTGAAAGTACCTCAGTAAACGATATGAGTATATGATCATCAGAAATATCACGAGCATAACAGTACTCCTCAAAGGTGAGTAAGAATTCGCGAACACAAGTTTTACCATTAAATTTATATTTGAACTTAGACAAATCAGGTCCTTTGTTACATGAAAGTTTGTTAGGAAAAGATAAATTATTAGGATGAAACGATAAATCCAATAAGTCATTAGAAGTCATAGGCATGGCCTGAGAGTTATTTGCTTCTGCAAGGTTAGAATTATCATTATCAATATTCGAAGTTAAATTGTTTAAGTTATCATCACTACTAGGTGGTTGTAAGATGGTAGGTAAAGATTCCTTATGCGACATGTTTGAGAAGTCCTAAATTTCCAGTGATAACACCGTATTAAATTATTTCAAAAATAAAGTTCAATGAACTCAAAATAAGTCAACAAAATGGTTAGTTAAAAGTACTAACTACAGTTAATAAGTATAAGTGAACTTGGCATTCAATTCACAAAATAAGCTTAGCCTGTATGTAAAATATCATAGATGACACATAAATACAATGGTCGAAATCCCAATACAAAGTTCCAATACAAAAGTTGAAAAGTTAAGTAACAGATATACAAACTGCAAAATATAGGTCAAGTCCCTACGTTCGCAGCGCCAAATTGTAATATAAATAAAAATTAAATTAATAAATTGTGCCGGAATAGAACATTGGACTATAGAAAAAATTTATTTATATTACAATGGGGTTCGCTTGGAAAAAGTAAACCGCATGAAATTTTAATAACAATTATTTATTACTATCAAAAACAAATATTTAACAATTCTTTAATTTTGTATTTTTCCAAAATCTTAATAAATTTAATTTATAATTATCCAAATATTTTATTTCAATTTATCCAACTTACTATCTAAATTACAATTTTGTAGATCTATATGCAAGCCAAAGGGTTAATTTTGAATTTAGGAATTGTTAATAGAGAAAAAATGTATTTAATTAATAATTTCGGGCGCCTGGATGGCTTAATCCATCCTAAAAGTTAAATTGGAAAATTAACATTCAAAATTTATAACAATTTACTAATAATAAACCGACTTAAAATTAACTAGAGTAAGTAACCTAGTCTTAAAATAAATCGTACTTAAATATACGTCGAATAAGGTTGAATGCCCAGTTCCTCAGTGTGTAATGAAAATGTAATTACATACCAGAACGTCGCTATCCAAACTATATGTTATATGAAAAAAAACAGGCGATCAAACATTGTTCATAAGCGTGTTGAAAAAAAACTTGTTAAAAAAACTTGTTGAAAAAACGGTTGTTGGAAAACTTGTTGTAAAAAACGGTTGTAAAAAACGTTGGAAAAAAACAGTTGTTGGAAAAAACACTGTAACAAAGAGAAATACTACGTTAATACTAGATACTAAGTAAGTATCTATTAAATTTTCGAATTTGAAGTTTCAAAAAAGTCTGACAACTTACCCGGTTAATCCGGTGTTTTTCGCAAAATAATCCATTAGTTACGCAGAAAGGTATTTAATTGGAATCCTGTAAGACAACGATCACTATAAGAAATATGATTTCAGCCAAAATTTAATTCGAGACGAAAAAGTTCTTACAAAACTTACCATGAGGCAAAATTAATCGCACATTATTTGGCGAATCGTCGAAGAATATTACAAGTTAAATAAGAATAACAGCATAACTGTTTTTAAATAGAAGTTTTGTCACATTATTTGACCAAAAAGGTAAGAAAAGTTATAAAAAAGCAAATTAAATCACAGCTTCATTTTGTGATCGTTTGACAATCCGACAGGAAAGTAATTTTCCATCGCCGATCCAATACTCGTAAAAATTCGAAAGAAAAATGTAGACAAAGACATAGAGACATTCAGCCAAAATCCAAGGACCATGGAACCAAATACTGGATCCCACGTTAAACTGCATTGAACTGAAGCTTACTGAATTTGAATCGCTCAGTAGCGCCACCAATAGTTGATTTTTTGGAACTAATATTTATTATAGAGGCTCTGTGGCAAACGTCAAGTGACAGCTTGTCAAAGTTAATTCAAAATGACAGCCCAAACAAATGTCAAATGAATGAAATTAATGTTTATAAGTTGTGAGGTTAAGTATGAATGTAAACAAACAATGGGTATGATACAATTTTGTGTAAAAAGGTTTGAAAAACGATTTATTCAACACTAGGCCACGCATGTAACGTAAAATACGTTACAATACATAGCGTGCCTGGTGAGCTTGTGACGTCACAAGGTTAACCTCCAGCCATTTCAACGTATCTAGTAACGTTTCGAACGGGAAATGTTCAATTGAAGTAGTAAATTGTAACTTTCTCTTGCGAATTGGCTTTAATGTCGCATGCGTTTATAAACTCGGCTAGATGGCGACCACTTGACCGCTTCCTGTTTCTGAAGGCACGTCGAGCAGCTAATCCTGCTCTGATCTTAACATCATTTGGGGAGTTTCGATCGAAAGTCTTCCAACTTCCTGGGTTGTAACGAACAACTTTGTGACCAGATGTCCTGGGCTTTAGGGAAGAGAATTGCAGCCAAGTGTTATGATCACTGACTAACGTGAAAGGTTTGTCTGTCACATTGACTGTCAATTGTCATGGTTCAATATACCTTAACCGGGTGATAGTTAGCAACAATGAAATTGGAGATCTAAAATGTAGGTCTGACTTTGTTATAGGAACAACTCATATCATCCCATACATTTTCAAATATCGTCATCGCTTACAAAATGATACATTGTTAGATTCGCTGTTTCCAAGAGTTTGTTCAGCCTTGCTATTAATCCTGCTCCATATGCTCAGCGGTTTCTGAAATCCTCGTGTTTATTTACAAGATGTGATTGGTACCTAGTTATACCGCCAACATCGACCTCCCAGTCAATCTGTAATGTTTAGTCTACAGTAATTACATCCCGCTCTCCGTTCACAGAACGAGAGCCCTTACGTTGCTTTTCTGCAACTGCATCCTTTGTTTAGAGTAGGTATAAGTTAGTCTATTGTTAACCGCCGCCGATTACAATAGTCTGGAAATAGTCATGTATTTCTTTAAAAGACCTCTACGCTTCCATTATGTAGCAAATAAGTCTAACATTTTTCCTGTATAGTTTATGTTATATGAAGTAGGGAAGTTGTGGCATAGAGAGGCATTCTTGATAGCGGCCTTGAGTCTGATGCAGGTTGCGAGATTTGTCACGTGTTGCTTTACGCCGTTCTTAAGACGGTGTATAGCAAATAAATTGTGTTGTTTCTTACCAGCGAATTGTCCGGTCCTTTTGGTATGTCTGTTAAAAGTTATTTATTTATATTCCCCATTCCATGGGAATTTCGAAAATTTGTATACATTATAAAGGAAGGAAGGTTTCTATCTTCAAGGATTTACTGGGCTGGGGGTTTGGTGAGTCAGTTAATCAGGCAGGACTATACATAATAATATGTATGGCCTTCACAATGTCATCAGAATCATGACCCGGACCTCACTTACAGCCTATACTGACAAGAAATCGTTCTGAAACCCGTTTTGCTCACTCTACTATTGATAACTCGAACCCAATTATTGCTACCATGGGTATTCAACGGCCAGTTTTTAAATTAAGAAAACAAATAAGTCATATTTCTGTTGGCACAAGTTCATTTTAATCAGAACCGCTGAATCCATGAACTGGGTATTTTTAGCCACTAACAAACCTATCGACGACTCACCGCAGTACAATAAAATATAAATAAGTAGGTTGGAGGATTTTACTAAAAAGTTCTCTATTTAGACCTGATTCATTGCTGAAAAATGGAAGTGATGATTAGGTCCCATTGTGTTTAATATTTCATTGATTGGACTTAACGAAGCGAAGAAGTGAAAATGGTTCTACCTAGGAAGTCTAGGAACACAAGGAAGGTCTAATAAATTCCAGTTTGCTAAGTAGGTATGCATTGAGTGCACGGTGATTAACGATGTCGTAAAGAAGTTCGCCGTCGTCTTTGTGTTTCATAACGTATTCTCGACACGGTCACGAAGTGTTTGTATTGTATCTGTACGTGCAAAGGCCGCGCGCATGTCTGCCTTCAAGGCCTCGCCCAGGACGTAACTGACACGTTGATGATTAAGGTTGTCATTTCAGCTGACCCTTTCTAAGCTAGCTCTTAGCTTTCTAGCTCGCCGCTCTATCCGCATGAAGCTGTAAAGTCCGATAGGGCCAACAGCACCTGTCCAATATAAAAAAAAAACTATTGTAACCTTGTTATTTGCTACCTCATATTCCATGATCTAAAATGAACCGAACTTTTATGCGCGTTTTGAATGTAGTCTGAGAGCCAGTAAATAACTAGATAATTCACCTATATTAGTCTGCGGTAGCGTATCTATACAAGAAATAACCAAAGAAGACGAATATATATTTGTATGTCAATAGGCGGTAAGTAAGCAAATGGCCCCCCTAGTTTTTACAGTGCCCCTGCCGCCCACACCACACCAAGGGCTTCGCAACTTATTTGTGGCACGCAAAGAGGGCATTCCTAATGCAAACTTTCCATCCGTAATCTACGTCTTTATGCGATATGGTAGCCGAATAGTTGGATCATTACTATAATGCGCACAAGCAATCGGGGGCCCCGGGGCCCGCATCTCCTTCCAATTGTATTATTGTGACTAACGGCAGCCACCATGATGTCATCAATATCAAAATCAACGACCTCCAGACCAGCGCCGCGCGACCCGGCGGCCCCGACGCGTCATTCGCCACGTAATCAAATCTGAATCGACGTGACGTCACGCGATGACTCTTAACTGATCCAATCTTGTGTAAACAATAGTAAGATAATATGTTTAATACGATAGATGCTAATGACGGTATGGAAAATTGTAGAACTGCCTCGACACAAGCCTTCACCGCTTGTCTGCCCAAGTAAGACATGATATTTACGCTGCAGCTGCTACGCTGGTTTGAGATCTCTCCTTGACAAACTTCTACACTACCTACTATTCCTTGTTACAAGTAGAGTTTTTCCGGCTAAGAATCCATTTTTTAGATGTCGTTAGTAAAATTCTTTCAAACTTTTTTTCACGCTTCCTGATTTCCTCAGATATTTTTCAGTTGTTGATAGTCTGTAATCTTGATATTCTTTTCTGATAATTTTGTAAATGTTCTTACATAAATAATTTTTCTCGTTTTTGTTTTCCGATCTTAACGGTTTTTTATTTATTAATTCGTTTCTTCTGTTTTTGACATTTTTGGTTCTGTCTGAGATAATGGACTGTCGTTTCGTATTTAGGTTGCTATTAAACTGTTATAGTTAACTTGCTTAATTTTCTCATAGTACGTCTCAGCATCATCATTTTCTGCAAATTCAAAGCTTTGATGTATTTCTCGTGCTCGTCTATGGTTTTTAGTGAAAAATTGTTACTTTTATAGTTGGCTCTAGATTTTTTGGTGTTGGTTAACAATACAGTACTTCTCACAAGCATGTGGTCGCATGTATTAGTAATTTTATTTTTTAGGTTTGATAGTATATCTGGCTTTTATTTTTATTCGGAGAAAGCCATGTTCAAATGTTCTTGCTTTTCTTTTTGAATAGGCTGTTGATAACGATTAAATTATTTGCCCAGCAGAACTGAAGGAGGGTTTCACCTCTCTTGTCTCCTCTTCCGAAGCATGAGTTTCCTAATATTCAGTCTTCTCCTAATTCATATTTTGGTCAATTCGAGTATTAAGTCACCCATGATTATAACGTTGTGATTATAAAATTTGTGGATATTCTGCTTTTATTCAAGAGGAAGGGAATGTGTGGGAGTATCAGCGACATGTAAATAATGCGCCTAACCCATATAGTTGGAGAAGACATTGAAGTTGGAGCCCATCCAAATAAACATAATGAAGCTGAAAACAGAACTCAATTTCAATTGTAATATATAATTATTGTATGTAAAATTAGCAATGATTCGAAGCGCGCGAACCATTAACATTCATGTACCGGCGCCGCCTGCGGCGGCGCAGGAGCCGCGGCGCGAAGATGCCCAGCGGCCAGCGCGAGCGTGCACGTGTATGGAGACGTCACAATAATCTTGGCTCACTATCTAGTAGAGAGAACTTCTTCAATGAAAATATATTCATTCAATTTATGTTACAAATGATCAGGATTTTTGCCCGTTGAAAGTTGAAACCCTTCTGTAAAAAATCCACTTGAAACACCTGTTAGTTCCTAGAAATTTGTAATTCATTTAATGCATGACATTTTAGTTCGGCCCTGGGCTAGATGTGGTTACAAAACTCGTGGACGTGGTTCTAACCCAATGGCTAGTTTGAATTTCAAAACGCCTGCAGCCGATAGCACGCGGCACGCCCGCTACACGTGAGACTCGTGTTTATAATATGTTATTTCAAATTGGCTATTACATCATGTTTCGTATAAATATTGGTATCGACCGGGCGGCCGGTGGTCACCAACTTACCGATAGTTTGTCAATGTTTTCCTTGTTTTAAGCGTGTTTTTATCAATATAAAACAAAAAGTAAATTTCTGGTTATGCATTTGCATACACAAAAATTCATTTCATAGTGAATCAGTCTCTCCACTTGACCTCTTTACCGTGACTTGGCGTTAAGTGGCTAGCTAGATAGCTACGATCACGTTTAATAGGTCTGGCCAAGTCTGGCGCTAATTAAGTAAGGTCCAATTTCAGTTACATACATATCCATGTATGTACCCATGTAGGACCATTCCTATTCTATATTTTGCAGGAGCCTAATAAACTATCGATATAATTGAACCAGTATCAGTCTCAGTCCTAAGTTTATCACAGTTGTACACTTTCTAGTAGAACTTCGCATTCCGTAACAAAAAGCTTTGTCTGTGACAACGAACAATGACAGTGTTCAGACTGTTCAGTCCATTGTTTATTGTGAACATTTTTGTCACGTTCCATTGTCAGTGGCCAAGCGATACCGCTATACATAGTATGCAATTAAATATGTTGCCACTATCGGCCCGCACTTTTACTCGGTGGGTTTGGCAGTTGGCTCTGACACAAATGTCGCTGTAGGTACTGTCTGTCTGTGAAGTGCACATTCCAACGTCACAAGTGAAGGATGTCAGCGAGGTGATGATATGACATTTGTTGGAACTGGCTTTGTTTGAGCAGTACGGTACATCACTAGAAGGAGTACTTTTTACTCAGTGTCGTCAGTACACAACACTTGATTCGCAAGGATTAATAATAATAACGCTTCACACTCAGCCCCACACTAGGATTCCCTGTGTCGTGGGTGCCATAGACAATACACAACATAGACAAGGACATTCACACCCAGACCGAGAACAGAAATTCAAACTCATCATTCTAATTTCCGCCTCGCCGGGAATCGAACCCAGGACCCTTGGTGCGGCGATCCGGCATGGTAACCATTGCGCCACACGGGTCGTCAGTGTTTCAATGTTTGGTTTAGCTTCCTGTACTACTATCAATTGTATCTGTAGTTTACTTTAATATTACAAATACAACAAAGAACAATAAAATTGTTCACATGTAATTTTGTAACATCTGACGTGTCGGTCATTTCCCGGAGGGGTAGAGCGAGACGGAAATATGTAAACAGTTCGAAGTAACAAATGACTCAACATTATGCTAAGGAAAGTATGAAGAAATAACTGTGAAATACATTGCAATTTGTACCATAGTCATTGCTCACCAAAGATGTGGACATACAGAATTACAGATGTAGGCTGAGCACTGGGCAGTCATTTCCGTGAATGTTTTACTTACATTAACTTAGGCATGGCAGGACCTAGAAACCTATCATTATTATTTTTTAATTTATTCAACTTACATCTAACATTACAGAACATTTCCAATGCGTTAGAGTAATATTATCACATTTAAAATTTTATTAAAAAAAATAAAATTAAATTCATCATCATTCATAGCATTAAATTCATCAAGCATTAACTATAATTAAAATCACAAATTTATTGATTTGTCAAAGTTACTGTAGTGTTATTTAATTGTGTGTAATAATAATAATAATAATCATTTATTTCAGATTTAAAATCCATAATAATGTAATGTGTATTGAAGTGTTATTTAATCTGATGAGCACCTTCAATATAGGCATATTCCGCTACTATCTGTACTAAAACTTATTTAGAATGCCCAAAAAAAAAATTATGAAATATTTACGTGGTATTGTTTTTCTTGACTGATGAGTGTAGCAATAAATTGTTTATTGTTGACGGGTGAAGATATGAGAAGTCATGGTATTGATAACGAAGCCGAGGACTCGATATCGCCCCTCCCCCCGCCGCCCGCACCGCGGCGGGCGTGGCTTCCCTACGCTCGTGCGTACGATACGTTATTACGGATGGACGGTCAAAATACTCGCCCAACTACAATACATGTTTGTGAACAACATGTTTATAAAAATTTGCAGGCGTTCCAAGTTATTTTAAACACAAACGCTAATAGAAAAATATAAGTTTAGAGTTATTAATGATGCACATGAATTGTAAATTATTCTATAATCAGCTTCTGCGTCTCTCATTGGTATTCATCATTAGGTACATACTTTAATTAAAAAAAAAATGATGTTGTTCCGAGTTCCATTCTGTCTGTACTCTGTAATGTTAACCTGGTCCCATGTGTATTGTGCTTCGATCGCTTATAACAAGAAGATTATATATCGATGATATTGCTTATTGCAGGTCCAGTTCTCCGAGCAGCCGCCGAAGGTGCACGTGATGCGGGTGTGGGCGTTCGCGGCGCGGCAGGCGCGCGCCGGCCACTGGGAGCGGCACGCGCTCGACCGCGAGCGGTTCAAGCGGAGGTCAGTGCAGCACTCAGCAGTGGTCACACCTTACAGCTTACAGCTTACACCAGTAAAGCCGCCCAACTTTATCATGGCTCTCAACTACCTCTCAACTACGCCCCGGCTAATTACATAGTACAGTCACCTGCAGAAAAAAGTAACCCATCTGTTTATTAACACACAGTAACAGATGGGTTACTTTTCTCTGCAGGTGAATTTACATATAATTAGTGTAGTTGACAGATATTATCATCTTGTGTTCATGTTGAAGCCAGCGGTGGGCGCGGTGGCACCCACCGCTGCAAGTACGTAACACTCACTGTCACGTAAAGCAGCAGGAGTAGTGTTACAGCCTGTTCCCCCTACTCGAACTGATATAAATATGATCGGCTCGACATCCGACAGATGAAGGCGATCGAAATCCAATACGATTTTGGAACGTGGGCAAAACATCTTGCAGTACTTTCCTGTACTTTCTGTGTCACACCTGACTAAAACGGTCTCGTTCTTCGTGCTTCGTCACTCGTATGGCAAAAGGGCTACTTCAGGCATTTTAGAATGGGTTTCATGGGAAAATCAACATGATGGAAGTGTTCAGTGCCGTTTTCAGTCTTCTTTCTCGTATATGAAGTGTAGTTTTATTCAGGGACGGTTCTGAATTGTGATAAAACATCTCGTTTATTATGTCGCTGGCTACCTGCGATTATGATACGCAAAGTAATGTAATATATTACGTAAATTACACTACGTGATGATAACGATATACTGAGCCTGATAGGGAATTTGTATATCACTGTAACTAAGCCACGTAAGAAACAGGCCACACAACCATGAAACTTCGAGTTATTTATACGGGGTCCAAACCAACCTCCCTGGTTAACTGGTGTGGGACCAATTTCATTAGGGCTGCCACGCCGTTATAATACATTCGTAATCTATCGCACTGATCGCACATGTTATCACAAAAAATAAAACAGAAAGGATAAGAGTTATGATTAGAAAGAGAGGCAACATCTAGATGAATATAACTGTTGCCGATTAGCACTGTGCGACCTGAATTACACTGTATTGTGTCGGAGCAAGTGTCGCTATTTATTTAAATAATTTTGTTTAGTGACCCTTCTGTACCTATAGGTACTATTATGTATTCTGTTAACAACCGACAGCTGATAAAAACCGTTATCAATTTACAGGATAGCAGATGTAGAAATGGCAGTGTCCTGGGTCCTCAAGCCGCAGCATCGATCAAGAGTCATGTTCCAGCGGTTTATGCCCTGGTGGAACGCGCAGAAGAGGAAGGAACTTGCCGAGAAGAAACAGAAGGAATTGGAAGAAAAATTAAAGCAAGAGAAGGAAGAAGCCGAAAAGCTTGCTATTGCTAAAGAACAAGAAAATTCAAGTGGGAACGAATCATCGGATACCACTGTGGGTGACGAGAAACAGGTTGATAATAAATTAAGAGATAAAGAAGACTTAGGCGGAGCGATAGAAAATATGCAAGAAAATACAGAAGTTAGAGTAGAAGATTATAGTAATGAAATTGTTAATAATGTAAATTGTAAATTAGATACAGTTATAAATTCAGGAAGCGTGGTAAAGTCGGATGGTACAACAGGAGAAAGTGTACAGATGGTTGAAAATAGTGTAACAAACAAAACAGGTACATATTGTGATGAAACAGGTACAATCTCAGACAATGAAATTGTAATCAAAGGACCAGGAAAAGAAAAACTTAGTAATGGGTATAAAACTGTAAATTGTAGAATAGGTAATGTTAGTGAGGACAGTCTAACGGGGCGCGGTCCAATTTTACATGAGAAATTAACTAGACACCCTCTACTCGGGAACACGGATCGCGACACAGAGCATTTTGTAAAAGACGATAGGGATGTGGAAAGGGGCGTAAAGTTGGAAAATAATAACTTGTTAAGGAGTGAGTGTAAGGTGGCGTGCCTCCAACACGAACGAGCGTCATAGCATTGGTTATATAAACAGGCAGGGGCGGCTGTACTTTAAGTGCACTCGTGCGCCGAACTGCCAGATTTTTATGTTTAGAAAAATAAAACAAAAAATGTTTAATAGTGTCTGATTAACGATCTATTCAGTATTAATGAAATTATGATTAACCAATTTAAGCTCTTTGACAAAGTATTAAGACTCATTATCGCGAAAATCGCTGTAAAATGGTTCACGGTGCGCTAGCCAAAGCGCACGGCGACTGCTCATACAACTTCTATGAGATGCAACCGAAAACGCCTGGCGCGTGAGACAGAGCTAGTTCAATAGAAAATGTACGGCGAATTATGACGTTTTGGAGCGCCGCACCAGCAGCGAACCGAAGATTACCGAGCGGAACAAGGTTTCACGAAATTCGCGCGCGCTTTTAGTAGCTAACATAGTGATTAAGTACTCTGTGGTAGCTAAAAGGAGTTGCGTTTGTTTACATTCTGCAAGGATTTTCAGTATTATAATATTATAGTTTTACTGAATTGTGGGACATTGTGTGTGAGTAAATAGCTGTGAAAATGAGTATTAACTTTAAAATCGAACATTTTGGAAGTTAATTTATTTTAGAAAATAAAACTTTTCAACAAAAATTGGAATTAAAATTGGCAGGATTATTTTTCAAACACTCATCTACTCGTATTTATTTTTCAAACAGTCATCTAAGGACACTTTTAAGACGAATATAACTATACAAATCCATCCAGCCGTTTAGAAGGTCTACGCGCGAAAATCATAACCGTTCTTTGGTAGTCGTTAAAAATAAAAATACGCTGATACAGTGCACCACCACTTCTAGGATCCACCAGCCGCCACTGTAAACAGGGTCAACTTACATGAGAATATGTTTTAGCATTTTGCATCGATCTGGATGATGATATACATAGATGAGAAGGGTAGCGGATACCTGACCTGTTTATTTGTTAGCGTTACATTGGAATAGTATCGGCGGACTTCACAACACCGCTAAAACTCGAACGGAACGATCGTCGATGGCTCGGTAACTCGACGGCGTTGTATCATGTAACCTCGGATTGTGATACTTGAATTCCCCAGGCGCGTCAAAATGTAAGGAAACAAGAAACAGACATAACCTTAAAAAAATATTTTTAAATAAAACATGTTAAAAATACACCAAGGTATATAGATATATAATAATGTTGCAAGTAATTGGCAACAGTTTGAGTGCATGGATCGCGCCTGGCAGCGGCGCGCTCGTCCGCTCAACCGGGTTAGTTAATAGGTTAGTTAATAGGTTAGTTGCCGACCGCCGGGTGTCTCGGCCTTGGGGTTGCATTCCCGTATCATACAGTGGACGGTCTTATCCGACGACGAGACCTCCATTCAAGGTTCGTGACGACCGACTACAAGTAGTGGCCAAATATCTTCAAACGACACGAGAAAATAGAATAGAATAAATAAGAAACATCAGAAATAAACACAGCATATTTTCAGTGGACCGATCACCGTCGGTATCCGCGGCGCCGCGGCGGTGGACGGTACTGTCTGTGCGGCATATCGGAAATGTGCTACAAACAGTAACTTGTCTGTTTCTATTGCAGTACTATCGTCGTGTCGTTGAAAACTGTTCTTTTTATAAAGAAACGAATGAAATGATATGTATTGTGCACCGAGACTGTTTGCATGTTATATGGATTTCTCAGGAACCGCGATCACATTCACGAGTTGACTGCTTCCATCCACCGGGTGACCTGTGACCTGTGCTCACTGAACTGTTCAACTACGATTCCACTAATGTGTAAAGTGTAAGATACAAGTTTGTATATGTAGATCACATCATTTGTATAGTAAAATGTTTATAGACAACCTATAGGAGCCAGTGCTCGTCACACAGGTCACACTAGCCCGATGCGAGCAACGATGACGTCACTGGACACGGTTGCTATGCCTCAAGATTCTAAACTCCTGTCGTTTTTACCGTCGCGTTCATACTAGCAACGCCGCTGGCGTAGGTACAGTCGGCAAGAGGTGTGCTGGGCATGATACAAAAACATTCCGATATTGCACAAAGTTTTCATATTATCAATGTTAAATCGTACCTGAGGTACAGGTACCATTTACCATTGACAACAAAAAATTTGTAACATTAAGCAATATGGAACGTTTTTGTATCATCTGCATACCTGATGCCTGCGCTGACAATGCTGACTGTACATTGATCTCGTTGGAGTGGCCTCTTGTAACCCACGCCGTCAGGTCGAGGCAGTGGGATGATGTTTCACTGGGAATATTTTTGTGATAGTCGCATTCTGAACTGCGCCATGAAATGAGTCCGCTGCGGATCGCCGGCAGCACGGACAATCCGCGGAGGGTGTCTGTACATGTTATTGTCTAACGGCCGGTCTCAATAATGTACTAACAGATGGAAGACTGTGGATAGGGCTGTCATCTGTCATATTTGGCAATTTTTCAGAAGCAAAAATTGTCAAATATGACAGATAATATACCCTATCCACAGTCATCCATCTGTTAGTACATTATTGAGACCGGCCTTAAATGTTAATTTGTTATTCATATGTTAATGTATTCAGATAAATAAGTCAGATGTTTGTGAGATTCCATCGTTTATAGTAAGTTGCATTTTTATACCGCGAGTAATAAGATGATCGTAATAAACTCGTCTCGTGAATCGCGAGCGGCGCCGGCTGGAGTCCCGCAAACATTCTGTCAGATGCAATATAATATATAATCCGCGCGCGATCAGAATGGGATGCGACCTTTTGGAACTGAGACGCTTACGTGTCATCGGCAAGCCGTAGCGTCGGCAACAATGATATTTATTTATGTACACTTTATTGACCACAATATAAAATATTGAAGAACAAATGGCGAGCTTAATGCTTTTGCATGCATATTGTATGTATAAAAAAGGTAAACGTGCCAAGAGGGCGCTGAAATTGAGGCAGTCGAATTTAGTCAGGTGTAGCGATTTCACTATGACATTTAACAGCTGTATAGAAGATTTTGTAATTAACACAGGCGGTAAGTATTTTATATAAAATATAATATGCTTTAATATTATAGACGAAACAAAATAATTTAAAATAGCACGTCCCTAATTGTGATCTCCATCATCTACAGTACTTAGATAGTCTGTTTACATTTTTATTCTATTTTTCAGATGACGAAAACTCTGATGATGATTGCCACGAAGCAAATAGGCATTAATGTAAAATAATGTATCTAAATATTTTATTGAATTGATTACAACCATGAACATTTTTTATATATAACCATTAGGATAGATCGCAGAAATAATTAATTTATAATTATTAATACTAGGTAATACTAAAAAATAATTATCCCAATTGTTCAGCATTTTTTTTGCTAACGCTACTTAAGAACTTTTGTTTTTGATTTACTTCGACAAGGTTCCATACCAATTTCGTTGCGCGCGGATTATAATATATATTTCAATATTTAATATTTTATTTTAGGTTGTTTCACAACAAAATATAGTATAATATATTCTTATTGTTTTGTACAAAATCATATAGCTTCTGCCATTTTGTAAATAATGTAACAAAATAATTTTAATATATTACTTGAGACACAAGTACCTTTCGTTGTATAAATAAGGTAAAATTGTGATTCGTATTTAAATCATGGGTTTGGTTCACATAAACGTAACATAACTACAAATATTGTCTTTTATTGTTGAATCTGCTGGCTGCTGAAGGAATATGTCGAAAGGAAAACAAAGTAAAATATTTATAAGTCTGGTTTTATTTTATGTCGAGACACTGATACCATTAAGAATTTAGTAGTGAGGATCAGTGCGACGGACCCGCGGACGGCGGATCACTAGGTATCAGTCAGCATACTCGGCATGAAGGTATCCGATGATGTTGGAGTAGGGCGCCCGGAGGGGCGGCGACGGCGGCCCCCCGCGCCCCGCGGTGCTCGTACAGCTGCGCGTACTGCAGGCCGCTGTACTCGCTGTCCGCCTGCAACAACCCCGGACCGGACCCGTCGATATGACAACAACAAACGTGATAGATGCGAGATAATTTGTACAGTACCGTACCAGTTGGGTACCTGGCCTTACTTTACAATTTTAGCCGAGCTCTCGTGATATGTTTCGGCGGTGTAAAGGCAACAGGAAATCGGAGAATTTGCCGACCCACCTTTATAAAATGTAATGTAACTACGACCCGTGAGCGCATGGTGGTGCGTGGTTACCATGCCAAATCGCCGCGCCAAGAGTCCTGGGTTCGATTCCCAACGAGAAGGAGAGAATGATGAGTTTGAATTTCTGTTCTCGGTCTGGGTGTGAGTGTTCTTGTCTCTACGAGTATGTTGTCCATGGCACCCACGACACGGAATCATAGTGTAGGGCTAGCGTGTGAAGCGTTATTTTTTATTTACTGTAGGTAGAATAAAACAGTCATACATATAAATCGTTTTGTACTTCCACCACGTGATCAACTTTTCGTTTCCTTGAGCAGTAAGTGGCTGCAGCGAGCGCCGCCACCGCGCCCAGCGCCAGCCCCGTCACCGATATGGTTATGATGTACCACGGCACGACTCTCTGCTCTGAGGACAGCTCATCTGGAAAAAAAATATCATTATTACAAGCTCCTTTGATCCGAATGACGATGATTTAAATAAGGATCTGAACTGAACTTATAGGCCTAGTTAACATTAGCGTTCAGTGTTAGTCCGGTTAGCAGTTGTAATCATTATTTGATTATGGGCCCAAAAATACCTCGCGAATTGTTCCTCATCTATGCAGCCATTATACGTGACCCCCGGGGCCCGGGCCACAGGGCGCAGGGGCCACTAGAGCGGTCGCTCGCGGTGGCAAGAGACGCTAACAATGACGGCCCCGGGGCACGTCACAACCACACCACATCGCAGCGACAAAATGTGGTCACGTGTGAATAGTGACGTTGCAGCTTTTTGCAGTTGCGTTGTCGCTGGTATTGGCTGGCAGTTGGCAGTGGTTGCTCAGTCAGTTCGACTGGGGGCTGGGGCTTTCGTTACAGAGTAGCTATACCTGAGTGGATGTCGTTGTGTGCCCGTGGCCGCTAGTGCGCGGTTTCGCTCATCGCTGGTAGTTGCGATGTCGTCGGTATCACACACGCGGTCAATAATGACGACTCATTTCCATACAAATTAACGTCCGCCCACTTGGTTGTGGTAGGTACGTGTGGGTCGACCCCATGCAGATTCGTACTGTCTGAGCGTTTCACGAACCACATGGGAGCAAGGACCCCTCGACACATGTCAGTGACGGATTAAGAATACTTGATGCCCTAAGCAATCCACGCCTATATGCGTATGTCAACGTGGTTTTTTTGTGCTTCTTCTGGTGCCCCCTCCCAGACGTGATGCCCTAGGCAATTGCTTAATTTGATTAAGGGTTAATCCGTCACTGGCGTCACTGCACATGATGCCCCTGACTTACCTATAAGTAGAATCAGTTTAGTAGCCACGATCACGTCGTCAAAATCTCTCAGGTTGGACAAATAGCTGGCCTCACACCGTATTTCAGTGTTGTTGTAACTTTCGTCTAGAACAATATCGATGGCCGCAGATAACAAAGAAGTGTTGAAATAATTGTGATTGTCTGTAATAAATGATTAGGTACTTTAAATAAATATAAACACATTATTGATATCACAATATTAAAAACCTCTGCTAATCCATTTTTAACCGACTTCAAAAAAAGGAGGAGATTCTCAATTCGACTGTATTTTTTTTATGTTTGTTACCTCAGAACTTCGGACTGGGCGAACCGATTTTGATGATTCTTTTTTTAATCAAAAGCTGGTAGCTGTCATGTGGTCCCATATAAATTTTATTGAGATCTGACAATGGCATCCCTGAGAAAACAACATAAGTCGTAAATTTGTGTTAAGATGTGCGCGACAAATTGACGAATAACTCAATATCACGCCAACCGATTTCGATGATTCTTTTTTCAATCGAAAGCTGGTGCCTGTCATGTGGTCCCGAAATCTGATAAGTAGTTTTTGAGTAACTTTGAAGTCGGTTATTTTTTGTTAGTAAAATTTAGATTATACTACATGAAAAGCCGGCTAGACCACATATCTCTAGCGTGCCACACTGCCACAGGCAACGAGGCAGGTGGTAGGTGGTAGTACCACCGTGGTACACTGGCCGGTTCCGTCCATCACTGATCTAGGCTACAGCGAACAGCTATGTACAAATCTCACCTTTCAGTCGAATCCAAGAAAAAGTCGTATTTTGCCCGTTAGCAGCCGTACAGGTATGAGAGAATCTATCCCCGACTTTGTAAAACGTTACATCGCTTAATTTTGGTTCCGTGATTAAAGTTATTTTCTCTTCTGAAAGTCACAAAAACGAAGACATTATTGTATAAAAACATTTTACATGTGATAATAATCACTGCCATAATTGAAAAGTTTCAATGTATATGTTTAAATCGAAATAGGTATTTAAGCAGTAGTGGAAACAGCGGCAAGAAACTCCTTAGGAGAATATATTCTTTCTAGTTTACAGAAATCGAAATCGTGTCCAAGCAGTGCAAGTGTTGTCTCTAGCAGTAACAGACAGCTACGATACGCTGTGATACGGCAGACACGTGCCATATCTGTTTCCTACATTTTACAGTTGCTACAACCTGTGCTACAACCATCAATTCTGACAATTTTTTTATATAAATTAGACACATCCACAATAAATCTGATTTGATTCGATCCATCCATGCATAAGCCCACCAGTTTTAAAACATTAGTAACTACAATCAGTGTTGATTTCCGCCTCCTGAGGATGGGTTGCTGCCAGCCGTGCAGCCGGACAAGACGAATCTAATGTGGAATGAATAGCAGGCATTGCACCTGTAAGCGGTCATTGTCGCCCATGGTCATCTCTCATCACTCATCAGTTACACCCCCAGGCCCCAAGCTGCACCGATGCATCGGCTACGAAAGGAACAAAAAACTGGCTCTCAAGTTGTCAACCCCTCAGCGGCTCAGCGGCATCAGCCGGGACACGACGAGTCGTCTGGTGGCCGACTCGACCAAGAGAGTAGAAACTATTTACGTTTTGGTTTATCCTTCAGGAGTATGGTAAGCGTGTTGGATCGTATGTTTTCCGTCGTCGAGCTATTATCCGGTAGATAGTATGATTCACAGTATACAGTGTCGGGCGCTTCATTTGTTTCGGGGTTTATAGTCGCTGTAATGACCTCTCCGGTGTCTTCATGGACGAGCTCTGAAATATCGGCAAGAAATCAATCAGTATGTAATACGTACTGAAAAATTTTAACTAAATTCCGCTAGTTTTACACAATGAACGTCAGCGTCATAGCGTGGCGCGTGGTTTCTTCATGAATTCTTAAACACGAGTGCTCGAGCTGCTCGAGCAGGCACAACTTCAATGATTTTATTGAGCTATCTCAGTTAAGAATCGATTTTATATTGATTAATAAAATTCAATCAAACTTTAATTAAGATTGCGAAGTAGATAGCTTGTGTGAATTTTAATGTTCTAAATATATTAATAAAATTAATTTAATTTATTTCAAATTAGGACTGCGACAGAAATCAAAGGAACGCTTTCTGTGTCCTAGACAAGAAGGTGGTTGAATGTTCGGAACGTCTTATTCGATCGGAGGCACTATTCGTTGTACCTTTATACCTGTGCAATACTGTTTACGGGAGGTATGTATCCGGAAATCGATCACCAGTGCCTAGTGCACCTAGAGCCTACCTCTAGCTAGGACGCTGACTGGGGAGTGGAGGCCAGCCCGGCCACACTTCCTGGTGACTATTTTGCATAAGAAGCACTGAACTTTCATGTATTGTATCTCAAATGTAAGGAAACCGCGAATATTTCGCACCCAGTGTTGCGGCCGGGCGGCGGGCTCTGACGATCTTTGTCATTTCAATTACCTATTACAACTTACTGCCATTGTGGTACATCCTAATTTTAACGTTTTGAGGCATGTTGTGCGATTTGCAAGTCACATTGACCTCCTCGCCCGCGAGAACCTTGGTTGTTCCCTCTGGGTATATACTGGTGTACGGATATTCTAGAAATAGGTACCAATGTTATAAATTGTGTAAATTAATTTATAAAAAACTTTTTATGCTGATTAAATCCGTGTATTGTTTTTTTTACAATATGCCAATGATATTAGAAGTGATACTAGATTTGTTTTATAATTATCGTGTGGCCCGTGGTCCGTGGTCCGTGGCCCTTCCCGAACTTCACGGTGGACACTGACCACGTACGCTACTGTGACGATGGACGTGCTGTCGTGCAGCTCACACAATATCGAACCAATACTCACCAATTCCTTCCACATTAAACAGATGTAATTGTAAGTAACACAGGAACGCCAACAAACGCATTTTGTGGCCCACATAATCTGTTGTCACTCTTATTATTTACAAACTTTTGAGTTTATAGGCAAGCTAGATCGGATAGATCGGCCGGGTCTCCACTGCACTTGACAATAAAATTAAATAAAACACAATTATGCAAACACGAGGATGACCGTCCGCACTCCGCACCGATCAGAAATTAGCTTTGTCATCTGATTTACAGGAAAGTATTACAATTATTAATAATTATAACATACTCTCTAAATAAGTTCATTGCAAAAATGAATACCTATATCCTATATAACTACTATCGATAACTAAAACATTTTGGGCTGGAATATCAAACAAGAATTTTTAATATAGGTAAATAGCCGCCAAAATTTGTCCATTCATGGGGACATCAGAAACACAACATTCATCTCCGATACGTTCCCTGTTGCCAGCCAGAAAATAATCGGGGAACCGAATTATTGGGTCTCCGACATCGCGACAGAACACCAGGGACCTGTCGCCATCGCGCCGCGGTGCCCATTGTCCAGCGAGGTGCACAGGCCACGGGCAGGAAAGTTCGCTTGGACTCAAGTACAACCGTACGTACCCAGATTACCTACACCTAAATAAAATGTACTTATGATAATTAATAAGCAACGGCTGCGTCGAGTATGGTTGTCGAATTATATTTGTAGATAGATTTACGGTTATTTCCCAAAGCGAAGCAAGGTCAGATTACTAGTTCTAAGGTACACAATATGTGTATATGTATAGGTACAAGTACATTATGTATCTATCATTGATTTAGCAATATACGATATTAGCGGTTTCGAGATCGGCGAGGAAAACAATATCGCGGCAGGTCCGGACTGCGGGCTGCGGGCTCCGGGGCACGGCCCAGTCCGGTCAGTGACTCAGCCCGCGCACTCGGAATAACCACTGCATAGTGTTATTCTTCCTGTTTGTCGTTGTGGACGCTGATTCTCACTTTTACTATCATTGAATTTGAATTGTAATTCCACAGACAATATTGAAGATGCGATGATTCCATAACTATGCAAATTCTCAAGAGTAGAGCTCTGATGTTCTACATTAATTACAGCCCTATAAAATCTCTATATTTTTCTACCTTAGTTCAACATTCCAAAAAAGGCAGAAGAATCAATTTGTATCACTTATCGTTAACTCCAAAGGTATTGTTCAAGTGCACAACTTGAAGAGGGAAGTGCTGCTCTCGAACATACTCTTCGCTAGAATTAATTCCACTAGAATCGTCTCGAAAATTGAAAATCTGATTTGACAAAATGACATTTATTCAGTTTTGGAAGTTAGGCGTGAACTGGCATCAGATCGGAATATTTATTATAAGACTAACAGCTATAGTCGACAACTTTCACAAAGAAAAATAATTAAAAATGGAAATACAGTTTCCAATCATCACTGGTATGACACTTCAGTTTTAGTGATTGGGGGCATAATAACATCCGAACTGGGATCCGAAAGCTATCTCCACCAGGAACGCTCCCAGTCCGAATGAATTTTTCCTACGACCAAAATATTTAATTCGACCTGAGTCCGATTAGAAATATTATGAGCAACTTGTTAATGTTGTTCAAGTTTCTATCCTCTCCTTCCTCGGTGGGATATTGTCGAAGGCCGGCAGCCCGAACAGCTCCGGTTGGAACTCCATGAGGGACTTCAGCACGAGGGTGGCGTGGCGGGTCTGGTCGCGAGCCACGCGAGGGTCGGGGATCATCACCACCTGCCACATTGTCACCTAATGATATACATATAGTATACCTACTGCAGACAATGACCCAGTTCCGTACGGCAACATCGGTACTATCTACTACAACTAAATATTGAAGATTTTCGTTAGAAAGACTTGATATTTATTCATTTTTTTCAAAATTATGAACATCGGAGGGATTTAGGATAACGCTTAAGTCCGGTTTAAATGTATTAAGTATTTAAGTACATAACTAAATTGTAAGTAAATTAATACGTGTAAACAGACAATTTAGTAACTTTTGACGTGACAACGTGTATTAAAACGATGAACGCCGGGTGCACGCACGAAAAAGCATGACTCACTGTCACGTTCCGTGACGTCATGTCACGTTCCGCGAGCGAGAGCGAGGAACAAGCGATAGAGAGGCACGATCGGCCGAAGCGCTCGGTTCGTGCCGCATGTATCTCTCTTCCTCTCGATCAGCCGGTGCGTCCGAGTAGAAGAGAGACAAGTTGTCACGTTAAACTACCGTCCGTAAACAGACTTTACAGACAACCATTTTTTACTTAAAATTTAGTTACGGACGTAATACGTGTAAACCGAGCATTAAAGTATGCTAGGTATGCTAATTGCTAGGGTATGGAACGCACCTGCATGCCCGCCTCCAGCCCCGCCTGCACGCCCACCGCCGAGTCCTCGAACACCAGGCACTGCACCAACAACCAGTTCATTAGCCACATCCATACACAGCTGCCAGCTGCACCAAGCACCAAGCACCAACTACCGCTCACAAACAACACAAAATGCGAACCATCTTGAATAAGTACTATTTTACACGGCGCAAATCTTATGAAGAAAATTATTATATTATAACATATACTATGATACTGATGAATAAAATAAATTCCTTGTTGTTTTCTGAAAACCATACACTAACGCCCCAACTCAGAGTCACTAAGGGATACTTTAATCGCTTAAAAAATCACCAAACAAATTCCGTACTAAGGAGCGATTTAAGTTACCGTTGAGTTGGGGCATTAGTAGGCAAGTAATTATATAAGGCATAGAGTTACAACAGTACAATCACTAATACTAACTCTATTAATATTATGGGTACTAAACCTAGTATACATACATATTGTAGAATTAGGTACATACCTGATGTGGTTTCGGTTTCCCCGGAAACCGAGACGCAGCGACGAGATAGATATCCGGCTGCGGCTTGCCGCGGGCCACCTCCGGGTCCGTGATGCTCACCTGCAGCACATGGGGCGGTGATGATGATGAGTGATGACATGTCGCACGCAGTTGTCTAGGTTAGGTCGGATACATGAGGACAAGTATTGAAACGTAAACGAAGAACACGTAGTAAAAAACAATTTATTTCGACCAACCTTGGATCACGTAGTGGAAGTGTTAGTACCTAATAATTCATACATTAAAAAATTCACAAAAAGATTTGGTATCCTACAAGGCAGTAGTTTGAGACCGTTAATTTTTTTAACTTTGGTTCATCTAAATGGCATTTGGGTTAATAGAAATAAATAACTAACGAAGTGACATCCAAAAGAACGATACGATAATAAATACAAAGATCATGACACGATCTTTGTATGACCATATTGGCCTTACTTGAAATAAACTGGATGTCATAGTAGGACGTGAAGTACTCGTAATAAACTTGCCTTATGGTTGAACAAGGCGAACAGCTTGGGCCTGGCCGTGGCGTGCAGCCGCACGGCCTGCTCCGTGGAGTTGGTGGCCAGCGCCATGGGGACCTTGCAGTCGTGCAGGTGGGTCAGCAGGCGCTCCGCCCCTGCACGGAACACGACACACACTAAACTTATTCGGGCTAAGCAGCTGTATTCACCAACGGATTTCGGGTCAAGAGCTCGATCTTACATTTTACATAATTATGTCACTTTTACATACAATTTGACTTAACACAGCATCTGAAACGTAATCTTGAGATCGTCTAAGGCTCTTTTCATATGACAGTCCAATAGCAGCGTTCATAGTTTTTCATAATTTTTCTCATTCAAAGTAGGTACCTACTCGTGGTGCTTTCGAATAGTGTCGATGTGTGGTTCTGATTACCTCCCGCACGGCGCCGGCGCACCTAACTTGAAGCTTGGCTTCCTGAAATATAAAACGTCGTTTGTAGAGCACCTTTTTGTAAGGGAGCGCTGGGCAGCAATTTTTGAGCGAGATCAGTCATTTGCATTTCAAACTCGTCCACTGATACCGGCAGCTTCAGCGCGTTCACGACTAGCTCGCTTATCTCCCGATCCGTGCCGCCATACGTCTGGAAATACATTTCGTACCTATTCAATGCACATTGTACTGTCTACTATGTATATTTTATTGATCTAGAACTAGATTCAGATCTAATCTACTTTCTAAGCCAGTAGATCGGTAATACGATTTGAGTCGCCTCAGCAGTACTCAGCACCCCGTCGCGGTTTCGACAAAAATTTTCCCAGCCGAGTTGTATTTATTTACACTATCGTTTACCTTTCCTTGCAAGTCTGCGGTGTATTTCTTCCTGTGTATTTCACACAACTGCTTTATTACTTCATGGTAAATTATTTCTGAATCTAAAATTAAAACGAACGGTCAGTATATTATAGATATAGATAAACCTATGCAACCAGTGCAAGTCTAGGAATATGTAGTGGACTCTAACGGAGGCTTGTTTCCTCGCGGGAGTCGCGGGGCACACAGCACACTGCATTGTGCATTTATGTTATAACACGTTAAAACATTAAAATATTTTAATGAACAATTGGGGCTACCTATCGTGTAGTCTAATGGTCGGTAGTGACTTTGTCCGCCGAACGATGAATCTCGGGTTTGATTCCCGGTCGGGGCGGTCATTTAAGATTTCTGAACACCTTAGCTTCCGAAGCTCCTTATTTCTTACGAAGCAGTACTTGATTTGTCTCTACTTTAGAACACAACTATAATTATACCTACTATTATATTCTTCAGCCTTCAGCCTTCACTCCTCTCGAGGAGAGAAGAACCGTCAGTGTGCAGGCCAGAGTGACGATGATGACAAGATAATGACAAACAAATAGTAGATAAGTCGGTAGGTAGGTATGTGTATAATATGTAGGTATGTGTATAATATGTAGGTATGTGTTATGATGAGATATGGATATGTATGGACGAAGGGGACGAGGACGTCCAAAGAAAGGTGGATGGATTGTGTGAATTGTGAAAGATGATATGAATGATAAGGGAGTTAATGTGGAGATGATGATTGATAGGGAAGTAAAAAAGAAAAAAACATATTCCGCCGACCTCAAATAGAATTGGGATATGGGGAGGATGATAGTGATGTATTATGATGCGGTGATGCCAAGTGTTGTGTGATGTGCTAGAAGCTGGAGGTGCTTCAGGTGCTGCAGGTTACCGAGCACGGTGCCGTCCATGTCGAAGAGGCAGTGCGTGACGCGGCCGTAGCGCTTCCCGCTGCAGAACGCCGCGCCATCTACTCGGAGCTCCAACTTCGGGAGGACGGAGGAAATTTTGCTATCCGGTGCAGGCGGTACATTTTACGCGCAGTCAATCACAGAGTACTTAATCACTATGCAGTCAATTTGTCATCCTGGGACGATTTCAACCACAGAGTACTTAATCACTACGATTTAACAGCTAGTCTTGCCTTGACGTTTTAAAAATCACATAAAACGTAGTAATTAATGTACTCTGTGAAATCACAGAGCACCATAGAGAAGATAACATTATCTCAAATGATTTTTTATTTTGGTTCTATAGAGTTCCCTTACAAACCAACCAACGTTAAGTTATATACATCCGGAATTTTGGTATTTAGGAACGCAATTCTGCATGCGACACCATCTTGAACACGGTCATAGTATTAGGGTAGGGTGCCTTTTCCAAACCAATTGTGAATATAGCAACAGCTACCTAATTAAAAGGTAGTAAATAAAATGCAAAATAGAAAACCATGTTAATTCTATTTCATATTACAAACTTTTATTTACAAATAGACAAAATAGACACATCTTATAGTTTAGATTTGAGAGGATCGCAGTCTGCAAACTGTCACAGGCGTGTTCAGAGTAAAGCGATAGCTGCTGAGTCATTTTATGTTCACAGGGAAGTACTGCTACTTCATCAAGAAGTTATCTCATTATTCTAGCTCGTGGTAGTCTGTTGCAAATAATATTTTTGGAGTGTATAGTGTAATATAATGCAGATGTTACTCCCGAGCAGATGGAAAGTCTCTGTTTATTTTGCTTCTTCACTCTTCTCTTGATAGGTTATCACACCTTTCTCTATTAAATCAGGGATCTCCACGGCGAGCCAGGGTCCCAACTGAAAACCATACATTTTCATTAATTTCATTATTAACTCACATACCCACAATAACTTGTAAAAATCAGCTCATACCCTATTAATGAGTTATACTGTGATTTTGTCAATGAAATAAATAAACAAAATACAACACAAACACAGAGATGCAGACCTTCTGGAACAGATTTCCTGTTGTGTGAGCACAGACATTATTGGTCATGAACAATGTATACTCACCCCGAGTGCCATAGCATGCGCTATTCCAAACCGGGGCACGTTGCGCGCCCACAGCGGCTTGAAGTGGTCCGTGAGGCAGATCTTGCCCCCGCGGTACATCTTGGCGGTCTTCCCGTCCAGCCCCGGCAACGCTAGCTCGGGAGCTGTCGTCGGGTATGTGACTGGTATCTGAAAAATTAATAGCACAAATGCTGATTATTATTAAATGACACAAGAGCCTAGTAAAAAAATGGTTTGATTTGTAATCTTTATCCTGGGGTGAATCACTAATTATCAACAACATCATTAGGTTTCCATTGTAGGAGGGAGGGAGGTGCCACACGTTTTAAAGTATATACCATCATACATGTTAACCACGGATTGTTGCAAAATAGACTAATACTAACTTAATAACAATGGATTTCCGCAAAATAACGGCTGATACTATTATCATTAGACCAACATATTGTCATTTCGAGTACTCACATCAAATTCCAAGTCAAACTCATACTTGAGCAAGTTGTGGACGTACCAGCACTTGCCAAACCACCTGGTACCGGTTTTATCAGACTCCAGCCGGAACCAGTCATTGTCGGCTTCTTTATTGTTTTGTACGTACTGGAACAATATTTAAATTAACTTTAACTTTATCAAAAATTAACAAGTTCGTGAGGGATTGTAATTTATTTATGATTTGTTAGGACTATAGAAAGGAGGAGGTTATTAACGCATTTTGTATAGGACAGCTTTTAATTCAGAATGCTAACGTCATCATTTACGCCACATACACAGTTGTGCACTTCTTATGGCAGGGACTAAGTAAAATATCAATTAAAATTACAAAAACATTTCAGATATTTACTTGTTTTGTAACAGGTAAATTGAACTGTAAAATGTAACAGTTTCAGTAATAGTACCTTGATCAAAGCCTGATATTCCTCTTTTAACCGATTAACCCATAATTCCTTGTCTCTCGGACCTGCTTTGGTTTGTAGCAGAGGTATGCTGCTGAGGGTTTTTCGAGTACTTTCATCTACCATTTTTTAAGTAAATATTAATCATGCCGTATTTAATAAAGTAAGTCAAGAAATCTATTACAATTGGAATGAATTTATATCACTGAACACTTTCTACTCCAACTAAAAAGTCTAAAAACAGCTGAGTTGAGTTGAGCAGTGTTGCCAACTTTATTTTAACAATCCCACTAAACACACCACCAGAAAAGGCAGAAAACCACTAAAAAACTTAAAAAAATATATAAAAATAAAATAACGTGCTTAAGTGTATCAGTGTTGCTTACATGAATTGAATTGAATTTGAATTTAACTAACTGAATTTGTTAAAGATAATTATATCATCATTCAGAAGAATCGGATTCAGATCGCAGATTGCGAAGAATACATTTCTTTAGTTCCAATTTTTTGGGTTCCAAAGTAAAATTGGAATCCTTATAGTTTTGTCATGTCTGTCCGTCCTTCTGTCTGAAGCAAAGCGCCGACACCCTTAGTGCTAGAAAGCTGTAATTTGGCATGGATATACATCTATATATATGAAAGAAAGTTGTGTTAGTTACACTATTTATAACTCAAGAACGGCTGAACCGATTTGGCTGAAAATTGGTGAGAAGGTAGCTTAGAATCATGAGACGGACATAGGATAATTTTTATCCCGGAAAATACACCTTTTCCTGTGGGATAAGATAAAATTTTGTTATATGTAGTTGATAGATTAGTTATATATTCAGATATAAAATTAAGCTCAGGGATGGATATAGGATACTTTTTATCCCGGAAAATAGACCTGTTCCTATGGGATGAAGGTAAAATTTTATTATAAGTATGTAGTTGATAGATTAGTTATTTATACCTACAGATATAAAATAAAGCTCGGGGAGGGACATAGAATACTTTTTATCCCAGAAAAAAGACCTGTTCCTGCGGGATAAGGTAACATTTTGTTATTATAGTTGATAGATAGCTATTAGTCATTATTATTAGCGCCTTTTATGACTCCTTTTTTTACCGAAGTCAAAACAGAATTCTTATAGTTTCGTCAAACCTTTTGTCTTTTTAGAAATATTCAGTCGTTTGACAGTTGGCGCGATTGACAGAATATGAGAGGGATAGGGTGAGGGAGTGGGAGTGGGAAGAAAAGGGAGAGGGAGAGATTGATAGGCGGTACAAAGTTTGCCGGGTCAGCTTGGGAGCGGGAGCGGGAGCGGGAGCGTGAGAGGGAGATGGAGGAGCACACAGAAACTGTAACGGCTAAGAACGGCTGTACCGATATTAATGATTTCTGATTTGTTACATTCTTATGCGATACGAAGTTCGCCGGGTCAGCTAGTATTTATTAAAACTCTAGAATCGTAAAATAAAATATTGAAAAACATTTTTTTTCAGGGTACCTCCCCTACAGGTAACGTGAGGATGAATTTTTTATACGTCCCGTACCATAGGGTACATGAAAGTGTCGTATCGTTGAAAAGGTCTTCCAAAAATATTATGGGTCTTCTAAGACAATTTTGCAATTAGAGGCCCGTTTGCGATATATTTGGCTTTAAATTTTTAATTTGGTTAGAGTCAAGGGGGGCACCCTCTACCGGCTAAACGGTCGGAGTTGGGCCAGTGAAAAAATTCTCAAAAATAGATTATAATTATGATTAATTTACAAGGAAAACTATCACGGCTATATAAGCTTAAGTAGATAAATGAGTAATAGTCGATAAAATTACTACATTGCGCATGGCGCTTTTTTTTCTTTCCATGTGTTTTAAGTTTTCGGGCTATCTGTTTTTACTTCATAAATCAAAACAATGAACTGAATACCTCTATTACGGTTTATCTCTTCGTCATTGCGTGGAAGCACAGATACTACACACAGTACTATACTTTTAAGGAGTCCTTTATCTCTCATCGTTGCCAAATGACTTTCAAATAAAAAGTAATTTTGTAAAATCATCCTAGTGGTTAAATATCATGCTCTACCACTAAATGAAAAAATCTTTTCCACTTGAAAATCCACTAGCCACTAAAATCAATATATCCCCACTAAAAGGGGTGTCGAAACCACCAGATCTAGTGGAAATTCCACTAAGTTGGCAACACTGGAGTTGAGATCATCAGCTGTCAAATTGGTCAATCACATTGTCATTGTGTCATTGTCAAAGTTTGATTTGTTTGACGTATCAATAACACAGCTTATAACAGTCAATACAGATGATATAACAAAAAAATGTTGGTTTTATAGTACGTTTCAAGCAAGTCTGCAGTTGGCTATAATGTTGGTAACATTTAAATGAGTGTTTTTAAAAGTTCAAAAACCTTATTTACCAAATAAAGGGAGCTAATAAAACCGTTAATATCATTTGTCACGTTCATCAAATGTAATAACAATATAATTTTATTACGAGATACTATATAACACAGCATTTTAAATTTTAAAATGTTAATTAGAAAATTTATTTCAATGCTACCAACGTTATAGCCAACTGCAGCCTTGTCTGAAATCATGGATATATTTTTAGATATTTTAACCATGCTTGAAACGCACTCTTCCCGAATGATAAACACTCTACATAAAGTTCTTCTTTATAGCTCAGTTAAACAAAAGCTGAGCTTTAAAGTCTGTGTACTATAAAACTTGTCTGTGGGCTATTTGACATACTGTCAAACTAACATCAAGCAAGACAAGAAATGTCAAAATAGGTACTAAAATCCTTACGTTCCACTAGACGATCACAACGATCACGCTCACGACCGCGGTTTTTCCTGTTCCACTAGCTTGTGAGCGTTACAATCATACACCCAAGTGGAACGGGCACTTCGACCCACCCCGTGAGGTGGGTTGTTTTGAGCGTGCCGTGAACTGCCGTGAGCGAAATTAATGACGTCATCAATGCCGTTTTCACCGCGACCATGACGACCGTGGTCGCCATGTGGAACGCGTTTTGATCGTTGTGAGCGAAGTGAGCGTCTACTGGAACGCAGCCAATGTCTAAAATTGTCAAAAATAAAAATCGATTTTGTCAACAATATAATAATGCAGTTGAACATAAATCAATTTTAATTAAAAAAACTAAATACATAATTCCTAAATAGGTAATGTTAAGTTTCATTTGATTTATTGTACTGCCATTTGTATCTTTTAGTAAAAATTTTCGGGCTCATTATCAAATATGTGTTGCTTCTGTTACTTGTAAATCTTGTAATGGAGGTGTACCTGTATCTTCAACAGAATCTTTTGTGATTGCAAGCGCTCACGGATAATAAACAGGTAAAGTAGACTTTTCTGATTTTCTTAAGTGTGACGATAGTGTGACCGTCACTGACTGTGAGCTATGCTGCTATGTATCTGTGAGTCTGTATGCTGCACGAAGCATCTTAGCTACTGTACTCGACGGATGAATGGGGTATGTTTTCTTTTTTTGCTTGAAAGATGACTTGGTTGAGAGTGTTCTTAGACTTATTTATGATAGAAGAAAATCTGGGACTGTATTTAGAATAGAGAAGGAGCTTGTTCGTGAAAGTGGTTGGAAATTATAGAGGATCATTATCTAATGACCGTCAACTTCTGAGGATGCACGTTTTAAAGTAAATGAGATGTCATTAAGTCTATTTAGTAAACATGTCTCTTTTCAGCCACAATGGGTTCAGAGCAGTCAATGCCAC
The DNA here is from genome assembly GCA_911387775.1 of Thymelicus sylvestris. Taxonomy (NCBI): domain Eukaryota; kingdom Metazoa; phylum Arthropoda; class Insecta; order Lepidoptera; family Hesperiidae; genus Thymelicus; species Thymelicus sylvestris. The sequence goes on from OU426903.1 coordinate 224,456, forward strand.
CGAAAAAGCAGGTGCAGAGACCACCGCCAGTAAGACGGGGACACACCATAGCGGTCTCTAATTTGCCAGGTAATCAACCTTTTATACTGCGACTTTGTTTATTCCATGTAACCTTCAGACTGACTACCCACCAAAGTATGCATAATGAGAGGCTAGAAAAATTAAGTAACCCTTTGGTGAATTTTTTCCTCACAGTCTAGTGACTTCTCATATATTGGTAGATATTCAGCCTGAGTGTAGGAAATAATAGCTGTGGTTTTTTAGAATCATGCAGAACTGAAGCGACGGCGAGCGGCAACAACTCCCCTGGAGCCAGCGTGTGTTCGGACACCGAGCTGCCCTACATATCGTACACAGTCGACCGCCCCATTGGCGGTGAGTGATGGAAGCTGTTTGTTACTTCTCAATCATCAAACTACTTGTTTTGAATGCCATTTACTTTCAGCTGAAACATAAATATAATTATGCCTTTGCAATAACATTTAAAGTTACATGTTACTGGATAGAACAATATTTAGTTCCTAATTTTTTCCTAAGTTTTTTTTTCTTGAGGGTAGCTCGGTCAGCTGACATTGTTATCTTAGTGCTCTGTTTATTTTAATTGTTTTTATTAAATAACTTTTTTTAAAAAAACGTCTTTTGTGTATTTATGAACAGTATAGTTGTGTGGTTACTTAGTGCAGTGAAAATAACGGTGAGAGTTGTGCCATTTGTGTTTGAAGTGCAAATCAGCTGTTTGCCTACTGCAACAACCTGTTAGTCACGTATCTAATACGTCAGTTCGGAGTCGGCTGATTTCGTATACAGGAATAAATACACTGAATTTATAGTAAAACGCTTCAAATAATCTAATATTAAAATATAGGACAGCATTGTGTAAATTAATAATATAATTTGTGAACCGGTGGAGCAGTGTAGTCTAACGCCATCTCTTGACGCTTAGCGGCAACCTTGTTAATTACCTAGCATGGCTATCAAATGCAGTCACTGCGGCCGATTTGCCTCGACAGTTGATGGGGCGCAGTGTGCGAAGTGTTCCCAGTTTTACCATCGACAATGCGTCAAAGTCAGTGTCGACACCAGACTTCCCGATAAATGGAAATGCCCCGAATGTAATAAAAAGGGATCGCGTGCAATCGCTAGCGCCACCACCAGCACAACCCCTAGTTCCTCCAGTTCGGGCGACACACCTAATACTGATTTTGTTGATGCGTTGCCTGAAGCTGCCGGTAGAGGGCGCGGTGAGGATGGGAATGATTTGTCGAAGGAAATGAGGCTAATGCGCGAGCAGCTTACGACCATGGTAAATGAGATGGTATCTTTCCGGCAGGAGGTGGTTAAAATGAATGTCAACATCGCAAACTTGACTACGCGCATTAGCGATATCGAAAGTAGGGTTACTAGTCTGGAACAGCGTGCCACCGATGCCCCGTCTCAGTCGACTGACCCTGAGTTGGAGCAGGTAGTAGCGGATCTCAAGCTTCAGATCAATGATCGCGACCAGGCATCGTTTATAAATGATGTAGTCATATCTGGCGTAACAGAATCGAAGGGCGAAAACGCTGAGCACATAGTATTGACCCTGGCACAAAAAATAGGCGTTGAGCTGGATCAGCATGACGTCGTTAGTGCATCACGCGTGGGCGCTGTGCGCCGCGACAGTGCGCCGGGAGCCGAGGGAGCCGGGCCGCGCGCCATCGTCGTTCGTCTCGCTCGGCGCGAGACCCGGGACCGGTTGCTACGGGCGGCACGCGTGCGCCGCACAGTGGACACAGCTGGACTGAACATTGATGATAGCGATGCGCGACTCTGAATGATTCCAGTCGAATTATTCGACTTAGTAAATCATTCGACTCATTCGAATAATCTATAAAAATTAGTAACTAATTTGACTTGAGTCGACACAGAGTACTAATCGTAACTTTTCATTCGACTCGGAACTTTGTTAGCGGCTAGCGAACGGCGAACTCGGCCGTCCTAACGAAGAGTGCAATAAGTCGAGTTTTTGGGCAAATTGACTTTAGACCATATTCGTAACCCCATAAGGTCTTAAATCAATTTGCCCAAAAACTCCATTGAATGAAGGAACTTGAAGGAAGCGACTACTACCGCACGGCGTGGCGGCGGAGTGGTGAACGATAGACATGGGCGGTATAAACGAAAAACAGTTTAAGTAACTATTTATTGGTATCAGGTGCCTCAATAACTATTTATTGAGAGAAACCATTTATTCGTAAATACGAGGTATTGCGAGTTAGGAATATTTTATTTATTTTAAATGCAACTGAACAGTATATCGCCTTTATTCTTATTGCAATAAAGTTCACTATTAAGGATTCATTTAATCAGTTATTCCGTATACCGACATTAGCGAGAATAAGATTATACCGATGATACCGGAAAACTGATATACCGAGTAAACATTTCAATAAATAGTTTTTAAAATAAACAGTTTTAAAACACTTTATCGGCGACAATAACAATAAATAGTTATGGTATTAAGAAAACGCGTACCGAGCCATGTCTAGTGAACGATCATACATAATAATAATGATATTCATTCCAAACTGACAACTGGCTACGTGACAGTGTTGCCAACCTCGACTAAGCATGCCCCCCTCAGCGTCATCTCGAAATTCCCCTCTTTCCCCCTAACACTATGTCTAAGCAGTAATTTATTTAAGTAAGTAAAAGGAAAAAGAAGCTCACCAGGATAAATTGAATTAATTCATCAACCCAATCAATGATCTTCTAAATACGTTACAAAACCCGGCATTAAAATTTCCCCCTAGAAAATTCCTCTAAAAAAAGGTAACTATTGAAACATGCGTCAAAAAATTGTACCTCTAGTGTATGCTCCTAAAAAATATGGCCCCTAAAGATACCCATTTTCATCTAACTTACCCCCAAATTTAGGTGGAAAACCCCCATGTTGGCAACAATGCTGAGTGAGCGTCGAATGTGCGAGCGACTCGACTCTTAGAGCGGCTATTTATACTGCTATTAGATTAGTTACTAATTTCGCAGTCGACTAGTCGTCAGCGTCGAATGCGCGAACGACTCGACTCTTAGAGCGGCTATTAAATTAGTTACTAATTTAGCAGTCGACTAGTCGTCATTCGAATACGAACGTTAGTATATTACTAATATTCAAGTCGAATACGTACATTAGTAGTCGTAGATTATTCGAATAATGAGATCATTCGCAGTCGCGCACCTTTAATTGATGATACGGTGCCACGGCGGGTCTACATCAATGAACGCCTCACTAATACCAATAGACGTCTATTTCTTGAAGCTAGGAAACTTGGCCGCACTCGAAATTTTCGCTTTGTTTGGACACGAGAAGGGTGTATCTATGCACGTCGCGTAAAGGTGCGCGACTGCGAATGATCTCACTATTCGAATAATCTACGACTACTAATGTACGTATTCGACTTGAATATTAGTAATATACTAACGTTCGTATTCGAATGACGACTAGTCGACTGCTAAATTAGTAACTAATCTAATAGCCGCTCTAAGAGTCGAGTCGCTCGCGCATTCGACGCTGACGACTAGTCGACTGCTAAATTAGTAACTAATCTAATAGCAGTAATAGCCGCTCTAAGAGTCGAGTCGCTCACGCATTCGACGCTCACTTTTTCACGAGTTTTTGGGCAAATTGATTTAAGACCTTATGTAATTACGAATATGGTCTAAAGTCAATTTGCCCAAAAACTCGACTTATTGCACTCTTCGTTAGGACGGCCGAGTTCGCCGTTCGCTAGCCGCTAACAAAGTCCCGAGTCGAATGAAAGGTTACTATTAGTACTCTGTGTCGACTCAAGTCAAATTAGTTACTAATTTATAAAGATTATTCGAATGAGTCGAATGATTTACTAAGTCGAATAATTCGACTGGAATCATTCAGAGTCGCGCATCGCTAACGTCGCGATTTCGATACAATGCGCTTACGCATTCGAACGGAGTCTGATCTCGCTAAGGTTTTTGGTGCTTAAATTATTGGACTTCTTTTTTAAATTTTACCTGTAATTTTTTTATATTCTTTTTCTCTTTTTACACCCTATTTACACTGTCAACAAGTAATGGTTTTAGTAACAATTGGAGTAAATGTACTGTAGTCTATAGTATTAGGTTTGTTTGCATGAATGTGTTTAGATACAATCACAAAATTCCTTTTGGAGATATTGTACATACGCGCGCAATTGCTAAATTTTTTAGGGATCACTTCATTTACACAATATTTTGGTACAATGTATTTACAATGTTGGTCAAAGTTAATTTTATTGCATGTATTTTAATATCAATATTTCTTTTTTTTCTGTATCATATCAATACGCTCTTAATTAGTTATGTAAGTATATCAAAATCTATCTTTTCATGGATGTTAAATTGTGTATGTCTGTGCTGCAGTGTGTATCTTGAAATACGAACGTCTCTTTTATCATATTATGTTAAAAATAGTAACTTATTTATATATTTGTATATGATTGACATTATTGCCATATTAAATCACTCCCCTGTGTTATATAATATATGTTTTACTAAAATTAACGTAATTAAAGAAATTATACGCTCTCAACTATATACATTTTATTTAATCTTCATTTATATTATTAACAATGATTAAAACACGTAAAATTAAAATTGGGCTATTAAATCCAGGATCTCTGGGGACGCGGCATGATGAGTTCCTAATAGCTATGGCACGTCATAGCGTGGACATCATGGCTATAAACGAGACGTGGCTCCGGGAGGGTGAGGTGGGCCGTGCGCCTGCTGTCCCTGGGTATCGGCTACGTCACATTCCGCGACCCCCTGATATCAGGGAGAGAGGTGGAGGTGTAGGATTTTATTATAGGCAGGAATTATCCGTACGTATCATTCAACATCCCATTACTCCTGCGGTGGAACAAATGTGGTTAAACGTACAGATTAACGGTAAATCATTTGCAATAGGAACCGCATATCGTCCGCCTTGGTTAAACATGCAGATTTTCCTCGACGCGCTGTATGAATCACTGGGTTCTTTCGTTCGTTACGATCATATAGTGCTTTTGGGAGATTTTAATATCGACCTTTTAAAAGAAAGTAGCCCAGGTGTTAAGTTGCTCCTTGACTTTGTTGATTCCAACAATCTTACGCAAATAATCAAAGCACCTACGCATTTCACGGACACTAGCGAAACTCTCATAGATGTAATATGTACAGATGCGCCGGTGTTAGGTACTCGGGTTGATTATATCAAAGATCTAAGTAGTCATGCGTTTGTCGTTTGTGAGCTCGATATTCCCAAAATCCGGCCTAGGCCTAAATGGATTACTTACAGGCCTATGGGAGATATTGATATGGATAGGTTAAATAAAACGTTAGATTCCACTGACTGGGTAAGCATCATTTCTTTACAGGGAGTAAATGACATGGTCTATAATTTTAACAGTAAAGTTATAGAGATTTTTAACGTGCATGCTCCCTTAAAATCTATTTATTGTAAGATTAATAGTTACCCGTGGATTACTTACAATGTTCAATGCATGATGAGGTTACGCGACGCTGCACAAATCAGGGCTCGGAAAACAAAGTTAGATGCACATATACTTTATTATAAGGACTTGAAGAGGACGGTTAATGCTGCCCTTGTGTCTGAAAAAACTGCCTATTTCAATTTTTATATCAATGCAAAACTCACTCAGCCAAAAATAATGTGGAATCATATTAAAAAACACGTGCGATTTAAGAGCAGCAAGGACAATTCTCTTCCCGCACAGTTTAATGACGCTAACGCAATTAATAAACATTTTCTTAATGTTCCCGGAAAGACTACCGTACCGTTGTCTACGCTGACACGCTTTGAATTTAGCCGCTTCTCGCAGGCCACCTTCCGATTCAAACCGGTCACTGAAGCTGAGGTAGCGAAAATAGTTAGCAGTCTTCACTCAAATGCCATTGGTTGCGACGGTATATCACTGGAGATGATAAAGCTTATGCTGCCGGAGTGTCTAGCAGTCCTAACATCTATTATAAATAAGTCATTTGAGACAAACACCTTCCCTGACTTATGGCAGCAAGCAATTGTCAAGCCGATTCCTAAGACTAATAACCCTGTTAGTGCAGCAGACCTCCGGCCCATAAGTGTCTTGCCATGTCTCTCCAAAGTATTAGAGAAGGCAGCGTGTCAACAACTTTCCTCTTATATTGAAGACAATAATATCTTACCTACGCATCAATCTGGTTTCCGTAAACGACATAGCACAACCACTGCTTTGATGGAGGTAGTGGATGATATTCTCACGGCACAGGACAAAGGAGAGGGCACCATTCTTACTTTACTAGATTTTTCACGGGCATTTGATTCTATAAATATTAACCTTTTACTCTCGAAACTGTCATTTTACGGATTAAGTGTTGAATCGGTCAGGTGGTTTGATAGCTATTTCGCTAGACGCTCTCAGAAAGTTGAACTCCTTCAGAGTTCCAGTGGGGCAAAAATTGAGTCCACTTCTCAGCCTCTGAGCCGAGGTGTCCCGCAGGGATCCATATTGGGACCTTTGCTATTCATACTGTACAGCGCGGATGTCATAAATAGCATTGAACACTGTAAGTACCATATGTACGCTGATGATCTGCAGGTCTATATATCATTCAAACCCGATGACACTAGCTCTGCGGTGGCCAAACTGAATTCTGACCTAGCTCGTGTATCCCTATGGTCTGAACAAAATACCCTCGTTCTTAACCCCAAAAAAACCAAATTTATTATTCTGGGTACACCGAATCAGATCCGCAAGATTGTTGAAGCCAATCCAGTCGTGACAATTGATATGGAGCCTATTGCAAGGGTTTTTGAAACTCGAAACTTAGGCGTTATTTTTGATGAAAACCTTCGTTTCGAGAAGCATATTTCTGAAATCGTACGAAATTGTTTTTACAGACTAAAAGTCCTATACCGGATACGAAACTACTTATCACCTACTCTCCGTACAAACCTCTGTGAGTCGTTAATACTATCAAGATTTAACTATGCGGACGCTCTTATTGGGCCACGTCTCCTTGCACGAACGAAAAAAGTTATACAGCGTGTTCAGAACGCCTGTGCACGTTTTTGTTTTGATATTCCACCACGTGCACATATAACTCCTTTCCTTAATAATGCGAATATACTGAAAATGGAGTACCGCAGGAAACTACACCTTGCTACGCTTTTATTTGGTGTCATTAAAAACCAACAACCGTCATATTTATATAGCAAGCTGAACTGGTCAAACAGCCGGAACATTCGGTTAAGATTATCCTGTAAGCTGCTGTATCCTCCCAGCCGCACCGCCGCGTTTAGAGGTAGTTTCAAGTACAGTGCCGCAAAGATTTGGAACAACTTGCCACCTCCTCTCTGCAGTCTGCAAGGAATACACGCATTTAGATTAAAATATAAAATATTGCTGCTCGAAGAGCAAAAAATTTTTTAATTTTTTCTTCAACACAATTACTCATTTTCATTTTCATAAAATATTCAATTTCATTTTAATAAATTTCATTTTCATAAAATATAATTTCATAACAAACTTAACATAATAAACTAAATTAATACTTACGATGTTTTCGTTTCGACAAAAAAATACGATCTGTCGCTCCCTCGTTGCTTACAGACCTCGCAGCGCAAGCGCACCTCTAGCGAGTGTCGTTATACCGGATGGATGTCTGAACGCAGAATGCGGCAAGCGCGGGCCGCGGCGGGCGCGTGGCGCGGGGGACGTAAATAACACATTGAGCGTATGTGCTGCGTTGCCACGCATAAATGGTATTGGTATTTGTACTTGTACTACGTGCCCTATTGAGAGTGAGTTCCTGCGTCCCTTTAAATGCGTCATTAATTATTACGATTTATTTAAACATTATTAAAACTCAATTATTATTTATATATAATAATAATATGTAATAATATTAGTATATTAATATATAGTTATAATATAGTATATAAATAAATATAATAATATATACCTAAAGTATTGTTTTGTATGAAGTAAGTTGTTGACTGATGTCGCGCATTTAGTCTGGCCGAGCTTCCTTCATGGGAGAAAGGAACAAAGGACCAGACTGAAATATCAGCGCTGTGCTTCCACTGCTTATGTTGTGCAGCACAGCATATGCTGAGTCTGGGCCTGTTCGGGGGTCACGCTGCAGCACAGGCACCATTTAGGCTTAATTTTAGGTGTATTTTTTTTTTCTTTTCATTTCATTTCTTTGTTTGTGCTGTGTGTACCCTCGAATAAATTCATTTCATTTCATTTCATTTCATTTCATTAATTTGGGCTTGTAGTGCAGTGATGGAATGCAGTTACATAGACCTACTTATTCAATTTAAGAGATCTTGTCCTTGTAAATCAGTCCTCAATACATGTTACACATCAGTCTCCAGGTCGCCTTTGCCTAGACACATTCATCAGTGTAATTGTAAACGTGGTAGCAGATTCCCCGAAGGCGTCCTCCAAGCCCCAGCGCGGGGGCGAGAAGAAGTCCCTCCTGCAGCGGCGGCAGCTGAGCCTGCAGGCGCGCCGGAAGCGCGCGCGCGACATCGTGGTGGTGAAGCCGCACACCGACACACAGCTCGACGAGGACATACAGCGGCTGCATGTATGTATACTGTATACTGTACGACAAAGAAAAGTATGAATGAATGTATGAAAAATCTTTATTCACGACTATTCACGGCTTTTCACCGCACGGTGTAAACAATAACATAAACAACTTAAAACAAACAAATCAACAAAAAAGTGTAAGACCAAAGAAGAAGAAGTATATAGAAGTATGCACATACACAAGGAGAAAATAAACATGTGATAAAATGATTTTCATTTGAAATGAAATTGTAGATTTCACAGCAGCAATAATATAATATTATGTATATCCAGTTTTTCCTTATTAGTATTTCAACATGAGAATATGGTCTACTTGCTCACACTATTTCCTGCTACTTGGATAATACCATATTGACAATCCTTATTTTTTTTTAATTTCATTATTATTTCATTTAATATTTTGGTTATCTTATATTAGTTTGATTATCTACGCCAATATTTAACTGTAAGTAAAGATATAATTGAATCTGTTATGACTTGTCTGCAGGAGATTCCCACGTTCTTGCCGATCATGAGGGGAACGCTGGGGCTGCCCGGGGCCAGAGACCCTGAGGTTTCGGAAGGTAAACAATTACAAGCATAGATACTTCTCATGATAACTTGCAAGTTTAGTGCTACAGAACATTTGCCCATTTGCCATTTTTAGAACATGAACTTTGCCGTATTGGGGCGGCTTAGAATACTAACCCCAATCTCACGCCGGATGGGTGTCGTAAGAGGCGATTAAATCCAGCCTGCTGGTGGTAGGGATTATATTGGTAATATAGAATAGATTTTAATTGTTAATTAATACCATTACTACTATTATTATTTCTCTATGGGTTTTGCCTGGATAGGTACCATCCTTGAGCATGAGTCAGCCGCCAAACGATTCGTCGTGTTCCGGCTGGGGGCTTGAGAGCCAGTTCTTTTTTTCTTTTCCTTCTCTCCTTCTTGACCAGCAACGCATCAGTGATGTCTTTGGTATTGCTGATGTTCATGGGCGACGATAGCCACTTACCATCAGGTGGATCGTCAGTCAGTGTGTGTGTGTGTGTGCGGTCAGGCCTGGACTACCGGCCGTGGGTGCGGCTGGCCGCGCGGCTGCAGGCGCACCTGGCCGCCTGCGCCACGCCGCTCGCCGCCGACCAGCACGCCATCGCCGCGAGGCTCAGGGAGGTATGGCCCCGTCGCACTACCGATACCGATACCACTCATATCAGGTACAAATGTGTGCTGTTACCAATTAGTTTTCATTTGAGGTATCGTTTTCGATTTTACACGAAAAAATTGGTGTGGAGTAGGTTCAGTAATTTTAAATTAAAATTTATAAAACTCCCGACAGTTTTATTAACACTAAACATAGCTTAGAACACTATTAAGTCACCTTTCAAACAAAATAGATCAAAATCGGTTCATCCGTATGGGAGCCACGATGCCACAGACAGACATATACAGACATGGATCTATAATCCACAGATATATAGATACCTACACAGATACACAGACACGTCAGACTTATAACACCCTTCTTTTTTCGTCGGGGGTTAATAAAATATTGCATAACATTACTACTGAGCTCGGTTCTCTTCTCTCAAGGAGACCTAGAGAATAGTCCTCTGCGTTTCTTCTGTTATGTGATTTGTTTTCACAAAACTTAACAGCCTCATCATAATTTGACAAATGGCTATCGTTATCGGTGTAATTAGAAGCGTATTGAAGTGTGTGTGTGTGTGTGTGTCAGTCGGAGGGCGCGGTGCAGCGGCTGGCGGCGGCGGCGGCGGAGCGGCAGCGCGGCAACGCGCGGCACGCCGAGCGGCTGGCGCGCGTGCGCGAGGTGGCACACCAGCTGTCGCGCTGCAACTCGCTGCTCACACAGGTGCACTGTCACACCTAAATATTAATGATGTATCATCAGCAAATAGCAGCATGGTTCTTTACATTATGTGATAAATCATTAATGTATACCAGAAAAAGAAAAGGACCCAAGATTGATCCCTGGGGTACACCCATCACAGTCGGTGACCCCGTTGACTTTAATATCATTTATGCGACCTTTTTGTATCCTATCACTCATATAAGACGCAATCTAGCTAAGGGCCTTGTTTATTATGCCGTAAAAACAAAGTTTAAACAGCAATGTTTCATGCTTAACACAATCAAACGCTTTAGATAAGTCACAAAATGCCCCAGAAAAGTATTCAGTGTGTGTGTGTGGTTGTAGACTCTGCAAGACGTGGAGGAGCTGAACCAGCGGCTGCCGCCCGAGCGCCGCCTGCAGCCCTTCGTCTGGAGCGCCCCCCCGCCCACCTAGCGCCCCTCGCGCCCCTCGCGCCCCTCGCGTTACCTCGAGTTACACCGAGATTAATGCTACCGTCTGTTCGCTCAACTAGTGCCGCTAGGATAGCCTCGGCAGTGACCGCACTCCGATCGTTCATATTCGAATCTTGTAGAAAACTTCGATAGCGTGATTCAGGTGTGGCGTGATGTCGCCATAATATATGACGTACATACCTTCCATGTGTGTCCGGATATGGGTTTTATCGTGTCAGCATCCCCTAATATAACTTAACCCGATAGGTACGTCTTTTGTATGTACGAGTAATACACCGTTTGTATATTGCGTGAGGCATCTTCGCTTCGATGGGTTAAAACTGTTGAATATTTTTTTAACTGACTTCAAAAAAGGACGACGAGGTATACAATTCGACTGTATTTTTTATGTTTGTTACCTCAGAATTTTCGACTGGGTGAACCGATTTTGATGATTCTTTTTTTTATCGAAAGCTGGTTTGTTTGAGCGAGATCTGACAAGTAGTTTTTGAGTAATTTTGAAGTCGGTTATTTTTTGTTGAAATATTCATGACTCGAAATTGGCTTCATGGGATTTTTGATAACTTTGTATCAGCAATCAGCATATTATAATTTAGAAGCGGCGACGGTACTGGTTGAGCGACCGCTGCAGCGCTGTGAGATTACTAATATTGTAAGGCAATAGATATTACAAACACTATTTAATTGGTAAGATATACTATTGTACCGATTACCGAATAAACATTATTATTTCTTAATACTGTGTTTCAAATGTATCCCTACATAGTAACTATAACATTTATACAAAATTATAAATTAATGTAAATTATTTTGGTAAGTGGTCATCGCCCCTCGACGATACGTATGCACTATGCAAGCCGCGGGTGCGTGGCCGTCTTGGGAAGAAGCCCGGCTTACCAATAAATGACTCCTATAATTATTTATAACTGTAATGTAACACCTTATTGACTCCCGATACAAAAGAGGCGAGTCATAAGTTTGACGCTTGCATGTCATAGCTAGTTCTAAACGAATGGACCGATTTTGATGCGGTTTTATGTTCGAAAGCTGACTTGATGAAGATGTTTGTTAGCTAAGTTTCGAGAAAATCAAACTTGGGGGTTTTAAAATTTAGGTAAGTGAAAATTGTTGAACTTGGGGACATAGCAGAGAAACTTTCAGGTTTTATAAAATAAGGAAAGGTTTGGCCGTCGCGGGCTCTTGGACATAGTTTGATCTGCCGCCGCCCGTCTTGTTTCGATTGAAGTGCTGGAGATCAAGAATAATCAGGTCATCTGCTTCCTTGGCTGACACCTAACACTTTTAATGCGTTGGGTGTTACGGACGTCGTGACCCTTATCTTGGCGGTACCATGTCGCCTGGACGTCAGCTGGTCGGTAGACGGTATTACACAGTGTACTGTTATCCAAACGTTGTAAAAAAGCGGAGCGCGGCAAATAGCCGCGTAATATTGTTAGTCGAAGTCGTTTAACTAGTCGCCGTAATGTTTAACTGGAGCCGGTTAACTGGCGGGCGGCCGCGGCGGCGCAATGGTTGCGTCACGCGACGCTGATCGTGTTTCGTGACTTTTGCTCTTTTTATCAATGATTTAGTTCTTGCGCTCTGGCAATTAATCGTGGAACGATGTTATGTCATGTCATGATTCAGTCATAGCATCTTTCAGTTTCAGTAGACCTCTGACTGCTAAGCTTTGTGGTTTGTGCCACCACTGCCACCGTTTAACAGTATTGCACAATATAAGGTAGACCAGTGTTCGCCGGCAACGCGTCAGTAACTTTTGTGCTTTTGTAAATATCCATCGCTTTCCATTGGGTAGTGCGTCTGCTACCTGCTAAGGTAAAAAACAAATTAAGTACCTCAGTAACAAAATTCCTCCGCTACAATTTTGTGGATGGGAATAAGTCTACAATATCACCTGGCTGCTCTATTTTAATTCCAAAATTCGGTGCCCAGACTGGCGGATATAATACAAGGCACAAGCATCATATTGTACTCACCAAAACCACTCAAATAAAGTGGTATAAGCATCACAAATTTTCTCGAGAAAACATTGCAATAGGCGGCCCTACTCGGCTGGCTGTCTTGCAAAACGATTTTCGCAAGTCGCAAGTACTTCGAGAGGCCCGTGAGCTGTGAGCTGCGGCTTGAGACTGTGAGTCGTGGATTAGACGTAGTGGTTAGTTCGGTGCTGTCGAGCCGCGAGTTACTTGCAGTACATTATAGTGCCTTGCATTCATCGGTAAGTTACTTCGTTATTTACCTGCCATTAAAAATAAACTGTGTTATAAATTAAAAAAGGCTAACATTTCTAAAATTTTGAAGTGGATAATTAGGGGTTTTGATACTAAACTAAAGTAACTCGTAAGTTTTAAGTTGCTTGTAATTTCGTTACAATTAGATCGTCATTTCAAACAATTTTGCTAAACAACTTTTTTTAAATATAGCGATTGCGTAGCATTATTTAGGTGCCCAGGTAGGTAGATAGGTTACCTAGATGGTAACGACCACTTCGTTTACCCTTATCTTGTCATCAATTTATTCAAATTACTACTTTTGGTCCGGCGACCGGCTAACTAGGTACCACAGAAATCAAGAAGTAGATATCTACTCTACTACCTATAAAATTGCTTAACGTAGACTTAACAATTTTATTTAGGTATTAGGTACCTAGATCATAAGGAGTTTATGGAATTCAGTTAGAGTTTAACCGTGACCACGATCCGTGCAACTAAGCCAAATAAATATCGACGTAGAAAATTATCTAATATAGTGAATAGAGGAGAGTGGGGATACTGCGGACACTTATGGGAGACCTCCAATAAATGCCAGTATATTAATATTAATCTGTTCTCCTTTTGATGATCCTGTAGCCTAGTTGGTAGCGACCCTACCTGCGAAGCGAGGGGTCCCGGGTTCGATTTCTGGCCGGGGCACGCTGACAGATAAATTTGTACTTGGGTCATAGGTGTTATTGTGATGTGTTATATGTGTCGTCCATGCCACCCGCGCCCATTGATGATGACAGATTTTGAAATACTGTCCTGCTCTTCCTGGGAGTCCTGGCAGTCGGTCCCTGAACTCTTCCACCATAATCCATTCATACTTTGTTTACCGTAAAGCTTGTTATTTTACCAGTATATTCACACTAGTTATATAGACCTATATTTTAGACTCCGAGACGAGCCTAGATCTAAAAGATTATACCTACATAATTTATAATCATCGTCTTAGTATCATATTTCAATGAAAATCTATAGGTACATTAAATATAACAATATGGTTGATGTAGATAAAGCTGGTTGAAATGTTATCGTAGTTAAACTAAATGTCAAATGAACCGTGGCCGCGTGGTGTTACAAGACAAGTGTAGTAACGTATAGGCGATGGTTATGTGAGGAAATGTTGAACAATTGCCGGTTCCGACTGACCGGGCCCGGGCGCCCGGGCGCCAACTAGATGCTCTGCCCAGGATTTTCGGGATAAGTAGTTACCTTATTATCATATTCTAGATAATGGTGTACCTGTGTGCTAAATTTACGTTTTCCACATTATTAACAACTCATTATATCTTTGAAGAATGCTCACTGATTGACCAACCAAACAAAGTGCATTTGAACATGCATTACCTTCGAAGCACAGAAGCGCTTCCTGCACTGTTTGCAGTCGGTGTAAAGATGGCCAAGCTACGGGTACTTTTCGATAAAGCTGAAAAGTTCTTAAAGTTAAAGCTTGTAGAGTTAGGTCTGTTTTGACTTCACCGGCATCGACAAAAACTTCAGCTTTTATTTGTTTAAAATGCAGCGAATATAATATAGGGGCGGTGGAGCCTTGACTAGGGGGTGCAATGTGCATTTAATCCGCCTCCCCAGACACGGATTAAATAGTGTCCGGCTATCGACCGGATGTGCTATGTATAAAGACAAATCGGGAAACCCCTATCGATGGCGACGATGGCAGCCTCTGGCCTCGTAGAGTTACGAGCTCTTCAAGGTCAGATCAGATACCTTTTAACAGTGAAACTTTATTAGCTATATTCGTCACAAAACGCAAGAGGCCCGTGGCCGCATGGCTGACCCTCTCTCCGCCACCGGGTGACCCCATTCCGTGTCATTAGTGTCATTAATCACAACATCATATCGTCGTTTGAGATAATACAAGATGAACATATCACAATAATTCACAACACGACTCGACAACAAAATAAATATTTTTCTAGGAATAAATATCTGCGCCGGCTGGGAAGTGAACCTGGGACTCGGTCGACAGAACAGACTACATACTCTAAAGTTATGAAACTCACTTGAGTTTAAATTCGATTTAAATTAAATGGTAACCAAACCATAGATGACCGTCATGACCGTCAATCCAGAGATGACTTTAGACCGCGACATTCCAGAATAGCGATTGTTACGTGTCGTCGCGTCGTCTAGCAACACGTTACATTCAACTGGGCAGTCTGGACGGCCGCGGCATCAACGGTTGACAGCAAAGTAACTCAAGCGCATCGCTCTCGAGTTCGACTATCGAGTATCGACATTCCACATCGATCGCAAGACCTAATTGACATTTTGCATTTGAAGAGAAACACGAGAACAAAATCTACACACTTGAGGGCAATAAAATGGGCCTCCTCGCCTCACTGAGCAGTGTGTACATACTTACATACATACGTTATGAAATTTTTATTTGACAATAAAGAGGATTCATGTCATAGTGCGCCGCGCCGACCTTGGCTAGTGATAGATTTCACTGCTTGCGCCACCATGGGGTACCAGCGGCAGTGGTGGTACCTCACTACCAGGCGCCGCCACACTCCGCCACAGGCTACATTCATGTGACGTGTTTGCAGCTGGTGTAATGTAATCTTCTTTTATTTGTGTACGTTGAGTAACATCACTCATGCAATCATTTACACTTGTCTATTAAGACTTGCACAGTACGGTACAGCCGCGGCATTACACTCAAAAATTACAGAGGTACATAACTATGTGGTAGGGGATAGAGATGAAAATGAAACGAATGTTGCGAACACCTTTAGGATAAATTAAGTTTAAAACGTCCTCAACCTCCCAAGAGTGACTACGGAGTAGTACGGAGCCTTAAAAAAGAAAAAATAAGTAAACTTATTTTTTCAACAAAATTAAAAATTTTAGAATAACCCCGCCGGATGTAAACAAAAAAAAGAAAAAGGATCTGCAGTGCCCCTTGGTGGCCTATCGCCATAAAACACATCTATGAACCTGTAGCTCGAGCACGAATATTTGCGAGAAAGTATTCGTATGGTTAACGTAAGCAATTTGTATGGCATTTTTTCAAAAGCGCCCCTATCATGCGTAAATGGTACTAAAATGCCATACAAATTTGACAAATTGCTTACGTTAACCATACGAATACTTTCTCGCAAATATTCGTGCTCGAGCTACTGTTCTATGATGATACCTTTTGATTGCAAAAAACCGCAATGACCGCAATGACCGCCCAGTAGTTTTCATAAAAACGGTAACAGACATACATACAAAGAGACAACCTTTACCACATTGCCTCCGTCCCTCCGTCCGTCGCGTCGTGGTCAATGATTTACATTATAATATCATTGGTCGTGGTTAGTTTCGTCATGTCCGTCGATCCGCACTCCGCATCCGCAGCATAGCGCAGAGACCAGAGACCCTAGAGAGCTAGAAAGCCGTAAGGCATGGTTATTATTGGTTATACAATATGTATATGTTTATATGATTATAACATGCTTCAAGGCCAAATACTTATAAATTTTCGCGAGATACGAAGTTAGGTTATTAATTATTTGAATTACATAATAATAATTATTAAATTTTTAAAGATTTAATAATTTTAATCGGTAATTTAATAATTAATATATATTTTTGGTATAAAATTGCGTGTTAAAGAAAAAAACGACAACGCAATTTTAACATGTTTTTGCGTGTGTGTGCGTGTGAGAGTGAAGGTATCTTGAGATCGTTTTGAGTAGGTCCTACTACCTACTACCTATAGATCGCTCATAGTCCATTGAAATGTTACATTTTTTAGGCCTTACCTTGCGTTTTTCAGAGGACGCAATTTTTTTGAAGTGAAAACTTCTTTAGTACGGGGGTGATTTGAAATTCGATGAAACGAAACTGTCCAGTGGAGACTGGAGTTGAGTGGAGACTGGAGTTGAGTGGAGAGGGAGACTGGAGTTTAATGGAGACTGGAGTGGAGTGGAGACTGGAGTGGAGTGGACACAAAACTATGTTAGGTACTAAGACTTGTAGATTATTTGATTATGCAAATCTGCAAAAACTGTTCTTACACTTTTTCCTAAGAATCACCATTTCCTGAGCCTATAGCGAATTGAAGTTGATAAAGTTTTGTTACATTACTGAGCAGTACTGAGCACACTCTCCTCTTGTGTCTTGACCAGCCCTAGAGAAATCTCCACCACGCGCCACGCTGCTCCAGTGTCCCACATCCCACACCTACTCAAGTCTACATAAACCGAGCGGCATATATACGCACACAAAACATCATCAACAAGGACCCTCTATAATCGAACCCAGGACCTCCACCAGGTCAAGGTCACCGGCTACGCGGCTCCTAGCATCGAGTCAGGCAGGTCGCACGCCGCACGCCGCTGTGCAGACTACTACAGACGCGTAGACCGTAGACGTCACCGTCACGTTCACGACTCACGCTCACTGGCGCGATGTCGAAGAGCTCAGCCTTGACCTATGCTCGTCATGTCATTAGTTTACCTTTACTTACACACGGAATACCTTATTGTATTATTGTGTAGTCTTTCGTTGTTTTTCGTAAACATTGACGTTATAACTTATGGAGGCCATACACGATCGTGTAGGTATACTTGTCATCTTGTCAAGTCTGCAGTTTAACTTGTCTTTGCAGTTTGACTTGACGCGACATCCAGTGTGCATGAGACAAATATATGGCAGATAGCTATACCGTGCCCATACACGATCAAGTATACTGGATGCCGCGTCAAGTCCGCTTGACGCTTAATCAAGTACACTTGATCGTGTATGGCCTTCCTAGGTACAGTAGCACTTGCTTTCAATCCTTGGAAGGAGGTAAGAACCTTTTAATCATGGATCTAGGGATTTAGGGCAGCTCCCGCTATCGTTAATTGTATCTCCGCTCGATGTGGGTATATATTAAGCTCTGGCCAAGTTATAATAAGACTCAGATGTGCTAAACAGTGCCGGTTGTCCCGGCATGGAACAACTCAACGGGGCTAGTGGAATAAACCCCATTTGCCAGCTAAAAATGATGCGAGATGAAAGAAAGAAAGTAGGTTCCTACTGACTCGCGAGCCCCTAGCCTGGAGACCGCACGTAAGACGTATCATCTGAACCAAAACATGTTCTGGTAACATTGTTGGGAAGATGAAGTTAATAAATGTTTCCGTTGTTTCAGATTCAAAATGTCGTCAGAAGGCTATTCAGCGGAGGAGCTAGAAGCCATGCCGGACCGGATAGAGGAGACCTTTCGAGGAATGAAGATCCTCATCACGGGAGGAACTGGCTTCATGGGAAAAGTGCTGGTGGAGAAACTGTTAAGGTGATTATCATTTACGGTGATGGAGGTGTGGCGGCTACTGATCATAACCTGAGGTCTGTGAGAGTGGCTCCATTTAAGAGTCGCCTACTCCTGCAATGGACTGCCGAAGCGTGGCGGATAGACAGTTTTTGTAGTATTGGTCACAGTTTCTATTTTATGTGGCTTGAAGGGCTAAAGGTTTCTGCAAATAGCGTGATCATCACTTGTAGTAGCAAATAACAAGTAAGTAAATAAAATATTAATTCATTTATGTGACAATACCTTCATCATTAACCAATTGTCCAACCAACCAGTTTCATAAAACAAATAAAGAGATATTATCATTATCCTCACTGAAAGATTCGGGATGGTTTAATTTTGTGGTTCCACCTAACGGCCCGGGCCAACGTAACGATTCGGGTTTGAATCCTGGACTGATAATTTTAATTAAGAAACAATTCTATATTATCATGTTCTGCCCAACAGTAACTAATGAGTGTAATGTATTGTGTTTCACAGAAAATGTCCTGACATCGGGCAGATCATTCTCTTGGTTCGCTCCAAGAAGGGGAAATCCCCGAAACAACGACTCGAGGAAATGCTTAATGATGCCGTAAGTATATTTTATAATTAATTTTTTGCTTCCTGCTCTAACAATTTAAAAACTTAATGATAAAAGTGGAAGATTTCCATCCTATTTGTGTTTTTCTGATATACCTAAGCACCTACGTTTTTTAGCCTACCTAGCGTTACCTAGCGTTTTTTGCCAAATGTGTAGGTAATTTTTTTAACCAGACTCACGATAGTTAATATAATTTGATATTCTAGCAAGTACTTAAATGCAATTCATTACCTTTGTTTTAATTTTTTTAACTGGAGGGATTTACTGATGTAGATTTCTAAAAAAACTCACATGGATATTTTAGTTCTCAAAAATGTATCAATCTCAGCTTCGGCGCCAGCACAGAATTATTGTTATGCTGGTGCGCTAGCTCTTGATCCGGGTAGAGCTAAATGGTCTTTCAAAGTGCCGTAAAACTATCAAAAGTGAAGCTCCTCTGAAAAACTCGTAAAAATCTGAACAAAAGCCGGTCAGAAGGCCAAAAGTCTGGACATAATAATATCCTCGTGTCAAGAAGTCCCTTATCTAGTCTTCCTCACATATAAGGCGTGCAAGGTTGACTCAGAAATTGAAGGCCTTCAGTTACCCCAACAATGTAGAGTCGAATTGCACAACGATGCATTGCAGCAAATGTTTGAATTCTAAAAAGCCTATATAGAGCCTATAGCAAGTGTTTGGAGGCTGGCTGCTCTGGCTGGGCAGGGCAAGTGGGCCAGTGGGTCAGCGCAAGACATGTGTTAGCACAGGTTGTGACGCTCCAGCGGTCTCCACCAGCCAGCCAGACAGTGACTGGTGGTCAGTGTGGTCAGTGGCCAGCTAACAAGGCCACGGCCGTTCCGCCACCGGCCGCGGTCAACATGCGCACTTCACGTACATTTCGCTAAAACTATTGCTATGTGGTAATTGGCGCAATTTGCTGAACTATTGTACAACTTGTGAAAGTGGGTTTTTTGGAAATTAAAATGTTGGGTAGGGAGAAAAATATAGCCAATATTATGAGTCCTATTTCAGAAAGCTTTTTCCTGGGGAATATAGAGTTTCCCTTGGGAAACAAAATGAAAGGTGATGGATTTTTTTAAACATCAAGCGATTTGGTTCTTTGTCACAAACGTTCCTTGCTTTATATGTTACGTAGGTATTTTATTAACCGACTTCAAAAAAAGGAAGAGGTTCTCAATTCGACTGTATTTTTTTTTATGTTTGTTACCTCAGAACTTTGGACTGGGTGAACCGATTTTGATGATTCTTTTTTTAATCGAAAGCTGGTGGCTGTCATGTGGTCCCACATAAATTTTATTGGGATCTGACAATGGACAATCCACTAGCAAACCACCTAAGTCGTAAATTTGTGTTAAGATGTGCGCGACAAATTGACGAATAACTCAATATCACGCCAACCGATGTCGATGATTCTTTTTTTAATCGAAAGCAGGTGCTTGTCATGTGGTCCCACATAAATTTGAACGAGATCCGACAAGTAGTTTTTGAGAATTTGAAGTCGGTTATTTTTTATTAGTAAAGGAGAACCCCGGTTTCCGGCCACGAATTATATGTAATCTGTGCTAGCACATAAGACTGGACAAGAGTAAACTATATACATAAAAATTCGTCTTATTTACTAAATAAACATATTTAAATCTTAGCCTCATTTGCAATCGCCAAATGAACAAAATAAAGAAAGAAGTTCTCATTGTATTTACCTCATTACAAACGATTTTATAATCGATTGATTAAGGAACATAATTATGTATTAAATTAACTATTTATTAATTATAAAAACAATATTTATTCCTTTCTGATATGTTTTCATGTTCTATATAAAGCTAAACTATTTAATATATAATAATTACCATTAAATCCTTTAACGACATCGTTACGCTTATTATAAGACATTTTGAGTTTAACTTATCTGTGTAAAAAAAGTAAAAGAATATTAAGATGACATTTATGACAATTTAATTTTTGTACAGAGTACTTAATCACTATGTTCTATTGCATTCGCTTTTCGTTTTAGTCCAAGATCCCAGGGCCACCAGACGTCACGTATTTTCTGACGGACGAAATGTGGACGATTGAGTAGTGTTACTGTATACTAGGGTCGTATGTTATACCTGCTAACTTGGTCAAACGGCCAATTTCCAGGTATCAGGTGATCAAGGTACATAAAAACATTATAAACTTCACGTGAATTCTCATGGCTGATTTTCACGATGTTCTAGATAATATAGTTAAAAGTAAGTCGTCAATGCTCCCAGATACTTTCCGTTGGCCATATTGCTTTGTAGACGCTTTAAATCTCCCAAAATAATTAGTTATGTGCGCCTACACCAAAACAGACACTTTTACACCGCGCAATTTGAATGCTCTTCGAATTCTACAGGAGTCGATTAGTGTTGATACCTTATTATTTTGAGAGCTTTAAAGCGTCTGGCAAGCAATATGGCCGACGGAAAGTGTCTGGGAGCATTGACGACTTATTTTTAACTATATTATCTAGAACATACGTGAAAATCAGCCATGAGAATTTACGTGAAGTTTATAATGTTTTTATGTACCTTGATCACCTGATACCTGGAAATTGGCCGTTTGACCAAGCTAGCAGGTAGGCATACGCTCATAGTACATACTAACCCTACTCAATCGTCCACATTTCGTCCGTCAGAAAATACGTGACGTCTGGTGGCCCTGGGATCTTGCTCTATTTCGTGCGTTGGTGAATGTGTTTTTGATACAATTTCTAGATTTGCTTTTCTTACTACCACTGCCTGAATATTGGAAATAGGAGTATAGCGCCTCCTGCACAATTTCTTGACGAAATATTGATATATTTTGATGATAATGAATAAAATATCTTTAAAAAATTAAAATGCCTTTATTACACAACCTTTTTGACATTTTTTTGGGTAAAACCCATTAAAGTGGGTAGGTAGTAGGTAGTCTTATACCCACCTACTCAGTTTTAACCATTATGGTTTAAGTAGTATTTATTTATTTATGGTCTTCATTATATTCCTGACATTGTCTATATACTCGTAGGTGTTTGAGGTAGTAAGTGCCTAGTAAAACGCATATTCAGTAGATAGGTACTCACCAACCGGTGACCAACCGACCTTACGTTACCCATAATAAACGAGAACTTTATCAAAAACATATTTTTTTCATCAGCACTGTGACACGAGTGTGACATAATCATAACCCATATTTAAGGTGATTCGTTAGGATTTCATTAGTTGGCCATTGCTAGCAGACGTGAAAATTGGAGAAATTAAAGCTTTTACAATGATCTAATTGACCACCAATTTTCATTCTTGTCTATTCTGGGCCGGTGTCTCTATGGAAGATGGGGTTCTCCTTTAGATGATTTTGATCAAATTCGCTGAAAAGGAAGGGGGTCAGCTTACAGTAATTCGCATAGAGCTGAAAAATGCTAGGAATGTTGGAAACACTGTTATAAATGAAATCTGAGAAGTGCCATTGATTCCACTTGAACAAAGTTCGCAAATGTGGGTTTTTTGCACTTTTTAACCAAACGGTTAGTTTCTAGAAACCGTTTATCGAACGATACATATAATTCGTATTGGATTCCATTTTGTAATATTATCTTCCTTTTTTGTAGAGATTATACATAAAAATAGAGATAAAAATATAGTCAATGGCCTAGAAACTATTTTTCGTTTGTTAGGCCCCGTTGTTTCGGCGCTAGTGAAGGGGTCAGTCAACGAACAACTTTAGTTTATTTCTTTTCATAACGTCGAGTTATTTTTTTTCATTTACCAATAAGTAAAGACATACATAAATACAAACTGGAATTCTGCCAAACTGTACTCCATTATAACTATTTGAGATCAACTGACATCTGATTTTTTTGTACTTTTTATCGTGGTACTTTTTTTGGTTTATGTAGCTGGTTCATGTAATTGGTGCTGACCTCTAAACGCTGCTCTGGTGCATGACGTGACGTGATCCCGCAGTCATTATACCATTACGGTTATGGTTACGTAATTGCCGACATGCAATAAAATAGATACAATTTATTGTTTGTCAAGAAGAATAAAATGTTGACGAGTGAATAAGAAACTAGATTTCATTCTATAATTCTGTCCATCATTACTTTTGGCGCTAGCCATAATTAAATATTGTAGGTATAGGTAAATGGCAGTCAAAGGGAGTCACAAAAACTTTTCATAGCCATCAAATGTATTTTTTCTAACTAGACACTACAAACCACGACCTTCCAAGGCCCCATCTCTAGTATTGTTTTGTGATTGCGTCTATATGTCGCAACCATCGCAGTGAAATGATGAAATCTGTGATCTACATCCGGGACGGAGAGACAATTATCCCTAAGTCTTTATTTATACTAGCGGCAATAGCCATCCATCCTCAACAGCCTTGCTTCAAGTTATTCACGAAACGACAACGAACACCAGTTGCTTGTTGGTGTAGATATTTAGAAGTTCAAACCCTAGCTTCTATTTCCAGCTTAGTGTGTCGCAAGCGACACGCGATCCGCTTAGGTCGTGACGTGCATTGCGCCACCACGCCTGTGGTGTGTCCCTGTCCCACCACTATGCTCCACTACAACTGCAGGCTGCAGCACTGCACCGTCTGCACCGCGGCGATGCACCGTCTGCACCGGGGCAGTCGCTAAATAGAGCTTTCACTAATTCACAGTGTTTGTTCTAATGCATCTACTTACATCAGCGGTTACCAAATCTAGAGGGAGGAAGAGGGTCACAGCAAGAACTTGATATTGTAAAAGAAAAATAACATTACACCCTATAGTAATAGATGTCATAGTTAAAGCTCTCCTTTGGTTAAAGTGATAATCAAAAGAAAACTTCATTCATTAATTCATACCTTTCAGTGCTTGGCGAAAGAAAATCGTCCGTACACTTTTTTACTTGTCACCAAACGATCAAACTAATAGCAACCGGGTAGACATATCACCGACCAAAGGCAAAAATCAGTGATACCTATCTAAGGGCTTCACCTTATTTTCGGGGGCTTAGTAAATGTTACATTTATGTATATAGGTACCTAACATTATGTGCTTCTGTTTATTTTTTGGGCAATCGATCGTCTTTACTAACCTTAACCTACTTCATAACCGTCACGCGCATGATACTGCGTATCGTATGGGATATGTGCAACATTGCCTTTCTCAATGAGACCGCGGCAGATATGCGTGTGTCTCCGGTATTCAGAGCGTTGCCACACCTGAGAGACATCAACGCTGAGTCAGGGTTGTTGAGCAATAGTCTTTACGTTCTATGGAATATCCCTGGTCCCTGGTGTTACTAAAACTCAATAGTTAGATAGGATAGCTTTAAATTTTGTCTGGAAGAAAGGTTGCTTAGGAAAAAGGCCACCTTTTTAGGGTGTAATAAAAATAAAATATAAAAATAATTAATTACCTAGCGCGTGACGATGTAGCGCTCAAATTCACAAAGAGCTAAACAGCTATTGTTTGCAACATCATTTGTAATTACATAATTACTTAAGTATACATCATTGTTCTTGTCCTAGTATTTCAAACATTTATTACAGACCAAAAATACCTGCTAGGTATCTGCTGAGCGTAAGGTCCACAATACTAACAACTACCGTTTATTTCTCAGTCACCAAGTCTCCTAGCTCGCGAGCGAGTGTCAGTTTGTCATAAATCTGGTCAATCTCCAGCTGTTCGAGAAGCTGCGTGGCATGCGCGGGGGCGTGGAGCCGCTGATGGAGAAGATGCTGATCGTCCCCGGAGACGTGATGGAGCCCGACCTCGGGCTGAGCGCGGCCGACCGACAGATGATCAGAGACGAGGTCAACATGATCGTGCACGCTGCTGCTACCATCAGGTGAGCCGGACAGTAGGAATGTTTGTTCTATATCTATCCTTTTTCAAGTAAGCCGCTACCGAAATGAGGCAACATGATTTTCTGTTGTCTTTAGAAGGCAGGGACGGAGGTGAGCTGTGTCTTTTACTGTTAGATAGTAAGTTTCATCGGGACTCGAGAGTTATTTAGATGCTACTACCTACCTTTCTTAAGTTTCTAGATAGCAAGATTCTTCGTGATTTATTTAGATACTACTATCTATGCTTTGCAATATTTTTGCTACGAGAACAAGCACCTCAATATTAGTTGAGTTAAATGAACTGGTGTCATTCTTGTTACAGGTTCGACGAAGAATTAAAGAAGGCTGTCCTGTTAAACGTCCGAGGTACCAAACTGATCCTGGAACTGGCGAGACAGTGCAACAATTTGGTGGTAAGTAGAGAATCGATTAATTTAAATTGTAGCAGCCAGATAAGGATAGTAAATAATATATAAACCCTGCTACTACTATAACGCAGAAGGCGTAGGTCTGAAGAAAACATTTATTTCCTATCTACCCCGGCTACTGAGATACTGTGAGCTGCATATTGATGCGAGATAATTTGACGAATAACGTCTTCATT
Organism: Thymelicus sylvestris; assembly: GCA_911387775.1. Taxonomy (NCBI): domain Eukaryota; kingdom Metazoa; phylum Arthropoda; class Insecta; order Lepidoptera; family Hesperiidae; genus Thymelicus; species Thymelicus sylvestris. Next base: position 250,029 of record OU426903.1, read on the forward strand.
TAGAAACATGAAACAGCTGCAAATATCATCAGCGCCGCATCATCTTCACACGCAGACTATCTTCATGCATTCGTCGACCATCTTCGAACAAATTTCTTCAACGCCGCAGTCGCTTTTTCCGAGTTCTTCTTGCTGTTCCTGAGATGTGTTCCGCGCCGTCGCCGCCCGCCGAGTGCGCGCGCGCCCGTCCTGCTCGCTTTTATATGACCGTCCAGCGCAGCAACTGCGGGAGGCCGCACACGAACCGGCGCGATCGCCCGGCGACCGGCCCATCGGCAGTTAGAGCGCGACAGAAATATTACGCGTCTCGTCTCTCACTATTAATCGATTTACTATAATGTTTTGTTATTATTATTTATTTTTCATTGGTCTAAATTATTGTATTGTAATTGGTTAAGTAATTAAACGCATTACCATTGGTAAATTCGTAATGTAGCCGGGGGTATAAATATAGGCAGGGTTGCCTCAATAAAGCATTCCTATTCGCTTGCACATAGAAAGCAGTCAAGATCAGTTGTTTCATTCCAAATCCTTCTGAAGCAGTAAATAATGGAGTCTGTTAATGGTGGACACATACCACCACCATTACAAAATTTTTGTTGTTTACGTAATGGTTTTACTTACCATTATAAATCAAGAGGAATCTTATCCAGCTGAAGTTAAGTCCGAAGCGAATTATACGAATATTATTTCAAAGATAAGAAGGTCCCCAGATTTAAAAACCTGTTTCAATTTTTCCCGCGAAGGTATTTCATTGATCGATGCGATGTGTTTCCTTTCCACGTTCCAGCTTTTCATCCACATCTCGACGGCGTACTGCCACCTGCACGAGAAGCTGCTGGAGGAGAAGCCGTACCCGCCGCCCGCAGACCCCCACAAGATCATCCAGGCCATGGAGTGGATGGACGCGGAGACTGTCGAGACCATCACTCCTAAGTTGGTGTTACCATTATGCTTCTGACGTTCTTTCTTTAAGCTTCTTTTTCAGCCCGTACTGCATCAGCGATGTGTTTGGTGTAACCAATGTCGATGGGTGACGGTGACCGTATAACTATGGCATTTAGTGGCTCGCCTGCTCTTTTTTTGGCAGTTGACACAATCAGTACATAAAACACCATAAAGTATAGGACACGACAATTGTGGTGATATAAAAGACTGAAGTTATAGAAGACATAACGCACTTGTGACTACTCAGGCAGGTAGGTACTTAACATCAGCCTCTAGCCTCTAGCCTAGAGGCTCTAGGTACCGATCTATAAGCCACAGCCATTATCAAAAGGAACGTATGAAGGCTAGAAATATTAAGAGTAGTTAAAATGACGTTTGCTTCCTTTAGTGATGCAGTAATTTATAATGAAGACAACTAATTATATTTCGCAGGTTGCTGAGCAAGTTGCCCAACTCGTACGCGTTCACGAAGGCGCTGGGAGAGGCGCTGGCCGTGGAGGCCATGCGGGACATCCCCGTCATCGTGCTGCGGCCCTCCATCGGTTAGATACTGTTCCCTGTTGTACTGCTCCATTGACACGGCACTGGATACCAAGAAATCCTCTAAATGGAATGATTAGCGCCCCAACACAGAGTCACCAACGGTTACTTTAATCGCTCCTTATTAAAGAATCACCATACAAATTATGTGCTAAGGAACGATTTAAGTAGCTGTTTGTGACTCTGAATTGGAATGATAGTCTATTTTATTTTGTTTATTTAAAAAATTATACAAATAGGTACATCAAATGAGCCATAGAAGAAGAAATATTGTACATATATACTACTCGTAGTAGTACTGCTTATTTCTAACAGCAGCAACTTTCTGCATGTCTCTTTTTAGTTACCTAATGCAAATTTTCTGATGTACTCGTATGTATTGTTACGTCCGTCAGGTAGATGTCGTCACAAGGTTCCGTAATCCGTAACAGTATGTTTGATTTCGGCTCCCGATATTCTTCTCATTTCTTTGTTTCAACTTTCGTGTTACGAGGATATTGTAAACGATGTCTTGGTGTAAACTGATTCATAATATATTAAGCAGGTGTTGTACATTGTTTGTTCCAGTGATCCCGATCTGGCAGGAGCCGGTGCCGGGCTGGACCGACAACATCAACGGCCCGACTGGTCTTCTCATTGGTGAGTCCTGACTTCTGCTCTTACACCATGTCATTTAGTAATGTTTTCAATAGAAGTAGATTCAAAGCCCACCTTGATAGAGTCAACCGGCAAAAGACATGACGTGGTCCGGCTGGGAGCTTGAGAGTCAGTTCTTTCTTTATCTTCTTTCTTCGTCGGCAACGCATTGATGATGCCTTTCATGTAATTGATGTCCATGGGCAACGGTAGCCACTTACCATAAGGTGTATCGTCATTTGGTTTGTTGATTAGCTCCATTAAAGAAATATCATCTAACTAAACAAAATAACATTGTACCTACCTTCTCATTGACATTTGTCCAATGCTACTACTACTGCACCTATAGTACGGAGTACCTACCGTCCTTGATAGAAAATTGGTGTGGAGATAGGATAATCATACTATATGAAAATAATAACAATAGATGAATAGCCCAAATATGCTAGTGACGTATGCCATAGATCTCACTACGATGAGTATGGCGTATGTCCCAGTGCTGCAGTAGCCTCATGGTAAGTCGATTGGTGGTCATGTTGTTGCAGGCGCGGGCAAGGGCGTGATCCGGTCCATGTACTGCAAGAGCAACAGCTACGCGGACTATCTGCCCGTGGACGTGTTCATCAACGGCATCATGATCGCCGCCTGGAACTACCTCAAGGCTGGGTGAGCTCGACCTTCTCATTTCAAATTTCCACCCCGCTGGGAATCGAACCCAGGACCCTTGATATGTCTGTCGATCCGGCATGGTAACCATTGCGCCACATGGGTCGTTATTTCTTGTTTATTGTGCGTTACTTGGGTGGGATAGTTTATGTGCATGAGCCTTTTTTACGTTAATAAGTGGCTGTATTCTATAAACTGTAATATAATGTCTAGTAATTTGTCTTACTGTAATTTGAAACTTTGATATTGAGGCGAATTTGATATTATTGGTGTTATTGTTGTTGCTGATGTATCAGTAGGTATTACCTGTGTCGGGGGTTACATGGACGACACATATAACACATCATAATAACACCCATGACCCGAGTACAAATATTTATCTGTCACACAAATATCTGCCCTGGCCGGGAATCGAACCCGGGACCCCTCGCATCGCAGGCAGGTTCGCTACCAACTAGGCTACAGGGTCGTCAATGTGTACAATGACGTCCGTCAATGACATTAAATAGTTTAAACAGTTAGCTAATGTGTATGCGATGTGTGTTGTGTGTCAGAGACAAGGCGGCCAACGTGATCAACTTCACGTCATCGGCGGAGATCAAGGTGACGTGGCTGGAGATGATCGACGCCGGCCGCGACATCATCATGAACAGGGTGCCGCTCAACGGAGTCGTCTGGTAACATCAGAACATCACCTAGCTATACTCATACTACCAGATATTTGAGTCAGCTTGCTTTTTGCAGCTTTACTATATCTTATTCCAGATTATGGTCTCCTTGTCTACTAAACATGAAAATCTATTCATCAGTTTTTACGTGAGAGAAACATACATACAAACTTTCAAAATTACAATATTACGATGTTCAATAGACAAAAAATCACACTAAACAAGAGAGAATTATGTGGTTAAATTGCTAAGTAGTATTGTTTGCAAGCTTACCTAAATGTCGCTTTAATTATAAGAGCCTGATCAACAATTGTGGTGCTCTGGCAGGTACCCCGGCGGCTCCATGAAGCACTCCCGCCTGCACCATAACATCTGCGCTCTCTTCTTCCACTGGATCCCCGCTATCCTTGTGGATATTCTTCTGTTCTGCTTAGGGTACAAGCCTGTGTAAGAATTTTTCTATTCATCACCTATATTATTTTTTTAATTTCTGTGTGTGTATTCTTTATGTGAATTACTTCTGGTAAGTTCTTTTTTTATTGAAAACAAACGCTTTCATTATTTACGTCAAAAGTGAGTAAGGAAGTAAAAGATAATCACTTAGTACCAAAAATTGTAAATCGCATCTTACAGCTAATGTCACGGTGTATTTCCGTTCTCCAGATTAATGCGAGTCCATCGCCGCATCAGTAAAGGCTTCGATGTGTTCGAGTACTACACCAACAACCAATGGGACTTCAAGTCTGACATCGCACAAACAGTGAGACAGAAGCTGAACCCGAGGGAGAGGCGGGACTACAAGATTGATGCCATTGGTAAATTATTAAATGGTGGCAAGTGTGGAGAGGTCGTAGATGACGGATTCGATCGAGGCTTCGGTCCTATTCAGTCGTTTTGATTTTGGGTTTGAAGCTACTGTGTAAGCCGTAACTCGTATGCTCCTGTCTCAATATTTTATTGAAAGGGAAAAAACTGAGAATCCCAATCAAAGATTGTGATTTTTCAATCCTTCAAATTATGAAAGAGATGGATGTCATTTGTAAGAAACTAGGCTATAGTGAATTTCACTTAAGTCTGCACCAATGAGACATAATGACGAATCGTGAGTTAGAATTGTAAGACTTAAGCACCTATTTTAATTTGAATAGAAGAAAAAAAGAGGAATGTTACTTATTCACTGTAACCGTAGGCAATACTTATTAATTAACATCTCCCAATTATTGCACAGGGTTGGATATATCGAACTACTTCGAAGACTGCATCAAGGCGGCGCGGGTGTTCATCCTGAAAGAGTACGACGACACACTGCCCGCAGCGCGCCGGCACATGAAGATGTGAGCTAACACTTTACTGATGGCAGGATAGTTCTGTTGTAAGCCATCGGAGAAGGTTGGCCAGAAGAAGACACAATTAACGGCTTTTCCCCGTTTATTTGAAACTTTTTTAGAAGGGCCGAACGCGTAAAATTTTCTCGGTATTTGCATGTTGAAAATAGGAGTAGCAGAGCGTAGGAGTTACGAGTAGTTTCGAAGGCTGACAAAGATTTCCGTGGTTGAAGAGGGAGTGAGACCGACTATCTCTAATGCCTGTGATACACATGCGTGTTTTAAGCATAAACACACACAGAGCATGCGCAATGTAGTCCTCTAACTGAGGTGTGTGGTGCGCGTGACGGGGGCAAGCTCTGAGCTGGTATACTGTGTATTTGTTCAGGAATGTGCATGTGTGCCGAACTAACACACAAGTTTCTAGCGTGTCACGTGTGTATCTATCTCATTGACAAAATGTTTCAGAATGTGGTTCGTGGACCTGGTGGTGCGGATGTTGTTCTGGGCGCTCATGCTGTACTGGCTCAGCGGCCTGACGTCCTCGCTCTACTCCTACGTCGCTGGGCCCAGCGAGGAGGTGATAGTAGCCACGCAGACTAGTTAGGTTACAACGCCTATGGGTTGCCTTCAACACGTACTTTACCTTATTGAAAAATAAGGAAGAACTTACCTATGGACAAGTTTTTGTCTTAAACATAGCAAAATTAGGAGAAGGAGGACATTCGACTAGGTACTATTCGTTTTGTGTAGTTCATAAGAACCTATAAAACATTTAACGTTAATCTGTATTATTAAAATATTGTAAGGATTAAAATCAAATTTTCTGGTCAGATTTAGGAATTTCTTTCTCGCTATATCATGCGATGTTTGTTTTGCTCTTTTCCACTTTACCTACCTACTTATCTACTTTTACAGTGACTAGTTCATTTGTAAAATTTTGGATTCTTACAGATTAGATCATTTTTTATCAGGTTCATTTGGTTGATTGTAGTAATAACAGTCGTTATAATATTTCATGCTTGTTCTTGTTCCTGTGCTATCTTGGTTATGGTTTATATGTTGTCGTTCTACCACAAAAGGCATAATATTTAGTACAGAAGGCGCACTCCGCAAAATGGTTCTACTAAGTATTGTATGATTAAGTCCGTACTAAGGTTGTATCACACTGTCCGTTACAGTATTTGCCAATATGATATTCTTAGAATTATCTGTTTTATAGACTGGTTTTTTTTACAAATAAATGTATAAGATGGAGATGTCGACTTCGACTTCTTATGTAGATATTAATGTAATAAATATAATTATTAACGCCTGAATGATGTATTTTTAAATTTCCTTAATATTTTCCTTGTGTGTTGATTCTGCTCAGTTAATTGACTATAGCTAGGAAATATTTAGTGATCTTGACTTATCTCAAGATACATTTAATTTTACCTACCATTATTTTTCTTTTATGATTTTCAAAATTAACAAATAGGTACCTAACACAAAATTTTTATAACGCAAAGTTATGTATTGTACCTAATCACTAAAAGTATCTATATTATGTGGTACTCAGGTAATTTATATTTAAGTAAGTAGGTACCTACTAACTCATCAGGTTTCAAAAACACTTGAAAATCATTAAACAATACAAAGGGGCACAGGAACATAAAATTGTAATGAAGGCGAAGATGAAAACATCATCATTTTTCATACCCTATGTTCATATTATTATTTAAATTATCCATAAATTTAAAACACTCCATTATTACACGACACGAAGGAATCAGAACCATATTTGGTGGTCAGACGGTCCGGAGCGTAAAAGGCGGTCCTCTCGAGCCGAGAAGTATAAATAAAACTTCATTATTAAAAAAACAATTTTCTTGGTCATATTTAACACGTATTAAAAACCTAAAACCCACTACAAATTACATTTTTGGTAGTTGCATCCCGTGTGCCAGGTCAATTGATTTCGCTATTCACACTGCACTGCCGTGCCACTAAGAAAAATTATAAAGCAGTGACTTTGATTCAGTCTTACAAATAAAATATCATCTAAATACAAAACATACGTCTTTGCAAAAGACATATTCCCGAGGCGACACAAAAAATACGAAATTATATCAAAATATCTCCAAGTACTAAAACCCGGTCAGTCCACAATGGACGAACCTTCAGTTCTGAACAAGTTCAAATAACTCGAGTACGTCCTTTAAACTACTAAAATAATGACATTCCCCAATATTTTCCATAAAATTTCAGTTCGGAAAAAGGTCGGGGAAGACGAGCAGACAGACTCAAGATCAGGATTTAATCTTTGAATGTAAAGATCCGTAGTAATAACAAAATTACGTTCCCAATTGGTAAAGATCTACAAAGTTCAGCGGTAGACCTTCGTAGGCGGGCCGTTATTAAATGGTCTGACGTTAAGGTCACATAACACCAATCTTAACACGTAACATAATATAATAATGGGTGTCATTATTGCTGGATCTCCTCAATCCTGTTGTCGTCGAGGCTCAGCCAGCTCCTCAGCGAGGAATCGACGGCGCTGACGGTAGACGTGAACACTCCGAGGTTGGAGTAGAGGAACCAGGCGAACAGAGAGTACAAGATGATCTTTACTATGAGGTCAGCTACGTAGCGGCTGGAAGGATAAAAATATAGATTAGGGCACCACACAATTATTAGCAATATCTGTTCATAAAGGAAGTTAAAAATCACGAACTAATGAATTAATCTTTGTAGCTTCCTGGATATTACTGGTTTGTAATGTATTTTAAAATTCATTTATTATTAATATGTTTATAATATAATCATAGTGATGTTGAAGGACAAGAGGTGTTAAGTATCACTGTTGATCAATAACATAAATCTATCAGATAACTAACTACAGAAAAGGATATATTTTAGTATCCATAATAAATAAATTTCCTTATTTATGATCTAAGCAATTTGGTGGACTACTGAACAGTTTGGGAACCCAAACCCGAGTATTTTGATGAAATGAAAAGGGACTATCGTGAGAGATCTAACTTAGTATAGGTCTACTCACATCTTATGCAACTTTCTGGCTCTCGGCAAACTAGCTGGATCTTCCTTGCATACGTAATGACGAGCTCCTAGCACGTAGTCTCTAAGATATTCATCACGATTCAAGGTACTGACGTCTGTGAAGAAAACCTCATTCTCAGCTGGAGTGATCCGCTTCTGAAGGGAGAGGAAGTTAGTGTTCTTGAAGTGCCACTCCTTGGTTGTGTAGTACTGGAGAACGTCGAGGCCGTGGCTGATTCGCTTCTGGACGTTTATCATGCTGCAACAATGTTTTCGGATGATTTTTTAAACTTATTATAATCGAACGTCATATGAACCTAACGTCATGATTTTAATATCTCCTGTAATCAACTACACTAAGTAACACCAATTCCACAAATTTCTAGACTCAAAAAGACCAACCAGTCTTCAAACCAAAACTAGATCATAGTTTAGATGGAACAAGCGTGACGACGGAGACAGCTTCTGCTGCAGTTAATAAAACACTGGCAGAAAAAGTGACAAAAACTCAATGAACAACACTACTAAAATCGGAATACTTACAAAGTTTTCTTTCCGAGTAGGAAGAGCAGCATGTCCACGAAGTATGCGGGGAGAATGTGCGTGAAGAAGAGAGTGAGCTGGTGCGTCAGCCAGTACGACTTGATGTTGCCGCCGGGGTACCACAGCGCGATCGTGAACGGATACGTGTTCACCCACTTCTCTCCTGACGGACGAAAAAGGATTTAAACTTGCTATTAGGTACTAGTGAGCCATGGAGCTGAGGAGCCATCTGACTGAAAGTGATAATTGACGCGTCGAATCGAGGTGCCCTTTGAATATTAAAATAACATTAATTTGGGACGATGTAACATTATTTGTAATGAAACATCGGTTTCTTATGAATAAAATAATTATGCCATTTGCAATCACCGATATATTGTATTGTTTCCTTCGAAAGATTGCATGCTTTATCCGTGGATCCGCAGGAGCCCATTTTAACGAAGTACGAGTAGGTAGCGAATTATTTTTGCTTACACGTGATGTTCGTATGATAGCGTATTTAATACATACCTGTTTCAATAACTTCTTTCCACGTTATTTTCTGAACGCCGGATAAAGTTATGTTGAATATACGCATCTCCTTTGGCCTGTAAATGATAAAATATTATACATAAAAATAATGGTTAGTAACTCTGTACGTGTGTGTATTATGTAGTCTGTAGGTAGTGGAGCAAGTAGCAACTGACTTGTCGAGGGCGGTGACGTAGGCGATGAGGATGCAGCCGTTGACCACGATGTCCACGGGGATGGCGTCCGCCACGTACGACGGCTCGCAGTGCATCGTGCGGATCACACCTGGCGACACGAATAAAATAAAAAAACGTGAATTTATATTGAAGTACTTAAACTTTGGAATGTACATACTGAAACCCACGATACAATCACAAAGGATTGTTCCGGGAGCGGGTTTCGAAAAATAAAGAATATTCAAATAATTTTTTTCATGAATAAATATCAATTGTTAAAAATATAATTAAAATACTGTATTTTCTTTTTCATGCAAATTTTTGAAAAAATGGAAAATTCCATCAATTTAAGCAAGGAACACTTGATGCAAAGAAGCAAATCGGTTAATATTTTAAAAATATTCAATACAAACTTTCATTCCGTTCCCCAGGAAAACATTTTAATTTTCCGGGATGAAAAGTTTTTTAAAATATGACTGAGTAGCAACTTTGCCAATATTCATCGAAATTCGTTCAAGGGTTTTCATGTGATGCCCGTTCGGACAAACAGACTAAATTCTAAAAAAAATATTTTTGTGCTCTAACACCTTACTGAAGTGCCCTCTAACCAAAATTTTGAAAAAATTATTAAATGTACAAAAAATTTGCGCTTTGAGTTAATTTTATACAAGTAATAGTACAGAAAGAAATATTGAATGCGCTAGACCTTACCTTTACCACTTCCAATGAGAAGCCCCGTGGGTCCGTTGAAGTTGTCCACCCAGCCCGGCATTGGCTCCTTCCATGCTGACGTCACTACACATTGGACATTCAAACAGTTAACTACAATTCTGTCTCCGGGCGACCTTCTGCTCGGAAGGTTTCTGGGGTTATTCCGTCAGGACCCCGATTTCTGATTCTGTCGATAAAATCGTTCAATGGCTTTTCGGTCAAACGAGTAACCGCCCTCGCTTTGCTTCAGTTTTCTTATTCTTTTTACACCTTGGGTTATATTAATTATTGGAGTTTTATTAAGGATCCCTATTTTTTTTTGAAAATAGCCTATGTCACTGGGGATAGTGTAGCTTCTCAACAGTGAAAGAATTTTTCAAATCGGTTCAGTAGTTTCGGAGCCTATTCAAGGCAAACAATCAAATCTTTCCTCTTTATAATATAAGTATAGATATACCAAATCATATTTATGTATGCTAGGTATATTTTACTGCAACCTCATGAGGTTCTGATGATAGTCATTAGGTAGGAGGTACAATTACCATCAGCCACCATGACTAAACATACCGATGGAGGGTCTCCCGATGGCGATGGGGAACTTGCTGCTGAAGCCTGCCACCAGCTCCTCGGTGATGGCCTTCGTGTACGAGTAGGTGTTGGGCTCCGAGATGATGATCCTGGGAATAGGCTATCAGTTCAACAGGTGATCATTGAGGACCCATCTATGATAAATGGACAATTAATGGCGAGCTAGGGAATTTTTAATTCATTTAAAATTCAAATTCAATACATTCATTTGCAAGATAATGTCGAAAATAATTATGAATTGATAAAGATCGTCGACAGAATGATAATTAATATAGAAATCCTGTATTCAGAATTACCAATATCTGAATTTAAATTAGGTATGTCTGAACATTTAGACATACTTGGGCTCCAAATAGGCCAACATGTCATCGTCCATCCAGTCAACGATGTCCATGATCTTGTCGGGGTTGTGCACTGCGGGGTACAGCTTCTCTTCCAGCACGTCCAGCTCACACCGGCAGTACGCCGTCGACAGGTGAACGAAGGCCTGCAACATGGAACACCACTATACTGTGGCCAAAAGGAACACCATAATCTAAATTTTACTAATAAAAAATAACCGACTTCAAAGTTACTCAAAAACTACTTGTCAGATCACGTTCAAATTTATGTGGAGCCACATGACAAGCACCAGCTTTCGATTAAAAAAAGAATCATCAAAATCGGTTCGCCCAGTCCGAAGTTCTGAGGTAACAAACATAAAAAAAATACAGTTGAATTGAGAACCTCCTTTTTTTTGAGTCGGTTAAAAAGACAGAGGAAGCTTTTCCTTCAAGGTTTCAAGGTTGGCTTTTAGAGGGACACACAATTTTTTGCTCGTATGAATTAAAGCTATTAAAGCGTTTTTTCAATTGTATAAGTTGTTTTATATTTTTTTTATTCTTAAAATTTAATGTAACCGAGCGAAACATTGTCAGGAAATTCATTCAGGTAGTACATATAAATGCACTTACATAATTAAGATACAGATTTAATTAATAAGGATTAAAGTATGATCAATGATGTAAACAGAGCATCCGATGCCGTTTAACATAATCTGCATACCGCGGTCAATGGTCGCACCACTCGGACTTCGTTATAATATAATCAACAATTATGGTTATGGCCAACACCGGCATAAATTAATGATAATATCTCAAAGTAGGTCACCTTCTGTCATTGCACCTTTCGATTATCGTTTTAACATGACTTATTGATAAATTATCGAACGGAAATGCAAATTTGGTAGCCGTAGGTAGGTACATCGTGCAGAAAATCGTGCATTCCACACGAAGCTCCTAGGGGCGCTATGGACACTACTATGGTCCAAAACTACGAATATTCTCATAAGAAGGTCCGTCGATAGTGTGAATACCTCTAACTTCTCCATGGTCTCGGCCAGTTTGAGCAGCCGCCACGTTCCCGTGGTGTTGAGATGCACCGCGTCCTTCAGTTTCTGGTCAAACCTGAACATCACAAGTTTTCAATTAATTAATTTTGACAATTTCTTCTAATCTAACATATAAAATTCTCGTGTCACGCTTTTTTGAAGCTGAACTCTTCCGAAACGGCTCGACCGATTTTCGTGAATCTTTGCATGCATACCGGCTAGGATGGAGAATTGGACAACATCTATTTTTCATCCCCCTACCCCTAAATTTTTTTGGCAGAACAACGTTTGCCCGGTCAGCTAGTATTTTATAAATTTTGAAGTCGTGTGTTAGTGTGTACACTAGATTGAAAAACTAAATGAAATGAAAGAAATAAGGTTTGCAGAAATAATGGTTCTTTAAATAAATAAATAAGGCTGCACACTCATAGCCCCACTCTATGATTCCCTGTGTCGTGTCGTGGGTGACATCGACAACACATAAAGACAAGAGCACACACTTATGGTTTTAGCCTTTCATGAAGTGAGAGTAGAAGACCGTGAGTGTACTGTGTACGGTGTGTACCTGACACAGGCGGCGCTGTGGAAGACGATCTGGCAGTTCCGGCGCAGCTCCTGGCGGTCGTCGTTGCTGAGCCCCAGCTCCTCCTCGAGGATGTCTCCCGCCACCAGCTTCAGCTTGCCGAACACGCCCGGCTGCTTCTCGCGCAGCGCTTCGAAGCACTGCAACAGTAGCGTCGGTCAAATGGATATTTGGAGTAGCGGAAATTTTTAATTCATTATTATTTATTACGAGTAACCGCCCTCGCTTTGCTTCGGTTTTCATATTTTTTTACACCTTGGTTTACATTATTGGAGTTTTAGTAAGGATCCCTAATTTTTTTTAAATATAGCCTATGTTCACTGGGGATAGTGTAGCTTTCTAACAGTGAAATAATTTTTCAAATCGGTTCAGTAGTTTCGGAGCCTATTCAATGCAAACAAACAATCAAATCTTTCCTCTTTATAATAATTATTATATTAGTATAGATTATCAAGAGGGTATTAGATTTAGGTTAAGTTTTTAATCCTATGTCAGTGAGCCAGTCACCATGCGGATTTTAAACGTTATTAAATCAATAACTATTTCAGTTACATAGTTATATGAAATTTTCAATTCTAAATAAGCTAAGGAGATTTAATAAATGTGCCAAATTTCATGTATGTAGGTTAAATATGTCTCGAGTTGTGATGGGGTCAAAATTAGCTCGAAATGGTTCGTGTTGTATTACACAGGTCGCTGCGTCACCAATCACCAGTTCTTTTGCTTTGAACTTGGCTGGACACACGGCCCCGTTTCTCGATTGATAGTTAGGATATATATACCTCTAGTCTCTACATACCTTTTTATTATACAATTCCTTGAGTCGCTCTTCGGCCGGCACGCCTTTCTTCTGTCTCATCAACAGGTATATTGTTTTGATCCCTGTGCAGGATCTGAGAAGTTTTTCTACGAGAACCTAAAAACAGATTGTATACTGAATAAGTGAATAACGGAAAATCATACATTTCACACACCTAGATTACATTACTCACACACACACATTTGCACGTCTGTGTTGTGCAAACACAAACAACAAATTACTTAACACCTTTGTCTGCCAGGAATCGATCCTGTGCTTTTCTACTGTGCAGGCACAGTATACTAACATACATGTATATCAGTATACTAATAGGGCTGTCTTAATATCATTAAATATAAAGTATAAAAAATGAAACAGCTGTTTTTTGTTTTCCGATATCCATACTCGTAATTATGAAGGTCAGTAACGCGTAATTAATAAACTACCTTTGACCGGTGTTTTTCCTATCACTGTTAGCGGTTCTGCCACAACCGTTTAAGTGACCGTCATCCTTAAATTATTAAGTATCTCAAAGCTAGCTATACGTATATTTAGCTAGCTCTATCTACTTTTGTATCACATCCACATATGAAATACCTTTCCAAGGAATCCTGTCGCGCCGGTCACTAGAATGGACTTGCCCTCGTAGAACTCCTGGACGGAAGGTGCCATGTTGCTTATCGTTTCAACGGTGTTAACTGCAAACAAAACAGCACCGGACATCAGTTAGGTAAAGGCACCTAATTCCGCGGTATTTTCTCCATAATTTCGTGTCGTGTTTCGGCTTGAGGCTTGAGAGACTTTCCTTTGCTCTCTTGGCCTTGAGATGAAGATGTGCTAAGGAGTTTCTTTACGGCTTTTCTTCTCCTCCATAACAAAGCACCTTTGTGAAAAGCTGGTTGATTAAAAAATGACGTGCATAAGTGTATCAATCATACCTTTAATTCTAATCATCCTTACGTGTGTGTGAGTGGTACTTTCATTTATTCAATCAACAAAATTCTATAAGTGATTACAAGTGTGTGACCCACACGGCATACCCACACAGCTTGAATATTTCTACTGGCAAACGTTAGAATGGTTAATAATAAATAAATAAATAACGCTACACACTCATAGGTCATAGCCCTATGGCCTACACTAGGATTCCCTGTGTCGTGGGTGCCATGGACATCACACTAGACAAGGACATTCACACCCAGACCGAGAACAGAAATTCAAGCTCATCATCCAAATTTCCGCCTCGCTGGGAATCGAACCCAGGACCCTCGGTGCGGCGATCCGGCATGGTAACCATTGCGCCACACGGGTCGTCATAATTGTATCAGGCGTTAGGTACATACTTTGCAATCCGCAATCAAAATGTATGGTAATTTATACACCAATTGCTGTTCGATCATCATCAGGGTCAGTTGACTATCAAATGCATTAAGTTGATGGTGATCATTAAGCAACTTTAAACCAATATGAAATGTGTAACACTCGTTGGACCGTAAATATTAACGTCGTGGGCTATCGAAACATCGGAAGTCAGTCGTAACCAGCGGGTTGGTAATCGAATTTAGTAGCGAGTTAAAAAAATTAATTATCCATTACAAGGAGTTGCTGAAATATGGACAATGTAACTGGAATGTTCTCATAGAGTTCAGCTACAAAGTAGCCGGTCGTCGTGTATTTGCGTAATGAATCACGTATGACTTGCAATGAACGGCCGAAAGCGACCGGCGACACAGGGCGACACGTGACAGGGCAGGGTTCACGAAAGGAACGAATGATTTATCATTATGTTAACTAAGGCACTATAAAATAGGTAGGTATAAAGATAAGATACTTTATGAGAGAACTCAACTTGAAGCGCTGAGGAATAGAGAGCACATAAGGCATTCTTCAATATTAAAATTTTATAAATCTTCCGACAGTTTTATTTTAACCAAACATAATTAAAAACCTCGATCACGTCGGATTTCAAAGAAAACAAACCGTATCAATATCAGTTCATTCGTTTACCAGTTACGATGCCACAGACGTCAGACAGACACACAGACACGCCAATAATATCACCCCTAATTGTGCGTCGCGTCGGGGATTAAAAACTATACGGATCATAAAAAACGTGCAGCCGTCTGTGACATAACAGGAGATGGTTTTATAGCGAAAGGAAACGATTTTAGCTAATATACATTAACTAGGTAGGTATACTAATCTATACAAGGGTTGCCAAACTCAAATTTAAAAAACCAGGATTTGAAGTTGGAGAAACCAGGACAACTCAGTTTAAAAACAGGACGCAGTAATAGAGTTGTAAATTGCGAGCCGTGAGGCTACCCGTAACGTAAAAATTTCTACAAGAGGTGCGCGAATTTTAAAATTTAAAAACCCAAGACGCTGCTTAAAAACTATCCAGGACGTCCCAGGACATTACAAAAACCAGGACATGTCCTGGGAAAACAGGACGGATGGCAACTCTAATCTATACTAATATTATAAAGAGGAAAGATTTGATTGTATGTTTACATTGAATAGGCTCCGAAACTACTGAACCGATTTGATAAATTCTTTCACAGTTGGGAAGCTACACTGTTTTCACTTCCAAAATAGGGATCCTTAATAAAAGTCCATTATTGTAACCCAAGGTGTAAAAAAATAAGAAAGCCGAAGCAAAGCGAGGGCGGTTACTCGTACATAATAAACTAATCGAATTAAATTATTTACGTGAAAATTGCAAGGTTATAAAAAGTCTCTTGTGTGATATACTTACGTATTTATTGTCAAACAGAGCATCAAAATTATGAAAAAGGTCAAATCACTCGTCGAATCGTCGAAAGACGCATTTGATATGAATATTTCAAGAGCAGGAAATCAATGACCGGTAGTTTTAACGGGTTTCATGAATTTATGCTAAAGATAATGCACTTTTAAATAATTTCCTGTTGCCAAAATTTTATATGATTTTATATTATGATCAAAAATGTTATATACTTTATTCTGAAGATTAACTGGCTATCAAGACTTATTGCGGCTGGCTCAAAAAAGATGGTATGTAGTAACTGATGTTCAGTCATCCGGGTACTAATAAATAATATAATAATAGCAGGTATAATGTTAAGGACTTAATAATAATAATATTGATAATATAATATAACCTCTAAGTGAAGCGGCTGCCTTTACCTTCAAATTGGGTTTTGATTTTCTCAAAACCCTTGAAATGTAAATATGACGTGTCGCTTTAAATTGTCTCCCTCTCTCTGGCAGTAGGTAGTACGCAGGTCCGGATCTGGGGGGGGCGCGAACCGGGGCACCCGCCCCGGGCGCCAGTCGCCAAAATCACCCCGGTGACCTTTTTTTTAGTCTAAGCGCTGAACCGAGTTTGCTTTCTACACGTTTATTAGATGTCCGATGAGCTTTTGTTTTTTTTAGTGAGCGCAAGTACTACTTATTTTGCAATTAATAGTAATAATAACAAAATCAGTACGATCCACCTTTAAAAAATGATGTAGGTATACCTGTTTTAATTCTATTGTAATTATTTTTTCCTTTTATACATTATGTTCATTGGATTGTAACCATTTCTGAGCGAACGCGAACGGTGTAATTTAATCGTTCATTTGTAATTAGTGGATAGCCGTTGTTATTGGCCTAATATGTGGTTTAATTGTAAGTTTTCACTGTATTTTAGTAGCTGTTAGGCGCTCCACCCACTGCACCGCGCCCCGTCGCGTAGCGCGGGATGGCAGATTTTACCATTGTATGCAAGTATCTCAATTATTTATATAGAAATCACGCCTAGCACAACACACTGCCGAGTCCGACGCGTTATCCGTCGCTCCGCGCACCGCGGCGGGACGCGTCTTCAGTGGGTGGAGCGCCTTACTATCCCAAATAAATCAAATAAAATCAAAAATTATTGTATACAAAACTCGTAGCTTAGGCGCCACTATCAAATTTCTGCCCCGGTTGGAACATCGTAACTCCGGGCCGGGTATTATGTACGATAAGTGGTTCGAATTATCGTTACTGCAATGATACCAAAGTTCCGTTTCTGATTACATTGCCATTATTAATGGTCAACAAACATTGTTTTGTTATTTGTTTAACTGTACATTTTTAACCGACTTCAAAAAACAAGGAGGTATTCAATTCAACTGTATTTTATTTAATATTTGTTACCTCAGAATTTTCTGGGTTATCCGATTTTGATGATTCTTTTTTCAATCGAAAGCTGGTGCTTGTCATGTGGTTCCACTTAAATTTGAGCGAGATATGACGCGTAGTTTTTGAGTTATTTTGAAGTCGGTTATTTTTTTCTTGGTAAAAGGCCTTTATCATTATAAACATTAAAATGATTTTAAAACGTCAATTTATCTGATTGTAAAGGTAATAGATAAAGCATATACTTAGGTTGTCCCTATTCGAAATAATTATTCGAGTCTAGAGTTCGAGTAATTGTACGTTTGTAATAAAAAATAGTATCAGGTTGATGTTGCGATACACGACGAAAAAGGAGAACACACTCAGCTTTAGTTTTGGCTATAAGCCTCAACCGCTGGTTTTCAGTGCGTCCTATTTTGCTGTGTAGTTGATATAATATAACAACTACACAGCAAAATTAATTTTAAAAAACATAATTTGACGACTCTGTAGCCTAGTTGGTAGCGATCCTGCCTGCGAAGCGAGGGGTTCGATTTCCGGCTGGGGCAGATATTTATGTGACAGATAAATATTTGTACTCGGGTGCAGGGTGTTATTGTGATGTGTTATACACGGAGATTTTGTGGGCGTTCTGGAGCCGAAACATTTTGATTTGGAATTATCTATAGTACCAATAAAAACGGATAAATCAATTGTAATGTTGACTAAAAAAAAGTTTCAGTTTTAATATTCATTTATAATCGATCGACTTGGAAAGTAGTAACGCACTGATCATTCATTCCGCGCTAACAACAGCTGTGCCGTTGGTGTCACTGACCTACTGAATGCCAAGGTCCAAGGACGCCTGACGATTACAGGCGAGTCCCGCGCACATTGCAATGCCGTCATTGGTTGGACGACTCCGGCGCAACTCAGTAGCTTTGTTTTTATTGGCGAATACGATTTTATGTGACTTGATAGTAAAACGCGAAGTATTTCTATTTGTAGTATGTATCTACGTGTGATTGAATAGCGCTACTACTGGTTCTCACTTTTTCTCTGTAAACGATATGAATATCGACTTTGATGAAAAAAAAATATACATATTATTAAATTAACGTTATATATAGCTTCTGTTATTGATAAATGATTCAAAATCTTCGGCTCCAGAACGCCCACAAAATCTCCGTGTATGTGTCGTCCATGCCACCCGCGACACATGTAATAACCTACTGCGGGGGTATGAGTGTGTTAAAGTTGTAACGTTTAACACAATGCAATTTAATAATAGAATACAATTGATTCGAATCATGTAGGTTATTTTTTTTAATACTAATGAACGTCATTTGTTAGCTTACGTTTCGAAAGATTAAAGAAAATGGCTAAAACAATTAAACTCAGCAGCAATTCGAAGTTTGAAGTCATTGCAATCCTGTAGATATCCTGTAAATCGCTAACATGAAATATAAATGCGCCACATGTTTACTGCGATATGTTGATATCAATTTTTAATTAGGTAGGTACCGTGTTATGTTTCAGTGACAAACAATTCTGTAGTCATCTTTCTTTTATTCTTTAACCCTTAATATATATCGTACATAATCATCATCGTTCCACCACAATAAAAAATGAAAACAAATATGTAATATTGTTTTAAAGATGCGGTGAAGATTCCCGGCCAATTTCCCCACGTAGAAACAAGAAAACCGTTCCAATCGGTATCTTAACAATGATGTGCATTTGTTTTGATTGGTGTTTGTAAGAACTCACCTCAAGGTAAGTGCAGCCTGAAAGAGGGCACTGGACTGAACACTGGCTCACTGGCTCTCACTGCAGAGTGCAGTCACTGCGCGTCGCGTTGCGTGTAAACTGAAACTGTAGTGAACTGCCCGCGGTGCGTGCGATGCGCGTGCGCTGCTGTTACGTCAGCGCTTACAGGATCCACCCAGGGCCGGCCCGTCCATATAGGCGAACTAGGCGACCGCCTAGGGCGCTGGGATTTGGGGGGCGCAAATCGGCGGCATCAAAATGAAGAAAAAAGTTTTTTTATTTTATTTAACTAAATCAGTGAAAGATTCACACAGAGAAAAATAATAAGTATAATTTTCATGTCTTTTAAACATTTCCAATAATTATAATTTCCAAAGCTATTCCAGAACAGTATTTATTTGAAGCAATATTTTAGTCATAGAGACTATAAGAATGTAGATGCAACCGAGTAGGAATGTGGAGAATTACAAACTACCGAAGAACTATTGTCTATAAGAATGATACCGAATTACCTATGTCACAAAAGGATTAAAATTATATCTATCTGTAAAATTGGCCAGTTAGATAGCATGCCTAATTTAGTAAGCAACTACGATACAATTAGGGTTTGCTTACTCTGTAGGTAATTAAATAGTAAATGTAGTTTTGTAAATTAAGACAATATTCCTCTAGAAATTCTATTGAAATTCTATACCAACTATATGCTCCGATCATCCGATAGAAATAGTAACAGCAAAACCGTAAACTCAGAACTAGCTAGAACACGTTTACAAAAGTTGGAAATATTTTTAAATTACGTGCCTTTCTAGGTCTATTCTAGGTCTACACCTAGAATTTTCTTCTATTAAATATAAATAATATAATAAGAAGCGCTCATAGCCCGGCGGCTTGCGTCGATCCTATGTGATCGACAAAGTTAAGCAACAGCGGGCGTGGTCGGTAGTTGGATGGGTGACCGCTAGTGGCAAAAATTTCTTGAGCGTTTCCGTGCTTCGGAGGGCACGTAAAGCCGTCGGTCCCGGTTGTTATCATAAGATAACAGTCGTAAAGCCATGTCGGAGGCCCTCGGGCGGTTTAAAAACTTCCGACACTCGGGTTGGCCACTAACCCCTCCACCAATCCGCACTGGAGCAGCGTGGTGGAGTATGCTCTAGGCCTCCTCAAGAGGAGAGACTCGTGCCCAGTAGTGGGCCATTAATGGGTTGAAGCCAAATATAAATAGATATCAGTTAAAATTAGTTTTCACTAGACAAAGCGTTTGATAAAGTAGCTTAATTACAACTGTTTTGACTGAAAACAATCACAATAATGTTAATTTAGTTCAATTTTACAGGATTTACTGATCTTTTACTAATGCCTGGCTTATTGATACGAGCTAAGCGTGCGGAGTACGTCTTAAAAATTTGTTCAAAATCTTGTGCGCATGAAAGAAAATCTGTCTTCAGTCTTGCTTCATTACTGAATATCGTGCTTGTCACGCAGAGCTTTTGCAATGAGTTGTCTCAATTTTTGGCGATCAGTAGCTTAGTGGAGTGCCATCCATCTATCCATCCATCCATCAGCCCTTGGTGGTCCTCTGTTGGACATAGGCCTCCCCTAACTTGCGCCACTTTGACCGATTCTGAGCCTTCTGAATCCAGCGGATGCCCGCTGTCTTATTCAGGTCGTCAGTCCACGTGGTCGGGGGGCGTACTATGCTCCTTTTTCCGAGACGTGGGCGCCATTCGAGGACCTTTCTTCCCCAACGAGTAGAGGAATACTGAGCAATTGAGCATAGCCCTCTTCATATCCAGCTGTGCGACTGAGCTTGTGGATTAGGGTAATGATAGCTTTTTGGACAAGATGTGACGCAGTTTCCCGAATTCAGCCCATCCGAGTTAGATTCTACGGCTTCTTTCTAGAAGTCGAACTTGGGTAAGTTTTTGTAGCGTCACTAGAAAGGGCTACCAGTAGGGCTATCAGTACGGCCCTACTGACTGGTACCTCCAGGTGCTTGGATCCTACTATGTTTTAGGACGGTGGCCCCGAGATATCTTGCCCTCAATTTTACCTGTCATTATCAGTTTCACATAATGTCATGAGATTTTCTTGCAATATGTCCAAAGTATTTAAGATTACGATGTAGGCCAATGCTGAAAAGTCTTGGGTTAATCTTTAGTTCCTTGAGGACAGAAGTTGCAGATGGCATTGTATATTTCTGATTAGGGGATGTCTGGCTGGTATTCAAAAGTTTCATGTACAACGCATGCTGGGCTGTGTCCAGGTTGCGGTAAAGCTCGGCGCAATAATTCTTCCATCTGTCTGAAACTGCAGTAATATTGACAATCGGATTGCCTTCTTTATCCTCGGTAGTTCAGGAGTGAGATTTGAAATTTCAGGTGATCTGCTTAATTTTGAGAAAGAGATCCACAGCTTGCCACTACTCTACATGATGTTTTATATCCCTGTAGATCTATTTATAATAAAGATTTTTATCCCGTCTACACATTCTTTAAATTTCTCGATATAGCTCCGAGTACTCTGCATTAGAGCTTTCCGAGTTTCTTATTCCCCTTGTTTGAGCAGCTTCCATTTTTCAATCATGACATTCACGTCCAAGGCCTCATTCTATAGCCAGTCCTTTCTCAACTGAGTTGTCTTTGGCTTCTTCTTTATCGTTTTCTCATGACTGAGGGTCGTGGTCATGGTTTTTGCAATTAGGATCTTTCAGGCTTTTTTATCTTGTGAAAGTTGGAGGGATGCGTGGACGATGGCTTTACAAGCCTTAAGCAGGCAAGCAGTATCGGGCTAGCGGGTTGGTGGTCTCCCTCTACTTCTCTTTCCTTTCACTTGCCGACCACTATCCGTTTCTTTAAATTATCTGTCTTGCGCCCTACCACCTGACCAAAGTACTTGAGAATCCTACGCATACCTGTGTTCTTTTAGTATAGATGCGTTGGTGCGATGCACTGTCCATGAGTCTTGTTGTCTTTGACAGAGTCTCAAATTTAGCAAATCTGGTCCCGGAACTGACACCAATCACAATTGTATAATAGGTTTTCAAAGTTTATGCTAATATTAGGGTTAAGCCGTGTTTCTGCTTGCTTCTGGAGATGTTTTATTAAAGTTGGTGAAAGATTAAATGTTTGCTTGTGGCACTCACGGAAGGATCTAGGCCTAATACGCAGGTTCGCTACCTACAGTTGGTACCACACAAAAAACCACAATGATCTAAAATCCTTAGTCAAGTTTATAATTATATTTTTCTTTGAAATTACCAGTAGTCAGTAGGTACCTTCTGTAGATCGGCAATTTCACATTATTTCTAGATCTAACAAAGGCACGTACTAAAACTAGTCTTAACTAGAGAAAACACGTCCTTGTTAATAAAAACGGGTTTGTAGGTATATCTACAGTCTTGTTTATGTCATTTTTTTTTAATTACACACTTTATTTTTTTACATCATCAAATTTTTTGCATTGTCAAAAAAAATTCTTAAGAGGGCGCCGTTTTAGTTTTTCGCCTAGGGCGCCAGAAATGCTCGGGCCGGCACTGGATCCACCAGAAATACCAGTAGATATTTTATTATACTTACTGTATGTGTGTATGTATATTTTTTAATGTTCATTCAATTTTTGTATCATTTTTAGGGTTCCGAAGAAAAATCGGAACCCTTATAATTTCGTCATGTCTGTCCAAAGCATAGAGCCTAGACCCTTATTGCTAGAAAATTGTAATTTGGCACGAATATACATAATATTTATTAAAACTCCAAAATCGTAGAATATAATATTTAGATTTTTTTTCAGGGTACCTTGCATAGGGGTAACATGGGGATGAATTTATTATTCGTTGCGTATCCCATATTTTGAGACTATTTACCATATTTGGAATTAGGGGTCCCTTTATATATATTATATTATATTTGGCTTTAGAGTGCTAATTTTGGTTAGAGTCAAGTGTCCCTCCCCCGTGCTGGCTAAATGGTTGGAATTGGACAAGTGAAAAAATTCTCATTATTAGGTTATAATATGATGAATTTACAAGGAAAACAATCACGGCTATGTAGCATAAGTAGTTAATGAGTAATAGTCGATAAACTTACTAGTTCGGAACCCGACATTGCGCGTGGCCTGATACGCACTTGCCCGATTTTTTGTAATAATTAGGTGTATTAGTTGTATCGTATCCAGGACAAATACAACTGTTTATAATCACCAATAAAATATTGCCCATTGTAATAACAAAATATAATTTTATTTTTATTTTCAATCAGTTTCTTCATCGTCTTAATGCCTTACTGAACTCCAATCTTCTCTCACAATATACTATCTTATTATATAAATTACGTGTCACGTTGTTTGTCCGCGACGGACTCCTAAATTACTTAACCGATTTTAATCAAATTTGCACACCGTGTGCAGTTTGATCCAACTTGAAAGATAGGATAGCTTACATCTCAAAAAAAAAACTTTTGACAGAACGAAGTCTGTCCGGGCACCTAGTATATGTATATATGTATACTAAACCAAGAGGAGAGCACGTTTCAAAGAGGTACCTGAAGACAATTCACGGAACATTTCTCAATTTTTCCATCAACGAAGCAAGTATCTAATTTGTAAAGTTAGCGACAGTAATAACAGATTATAAATAAACATAAGTCAAGTAATTCTTAAATAAAAATATTAATTTATTTCGTATTAATAGAATACATTCATAGAAAGATGGGAACCGAAGACTAAATTATTGTATTCATATCATACTACTGACGGACGACTAGACTTCGTGAAACAATACGCGTAGAACAAGTACAGGACAAGACCGACGAGTAGGACGCGGCTCAGAATGTGGAGGACGTACAGTCTGCAACAGAACAAATAAAAATTAAAATGTAAAAAGCCGAATCGTGAAACGAGGAAACGAGCAAAGATCAAAAAAGGCGAGAGGTTACTGCAAGAAGGAAACGGAAGACCCGTTTATTACTGCCTCTCCCACATACGAAATACGTAATAGTTCCCGCAACAAAGTATGTGTATCGTAGAGAAATATGCGTCAAATGTATGTAAATCTTATACCAATATATTACACCGGGACCAAGACGGAGCACAGTCATGTTTCTAATGGAAATACAAGCAGCTGACAACGAGCTGACGATCCACCTGATGGTAAGTGACTATCGTCGCCCATGGACATCAGCGACACCAAAGGCATCACTGATGCGTTGCCGGCCAAGAAAGAGAGAAGAAAAAGAAAGAATGTATGACAATATTGATTGCATACTATTGATGATGCTAATAGGTAATTTCCTTTGGGAAACGGCGAGAAGTGTGACGCATTTCTTAAAAATATACGTCGTGTACCCAAAGTCCTCAAGCTTTAGTCTCAGTCTACCGTTTCTTTGGTTAGTGTGTGGAAATATGGAATCTATGTTTGTCTGACGTCAAGTACTTACTTCCTATGCAGGCTCCTTGCTTTCGGTAACGTGGAGGGGTCTTCCTTGCAATAGAATTCACGCACTCCCTTCACGTAATTCTCCATGTACGGTAAGACTTCAATTTTCTGGAATATTCAGAGGTATTTCTTAAACTAAGAATCGAAGAAATTATAAACCGAACTTACATTATACTCGTACCTAATGATTCATACGATTTAAGTATACAGGTATAGTGTACAGGTACAACATGTGAATTATACAGGGAAACCCATGTATCTTACCGAGATATCTGTGCAGAATAACTCGTTGTCTTCCTTGGATATTCTGTTTTTTAAAGACAGGAAGTAGTCGTTGTTGAAGTTCCACTGCCTCATCATGTAGTACTCCAGCAGCTCTGCGCCGTGCTGGATCTTGTGGTACACCTTCAGCATGCTGGTAAGAAACATGGATTTTATTTTATATAAAAAAATTGGTTAACTCCCAACCGGGCTTGCATGAGAGTGTCTAGAATTTATTTTGCTTGGTTTATTAACTTTTGTAAGAGTTATAAGATTATCAACGTTCTCTTATCTTTACTGGCCACCGTTGGTACGTTGAGACATAAAATTTCCCACTTCATCACTGGTGATGAATTAGGAATGAATTACTCCCAACTGACCTCCAGTAGTTAGATGAGAAAATGTTCGCCTCAATTGACTGTTGTTGTGATTTGGTGGTCAGACGCTCCGGAGCGGGCTAGTATGGCTTCAGTTCTAAAAACCTTGATTTCAAACACAAAGAGTTTCTTTTGCAATGGGAGATCTCCCGCCAAATGAGATTTCGTGCCTGGGTAGCGGCAGAGCTCCAATCGATCGTATTCCGTACTGTGCAAGAGGTCAGGCGCGAGGTCACTGTGTGACGTGTAGTGCAATGTTGCCACACTTACAATGTCTTCTGTCCCAGCAGGAACAGCAGCGTGTCCAGGAAGCAGGCGGGCAGCAGCTGCGTGAGGAACACCATCACGTTGTACATCAGTCGGTCACTGGTGGGCGTCGCGTTTGGGTACCACAGACACAACGACAGCGGGTATTTTGGTATTATGTCTCTCCCTGTTAATCACAGAAGTTTTTTATTAAAAAATATTTTAACGGCAATGCAGATAAATGAGACCTGCTGAAGCCGCGATAGCCTTACGGTTTGAACGTTGGTTTCCCGAACGCAAGGGCCTAAGTTCGAATCCTTTCACGAACGTCTAATTTTCAAATAGGATATGCGTATTAGAATTTAGAAGATATTTAATTTATCACTTGTTTTGGTGAAGGAAAACATCATGAGGAAACCTGCACACCTAAGAGTTCTCCATGATGTTCTCAAAGGTGTGTGAAGTCTAAAAATCCGCACTTGGCCAGCGTGGTCGACTATGGCCTGTACCCCTCACTCTGTAAGGGGAGAACCCGAGCCCAGCAGTGGGACACTTATGGGTTATTACTTTGCCTTTGACTTTGCAGATAAATATGATAAGAATAGGAGCACAGTTCTTAAATCATTTCTTTTAAATAATAATAAATCTTACAGATTTTTCCGCTTTCCACCCAGGGGATGGAGTTGACGCCAGATTGAGTGAGGTTGCAGACTCGAATTTCTTTAGGCCTTGAAACAAAAACGTCAATATTACTCAAAAAATATTTATCATGAAACATGAAGAAAGGTTTCTGTTACGGTGAATTCTTCTGCCTGAATAACGAGTCCTATTCTTCTGAGAGGAAACTCCAGTCTTGTCATGAGAAGTTAATTCTTATGGTGATGACCGATGAGGAGACTTACTTATCCAAGCCAGTGGTATAAGCAAGCAGTATGCAGCCATTGATGGCCACGTCTACAGGGATGGCTTCCGTCAGCGTATCCTCGTGGCAGTATACCGTGCGGAGTACACCTGGAATCAAATAGTTCAGTAGTAAGTTATGAACCCTCGCACAGACATTTCTACGCACTAGGTTTCCCCGCGTCATAAAAACATTCTACCTGTCACATGTCTGTCTCAGCCAGTACTTCGCAGCGCGGCAGGGTCACTAATAAAGTGGCTATGTGGCCATTAAAGAGAAGGCATCTTGGAGTCATACATTAACTGGGATTTGTTTTATTCATTACAATCTCTACTCCTCTACTCTACTATCTACCACATTGTTTTGATTTCTCTTGAATCACACCAACTTACCCCTAGCAGCGGCGTAAATCATTCCCGTGGGTCCGTTGATGTTGTCTATCCAGCCCGGCATGGGGTCCTTGTATGCCGCTATCACTGTAAATAAGAAAGAAATAAACAATATTATAATTTATAATTAATTTGACTAATAGATATGTCAATAACGTGCATATTTTCATATTTCTGGTCGTATGAGTACTTAATTAATATCCTTGAATTTGTTCTTACCAATGGAAGGTCTGGCGATGGCTAAAGGAAACTTTCCTTGGTACTCCATGAGAACGTCTTCTGACAGACACTTGGTGAAAGCATAGTTGTTCGGAAAGGGCTTGATTAATCTGGAAAAGTAAAGATGTCGAATAAACAATTTCCATTCTTATTGTTGCAATAGAGTTAGCAAATAAAATGCATACTTGGGCTGCAAGCTCGTTATTAATTCGTCATCCATCCACGTCATGAACTGCATTATGTCTTCAGGTTTGTATCGGCAGGGGTACATCTTCTCTTCTAGAACATCGACGTCATCGTGGCAGAAAGATGTTGACACGTGCACAAAAGCCTGGAGGATGATAATGCTCACGTTTTTTTATCTTCAGTTTAAACTTATTTTTTTTTTTTTGTAAATCAACATCAACAAAAAACGTTGTTGATTTTACAAGGAAAAAATTACTAGGCATGCAGATAATAAATCTACCACCATGCACGAGTACCGTTAGCATAAAAATAGATAGTTATGAGCGCAACAGAAGGGATATGAGACTCTTGCCTTATGTGATGGTCAGTCAGCGGAGCTATGCAACTTTTGCACCATAAACAGGAGATATTGACTTGGATTCCAGGAAAGATGGAGTCTCTAACATCCATTTACATATAGCATTTCATCGTTGCACAAAGATCCTATCCCTGTAATCTAATAAATGGAAATATTTCTCACCTCCAAGTTTTTCATTCCTGCAGCTAACTCCAAAACTTTTTTAGTGCCGCCAACATTTATATTTACAGAATCCCGTAGGAACATATCGAATCTGGAATAGAAAAGGTCCTATGAATCTACAAAGTATTCAAGTATTTTCGATCATAAAGCAGACTGCGAAAAATTACCGCACTTTGATCCTAAATCCAAAATTCCAAACTGTCCTAGGCTTTTCTGCAACGCATATAGCATTTGATTAAAACTCGTAGATGGTTGATTTTAGAACAAGTTTTGTAGCAAGCAAGGCGGACCATTAATTACCCAACTATTATACAAGTATCACCCCGCACCCGGATATCAACATAAATCTATGACTTCATCTCTTGTTCAGCAGGTTGCCTTACTAGCACGAGAGACTTGAGGTTGGAGGCAGTGGCGTAACAATAGGGTGGCAGGGCTGGCAAAATGCCACGGGCCCCCGACCCAAGAGGGCCCCGGCCCAAGAGGCCGCGAGCTCAAAAATATTATGTAGTATTTTATTTTATTTAAAAAGTATATTTTTATAAGTTCTGCTTAAATAAAATCCAAAGTGAGACAACTAAACTAAACGAAAAAAACCGATCTTAATAACTATAGACCAGTTTCTGTTTTACCAATTCTTAGTAAGATTTCTGAAAAGATAAAATTGAATCAAATGCTAACCCATTTTTAACCGACTTCAAAAAAGGAGGAGGTTCTCAATTCGACTCAATTTTTTTTTGTGTTTATTACCTCAGAAGAACTTAAGACTGGGTGAACCGATTTTGATGATTCTTTTTTTTCGAAAGCAGGTGCTTGTCATGTGGTCCCACAGAAATTTGAACGAGATCTAATAAGCACTTTTTGGGTAATATTGAAGTCGATTATTTTTTGTTAGTAAAATTTTGATTATTACAATAATAATTTATTACATCCTGAGCAATACTGTTTCATTAAAGGCCGTAGTACAACCGATGCAGGAGCTAGGCTTTAAAAGAATATATTTGAAGCATGGGAATCATCACAAAATGCCATAGGTGTATTTTATGAATTATCTAAGGCATTTGATTGTGTTAAGCACGAAACATTGCTGCTTAAACTTCGCCACTATGGCATAAAAAACAAAGCCCTTAGCTTGATCGCGTCTTATTTGAGTGATAGGATACAAAAAGTTAGCATAAACGATATTAAGTCATCGGGTCACCGGCTGTGTTGGGTGTACCGCAGGGCTCGATCTTGGGTCCGTTTCATTTTCTGGTATACATTAACGATTTACCACATTATGTAAAGAACCAAGCGGATATTAATTATAATAGTACAATATCCGCTTCATCAGATACAACATTAATATTTAAGTGTGAAAGGAATAAAGTAAATTTCGACGACGTAAATAGTGCTCTTTCACATGTGTCGCGTTGGGTCACTATCAATAATTTACTTTTAAACGCAAAAAAAACGAAATGTATAGAGTTTGTACTACCTAATGTTAAAAAAGTCAACAAATCTCTCAAACTGAACAATTAAACATTGCATATGGAGGAATCCACGGTCTTTTTAGGGGTGACCTTAGATAGTAAACTTCAGTGGGGCCCACATAATATAACAAATCTCGGGACTAAACTCGGGCTGTTTATGCTGTTAGGAAAATAAGGCAGTATACTGACGTCGAAACTGCTAGGATAGTTTATTTTGCTTATTTCCAGTGTTATGTCTTATGCCATCTTGCTGTGGGGCAAAGCAGCCAGTATAGAACAAATTTTCATACTCCAAAAAAGGGCTATTTATAAACTTAAGTCTCGGGAATCTCTGCATGAAAAGTTCAAGCAAATAGACATACTTACATTAGCTTCCCAGTATACCTTTAGTAATGTAGTTTTTATACGGAAGAATATAAGCGCGTATAAACTAAATTGTGATATTCATAATCGCCAAACAAGAATAATGCATCAATTGGTTACCTACGTTCCGCCTAAGTAAAGTGCAGCGATCTTTCATAGGGCTTGGTGTACGTTTCTATAATAAAATTCCAAAATCAATACGTGACTTGCCAATAGAATCTTTCAAAAAACGTGTTAAAAGCACAATTGTTAGGCAAGGGATATTATAGTGTAGACGAGTACTTAAATGACAAAGATGCATGGAAATGACCAGTTCTGCAACCAGTTCCGCTCAGATTAGTAAATAGTTTTGTAATATTTTCTTTTTTGTAATATTTTTTTAAAAAGATGTGCTGAGGAGTTCCTTTACGGCTTTTCTTCTCCTCCATAACAAAGCACCCTTCCAAAAAGCTGGTAGACAAAAAAAAATGATGACGTGCATAAGTGTATCAGTGATACCTATATGAATAAAGTATTTTGACTTTGACTTAAAGAGCATAATACAATTTCAAGTTAATCGTTAAGCATTTCAACCAATTTTTACTGATAGGGCCCCATCAAAAGAATTTGCCACGGGCCCCAGATGGTATAGTTACGCCACTGGTTGGAGGGATTCCCTGACATCCCAGGAGATTTGATGGAGATTGCACTTCACATTTCTATATGTAAGTATACTCCTTTCCTACACTGCTACACAATTTGACAAAGTTGAAGTCACAGAGTGTAATTAGGGTTCCGTAGCCAAATGGCAAAAAACGGAACCCTTATTAGGGTTCCGTAGCCAAATGGCAAAAAACGGAACCCTTATAAATTCGTCATGTCTGTCTGTCCGTCCGTATGTCACAGCCACTTTTCTCCGAAACTATAAGAACTGTACTGTTGAAACTTGGTCAGTAGATGTATACCGTAAACCGCGTTAAGATTTTTACACAAAAATTGAAAAAAACAATAAATTTTGGGGGTTCCCCATACATAGAACTGAAACTCAAATATTTTTTTTTCATCAAACCCATACGTGTAGGGTATTTATGGATAGGTCTTCAAAAATGATATTGAGGTTTCTTATATAATTTTTTTCTAAATTGAATAGTTTGCGCGCGAGACACTTCCAAAGTGGTAAAATGTGTGTCCCCCCCCCCCTGTAACTTCTAAAATAAGAGAATGATAAAAGTAAAAAAAATATATGATGTACATTACCGTACAAACTTGCAACGAAAATTGATTTGAACGAGATCTAGTAAGTAGTTTTTTTTAACACGTCATAAATCGTAAACCGCAAAAAACATCGATCAAAGTTACAATGAAGTACAACAACTTTTATATTATATTACTTGCTGCTACGGAACCCTTCATGGGCGAGTCCGACTCGCACTTGGCCGCTTCTTTTGTCTTAGTGTAATTGATTTGTGTTTGTTCACCTTACGGTTGCAGCACAGTGGAAGACAATATGGCATTCTCGCTGGACTTCCTGCCGATCCAACTCTGAGATACCCAAATCTTCTAAAATAACGTCTCCTGCTATCATCTTTATTTTCTTCAGCGTATTTGGATTGCCTCGTAGTCTCTCGAAGACCTATAAATAAATCTACATCAATAAACTCTACATAAGTCTATATTTGTTTTACTTTTGATATTTTTTTTATTTTTTGTAATGTACAAGGAACCAGTAATGGACAAAAAAGAGAAGTCATCTAGATTAAGTTTTTGAAGTTATACTTCTTTAGGCGCGTTATGAAATAAATGGAAAAAATGATGAGATTGAAATTTTAAGATTTGTAACACGTCTGCGTGTTGACACAAAAACGCCGGTGACGAATAACCGCACGTGCATTTCTAAAAACGCTCGTTTTGAAAAAAAAAATATTATTATATTGTTTTTTTATATTGTTAGAGGTGGTGGGAGGGGGAGGGGAGGAGAGGGGAGTGGGAGGGAAGGGGAGGGAAGGGGAGGGGAAGGGGAGGGGAGGGGGAGGGGAGGGGGAGGGGAGGGGGAGGGGTTTAAATATTTATTTATGCCAAAGAAGTATAACTTCTCACGCGCGTACAAAGTAAACGCACCCTTTTTTTAATAATTGCAACACTGTAACATAGACTTTAGTAATCGAGCTACCAACGTTTATCATTTTATTTCGTTCGGTCTGTTAGATACAAAAAGGCGTGAATTATGAATTGTGTGACTGTAAATTAAAGACGTTTTCTCACGCGATCGCTTAAATATCCCTGAAGCCTGTCGCTGGCAGGTCTCCCTCGCTTCTCCCTCATGAGCACGTAGACGGCGGCCAGCCGCGGACAGGAGCGCAGCAGCTTCTCCACCAGCACCTTGCCCATGAACCCGGTGCCGCCCGTCACCAATACCGACTTGTCCGCGAAGTACTCCGGCACGCTCACGTACGACATGGCCGCGGCTGAAAACAAAAACTTGATTTTTTATAATATACTGTAGCTTTTTTCATTGCGAGGGGCTTCGCTCCCCGAGCCCCCCATTTGCGGGGGCTACACCCCCCCCCCTTCCTCCTTAGCAGGGGGCGATGCCCCCCGTGACAGGATAAAAAAGTGTGTGTAAAATTACCGCGGTGAGATTTACCCATATACGATACTTGCATAAAAAAACTTGTATGGTATGGTAATACAAGTTGGAATAAAACAAAGGTCAAAGACTAAAATATTTTAACCGAGGCTTACTACAACAATAGATCAGAGAAAACCGTATCTAAATCTTGTTTAAATCCTATGGTGCCAGAGGACGATCATCATCCACCTCTAGAAATAGTTACACATGCAGTGCATTTCATACTCCTACATCCTTATGCAACCACAGAAAAAATTCATTCTTTGTCTGATCAACATTCCACCTTAACAAACTGGATGGCTTCTCCAATTTCGATATAAACACATCTCCAAAGGTTATAAGACATTTGTTGACCTCAAACTGGTTCGATGTGACTTCCTAACGGCATAATGTGTTTGTTTATAAATTCGGTTTTGTATCGATATTTTCCTTTTATTTTCTTGTGTTGTAAGAAAACAAAAACAAAATTAGATTTATATATGCGGAAACTCATAAATGGTGTAAAAGATAATATTATGTGTTAGTATTCTAGTTATAAGACACTTTATGTTTCCCAAATAAAGAATAATAAAAAATAAAAATAAAAATTTACGGTCTACGAGACCCAATAGCCGTTTAGTTCATCTATATAATTTAGCAGACTATGACGTCATTAAAATAATTGCTGAAATAGACTGGTAAGAAATATTATCGTCTAAAGATATAGAACAATGCACTAAAACCTTCTATGAAGTTATAAATGATATCATTATCAATCATATCCCAACCAAATAATTTATGTCGTGATATGGTCCTGATCACCATTTTCCAATATGATAATAATGCACGTATAAAAACCAACAAGGAAAAACTCAAATATCAATAAATGAAATACGGCAATAAAAATGACTACGACACATTTCATGTATTGCATGAACGTGAAAAACGTGTACAGCAATCCTGTTATGACAGCATGATAGCAAAAGCCGAGAAATATATTAAACATAATAATTGTTCGGATAAATTTACACATATATAGGGTGGGATAGGGTGCAATAGGCCATTAGTACAGTATGAAAGGTTGGCAGGAAAACTCGAGAAGCTTTCGAATTCTGAATCGAGAAAACGGCCACTTTAACGTATCAATTCCCGCAGCACGCCGCGCCGCCGTTTCACGTTCCGCATACGACGAAAACATACCTAATATGTCTTCCTAATGTCAAGCACAATTTCTTTCACCACTCTTGCAGCTTCTATACGACCACACTGGTTTGCACCTTTGTGATTTGCAAATATTTAACTGCCCAATCAGCACTTACAAGCGGAAATTGAAACAGACGTTGCGTTGCGGGCGATTGATTAACCCTGTACATTCTTGTTTACTTCTTATTTAATTAGATTTTTTTGTTGTTTTCAAAACTATACCTACTCATGTTCCAACGATTTCAATTTATTCTCTGACTGCTTCTAAATGTAGGTATTATTGATTTATGTGGTGTAAATTTTAAAATAGTTAGGTAGTTACTGAGATTAGCCGGAACAAACGCACAGACAATCAGACGAAAAATCTAAAAATCATTGCTATGGAATATATTGCGTTAGTAAATCCTACTACCTAATCAAAGTTTATCAAACATCTTTCATGTACAGACTTCGATTATTTACAGATTATTATAATTAAGTACTGACCTACCTACTGATAATGATCATGATATTGATGAATTTGATGATGATGATATAATAAAATTGAAAAAAAAAATCTGTATCTTACGTTCAGCAAAGCGAGTGGGAGACACTACTAAATTTAAACTATTTAACAGATAGGTATATTAAACTTGAATGCTAGGGAACACGCTGAACAATGACCGAATAGATCGATACTGAGCTAAAAAATAGAGTAGATGCCTAAAAATACATAACTTTAACGGCATCGAAGGATCCGGACGACCTTGGCAGAACACTCGGAAGTCAACCAGTGAACATTTGGTGGCATAATATAAATAAGTCTAATTAATACAACATTTGTATTTGCAAGCATCACAAGAGTGTTCCGTTGATACGTTCTTTGAGGACACCATTGTACTGGGCAGCCGTCTCCAATGCTGGAGACATTGTGGCCCTCAAGATAACTTGAAATTCTCTTTGAAAAAATAAGTTAAACGTTTTCTTTGACGCAAGGAACTTCTACAGCGTCACTATGTCCATTTATTATTATTGAATATTAATGTTGAAAAAAAACCGGTTGTGTACTTATGTACGCACGTAAAATAACTTAAAGGTAGCTAAACTAACCTTTATATCTGCGCTCACAACTTTGTTTTGTTCCAAAAATTCACTTCCGTAACATTTTCATAACGCGCCAACAGAAATGTCACCTCGCATCACCTCACTGAGTGCAGCGACAACGATGCATAATAATATGATCTTGGTCTATATTCGTTTTGAGGAAGTGAACAGTGGCCATACAACTGGGTACATTGAGTTTTCATCACGCTACACTATAAAATTAAACGCTACTATACTATTATAGAATATAAACTAGTTATAAACTATTATCCTCTCTCACTAAAGTACTATTATTATTAACACACGACTCCAATATTTCCTTTCAACGGAGAAAAGCGGGACAAGGGAGCAGATACAACATGCCGAATCATACATAGAAATAGGGAATTCAACACTCCCATAGAATATAATTATTGCTTCGTTGATTTCGGCAAAGCATTCGACACATTGAAGTGGGACCAACTATGGGAGTGGGATATAAGTACTTGCACAAATTAGAGTACCTACGTCCCCATTTATAAACGTCTCATACGATGGCTCTGTGAAGAAGGAACTGCTACTGCGCGAATAGATGGAGGACAATCTTAGGAGTTTCAAACTCAAGCAGGAGTACGACTGGGGTGCTAACTATCTCCGCTCCTTTTTAGGGTTTGGAAGTAAAATCGTCAATCTCTTAAAGTTTCGTCATAACTGTCCGTCCGTCTGTCCGTCCGTCCGTTCGAAGCAAAGCGACGAGACCCTTAGTGCTAGAAAGCTATAATTTGGCATGGAAATACAAAATATTTATTTAAACTCCAGAATCGTAGAATAAAATATTAAAAAACATTTTTTTTCAGGCTACCTCCTCTACAGGTAATTAAATATGAGGATGAATTTTATATTAGTCGTGTACCCTATAGTGTGGGGTATCGTTGAAAGATTAGGCTTATGACACAAGTCTTCTAACAAAAACAAAAGAAGGCAGAAGGAAGTTTAGCAGAATCTTCTGGAGACAGTAAGTTTCTCCTATGGATCATAGGCAATTAACAAGGAAAACTAAACTGATAATAGTTATCCAGAGCTGAACTTACTGAACCATAATTGACTTCATGACATCAATAGCAATAGATCCCACACAAAGTCGACCCTGTAGCCTAGTTGGTAGCGACCCTGCCTGCGATGCGAGAGGTCCCGGGGTCAATTCCCGGCCGGGGCAGATATTTATGTGACACATAAATATTTGTATTCGGGTGCAGGGTGTGATTGTGATGAATTATATGTGTCGTCCATGCCACCCGCGATACAGGTAAAAGCCTACTGCGGGGACATGAGTGTGTTAACGTTAAAAAAAGATTCGGTTGATGAGAAGGGCGGATGAGAATACTAAAGTTCACATAATCCGCGATGAAAGTTCAGCGGTGGAGGCAAGTTAGTTCGCCGTATAATTGATACGGCTGATACGGCGGTAGCTACGCCCCTGTTAACAAATCATTTTTATGCAGAAAAAAAGAACTTTTAGAGCAACAACCAGTTTCAAGTTTTTATGTTTTAAGTACCTATAATTATGTTAAAACATGGATTTTAAAACCTTAACTTTAAAAGCAATAATATGCTCGTTATAGCAAACCGCGTAGTACCGGTAGTATGTAAGGTACCGGTTAGAGTATCTCGCGGTCGCTTGCCGACACGCTACACAGAGTAATGAATGTGGAAGCTACTCTGTGACGGCAAGCGACCGTGCATTATGTTTTTCTCTAAGTGTGTTGTTCTTTATTTAAAATATTTTCTTGTTATGACATAGGTTTTGTTTTGATAATTTTATTAAGATAGAGAGTTCAGAGTGTACAGATTTTGTGAAATATATATATCGACGTTCGTGCACGAAATTCTTTAATTTAATTAACCCTGTGATCTCATATGTGGCGCTCCAACGTTTTGGTGGTTATTACCTACAATTTCGTTGTACGTATCGTCGTATAAAATGCCTACAACAAGGAGCCAGTCGGCAATTGAAAGACGCGAAGAAAATAATAATGAAGAAGAATTTCTCAGCCCCTCGCGATCAAACTCGATCACAGGGTTAATTAAATTAAAGAATTTCGTGCACGAACGTCGATATATATATTTCACTAAAATCTGTACACTCTGAACTCTCTATCTTAATAAAAAAATTATCAAAACAAAACCTATGTCATAACAAGAAAATATTTTAAATAAAGAACAACACACTTAGAGAAAAACATAGTGCACGGTCGCTTGCCGTCACAGAGTAGCTTCCACATTCATTACTCTGTGTAGCGTGTCGGCAAGCGACCGCGAGATACTCTAACCGGTACCTTACATACTACCGGTACTACGCGGTTTGCTATATACTCCCCCTCTAGTCCAGGAGAACGCCCTCGCTCCGGGACTAGTGAAATATCAGCCTTAGCTGGACGTCCGCGTTTCCTCTTAGGATTGACGGGTTTTGGGAAAGAGTCATCGCTACCTTGGTAACGGGTAAGATCCTGTGTGTGATATTTCCCTATAATGACATCAGGCTGCTGAATATTTATGATAGTATAAGTTGTAGGACTGACCTTTTCCTTAATTTGGTAAGGCCCATCGCGACGTGGAAAAAATTTAGCAGTAAGATCCTTTGAGCCTCTGCTCAAGAGGTGCGACTTAAGAAGGACTAAATCACCTACCTGGAATGAGTCGGACGGACGACGCGAGGCATCAGCGTACTGCTTTGTCTTATCTTGCTGAATTTCCACTCTTTCGCGGACAGCAGATAATGACGTAAGGAATTCCCGAAGATCCATCGGCTACGTGTAGCCGAGGGGCTATATTCAGTGTACTGTGGGCCGTGTCCAGCGCTGCCAATATAAAGCAAAGCAAAAGCAACAACCCATAATTGTCCCACTGCTGGGCTCGGGGCTCCTCTCACAATGTGAGGGGTACAGCCCGGGTACAGTCCATAGTCTACCACGCTGGCCAAGTGCGGATTGGTAGACTCACACACCTTTGAGAACTTTATGGAGAACTCTCCGGTGTGCAGGTTTCCTCACGATGTTTTCCTTCACCGAAGCAAGTGTTAATTAACTTCTAATACGCACATAATATTTGAAAATCAGAGGTGCGTGCCAGGATTTGATCTCGGGCCCCTCCGTTCGAGAGACCAATGTTCTAACCACTAGGCTATCACTGCTGTGTCTGCTGCCAATATATTTAGTATCAATTCAGCGCTCGGACTAAAAAAAAAGTCATTGGGCTTGGCTTTCTCAAAAAAGTGATATGAAATTGACTCACGATGACCTTTTTTTTTAGCTCCTATACTTCGAACCCTAGACGGAGCTATATCGGGGCTACACGCGCACTCCGGCAAGACTATTCGAGAAAAAATTATCTGGCAACACTGGTCACAGCCTTTCATAAAAGTTAGAACAAGTAACTACTATGTGCAGTGTTGCCAATGCTACGGCAATTCAAATTCAAATTCAAAATCATTTATTCATGTAGGTATCATTGATACACTTATGCACGTCATTTTTTTAATGAGGGTTTTCTGAAACGGTCTCCGAGAGATGGCAGCACTTTGGCGTCAGGTCTAATGAACTGTCAAAATACACACGCGAATTTCAATTTTCTATGTATTTTTTTGGTTTATTTATTCTTAAAATCATTACTTTAAGAATATTGTTTTCTAAAATGCCACAGTGATGTGCAGTGCCTATGTGTGCAAATAAAACAGGATGGCATAAGTTTCCTACTGGAGATAAAACCCGATTGAAACAGTGGCTTGTAGCCATTCAAAGATAAATTCCAACGAAAAATAGCCTGTGTCCCAGTGGTCGGATCGGGCCGCGAGAGGTACCAAAAGATCAGGCTCGGTGAGCACTACACAGAACTGAAATAAAATTTAATGTAGAAAGTGTTATGAGAAAGTAATTTTGAAAATAGTGGTTTTTACAGTTTTTGGCAAATTTTTTTGAAATTTACGAAATATTTTTTACGGAACTAATAGAAATTGGTGCGCCAGGGAATTTCTAATCTTCCGATACCATGCATTGGTCGGTCGACGTGAAATTTCAAAAGAAACTATTGCAAAAACGTATGTTAATATGAGGAAAAAGTAGTTTAAGGAAAATTTTGGAAAATTTTAAAGGAAATCAAAAACTAATTGAACAGTTGAAGAGAGCACTTCAAGCCGAATCTATTGATATATAACACTACTATTTATGGTTAACTATTAGGAAGTACGAAATGTAAATCTATTAATTTAAAATTGTGTGCCGTCAGACATAAGGTGGTTTTCGGTATTAAGTAGACAATGTATGGGGAAGGAAGAAAGCGACTTTTTCTGTTCCAGTGGTCGGATAAATAAATAACTGCAATTTAGTAGTTAAAGAACGAAATCAAATTGTGTAAACAAAATCTAGTACCTATCTTTCAATGAGCTTTTCCTTAGTACCAGTGATTTTTGCGCCCCTTTTTTTGAGCTCAATCTTCAGTTCAGCGACCTTTTTCTGGCTGCAATCCATAATAAAATCAATAACACTTCCAAACACAACAGAATTTCATTAATTTATGTTTAGTACCTACAACTCTGTGCTATCTGACAGCTGTTTAGACCTGCCGTCAACGTAGCGCCGCCTGGTGGCAGAAAAAGTATCGAAAACCCTCATTTACCAGCTTTTCGGAAAGGTGCTTTGTCATGGAGGAGAAGAAAAGCCGAAAGAAACTCCTCAGCACATCTTTTAAAAATAAAATACATTGGTATATTTCTTACAAAGAAGTATCACTAGCCTGTACGGAACTGGTTGCAGATCTGGTCATTTCCATGCGTCTTTGTCATTTATGTACTCATCTACAGTATAGTAGCCTTTGCCTAAAAGTTGAGATTTTACATGTTTCTTAAATAATTCCACTGGCAAATCACGTATTAATTTTGGGATTTTATTATAGAACTGTACACCACGGCCCATAAAAGATCGCTTCACTTTAGAAAGACGGTAAGATGGCGTTACTAACTGGTGCATTTTTCTTGTTTGGCGATTAGTGATATCAAAATTTTGTTTATACGCGCTTATATTATTCCGTATAAAAACCACGTTACTATAGATATATTGTGAGGCTACTGTAAGTATTACTAATTATATTTAAGTATTTAAGTATTATCTAATTATATATATTAATAATTACCGTGTTCTACGGCTTTCAGGCCAAAAAATCATAAGATCTACGGGCTACGGCTGGAACCCTATTACCGTAGCAAATTCTACGGCTTTTCGCAAATTCCACGGTGTTTTTTTTATTTAGTGTTTTGCAATCATTTAACGAATGTTAAAACCCTTAAAACAGCGCCACTACGCTAATGTTGATGTTAATGTAGGGTAATGAAAAGTATTTTTCGTTTTGTGGGCATCAAATTCACTGCCGATGACCTTTTTTTTTTAGGTCCAACGCTGAACCGATGGAATAATATATTGCCGTAATTGGATAGCTACACTTGATCTTTTCCCATTTAAACACGGCTTTTTAAGTACACGGCCTTCCAAAAATTTTCATTGGCAACACTGACTCTGTGTTTCATTCACTCTGTCACTATGTTTGTATTGATATGTTATTGTATTTCTTCGCGAAAATTATCGTGTGTTGAGTAGTGAAACTATGTGACTTTCTTATATGCACAATTAATAAATCAGTGCAAGACATTTATGTGCAAGAAAACCGTAATGGTAAGTACAATAAGATATGTTTATTTTATCGGCTTAATTTAACAACACAGTGATGCTTCCATTAGTTCAAAGCAAAATTGCGAAAAAACATAACATTGTTATCACAGGCGCCGGCACAAGGGTGCTGCAAGGGGTGCACTTGCACCCCCACCCGTTGGATAAGAAAATATCTACACAGAAAATATTAAAACGTTTAAATAATATTACTGTTTGTATAAAAATCCTCAAATACCCGGGAAATTTAAATTTGACATACCATCTTGTTATTAATGATTATTAATTTAGAACTGTTTGTTTGCCTTGACTGACGGACTGATGTAAGTATCGCAGAGCCTGAACACCTAAACTGCTGAAGTTAGAAATGTGAAATTTGAACAATGCAATAGGTTCTTTTATATTGAAAGGTTTCTCAAATATCACCCAATGTTGAAGTAGAAAGCCTGATGAAAACTTATTGAGAACATTGTACCGAGCCCAAATATAATATCTTCGCTGTAAATAATTGAGAAACTAACATCTTGCAGATGACAGTGCACCGTTAGGCCACAAAATCCATGTTATTGTAATAGCATTGAAGTCACACAATACTAAATTCTGTAGAGTTTGGTCATATTTACTCCCTACAACTAGAAAAGGCTCAAAAAGCTTGACATTTTTTTTTCAATTAATAACTTAATAAAACACTAACAGAGAATTGCCAAAGAAGTAAGACACTTTGTAAAGAGTCCCTTACCTAAGGAAACATTAAAGAGGTAAAATGGGGGTGCAAGTTTGTTTATGGAGGAAAATACATATTATCATATACTTTAAACGGAGTAGGTTCTTTGTTACTGAATTAACAAAAATGTACTTAACATTTCAGAATTAATAAATATCCATTTCATTAAAGATAGATAAGTGGGGTGGTAATGGGAACAATATGAATAGGAAGTCGCAGGCACCTGCTAGTACATGTATAATTGAATGATGTGTAGGTGCCGCTGTATCCAAGTTGGAAGTAACTCTGGCACACCCGTGATTGTTATATTAAGTGAGATCAAAATAGGTAGGCCAAGTAGCCTAATTAGGTGTATTGAAAACATTTATTATGTTTTACTTTGATTCTTTCACTTCTGTGGATATCTACACATGTATTTATTTTATTTCTTACTTTTCTGCTTCTTCACCATATCCTAATGTCATAATCATATCATCATATTATATCAGTATTATTATAAGTGTATATTATTATTTTTATTACTCTAAAAAAATAATTTGTAATCAAATCCCATACCTACTTCAACTATGAGAATGGAAAAAAATATCCTTATTTTAAAGTCCCCACCAAAACATGCAGCATACAACTCGGCGACGTAGCTCCCACCGTATCAGCCGGATCAATAATACAGGCCCCCGGGCTACAGGGCCCCCGGGTTACGGGGACCACGACATTAAACAAAAATTCGTAAAAATATGTTTAACGTTTTTGTTCACAAAGGAACATCAACCTCGCAATCGAGGAGGGCGAAACAATGACCGCTCGAAGCCGCAGGGTGGCGCGGGCGGGGGGCGACAATAGCGGCCTTAGGGCGCCCGCGCGCCCCTGCGGCGATGCGTCAACATTGCCGAACTTATTAGAGGGCTCGAGGGGCGCCACCGTTGAAATTTTGTGAAGTGCGTTGACTAAAAAGCACTTTGAAAGATACAATCTTGCTCTTTTTCGCTTTGAGATACTTTTAATGGTATTTTCATTTAAGGCACGGTGTTACCCCAATATTCACAAAACTGGGTTTCTTTGACAAAAAATATAAAGAATTATATAATTAGTTACGAATCAATATTAAAGTCAGAATGTAACCTTTGTATTGATGCCATAATAATTTTCTTTAAGTAGAAAGTACAAGCCGAAAAATGCTGAGAAAAAAGTTACAATAGTACTTAAGGCGCGGTGTTACCTCAATATTCACAAAACTGGGTTTCTTTGATGCTCGAGTATGAGGAAACCCAATGAAAATATCCCACGCAAAAAATACAGAGCATAGAAAAACGTTTAAAGAAAAATGTTAACCGAAAGGAATATGAAATTGTTGTTTAATATTTCCAATAAAAAATCTTAATTTGCTTCACAAAAATAAACTTTAGCGTTGAAATTCTCTGTATTTTCAGCGGTAACAACATTTTTTTTTTTGAGAATATAGTAGGTACATGTTCCGCAATGAATGAACTTTTATAGGAGGTGTCATGTCGCTACAGATTCCCCTCGCAGATAAACCCCCAAAATTCGACCTCTCTGTACTAATATACCAATTATAGATTTCAAAAAATGAGCTAATTTTAATTGACGTCCATATAGAGTAAATAATACATTTTATAAACAATTTCAGGAACCGCCAAAAAGGAAAAAACTTTCAGGAGCGCAAAATCGGAAACGAAAACGAGAGAGGGAGTTGCTGGAACAACTGCAGGCTCGTGCTTTGTTGGAAAATAGAGATCTAGAAGAACTTCTGCAAGAAGCTCGAGCTTTACAGGTATCTGAAGAATATATGTTGCATATAATTATGTTGCATAATTATTGTGGTACCTTTCAAGTGGTAAGTGAATTTACCAAATACCTAGGTGTCTTGGTTCCAGAACTTATCCACTTTTCTATTGGAAAATTGTGTGTATCCACACGATTTCCCAAAATTTGCGCTTTCTATAAAAATATCAGTATTGAAGAAATGTAACTAGTTTTAAGCGAATATAATAATCATTATAAATAACATCATAAAAGCGAGTAAATAGTGGAGTCGAGAGCAAAACTAACAATATCATTTATAAACAATTTCAGGCTGGACAGAAAAAGAGAAGACGTGGACCTCGGAAACTGAAACGAGACAAGACACTGAAAGAAAAGGCAGGTTCATTAGTTGCTACATTAATAATACAAACAAAAAATCAGACAATTAAATAAAACAAGCGCAAATAAAGAAATGAAGCTTCAAATCCAGAAGCTATGGAGATATTTGAATAAAAACTTGTGTGTTGTGGTCACTGAACAAAACATAATATCAAAAACAATAATAAAACTATTAAAGTCAACCTTGAGAACGGAATGCAGAATGAACTTTTTATAGAGCAGCATTTCAATTAATAAAAAATATTGTTTTTAATATTCTTTTGGATGAACAGAAATTAAATTCGTAGAACAATAAGTAGGCAATCTTTGGATCTTGCATCCCTGCGCAGCGCACACTTTGAAAACTACCTAGATGCATCACATTTCTGATTTTTTTGAGGATATCATCCTATCTAACCCCCGTATTCAAGAACAACACTGTGAAGTCTCACAGTGCTTGCGAGTGCATAGTGGCATTAAAACCATTTCGTAAATAATACTTGATTGAAGTCCTTCGCTGTGCGTTTGTCAAAATCGATAAAGTAGCTGCCGATCTACTTTACCGAACGCATAGTGTTGGTTTGACTTCTATCAAAATAGAAAGAAAGGATCGATTTTTTTGTATTGTTATCTTTGTCTTTTGCCTGTGTCAAATGACTAGAGTGAAGTTTGCCGCATGAAATGGACCAATAAGAGGGCTGTATACAGCTCTGTGCGTCCGCACAGCCAAGTGATACTTAAGGGTCGACTGTGAAACTGAAGGCTTGCCATGACCAACGCACTGAGAAATGCCTTACTTCGCATAACATTGCTTCTTTACTTAGACAAGTATTGTTCTTGAATACGGGGGTAAGTAATTTATATTATGTACATTATGTAAATTTATTCTGTAACA
Organism: Thymelicus sylvestris; assembly: GCA_911387775.1. Taxonomy (NCBI): domain Eukaryota; kingdom Metazoa; phylum Arthropoda; class Insecta; order Lepidoptera; family Hesperiidae; genus Thymelicus; species Thymelicus sylvestris. The sequence continues at coordinate 293,720 of OU426903.1, forward strand.
ATAATAAAGTAGACCAATTTATTAAATGCACTTAATAAAAATTTCAGACTCCGAAGCAAAAACGAGAGAGGGAGACGGAAGGTTTTTTGGAGGTTTTTGTAAATGTGGAAGCGCAAGATATTGTTAACGGAGGGTCAACGTGCTCGGATGTAAATTCGCCGACATCGGCGGTGTGTAACGGGTTAGATTACGGGGACGACCCCGGGCTGTGGCCGGTCACTGTTAGCAATGAACTGGTTAATATTTTAGTCGGGCGTGGTGCAATACAGGTGCTCAACTACGATTTTCCAACTAACAACGATGGAAGAAAATTCGCGGACATTTACTATTATAGAAATCTTCCCAATGGAGAAAAACTTAACAGGGAGTGGCTCGTTTACTCCATCTCAAAAGATTCAGTCTACTGTTTTTGTTGCAAAATATTTGGTAAAACTGTTAGTAGCTTGTCTACCATGAATGGTTATTCTGATTGGCAGCATTTAACAATTGTCCTGAAAAGACACGAAACGAGCATGGCTCACAGTGAAAATATAAAATCATGGGTGCAGTTAAATAATGAGTTAAAAAATAAAACAATGGTAAATGAGGTAGAAATGAGACGCTTAGAGTTAGAAACGAAACATTGGTGTGACGTATTGGAAAGGATCATAGCTGTTATTAAGTTCCTATCTCGTCAATGTCTGCCTTTTCGGGGTTCGTCAAACACCTTATATGAGCACGATAATGGTAATTTTCTAAAAGCAATCGAAACGATAGCATCCTTCGATTCAGTCATGCGGGAACATGTTCATAGAATCCAGTCATCAGAATCTAAGTCGTATCTTGAGTCACAATATTTAGGAGATCAAGTTAAGTATGAAATCATTGATTTACTTGCAACTTCGATAAAAAATGATATCCTGGACAAAGTCAGGGAATCAAAATATTTCTCCATCATATTGAACTGCACACCAGACGAGAGTCACACGGAGCAAGTAGCGGTCGTATTAAGGTATGTTCTTTTAAATAATGACACTAAAATTGTTGTGATCCGCGAAAACTTTATCGGGCTCTTTCCGATCATCGGCTCGACGACGGAAAGTCTCCTACAGTTTGTTTTGGGTTTACTTGCTGAATCCAACCTCAATATTAAAAACTTACGAGGCCATAGTTATGATTATGGTTCTAATATGCGTGACAAGCACAGTGAATTGCAAAACACAATAATAGAAATCAATAATCGCGCAATTTGCGTCCCCTGCACAGCTCATAGTCTCAACTCGGTGGTCAGTGATGCAGCCAGTGTTACGCACGAGGCTGTCAGTTTTTTCAATACGATTCAAGATATTTACGTTTTCTTTTCGTCGTCTACACAACGATGGTCGATGATTTCCAAACATTTACCGGATTACAATTTAAAAGCTTCGAGATCCACGCGATGGTGTAGCAAGATCTATGCGATTAAGCCACTAAGGTATCACCTTCATAAAATATTTGATGCCTTGCTAGAAATATCGGACAATAAATCGTCGAAATGGGATTGTACTACGACGCATAAAGCTCATTCGCTCGCTTTAAGCATTCAAAACTATAAATTTATTTGCTCGGTTGTAATTTGGTTCGATATTTTAGGCGAAATTAATGATGTGAGTAAAATTATGCAAGATCCTTCAATGAGTGCACAAATCTGTATGAACTTATTAAATAAGTTAATAAAGCAATTCGTAGAATATCGCACGGATGAATACTTTGAAAAGGTTATAGAAGAGGCTGAGAATGTAGCTCAGGAGCTCAATGCAGAAGCATATTTCCCCCCAGTAAACACAGTTCGTCGCAGAATAAAACCTACGCAACTTAAATATGAAATTGATGAATACGCAGGTTTTAACGACCCCAAAAACAAATACAAGGAAGAATTCCTTTTCCAAATCATAGACAACACATTAGTCTCTTTAAAAGATAGGTTTGAGGGGTTAAAAACATTTACCGACGTATTTGGATTTTTAAGCAATGACGTATACACTTATACCAAAGATGATGTATTGGAACACTGTAAAGCCTTACATCTGAACCTTAAAGACCATTCAAGTGGCGAAACAGACATTGACGGAACTGAACTGTTTAATGAAATCAATGGGTTAAAGTTGCATTTTCCAGAAGCACGGTTCAATGATCCACATCAACTACTGCAATATCTTTTTACTAATGATTTAATTTCAACGTTCCCGAACATTGCAGTAGCGCTAAGGATATTACTTACATTGCCCGTCTCACTTCCGTCTGGTGAAAGATCCTTTTCTAAGTTAAAAAATATAAGAAACTTTTTAAGATCAAAAATGCACGAGGAGCAAATAAGTAATTTAGACATAGTTTCTATCGAACATGAAATCTTAGAGACGTTGGATACAACAAAAATAGCAGCAGATTTTGCAAATATAATGTCAAGAAGAGTTCAATATCTGTGAATTTTTTTAATTTATTAATTTATGAAATGAACTGTACCTGTTTTATTATTTAATAGGCTAAGACTAAACAGTTCAGAACCATTTTATTTCTTTGTTTGACAACGCTGACAAGTGTGACCAAAAATATGTTTTTATTTTAATACAATGGTACTGAACTGTTTTGTATGTGTTACGCTCAAATAAGTACGCGTTGTGACATCTGTAAAACGTCTACTCTGTAATAAAGTACATAGTCACAGTGTTACACACACTTTCTACACTATTATCTGTTTAAGTAATATATACGATAGCTATGCTAATTTTTTTGTGATTGCTACAATGCGTCGTGAGTGTTTTCATAGACCACAACATTAATTTCACGTCGTGGATATTTTACAGACGGCACAGCGCCCACAGCTGAACAGTTTTATCGTTCAGTGATCGCTTTCTGTTTGAACGCAACATATTGTATGTACATTGAAATGTGTATGATCTCAGAAATTCAATTAAGGAATGTAACGGCCGTTCTCAGTATTTTATCTAATATTATACTTTTTGTCGCTTTCTGAAATGACGATTTCGAAATAATTTTAGTGTTAATAATTTATCTTAAGTACTTTAACTTATGAAGATGTGGATCGATCGATTATTGGGAACGGCTGGATGAGTAGAAGAAAAAGGCGATTTGTCGTGTTTTCGCATATTTTTAATGATTGCGGTTGTATTTCGGCCACTGCAAAAGCCATAAAAACACAAAAATAAATCGATTTTATATGGTAATATTTCGTTTCTTTATAACAGACTTCATAAAGTTGTTTATCAATTCGACATTTGATATTGTTGGAAATAACTACAATTCCGTTACGGAAATCCGTGATAATTTGAAAAAACCGATTAGTGATTACTTACGAGTTAGTCTTTCCGTCCGTCCGTTCGTCTCTGTCAAATGATCATCTTCATTACAGGGCTATATCTCTTGAACCGTAACAAACAGACACTCAAACTATTACAGAATATGTATTACTGCCACTACCTCAACAAATACTAAAAATAATAAAATGTTAAAAATAAAATCCGCATACAAGTTTATTTTCAAACTAAATGTGAAGTAACGGAAGTTGGGAAGTGGAAATGCATTCATAGAAGTAAAACAACTATTATTTACTTTTATTATTCTTTATTGAATTAATTCAATAAGACAAAATTATATCTTGCATAAAGTTTCCGTATTCGAGCAGCTCAGAATACTGAATTACTGACCCCAATTCCATGCGGGCATAAAAGGCGACATAAGCCGACTCGCTCGGTAGTGAGACTTCATAGAATGATTAGCCAATAATGCTATTACTGGTTTATTATAATATGTTGACGTAAAGCGTACCTATACGGTATACCTCACTTTTTGTTGAGTTGGCTGCCAAAGGACGTGTAAGTAGCTATAGTCCATTTTTTTGGCGGAGACCAAACTGATAAACAAACAACAGTCATACGGAAATCTTATTAGTTTCACGACACGCACACGCTTTGAGTGTTATTTACCTTTAAGATATGTTTATCACACAAATAACTATTGACATCACACTGAAACTTCTTTAAATTCACCGTTCAATCACAAATCACTCTAAAACACTAAACATTGACAAAACTTTCCTGCGCAGAAACCAATATATCGATGACAATTTGACAGCTAGGAACTTGAGATTGTTTATTTATTTATTTATTTAACTCTTTATTGCACACCAAGTATAGGACAACAACAATGTTACTTTACATTAAGCAAGTATACAAAAGGCGGTCTTATTGTTGTTGATTCGTAAGGATTGAAAGACAAATCGATTATCTAAATCATTTGAATGATTTCTTGATCGATTTAATAATATTTTAACTTTACGCTTGAAAAATTAAAGACATATTTTTAAAACGTAATTTATGGATGGCCCCTTACAATGACAATGATTTTTCGTTCGTATCATGGCAAATAATTTTAAAGAGAAATATTTTAGTAGGTACTTATCAATAGGGATGTTGACTAGTTTTAGGATTCAATTTCATTTTATAGATAGAACCTTAAGATTCAAGAGAAAAATATTATAAAAATAATAATCTTCAATTTAAAAACAAAAATTGATAAATAAAAATCATTTTCAAATTTCCCGCCAAAAACGTCACGTGACGTCACTAGCCGATATTCAATACTATCTGTCGACTGAAGTTAGTTGCACTTTCATATAAAATAGGAACAATGACGTCATAAGCTCCAAACGGCGTTTGAGGTCACGTGACAGTGAGTACTATTTTTAACATTTTAAAATAATTATATTTAATTTATATTGATTGATTTCGATAAAAGAATACTATTTTAGGTGTTTAAATGTTTTCCTTGATACTTTAATTAAACATAAATTTATTTTAATTTACTGATAGTGTCAACATCCCTATTCGCATCATTTTCTTTAACAGACACTTAATTTTAGTCGCTGTATCAGTTGAACCGACTCCAAGTTTCATTATATAGGTGCCACAATCAGACAGCGACGATGAATCAACTGTATTCTATGATTTTTTTTCAATATCTTGCATCATTTATTTATGAATTAAGAAAGGTTTAAATTTATCCATTTTTAAAGTATAATGCTATATTTATATAATTCGGTTCAATGAATCGTATTCGTTAACAGTTAATCAATTTTAATTCGATAGATTTTAGCCTTATTCAATCGTGAATATTGTTTATGGCAAATTGACATTAGAAGTCGGCCATATTTGTTGACATCTTTAGACTCTACCAAAAAAATGGACTATAGTGAGCCAGCTTCCTTGTTTCTCTGGTAATGATTAGGCTACGTCTTGGGTGTTGCTGGAGTCCATGACCGACGGTTAAAGCAATAAACCTTAATTATTGTCCCACTGCTGGGCTCAGGGTCTCCTCTCACTGTGAGAGGGCAGGCCATAGTCTACCGCGCTGGCCAAGTGCGGATTGGTAGACTTCACACACCTTTGAGAACTTTATGGAGAACTCTCCTGTGTGCTGGTTTCCTCACAATGGTTTACTTCACCGAATCAAGTGATAATTAACTTGTAATACCCACATAATATTTGAAAGTTAGAGGTACGTGCCAGGATTTGAACTCTGGCCTCTGCGTTCGGGAGACCAACGTTCTAACCGCTAGGCTATCACTGCTATTGACCGACGTGAGGTTGCTCTTCAGTTTGGTTGTCGGTGGGTGTGCGGGTAACGCCCCAAAAATACTAGCTGACCGGTAGACAACGTCTTCAACGATTAGGATTTTATTGCCAGAAGAAACGTAAAATAAAATTTAAAAAAGTAGGTACTTATAATAAAGATATTTCAATTTTTATTAGACCTATCAAGGAGTATATTATTGACCTTGAACAGTATTCAAAACTTGAAATCGATTGTATTCGCAAGTACCTACCAATTTTTTTCTACTAAATGTTAGCTGTATGCAAATTAATGCAAATTTAGCACATGACATAGTGGCTATTTAGATTATATGATTTAGATCTGATTATTGCCTTCCTAGTAGCATACTTAGCAATAGGCCGGTAATTTATCGATCGTAAATGAGTCCGAAGTCCGATTCGCACTTGGCTGATTTTCGGGTAGTGGGATAAATAAGTGCAGTGACGGATTAAGACTACTTGATGCCCTAAGCAATCCACGCCTGTGGGCCCCCCTATTCGTATGTCAACGTGGTTTTCTGTGCTTTTTTGTGCTTCTTCTGGTGCCCCCCTAGACGTGATGCCCTAGGCAATTGCTTAATTTGATTAAGGGTTAATCCGTCACTGAATAAGTGGTCTCTCTAAAGTATAACTTTTAAAGTGTTTGTACTTAACACTTCAGGAGATCATTCCGTAGTCCGTAAATTCTTTGCAAGGAGCGAGCATCTCAATCTTTGATACTTTGAACTACCTATGTTCTGGGCGGAGTTCTGGCATATTGGTGGAAAGCTAATTGTCAAATAAAGTACAAGTATTTATATTCATCGTTTAATTAAAATAATATAAAATCCTGGTCAAAGTCAGAGACATTGGCGTCAGTTTATATTGAAGGTCGCGGAACTTGTACCAACCGATCAGACGATGTGACGTCAAGTGTGGTGACGCGTTTATTTGTGAACACTAAACGGGGTTATTTCACAATTAAATGCAATAAATGTAGCGCAAAATTCAGAAAATATTTTTTTACATAGGTAGCCTGTAGTTTTATTAATACTGTATTTACAAACGTAAGAGTATAAACCCAAAAACAGTTTAGAAATGAAATTTACACCTGTTTACCAACATACTATGTATTAGGTACCTACCTACTCTCGTCTTGTTTTTGTTTAGTACCTAAAATCAATCACAATCAGGTACCTAATATTAACACAGCCTTTCGCTATTTTACAAGAAACTTTTTACTAGAATCTTACTTATCTTAGCCTAACTTGGACAGGCTTTTGATTGATTGCAGCTATATTAAATACCTAGGAACATAACTATTACTTAAAATAAAACGCGTAGAACAAGTACAACGCGAGACAGACGAGCAGTACTCGGCTCCCGATGTGGAGGACGTACAATCTGCAACAGAACAATAATAGTGATTATTGTAAAATGCTTGAAACAAACTGGAAGAAATAAGGAATTTGATAGACGATCAACTTTTTCAAATGTGTAGCCTGTGGAGCAAAATGAGTGCTTTAGCTTTTAGGGATTGTCGGTACTCGGTACGGTACCGTACGGTTGAGGCACGCACAAATTCGTGACTCATAAGTCTCATGAACTCAACAGCGTCATTGTAGAACAATAAAATTAAGTATGTTCCTTGACATTAAATATTTTTTTTTGGCATTTTTATGTAAATAGCCGGCGTTCCAACCGATACACTTACTTCCTATGTAGGCTCCTTGCCTTCGGTAACGTGGAGGGGTCTTCCTTGCAATAGAATTCACGCACTCCTTTCACGTAATTCTCCATGTATGGTAAGACTTCAAGTTTCTGGAAAATTCAGTCTTTTTTACGCCATGACACAAAGAAACTAACTTTTTTTATAGCCTGAGCTGACGGGCCACCTGATGGTAAGTGGTCACCGTTGCCTATGGACATGAGCAATACCAAAGGAATCGCCAATGCATCGCCGGCCCTGAAAGAAAACTCTTTTTACACCTTTTATGAAGAACCCCATGTCATAGCGCTCCGGGAATACCTCAGAAGGAAGCTCATTCCACAGCTTGCAAGTGCGTGGCAAAAACGATCGTGAGAATCAGACTACAGATCGACTTGTTTTGCTAAAGATTTTCAGATGGTTTAAATAGTTATTGATCATCTCACCGACATATCTGTGCAGAATAACTCATTGTCTTCCTTGGATATTCTGTCTTTTAAAGACAGGAAGTAGTCATTGTTGAACTTCCAATGCCGCATCATGTAGTACTCCAGCAGATCTGCTCCATGCTGGATCTTGTGGTACACCTTCAACATGCTGGAAAATGGACGCCATAATTTAGCAATTTTCAAACAAAGTAACATCAACATCTTTCTGCCCATGCGTCAATGTTATTTGGCGACAAACATGCAAAGGAGCCACCTGATCGTAAGTGGCCACTAAAGAATGAAAGGATTGAAAGGATAGAATTACCTACTGACTAAAAAATTTTTCCATTTTTCATATAAGCTACGTCTATACTGACTCCCTTATCTTTCATATCGGCTTTCTTACAGTCCATCCAAAACATATTTGAGATCCTGACAATAAGCCCTTTCGGTTTACACAATACGTTTTGAAAGACAATTTTTTTAAAATATTGATTTCGTTAAAAAAACAATATTAATTTGCTTTCTTTCGGACGCAAATTAATAAAAATCGGAATACCTATAAATTAAGAACAATCAAATAATAAGTAGTTTTTTTTCTACAATAACTATCGACCTTTGCCAAGGTGGTCAATACGTTTGAATTGTTCAACTCGGTGTAAACATGTATGCGATCCTTATTTATATAAAAGTGAGGTGCGGAAGTTCTAATCGGTAAAGTAAATGCAAGCAAGTCATATTTTCTCTTTTCATTAATTTTACATTGACCAGGTACAATCTCGGCTTCAACCCATTAAGATTCCCGAGAGTTTCTGGGGTGCCAAAAGATCTGTAATTACCTTATACAAAAGAGTTAAAGATTTGGCTTCAACCCATTATAGCCAAGAGGCCAAGACCACACTTCACCACGCGACTCCGATGCAGATTCGTGGAGGAATTCGTGCTTCTAACCCTGGATATCTCAGTGGCTAACACTACCGTCGCGGCGTCGGTCGGGAGTTTTTATGTCACGTGTAACAGATGTGATGTACCTAAGCCGATATATCGCCAGCCTACACATCACCGTGAGCATCAAATATGCTGCCCGCCTACCAGCCAACGTGTTAGCCACAGCCGAAGCCAAAGCCAAAGCCATAGCCAAAGCCAAAGCCAAAGCCAAAGCCAAAGCCAAAGCCAAAGCCATAGCCAAAGCCATAGCCATAGCCGTAGTTAAGCCCGTTATATTGATTATTCCCTCCAGCCGGTGAAGGGATACATCAATAGATTTAAGTAATAGCCGTAGTACTTAGAAACTCTTTGGAAAATGTAGTAGAAAAAAGATTATGTGGAATTGACGATCTGGTTGTCATGGGGATTTTTTTATTATTATTGATACATGTCAATGGAAAGGAAGTAAAAGCTAAACAAGAAATTGTGTATTTATTTCGTAATTTTATACTCAGAAGTGGTATTAATAGTAAAAACAAATATTTAACATGAAAAGACGTCATATACCACGACCACAAACATCTGAGTCCGAGGATGATGAGGAACCTACCATGTCGCCTACTAAAAAACTATTGAAGAAGCTTCTCGAGCAGAAGATAGAGAGGGCTATTCGAAACCTTCAAGAAGGTGAGTGCGCCACCAATAAATCCACGCAACACCGTGCCGCTTCATTGATTCCGGAGTTCGACCCAGACAGTGATGAACACACAGTTGCCACTTGGATTAAAAAAATTGACCAAGTTGGAGATATCCATGTCTGGGATGACAATACGAAATCATTCTATTTGCAAGATAAATTACGTGGTCAAGCAAAAAAGTGGTACCATCGGTTAGAGGACTACGACTATACTTGGGTCGAGTGGAAGGAGATGTTGTTGCGCGCTTTTCCTAAGCACAGAGATTACGGAAACATGCTGGAAGAGTTAATGTTGCGCAGGAAACTACCGACTGAAACGATGACGAAATACTATCAAGATAAAATCGCGATGTGTTTTCGATGCAAGTTATCCGATAATGCCAGCATTTCATGCATAATTCGAGGACTTCCAATATCTTTGCAAGCGAATGCTCGAGCGTTTCAGTGTCAGACGCCGGGAGAACTATACGAAGGATTCTTATGTGCACTTGATGATTACCGCTGCGTACCTCAGGAACTTGGATCACAAAAAGCAACGCGGCCGTTGCCTTACAGAAACACTCCTGATGGAAATGCTGAATCATTTCCGTGCCCTCGATGCAAAAAAACTGGTCATTTACTACGTAACTGCACTCAGCCAGATACCCGTACCTGTTTTAAGTGCGGTAAAGCAGGGCACATTGCAGTACGCTGCCCAACAACTACTAGTGGTTTAAACAACAGATCATCAACATCTAATGCAAATACTAAAGAGGTAAATTTATTGAGGCAATACAACGATGATGCTTACAAGAAGATGGTACAAATTAACGGTGTCCACGCCAAGGCTTATGTAGATACTGGAAGTCAAGTAAATGTACTAAACGTACAGGTGGCAAATGCCTTGTCCCTTGAAGTGAGACCTACGAACGTTGTCCTTAAAGGATTTTCTGGTGGACTTACCACGAGCCAAGGCGAAGTTAATTTTCAACTGGAGATCGATGGAATCAACATTAAATGTCAAGCTCACCTATCAAGTTTTAAGGTAAATGAAGTAGATCTGCTTATTGGACAGCCGGTTATTAATACTGAAGGCATGACTATGACGGTAAATAACGGCGTCGTTAAGTTCGGATATGTACCTAATCAAATATGTGAAACCGATGCAATTGAGGAACATGATCGATTTAAAGTTGTGACGGTTAACGGCGAACGACTTCCACCTGAATCCACCAGTATCATTCGTATCCGTGTGGTGGGCAATAGAAGAGATAATAACGTTGTGACGTCTCCACGACATTATGATCTACATGGCGTGACCTATTCGCTGCCGGCAACTCTATTTCGTGGCGAGGAGGGTTACATCAAGGTTGTCAACATCAGCTCTGAAACGATCGTGTGGCCGCCAGGGAAAGTACTGACGAGAGCCGAAAATTGCCAGGAGCCTCAGCTAGTTAGCCAGGTACATAGTATTCCTACACATTATGCCGTTAACAGTAAATCAGTTAGCAAGCCCGCAATTGCCGCTATCTCATGTATAGGTGGTGTCGAGATCAAGGATATCAAAATTGGCCCCTTGAATGAGAAGGAACGTTCAGATTTAATAAGCTTGTTAGAACGGTATAAAAATAGTTTTGCTTCGGGTACGCATGAATTAGGTTATACAACCCTAGCACAGATGAAAATTAAGCTTACTAATGACAAGCCTATACACCGCCGACCCTATAGACTTTCGCACTGTGAACAAGCAATAGCAAATTCCAAAGTGAATGATTTGTTAGCTGCAGGTATTATTAAAGAGTCTGAATCTAGTTATGCTTCTCCAATAGTCTTGGTGAAGAAAAAGAATGGTGACAGTAGACTATGCGTTGATTACCGCGCTCTCAATGAAATCACTGTAAAAGATAGGTTTCCCTTGCCGAATATAGATGATCAGATTTCTAAGTTAGCGGGCAAAACGTACTTTACTACTTTAGATATGGCTCAAGGCTATCATCAGGTAGGCATTGACCCAGAGGACACCCATAAGACTGCCTTTATAACCCCACAAGGTCACTATGAATATACAAGGGTTCCTTTTGGATTGGCTAACGCACCGGCGGTATTTATGCGATTAATTAACAAGATTGTAGATTCTATTACCAACCACAACCGTGATTCCAATGAGATATTGGCATTTTTAGATGATTTACTTTTACCTTCTTGTGACATAAAGTCAGGGTTGTCAGTTTTAGAAAAAGTTCTCAGCAATCTGAGTACTGAGAACTTGAAGTTGAATATGAGTAAATGTGCGTTTTTACAGACTCAAGTTACATATTTGGGATATGAAATATCTGCTCAGGGCATACAGCCGGGCAAGTCAAAATTGTCGGCAGTGGCGAACTTTCCAGTACCTACTAACGTTCACCACGTGCGACAGTTTATTGGGCTATGCAGCTATTTCAGGAAATTTATTTCAAAATTCGCTGTGATAGCGCGTCCGTTAACCGATTTGACAAAAAAGAACGTGGAATGGACATGGGGTACAGATCAAAATGATAGTTTTGAATGTCTAAAAAATAGTCTTTGCTCCGAACCTGTCCTAGCTCTGTACGATCCTAAGCTCCGAACGGAAATACATACAGACGCATGTAAGTTAGGTATAGCTGCTATATTAATGCAGGAACAACTAGACGGTACATTGCGACCTGTTCAGTATTTTAGTCGAGTTACAACTAAGGAAGAGAGTATGTATCATAGCTACGAACTAGAAACCCTAGCAGTGGTCCATGCGTTACGAAGGTTTCGCGTGTACATAGTGGGCAAACAGGTAAAGGTAGTAACTGATTGTACAGCAGTCAGAGCTACACTTACTAAGCGTGATATTATTCCACGGATTGCTCGGTGGTGGCTTTCAATACAGGACTATGACATGAGCATAGAATATAGGCCGGGAGAGCGAATGAAGCACGTCGACGCTCTTAGTAGACATCCAGTAGATATTGTGAACATAAACAGGCTTGAAATCTCGGATTGGTTTTACACATTACAACGCCAAGACTCTAAGCTTAGCTGCATAATTAATCAGTTAGCGAATAATACTGCTGGTTCAGAAATCAAAAATAACTTTACCATTCTGGACGATCGACTCTATCGTAAGACACTAAATGGAAACCGTTTAGTAGTCCCTAGTTTGAGTAGGTGGAGAATCGTACAGATGCATCACGATGACATTGGGCATGTAGGGTTAGATCGCTGCATGAATTTAATTAAGGATAGCTACTGGTTTCCAAAAATGACAAAATTCATAAAGAAATACGTGACCGCGTGTCTTCATTGTGCGTATGGTAAGGGTAGCTATGGTAAAAAAGAGGGTAAACTTTATCCTATTCCCAAACCTTCTAGCCCAATGTCTATGGTTCACATTGACCATTTGGGACCATTTTGTAAGACGAAAAAGGGATACCAGTACATGCTTGTGTTGACAGATGGGTTTTCCAAGTTCGTTATAGCTGAACCAGTACGAACGGTTAATTCAATGGAAACCGTTCGCACATTAAGGAAGATATTTTCTCTTTTCGGATACCCTAATCATGTTGTTACTGACCATGGTAAGGCTTTCACAAGTAGGCACTTTAAACAATACCGTATTGATAAACAATTTAAGCATACATTAAACGCTATAGCGTGTCCTCGTGCTAACGGTCAGGTCGAGCGTACCAATAGAACTATTCTTGATGCCCTACGAGCCACCGACCCCACGGAGGCTTCTGTTAATTGGGCTAATTCTCTACCTGAAATCGTTTGGGGAATAAACAACACGATTAACAGCACCACTAGCTACAAACCCTATGATTTAATGTTTGCGCATACCAGCAGGGCGATATGTGATGTATCAATTCCTGGCCAGGACCCGGAATCTGTTGAGTCTAGGCGGAAAAATGCGTCTGATAAAATACAAAAAGCGAGCATTAGAATGAAGCATTACTTTGACAAGAAACGCAAGAATGCTCACATATATAAAAAGGGGGATTATGTCCTATGGAGGGAGGCTCCAACTAGCAGCGCCGGTAGGGTTAACACCAAACTGGATGATCTGTACTCAGGGCCATATATAGTAACTAAAGTGATTGGAAATGATAGATATCGAATAAGGAGCATCAAAGGATTACGCGGTTACAAAAGTTTTATGGGTTTGGTTTCGGCGGATGCATTAAGACCCTATAGGAGTATTGTCCCAGTCACCGATAGTGGTAGTAGTTCTGATGAGCAACTAGAGACCGAAGATCTAATAGATTTACTCGAGAGCTAATCATTGTTGTGTGTTCCCATTGCGGGAGCAATTGTTACAGGATGGCCGACTGTAACAGATGTGATGTACCTAAGCCGATATATCGCCAGCCTACACATCACCGTGAGCATCAAATATGCTGCCCGCCTACCAGCCAACGTGTTAGCCACAGCCGAAGCCAAAGCCAAAGCCATAGCCAAAGCCAAAGCCAAAGCCAAAGCCAAAGCCAAAGCCATAGCCAAAGCCATAGCCAAAGCCATAGCCATAGCCGTAGTTAAGCCCGTTATATTGATTATTCCCTCCAGCCGGTGAAGGGATACATCAATAGATTTAAGTAATAGCCGTAGTACTTAGAAACTCTTTGGAAAATGTAGTAGAAAAAAGATTATGTGGAATTGACGATCTGGTTGTCATGGGGATTTTTTTATTATTATTGATACATGTCAATGGAAAGGAAGTAAAAGCTAAACAAGAAATTGTGTATTTATTTCGTAATTTTATACACGGGAAGGCCTCCGACGTGGGAAATTTAATTCAGTCCTTCGCTGAATTCATAGTAAATGATTAAAAGTAAAACGCATCGTTAGTATCTACTTACTTGCGGTTAAAAGAATGAAATCGATTTATAGAGTGCCGTGTTGTCCAATGATAGAAAAAATGATGGGGAATTAAATTAAAGCAATACAATTCCTTTACACAGTCTCCATTAGCTATCCTAGAGGATTCATTTCCAATACTCTCATTACGTTGAAAATAGAGATGCAGATGGAATGGGAGACACTCCCGGACATGGGAGTCTGGAGCCTAGTCACAGTGAGTCACTAGGCTATCTTTTAGAATATAATTATGTATACTGCATCTCAATCATCTTGTAAATTAGGGAATATCCTAAAGTGCTGGTGAAGTGTGAACCACTTTAACACTTACAATGTCTTCTGTCCCAGCAGAAAAAGCAGCGTGTCCAGGAAGCAGGCGGGCAGCAGCTGCGTGAGGAACACCAACAAGTTGTAGACCAGTCGGTTGCTGGTGGGAGTCGCGTTCGGGTACCACAGACAGACAGACAGCGGGTACTTTGGTATTAAGTCTCTCCCTGTTAACACCAGAATTTCAATACTTCAAATAGCGATAGTACCTACTAAATAATAATAAATAACGCTTCACTCATAGCCCCACACTAGGATTCCCTGTGTCGTGGGTGCCATGGACAACACACTAGACAAGGACATTCACACCCAGACCGCGAAGAAAAATTCAAAGTCATCATTCAAATTTCCGCCTCGCTGGGAATCGAACCCAGGACGGCCAGGACCCTCGGTGCGGCGATCCGGCATGGTAACCATTGCGCCACACGGGTCGTCAAATTTCTAATTGCCAATATCCGGAATTTTGTGAAATTTGGATATCTTTAGAGAGAGAGAATTCTGTAATTCTGTAAATGGTACAGGCTCATTAAAAAGCTGTAAAAATATTTATTTGAGTTGACGTTGCAAGTGACCACTGACCATCCGTTTCATCAGCATCTGCATATAAATAAAAATTAATCCTCTATAGTCTATACGTTTCCCATTGATCCGATTCTGATGCCCGAAAAGGATGTAATCATTGAAATCATCGTGTAACCCAGACCGCTTCCTTCCAGCGGGGGGGGGGGGGGTAGTTACCTAACGTTAACGGTATGAGAATACAAAAAAAGGTGCGTGTACTTTTGTATGCGCGTGAGAAGTTATACTTCTTTGGCATAATTAAATAAATATTTAATCCCCTCCCCCTCCCCTCACTCTACCTCCTCCTCCCATGTTTAACTTAAATACATATACATATACACCGTGTTCCTGACTTTATGCACAAACTTCGGCCTGATATTCAGCCCATTAAATTGGTCATCTTTCGTTATGGATTCATTATTGAAATTTTTTATTTTTTTTATTTTTCATTTTCATACAAACTAAATACTTGAACGTAAATTGCCTAATGTGTAATCTCTTTACGCAAGCCGGCAACGTCGCATTATGATTGATATGAAACTTTGACATGAGTAAACTTTTCTTGACGTTAACAATAATTATTTCTCATCGACTTCGTTCTGTGCGGCCAGTGATCTTTTGAAAACCAAATAGGTAATACGGGTAATAATACGGGTTCAAAAAGTTTTACCATGTTTGTTTACTTTAAGGTCCATTTACACGGAGACTTTTTAGTATGTATCGTACACTACTATCACTAGTAATAATCGCCATAACATTACCGTATCAAATGTTTACATACAGGAAAGAACTAAACTCTCACCTACGATTATCTCATATGACATTCGTAACTTATCGATCAAGGCGATAATTTCCTACGCCTATTTAGGTACACATTGTACGTAAGATTACTTACAACAATCTCGACTTGTATTCGACTTAAATTTTTCAAATTCATACGTGTATCATACAAGACGGTTGAAAACGTTTTGAGTGCGAGATTTGTCAATGGAGTTAAGTTTACAATCAATATTCCATTGCGAGGAAATTGTCGTCAAATAGCGAGAGGTGTAAATGTAAGAAAGATTTTTTTATTAATTCGATCGTGGCTTCTTCGAGACGAGAAGCTCTCCGTCTAAATGGGCCTTTATTGACAAGTCAAGCCAATAATGACATGACATTTAAAATGAAACAAGTATAGTTTCAATGATTATGACCGTACTGAGCGGCAACATAGCACAAATAAAGACCCTTTTACAATGTACACCCATATTAAATGGAATTACCAATAACTTAAAAACTAAGCTTTATAATGCACTAGTACCTGTATAAGATATGTTTAGTAAATGCTATAGAATCATTTGGTAAAGTTTGTGCACAACCTCAAAAAATCCCTGTATAAAAAAAACAATATTAAAAAAAACAACATTCAAAAGCAATATTCTAACATTAAAAAAAAAACAATATTATAATATAATACCTAGTAATAATTTTTTCAAAACGAGCGTTTTGAAAAACGCACACGGTGCGATTTTTCGTGACCGGCGTTTTTTTGTTAACACGAATGTGTTACAAATCTTAAAATTTCACTTTTATAATTTTTTCCATTTATTTCATAACGCGCCTAAAGAAGTATAACTTCAATAAACATGTTACAGTTCAATATGACCATTCGTGACATATGCTTTGGTAGGTAACTATTGTTTGAATAAAAGTGCAAAATGAGTGAAAATCGTAAAAATGTTTTCCTTACAAATATTTCCGGAGTCCACCCATGTGATTGCAGTGATGCCAGATTGAGTGATGTTGCAGACTCTGACTTCTTTAGGCCTGGAAACAATACTTATATCAATATTTCCGCTTGAGGCTGTCAAGATCAGCACTATACATTTCAAAAATGTGTCAATCAATCCACTTTATCGGAAGTATCATCGAAGTCCTCAGGGAATATTGTTTCCGGCCAAGGGGTACTAAGAGAAATCCTTCAAACCTGTGACTTTACTATTATGAAAATTTCATCTCAGCATTCGCATTGTTTGTTCTTTTTATATGTTCTTTAGCCAATATACATACATATTATTATCGTACAGAGGCTTGACATTCTTATAATGCCCAAAAAATTGTCAATTTTCTACAATATGCTCAAAAGCCTACGAAGTTCCTTCTACTCGAGTATCTTTGTCTCTCACTCTCATCTCTTCCCACATTACAAGCATATAATTGTGCTATGTGTCAGGCGCATAAGATATTGGTGACTTACTTGTCCAAGCCAGTGGTGTAGGCGAGCAGGATGCATCCATTGATGGCCCAGTCCACTGGGATCACTTCCGTACGAGTATCTTGTTGGCAGTAGACTATGCGGAGTGCACCTGGAGACAACGTAAATCATCTTTGATTTGTAGCACGTTAACATTTAATTTATTTAACTTTTTTAATGTTTATTTTATTTCATTTATTTTTTATTTTATGTTTATAAAATTATTGTTCTCGTTCCCGTGTCTTTGAATATCTATATGATATCTATTTTATATTTTCATTTACTCTTTTGCACTCATTTGATTTGACATTGTATCTAATTTTTGTAACTCAACTCAATTTAATTTCAGTTCCCCTCAACCTACATAAATCCCTCATTACCTTTCAACATATCACTTTATGTCATCTTTGCAACACAACTTTGTTCTTATAAAATACACAAAAGAAACAAACAAAATAAAGTTCATTACACACTTACCCCTAGCTGCGGCGTAAATCATTCCCGTGGGTCCGTTGATGTTGTCTACCCAGCCCGGCATGGGCTCCTTGACAGCCGCTATCACTGGAAATAAATTTCAGGCCAATGTAAAATAATAATTTCAATACGTAGGATCAGGTATGCATAAGGAGTATGTAGGACATAAGGCTACAACGACGCTAATTTACTTCATCGACCAAGTTATGCAAGAAAAGAATCTATAAAGAAAAATGAAAAAGAATAAGGTGGACTAAAAAGAAAAGTAAACACAAAAAGATTTCAATGAATTCTGAACTTTTTCCAGGTTTTTGAAGCTATAATAAGTTTAATTACTTACCAATCGATGGGCGAGCAATGGCTATAGGAAACTTCCCCTGGTATTCTAATAGAAGGTCCTCTGACAAACACTTGGTAAAACCGTATGTATTCGGCAGTGGTTTTATTATCCTGGTAAGGAAATTATATTCATATAAGTTACTTATAAGTTAAATTTAAATACTTCAGGACTTTTGTTTTGTTTGAAAGTTACATGACGCCTTTTGAACTTTAAATATTATACTTCTTATGGCGTTTGGAAAAAATACGAGCGCTCACACCGACAGCCAAAAGGCGGCATGATGAAGTTAGCTGATAACCTTCTCACAAGTTTCCGTACGATGCACGCGCACACCGACAGCCAAAAAGCGACATGACATGATGAAGTTACTGATTCCTTTTACAAACGAAGAGTTGTGGCATACAGGATGAAATCTTTAGCTATTTTTGTTTTACGAAAATTAAGTAGGTATAGCTTCTAAGTCTTCCTACGTGCGTACATGTAAGTGCACACACACGTTTTTTAAATCTATGGCTTATCGATCATCAACTTTCTAATAAAGCCGTTTAGCACCGTTTCTTGTTTCTAAATAACTAGGTACTATTAATTTTCAAAATATTACTTAGTAAAGGGTAACAAAGATAAAGCAAGTTACGAAAACTGAATTTTAACAATCTTTAATTACTTATTACACGTTACTCACTCGGGCTCCAGCTTCTTCACCATGTCGTCATTCATCCACCTCATGCACTGGACTATGTCGTCCACAGCGTAGCGGCTGGGGTACAACTTCTCTTCTAGAACATCTATGTCATCGTGGCAAAAAGATGTTGACACGTGCACAAAAGCCTGGAAGATGAGAAGTTTGAAGCGCTCATAGCCCGGCGGCTTGTCGATCCTAATTCATCGACAAAGTTAAGCAACAGCGGATGCGGTCGGTAATTGAGTAGTGGCAAATATTTCTTGAGCGTTGCCGTGCTTCGGAGGGCACGCAAAGCCGTCGATCCCGGTTGTTATCGTAAAGTCGTTACGCCATGAAAAACCTCCGACATTGGGTTGGGCACTATCCCCTCCACCAAGAGGAGAGACGCGTACTCAGTAGTGGACCATGCCATTAATAGGTTAAAGCCAGTCGGCTAATAGATATTAATTTAAGTTTGAAATTAATTGAAAATGCTATAGCAAACGATCACTCCTGAACGGGTCGTTGGGACTTGTACTCCTGTAGGTATCTAATCACGGCGGTTATCATGCAGGATGGTAGGGATCTTTACACGTATGGGCTACCATCAAGTTGCATTATTGTTACTGCCTTTGGTTTACATACAATACAGCTCAGGTGTCACACGATAAATGTTTAAACTAGCGAAAACTTTACCTCCAAGTTGTTCATCCCCGCAGCTAACTCCAACACTTTTTTAGTACCAACAACATTTATGTTTACTGAGTCCCGTAGAAACATATCGAATCTGAAATATGAAACACGAAATGAGCAATGCAATGAGCAATTTGCTTAAAAAATTGAAATACTTCCAGCATTGTCGACCCGTGTGGCGCAATGGTTACCATGCTGGACCGCCGCACCAAGGGTCCTGGGTTCGATTCCCAGCGAGGCGGAAATTTGAATGATGAATTTGAATTTTTTATAGTAGTATTTCGTTCACTGTTAATAATTACGCCTATGTGGAATCTTCGTAAAATAACCATACTATAGTCATATCTGCTACAGGAATCATACCACATAACCTTCATCAAGCTATTAGGGAATTGAAATTGCCTACATTTTTATAAATTGAATTACTAAAACCAGTTATCTTAAACACATGCCGTATCACAAGAAAATTTTTACGATCACAAAATATATTATAAACTATCTACACTAATCATGGTTACCACTTGGCTTAGAGGCCCGTGGATAACCAACTACCGGTTTTAGCCGAGAAGGTTTAATCCTGAATGAAACAATAATAATAATCGTTAATTGACAGTGTTACAATTATTATAGTTGTCTACATTGAAATTACATGTAGGTATTTCGAACTGTCTGATGCCTGAACTAGGATCAAAGCCCGTATTTCTGGCACCAGCTCTTTAATCCACGGGACATATTAATAGTAGATATTGTTACACTGCATATAAAACATTTTATATGAATCTAGGTAGGTATATGTTAAACAAAGCGAAATTACAAGCGGTGGCGTAAAATGATTATAGGTAGGTACTAAGATTACTAAAAACAAGTTGTCATTTTTAAATATGGATGGAATAACCGATTTGAATATTATTTAAACAAGTGAGCATAAATTATGTGGTAAATATGCATACCTACGTTGGTGAACTGTCACTACCTACTCACTAGCTGTTAAGCCGGTCACTCACATTCGCGTGAATACGCGAACCCACAAGTGTGGGACGACCTACGCGAATGATTATGCGAAATTTTCGAGGCATTCGGGGTTTTCCAAGCTGTGTCGGTTGTGATGTGCGGCACATCAAAGCGCGCAAACCTCGAACCTTCGTGTAGTCTCCCACACATTCGTGCGACCAGTTGCGCACACGACTCAAAAGGTGACGTATGCCTTAATTTTTCGTGGTTCGTGGCGACTAATCGTACTACCATTTATTTTCTGTATTGAAAATGGATTTGAATAACAACGACATAATAACAACAGCAAGATTGAACATTCGTGAACAAAGTGTAGGAGGAAGCGGAAATGGGCTTGTATACTCATATGCGAACCCATTTGCCTGACCGCCCTTCACACAATATTATGTGCAAACATTCTAAAAATGTCAAACATTTGCGCGCATGTGAGTAACCGGGGTTATAATAATAATAAAATAGTAATTGCACAATGACACAACAATATGTATACCTTTGATATACCTACCTATTATTCCTTATACTGTGCCTCTGAGGTATAAAAATGTTATTAAAATGTGAATATGTGCTTGTGCACATGAACTCGCTTGTGTGAGTGCGTATGCGTGTACATGCAAGTTAGGAATGGCATAATTCACGTATCACTGGATATATCACTTGTTAAAATATACTTCATTTGTCACGCCCGTGACATGCATCGAAACCGTCCGTTACATTTATCGCGAACGTGATTTCACCACAGTATTCCTTTTACTGTGACTTAACGCCGGCCACCGGCTAGATACGTTATAATTCACAGAATTCCATCTCGCGAAAGAGAGAAAGCAACATTTGTGACTTGAGCCGTGCGTGAGCGAGAGCGACACAGTGCCACCAGCTAGAAGAGAGAATTTGTATAAGTGAAATTGCATCTTATTCTCAACGTCATTAGACTTTAGTTTGTCTGAATTTTTTCAATTTGCTTAATTAAATAACGCTACGTTACAAAAACTTCAAATGAAAATAAGTCTTATTGCAAACAGGGTAAGGTTTTGATTGAACTATGTAGGTACTTGAAATTCACTGCGACATGTAACGGACGGAATAAAATGCACATTGCACCTACTGTGACAATATCGTCACTGATAAAATATAACGGTCGTGATTTATCACGGGTGATATAACAGTGACAAAAATAAATAACTTCACGGACATGATAGTGAAATAAAAGTAACGATATTTTCCATCACTAATGCAAGTGCATGAGTTGTGTTTGAGTGTGTTGTGGTGTTGTGTTGTGTTGTGAGTACTTGTGTAGTGTGTAGTAGGTGCTTTACGGAAAAGCGTAACCAAAGTACGCGTTTACGTCACAATGTGCTATAAACAATTAAAATTAGCTGCATCATGTCTTGCAATTTTATAATCAAATTCATTAAATTACGTCAGCTCCAGGTCGCCGGACACTGCATAATATTTAGACGAATACGAGTACATATTTGCAATCAACACAAGTCATTGAATCAAAGCGTTATGAAATCCTCTTCCACATTTACATTTCCTCGTCCTGTTCCGGCTGGGGGCTTGAGAGCCAGCTCTTTCTTTCTTTTTCTTCTCTCTTTCCTGGACGGCAACGCACCAGGGATACCTTTGGTGTAGCTGATGTTCATGGGCGACGATAGCCACTTACCATTAGGTACCATTAGGATAATCAGCTCGTTTGTCAGCTATTTCATTTGTAAACGTGGATCTAGTTCCGCGATGGCTGATGGCTGGTGGCTGATGGCTCACCTCACGGTCGCAGCGCAGTGGAACACTATGTGGCACTCCCGCTGGATCTCCTCTCGATCTGTCTCCGAGATGCCCAGCTCCTCTAGAGTCACGTCTCCTGACACCAACTTTATTTTCTTCAAAGTATTTTGATCATCTTGTAGCCTCTCGAAAACCTGTAATTTGGTTGCCGTACCTACTTGTAAAAATAATAAAAACAGTAGGTACTTGATGTAACTATGTAGTACCTAAGGAAAGTAAGGAATTTAATATTTGCTGATAAAACCTTAAAACACATTGCGACATTCCTTCTTGTTTTATCAAGATTAAGTTTTGAATCAGGAAAAGATGATACTAATAATAATGTTATGCATATTTATTAGCCTAAGGCCAATGAACTAATATACTAATAGTATATTCGTTCACTGCCTAAGGCACAGACTGATCTCGACTCAAGAGTCTCAAGACCGCGATCTTAGATCTTATAAATGTCATTTTTACACACGATCCGATATTACAGACGATATACGACATATTTCAGCATTTTAAACTGAATTTTAGATCGCAGTGGTCTAATTTGATGCCTACCGGCCTAAGATAAGATAACACTTCACCATAGTTCTCGTATTTTATAACTGATCAGTATTCTCTTGTTGTGTAATATAGGAATATTCAATTAGATATTTAGATACCTAGTATAATACATTATGTACTTAAAAAAAAGGTTGGTATACCACAAGGCTAACTTTTAGGTCCAACCCTGCGAATTATTGACCAATTTAGGCCTCATAGCTGTGGGTAACTATCGAGCAGAGATGGCGGTCGCCACATCTAGGTAAAAGGGGCACTTGTCACATAGAGAGAGATAGAATATCGTCAGTAAAATGTTTTCTCACGCGATCGTTCAAATATCCCTGAAGCCTGTCGCTGGCAGGTCTCCCTCGCTTCTCCCTCATGAGCACGTAGACGGCGGCCAGCCGCGGACAGGAGCGCAGCAGCTTCTCCACCAGCACCTTGCCCATGAACCCGGTGCCGCCCGTCACCAACACCGACTTGTCCGCGAAGTACTCCGGCACGCTCACGTACGACATGGCCGCGGCTGAAAAGGATATGATCATTATATTATTAATATCTAGTAAACATTATGTCCAAAATACCTCAGCGCCTGTTAGCTTAGGTGTTCGAGGAATGTTCCTAATGTTCACATACGGCTTCGAGATGCACCGAGGCTTTATTATTGGCCTCATGCAGAAGCTGAAATTCGCGCAGTTGGTTATGATATCATAATATCTGGCAATGCTCAGTGTTTCTCTACGTGATCGAATTATAAATAATGGCATCCCTAGACGAACGAGGATAACCAAACTAGTCGGCAGAAGTAGCAATGGGCTGGGTAGCTGTCCACGTACTTTACAGGACCGACAACCAGAAGAAACGTTCTCGCATGGAGACCTCGTCTCGGCATAAGAAGTATAGGATGTCCGCGTCCCTGAGTGACGACGTAAAGAAGATAGCTGGCATCAGTGGACGCATGAAAGCTAATGAATGGATATAGAAAATATTAAACACCCGGATACATGTACATGTACAAAAATCATCGAAAACATTTAATCGAATTACATTTCCGTCCGCTGCATTACGCAGAGACCCAGTGCTACAATAATAATGGTAGAACAGATTTTGTTGAGAAACTCAGCGTTACAACTTTGAAAATGTCTACTGTAAGAAACTAATAATAATAACGCTTCACCACAGTAAAGGGTAAGATTCCTTTATTGTGGCTTCACACTCATATCCCCACACTAGGATTCCCTGTGTCGTGGGTGCCATGGACAACACACTAGACAAGGACATTCACACCCAGACCGAGAACAGAAATTTAAATTCATCATTCAAATTTCCTCGCTGGGAAGCGAACCCAGACCCTCGGCGCGGCGATCCGGCATGGTAACCATTGCGCCACACGGGTCGTCAAAAAGTAAGAATAAACTTATTGAAATGAAATGAAACAATCTTTTATTCATGTAGGTATCACTGATACACTTATGCACGTCATTTTTTTAATTTTCCAGCTTTTCGCAAAGGTGCTTTGTCATGGAGGAGAAGAAAAGCCGTAAAGAAACTCCTCAGCACATCTTTTAAAAATAAAACTTATAGGTATTTATTACAAAAATAGGTATTCTCTAACCTGAGCAGAACTGGTTGCCTAGCTGATCATTTCCAAGCATCCTTATCATTTAAATATTCATATATTATGTTATAATAACTTTTGCCTACTAGTTGATTTTTTACACGTTTCTTAAAAGATTCCACCGGCAAGTCACGAACGTATTAGAAATAATAGTACTTATGTATAATAACATGACATCGGCAAAGTTAATTTCTTGTTGAAAACTATAACTTTATACACAGTATAAGGAATAATTTAATATTATTAAAACATTCTTGATGCAGTTACTACAAGGAAGACATTGAGAATTTTAATAACAAAAAATTACAAACAAAAAATTGTTATCCGTATTAATATAATATGTATGTATGTAATTATTCTAAAACATGTTTTATTACTTCGACGATGTCTTTCATTTTGCTTACTCTGCGGTACATGAGTAATCGCTTAAAATAAAGAATAAACCAGATCGAATAAATTATTTGTGTTTTCTATATTCGCAGTTTGTAATATTTTAAAACTTCAATCACAGAAGAAAGAATTCAATGTTATCTTTTAGGACAACTATTATTTCGGTTTAGTTATACTTATCGATATTAAAGTTAGGTACAGATTTCTAATCAGTAACCGATTTTTGTAACAAAATATTTACGATGTTACACTTACAAAAATCTATTAGGTATTATTTAGTTGTTAGTTTTGTGAATTTAGACTTTCGCTATGTGAACCGTTTGATCCTATAACGAAATAATTAATTTGACTTTGACTTTGTAATATAGGTACCTACCTATTCCTGCGGAATAGCAAAAAAATTTCTGTAGATCCTGGTAATTTATTCATGTTAGACACTTACCTGTAGTTAATAAATTATATGAATTTACAAAACAGCACCGATCCCAAATTGATTTTATAGGATAATTCGAGCTTTATGTAACACTTGGTAAAACACCTGTATAGTTTTTCACTAACTAATTTTATATAATATAGTTTTTCACTAACTATAATTCAGTGCGCAATTTATATAAATCGTTACACTTAGGTACTGTATCTTCACAAAAGTGCCAAAAATGTCCGTGTAGGTCGCCGGTCGGCCGGTCGGTATGAAGGGACACAATGCGGCGGGCGTCGTACTGCACAGATATTTATCGACAGCGACACTGACCGCTAAAGAAGAGAGTTCAACTTTGGCATTGCAGCCATTCGGCAGAATCTGAATATACCTGAACACTTGTTGAACACGTTATAAACGTCACAGCATCTTGCAAAGACAAGTAGGTAGGTAATATTCAGTTATAGAAATATAGACACGCTTATTTAATGAGCAAAATTTTAAGTTTTACAGGTACTTTATTGGAGGTAATGCTAGCATGTCATATTGATATGGCCAATAAGAATCGTGTTTATTGGTGGTCATACTTCATGATCAATCTAAATCTGGGGGGACGCTAGTGCCCCCGCCAAGCCGAGCCAAGCAAAGCGCAGCAAAGCGCAAGGACACTACCTACCTTTTCACGAAGCACTTCGTCGTTTTTTTGAATTCTTATAACTTGGATTCGATTTAGATACTAGCTGTTTTATACCGTTTACATTTATAGCGAGGTCCTTGAGGTCCTTAAAAACATTTTATATTTACACAATTAATACCATATTTATCGGTTATTTTAACATTACAAAATGATCCTAGCTGTGAAACATTTTGTCTGTTTCATATAGTATGAGGTCCGATCTCTTTGAATACCTACTTAACAACCATATTAACTTTCTAATGTAACCTTAGCAACATCTAACTTTTATATTTTATAACTGACAGTCAATGGAGAGGGAGAGGGAGAGGGAGAGGGAGAGGGAGAGGGAGAGGGGGAGGGGGAGGGAGAGGGAGAGGGAGAGTTTTTAGGCGGTATAAAGTTTTTAGGGTCAGCTAGTCATGCAATAATAATGTAATAAATACCTAATAACAACGCTACATACTCATAGCCCCTCACTACGATACCCCGTGTCGATACGCTGATCGTAGCCGATCGTGCCTCTCTATCGCTTTTGCCGCTCTCTCGCTCGCGGAACGCTACATTTTTTCGTGCGTGCGCCCAGCGTTCACCGCTTTAATAGACGTTATCACGTCAAAAGTCTGGTAAAAGATCGCGTAAGGTGTCAGCTTATACTGAAGGTCACAGAGCTTGTAGCACCCGGTGACCCGGTGTAAAGTCCGAACAGTGACGCGGTTAACCCTCCTATTTAATGTTGATATATTATACTTCTTTGCAAGGAATAATAATTTCAGTGAGGAAAATGACCGTATTTCGGAAAGGGAAATAAAAGTACTATAGGAAAATAAAAATATCAATTATTTCTTGCACATAGTTTTATTTATAACTACTGTTATTTAGATGTAACGGTAATGCAAAAAGTAAATTGTTTGTGTTTACAACAGATTACCAAAATATTACTCTGGACGACGACAGAAATATTACTAATAAATATCCTACCTACTAAAAATATTACTACTGACAGTACCTACTGACTTTTAATTATTCCACTACAGTAACTTGACACCGCACGGTGCCAACGCATTTTAGGGTCCGTTCAGACAGACCGGCTCGGAGAGGAGAGCAGATTTTTATCACGTTGGAAACAGAGTTTTGAGTAATTGTAGTAAAGTTTATATTTGCATGTGCACCTTTTTTGTCATTAAAATGCTTGAACGCGCTTCGTGTGAAATAAAAAGAGGAGCCGACCGGCCCGATTGCGTGCTCTTTCTCGCTCGCGCAGCCGATCGGCTCCGATTGCGTGCTCTTTCTCGCTCGCGCAGCCGATCAGCTCCGATTGCGAGCTCTTTCTCGCTCGCGCAGCCTGTCGGCTCCGATTTCGTGCTCATTAACACACCGAAAACAAAACTTGGACTGCGCGGAATATTGGTACTGCCTTTGATCCACCCGTCTCCGAGCCGACCGGCTCCGAGCACATCCGACCGCATCCGCTTTCAGATCTCTTCCAGCCGGTCTATGTGAAATAGTTGGCTGCTCCGCTCCGGCCGATTACAATACAAGCGTATACGATCCGGTCTGTGTGAAAAGAAAAGAGCAGGCTGATGCTCTCCGACCCGGTGTGTCTGAACGGACCCTTGGTAAATAACTATATTTTTACTTACATTTTTAAAAATTATTATTTGATATTCGTCATCTTGAACCGAATTTGACCGAATGAAGCGCTGTCACAGAGTATGAAAAATGCTTGAAAAATCTGACACGGATTTTGTTCGGAACAGCCCGTCTATTATGTATATTTAAGTCTATGCTGGAAGATGTTCATAAAACTGTCAGAGGTTTTTTTATATTGAAATTTAAGACTATTACGTTATAAAGTGTACCGTAGTCGTAGTCATCTTCCTACATGCTTTTACATGCAGGTAGCTCTATTTGAATGGTAGATATATTTGAAATTTCGTTATGGTCTAAGATCCCGCTATAGAACGACCTTCACCGAGCTGGTTATTCGATGAAACCTATTTTATATTAAATTTAATATGTCCTTAAATATATTGCATATGGGTTGCCTAAAAAATTTCAGTCCAGGATATGATTAATTAAAAATATCTCCGGAACTAATAATTTTTTTTTCGATCTCTACTATGTGACTAATTATTATTACTATTTACATATTATTTATGCCAAATAAAATGTACAAGAAACAGCAGGTTTAAATTTAATCAATTTCGGTGGCTCGGATTCTAATTCCGGTGGTCCTTTAATAATATCGGTGGCATTTGATAATTTCAAATGGAAATATCTCATGAACTAATAATTTTTTTTCGATCTCTAGTATATGATTAAGTAGTACTAATATTTACCTATTATTTAAGCCAAAAATTTTTATCAAAAACAGCAAATTTAAATTCGCCACTGTAATTAGGCAAAATCCGTGTTTGTTGAAATTGACCCATAAACAGGTAAGTCGATACTAGTAACTTGCACCGGCATGTTTGGATATAGCATAGCATCATAGATGGTTGGTTGCGACCACAGAACATCTTTAGGTGTTCTGTGGTTGCGACCTCTCAGTCGCCCATTTTTACTCGCAGCAATAATACACTTTTTAACCGACTTCAAAAAAAGGAGGAGGTTCTCAATTCGACTGTATTATTATTATTATTTTTTATGTTCGTTACCTCAGAACTTTGGACTGGGCGAGCCGATTTCGATGATTTTTTTTTAATCGAAAGCTGGTGCTTGTCACATAATTCCACATTAATTTGAACGAGATCTGACAAGTAGTTTTTGAGTAACATTGAAGTCGGTTATTTTTTGTTAGTAAAATTTAGATTATTAAACTTCGACAACCGGAAGTCAGGACTGATTTTTGGCAGACAACCCTATACCATCGTATTAGTAATGAAATAATCGTTATTTTCATTTAACTTTCATTCATTAACCACACCGGTGCAAGTTACTAGTATCGACTTACCTGTTTATACCTGGCAACCCGAGAGTTGTGACGGGAAAAAAATAGGCAACCTAACGTTTGCATATTCTATGGACTTCATACTTTCGATTGTTATGGAATTTGTCTATTAACCAAACCGGTGAAATATTAAAAAAATATATTTTTTTTAATTATTAATTAATCATATCCTGGACTGAAATTTTTTAGGCAACCCATATGCAATATATTTAAGGACATATTAAATTTAATATAAAATAGGTTTCATCCATCAACCAGCTCGGTGAAGGTCGCTCTATGGCGGGATCTTATACCATTATTTAAAATAAAACGCGTAGAACAAGAACAACGCGAGACAGACGAGCAGTACTCGGCTCACGATGTGGAGGACGTACAATCTGCAACAGAACACTTATTTGGATGATTTTTGTTCAATGTCAATTAATCGTTTCTTTCTTTCTTTTTCTTCATCAGTCATGCCTTAGGTGTTGCTGATGTCCATGGGCGACGATAGCCACTTACCATCAGGTGGATCGTCAACTCGTTTGCCGGCTATTTCCATTAAAAAATCGTTTGACTAATTAATACTAAAAATTTTACTAAAAATAAATGACTTCACAGAAAATGGCCTCGAAAAAGGGCCGTTAAAATCATCGCCGAAAATATAAGATAAGTACGAGTACATATGTACCTATTATATCAAATCATATTTAACAAAATCATTTTTTAAGTATCCTCGTGGATCAGGTAAACTTACTTCCTATGCAGGCTCCTTGCCTTCGGTAACGTGGAGGGGTCTTCCTTGCAATAGAATTCACGCACTCCCTTCACGTAATTCTCCATGTACGGTAAGACTTCAAGTTTCTGGAATTGTTACAAATATTTGATTTTGTTGGTTTTTGTTCGAAGTCTTTCTTAAGTTAATCTATAACCTTAATCCAGTAAAGGAAACCTAAACTAATACGGGATAGTAAATTATGAATAGAAAAATAACATAATACTTTAAGGCGCGGTGTGATCTTAATATTCACAAAACTGGGTTTCTTTGATGCTCGAGTACGAGGAAACCAAATGAAAATATCGCACGCAAAAAATACAGAGCATAGAAAAACATGTTAACCGAATATAATATTAAATAGTTGTTTAATATTTCCAATAAAAAATCGTAATTTGCTATACAAAAATTACCTTTAGCGTCGAAATTCTCTGTATTTTCAGCAGTAACAACATATTTTTTTTGAGAATATAATAGGTATATGGTTTTATTCACACTTTAACCGAACAGATATTGAATTCAATGTGTATATTCTGAATCATCTAAGGAAAACCCTCAAATTAAATGTATATTCGCAGTCTAGTTACATTGTTAACAAAAATATGCTTTGCAATTTTGAACCCTATTCAGCGTCAAGTAAATGTAACATTAGATTAGCGCAGATATGCGGTTGTGTGAGTGAAATCAACGTTTTTGAATCGTAGTCATACCACGCGTTAACACTGTCGTTCGATCGCGGATGGCATGGTTATACGCAAGAAACCAAGAACTAATGGATATCGTCCACCCAGGCATTCCCGGCGTGCTGCCGCTCAAAAAAATTGTGAGAGGGGTCCCTCTCTCAATAAATAGTAAAACAGGGATAAACACTTCATAGCCGATTTTAAAGATAGCCATGCTAATTAGAAATACCCACTATTAACCTGGATGGAACCGAGCCCGAGCAAGGTGCACCGCTAGGAGATGTTGGCTTGGTCTTAAGGATGGATGGAGCCCCTCCACCACAAATACTTATGGAAAAGATATCAATAGGATGGAATATACGACACTGATAATCTTACCGACATATCTGTGCAGAATAACTCATTGTCTTCCTTTGAGATCCTGTTTTTCAGAGAACGAAAGTAGTCATTGTTGAAGTTCCACTGCCGCATCATGTAGTACTCCAGCAGATCTGCTCCGTGCTGGATCTTGTGGTACGCCTTCAACATGCTGGAAAATGGACGTCGTAAGTTAGCAATTCGCATACAAAGTAACATGAGCAATCTTGCAGGCGCTCATATTTTAATCGGACGAAAAACTGAAGCAAGTGAACTCAACAACATTTCTTTGCTGTACGTATTATAAAGGATGGTATAAAGCAAATGTTCTTCTGGGAGCTGGGAGGGATATTAACAATAAAAGGATGATTACTTGTTGTGCGCCTATACCTGTGTGCATATCAACAGTCTTCAGGGTGAATATGATCTTGAGTCTTGTTGTTGGGAGTTGATCTTGCCAAGTCCTCCAATCAACCGATTACACTTACAATGTCTTCTGTCCCAGCAGGAACAGGAGCGTATCCAGGAAGCAGGCGGGCAGCAGCTGCGTGAGGAACACCATCACGTTGTACATCAATCGGTCGCTGGTGGGCGTCGCGTTCGGGTACCACAGACAGACAGACAGCGGGTATTTTGATATCAAGCTTCTCCCTGTTAATCACAGAATAGTTCAACATGATTTATTCAGATTATTCCTTCTGTCGCTGCGATGTGCAAATGCCACCATAGTAAAAGTTATTAATAGTAGCGATTCAACATCTTGAACTTAGGATTATTCTAAGTCGCTGTCTTCTACATCTCTGATCTAATCTTTTTCAACACCATTGTCATAAAAAATACTGGATTATATTAAATCCATTAAATAGTCATTAAAACTCTTATCGCCTTATCTTATGCTACGATGTAACTATTCAATGACAAGTCGTGAATTCTGTCTGGTTTTTCATTTCCTTTTAAATCCTAATGTTTGAGTGGAAGTGATAAAAGTCATCATAATACACGTCTTTCAGTTTTACTCTAATAATAATAAATCTTCATCATTCAATTGGTTACATTTTACATAATTTATTGAAAAATAATATTTGCTGGGTCATATGGTCATAGTACGATTATAATAAAGTGTAATCGATATGCTATCGTTAAAATATATGGGTACTTTGGTAAAATTATTTTCCTTACAAATATTTCCGGAGTCCACCCATGTGATTGCATTGATGCCAGATTGAGTGATGTTGCAGACTCTGATTTCTTTAGGTCTGAAAACAAAATATTCATCAATATTATGAGTTTTACATTTTTTTCGTTATGAATAATGGTAACTAAGGGTATCAATACTGCACCACGGACGGATGGATGTACATACGTTACGAACCTGGGTTCTGTTTTGACTAGGGAACCGTGAAAATGGTAAAATTGGAGAAATTTTCAGTTGGGAAAGTCTGTGTCTATCTGTCTATGTGCTCTTTAGATTCAGTACCTTCCTAAGAAGATACTAAAAGTATAGAAGTGTCTAAACACTTCTCAGGTATCAGGATACTAAGATGAACATTGAAGTGACTCACTTGTCCAAGCCAGTGGTGTAGGCGAGCAGGATACATCCATTGATGGCCCAGTCTACTGGGATCACTTCCGTACGAGTATCTTGTTGACAGTAGACTATGCGGAGTGTACCTGGATAAGTTTTTAAAAGTTTTATGCAAGGTTATCTTTAAATAAGTATTGTATGTTTAATTCTGAATTTGAGCACACTTTAATGCACACTTTAATATGAATTAGCACACACCCGTGGCAGCGGCGTAGATCATTCCCGTGGGTCCGTTGATGTTGTCTACCCAGCCCGGCATGGGCTCGTTGACTGCCGCTGTCACTGGAAATAAATGTGAAGTTAATGTACATTAATGATTTAATTCAATTGAGGTGTATTTAATAATTATTACAACCAGTACCTACAACCACCAACCAAATAGGCGAAAAGCAGTATAAGAAAATCTAAATTTAACTAACAAAAAATAACCGACTTCAAAGTTACTCAAAAACTACTTGTCAGATCTCGTTCAAATTTAGGTGAGACCACATGACAAGCACCTGCTTTCGATTAAAAAAAGAATGATCGAAATCGGTTTACCCAATCGAAAGTTCTGAGGTAACAAACATAAAAAAAATACAGTTGAATTGAGAACCTCCTCCTTTTTTTCAAGTCGTTTAAAAACGGAGGAGAAATGTGAATGAAAAAGTCAATGAGTTCCGATATTTTACTAGCTTTTTTAATGAGGTCGATGTGCTCACCAATCGAAGGGCGAGCAATGGCGATAGGAAACTTCCCCTGGTATTCTAACAGGGCGTCCTCAGACAGACACTTGGTAAAACCATACGTATTCGGTAGTGGTTTGATTAACCTGGTAAGGAAAATACATTGTTTTAAATAATAAAATCAACATACAGAAAAATAGTTATTAGTTTCAGGCGTTACTTTGCGGAAATCCATTGTTATTAAGTTAGTGTCTACTTTGCTACAATGGTATATACTTACATCTAATAATTAGGTGTTCTGTGGTATATAGGTACTATAAAATAATTAGGTGTTCTGTGGTATATAGGTACTATAAAATATGCGACATTCAATATTTTAATCATTATCATTTTCTGAGTCCTTATACCTTAATATCAGGAAACTAAAATGGGAAACAGAAATGGTAAATGACTATGGAAATCGGTTTTAATTTATTTTAACTCTGCGTTACTTACTCGGGCTCCAGCTTCTTCACCATGTCGTCATTCATCCACCTCATGCACTGGACTATGTCGTCCACAGCGTAGCGGCTGGGGTACAACTTCTCTTCTAGAACATCTATGTCATCGTGGCAAAAAGATGTTGACACGTGCACAAAAGCCTAGAAGAGGGACATAAAAATTGGTTTAAAGCTAAAATTAATAAAAAAAACATATTTATAGTACCTAGTTAAATCACCATGGACTAAAATCGACCTTGAAATCTGATCGGTATTGCCTTAGACTGTGGCGACGGTGACCACTTACCACCAGGTGGCCCAATTACTCTTTTGTCAGTTTTTTACATAATCAAAAATAGTTCAACCTTCATTAGGGATTTAATTCACTTCACACACAAACAAACACACACTTACGAGGTGGTATAGTAGTCGCAGATCTCCTTGCACTCGTTGACATAAAGTGCGAACAGGGCGAATCATATTGCGCACTCGCTCGCTCTTAGGTCTAAGTGCGAGTGAGCGAGTAATATGCTTCGCTCTGTTCGCACTTTATGTCAACGAGTGCAGCGAGATACTTCTGTATAAAAAAATGACGTTCATTCGTGTATCGATAAAATACCCACTTGATTATGATTTTGTACTTGATTGTGGTCACGGGCGTAGCCAGGTTTTAGTTTCGGGGGGGGGGGGGGGGGGGGTGTGGTTCCGGTTTCAGGGGGGGGGGGGGGGTTCAAGTAAATACAACGACTAAAAGTACATAAAATAACTTTTTCTCACAAAATTTTTTCTCACGACGTATGTATGGCATAGGTATTAGTTTAGTCAATATGTACGAGTACGTTCAACGCGAGACTGGGCACGCAGAGCGGCGCCGAGACGAAAGTGGGTCCCTACGGAATTGGACGACGGAACCACCGAGGACACTTGCTGGCCAACTTTTTGGAGAAGGAAGATCTCTTCATGATAAACTCCTTCTTCAGAAAGAAGCCACAACGCAAGTGGACTTGGATAAGTCCTGATGGTTCCACGAAAAGCGAGATAGACTTCATTCTGGCAGACAAACGGCACATATTTAATGATGTCTCTGTGATCAGCAGGTTCAAAACCGGGAGCGATCACCGACTTGTAAGAGGCACATTAAATATCGACCTGAAGCTGGAACGGTCACGCCTGATGAAGTCTACGCTTCGCCCAACATCCGTCCAAATCCAGGGATCTGAAAACTTTCAACTTGAGCTGCAAAATCGTTTTGCGTGCCTAGAATCGTGCACGTCAGTGGACGAGTTCAACACCAGGATGGTAACAACTGTCCACGAGGTAGGGTCGAAGTATTTCAAGACCCACCCTAGTGGTAGATCTCAGGTTCTCTCAGAACAAACTCTCGGTCTTATGAGGGATCGACGAGAACTATGTGTGCAGTCTCCAACCTCTATGAGGGAATACCGACGGCTCAATGAACAGATCTCCAAGTGCAGGCGACGCGATTTGCGAAAACACAACGCAAATCGTGTAAAAAACACAATTGAGCGAAACCAGGGCTCCAAAGTGTTCGCCAGGGATCTGTCTATTGGGCAAAGTCAGCTTACGAGGTTGAAGACCGAGTCCAGCACCGTGGTTTCGTCGAAACCGGAAGTTCTGAGAGAAACTGAGAGATACTACGGACGGTTGTATACCTCTTCTCAAGCTCCACCTCCTCGCGAGGAGAGCGACAAGCGAGCTAAATTGACCCGACACTACACAGAGGATATCCCGGACGTGAGCCTGTATGAGATTAGAGAGGCTCTCAAACAGCTTAAAAACAACAAGGCACCGGGAGATGACGGAATCACAACCGAGCTACTAAGAGCTGGAGGTAAACCCCTTCTAGTGGCGCTCCAGAAACTGTTCGATTCCGTCATTAATACTGGAACTACCCCGGAAGCGTGGAGCAGAAGTGTGGTGACCCTGTTCTTCAAGAAGGGGGATAAAGCCCTTTTGAAGAACTACAGGCCCATTGCACTTCTGAGCCACGTTTATAAGCTGTTTTCGAGGGTGCTCACAAATCGCATTGCACGCAGGCTTGACGACTTCCAGCCTCCCGAACAAGCAGGATTCCGAAAAGGCTACAGCACCATAGACCATATACACACACTGCGGCAGATTATACAAAAGACCGAGGAGTATAATCTGCCGTTATGTGTTGCCTATGTGGACTATGAGAAAGCCTTTGATTCTATCGAGACCTGGGCGGTACTAAATTCTCTCCAACGGTGCCGGATCGACTACCGGTATATCGAGGTGTTGAAGTGTTTATACTCATCTGCCACCATGTCCGTCAGAGTACAAGACACAGCAACGAACCCCATCCAACTGCAGAGAGGTGTCAGACAAGGGGATGTCATATCCCCAAAACTGTTCACCGCTGCGTTGGAAGACGTGTTCAAGCTGATGGAGTGGGAACGACGTGGCATCAACATCAATGGCGAATACATCACACACCTGCGATATGCCGATGATATAGTCATCCTGGCGGGATCCCTGGAGGAACTTGGTACAATGCTCGGGGACTTGAACAGCGCCTCACAACAGGTGGGTCTTAAGATGAACATGGACAAGACGAAAATCATGTCGAATGTCCATGTCACACCCGTACCGGTTGTTGTTGACGGCGCTGCTCTCGAAGTTGTAGACGAGTACATTTACCTGGGACAAGTGATCCAAATGGGTAAGTCCAACTTCGAGAAAGAAGTCACTCGTAGAATCCAACTCGGATAGGCTGCGTTCGGGAAACTACGTCATATCTTGTCGTCCAAAAAGTTACCTCAGTGCCTGAAGTCGAAGGTGTTCGTGCAGTGTGTGTTGCCAGTGATGACATACGGATCCGAGACGTGGTGCTTCACTATTGGCCTTATGCATAAGCTTAGAGTCGCCCAGCGGGCTATGGAACGAGCTATGCTCGGTATTTCTCTAAGCGATCGAATCAGAAATGATGAAATCCGTAGACGAACGAGGGTGACCGACATAGCTCAGAGAATTAGCAGGCTGAAGTGGCAATGGGCTGGCCACATAGTTCGAAGGACCGATAACCGTTGGGGAAGAAAGGTCCTCGAATGGAGACCACGCCTTGGTAAAAGGAGCACAGGACGCCCCCCGACCAGGTGGACCGACGACCTGAAGAAGACAGCGGGTATCCGGGTTTATTAGCACATAAAAATTTCAATCCTTAACTTTTCGGGGGGGGGGGGGCGGGTTTGAACCCCCGAAACCTCCCCCCTTGGCTACGCCCATGATTGTGGTCCTTCATTGAAAACATCGAGACGAGAGGAAACCTGCACACCAGAGAGTTCTCCATAAAGTTCTCAAAGGTCTCCGCACTTGGCCAGCGTGGTGGACTATGGCCTGTACCCCTTACATTGTGGGAGGAGACCCCGAGTCCAGCAATAGGATAATATGGGTTTTGTTTTGCTTTTTGCTTTTATGGTCCTTCATTTATGAGAAGGCATCGGATGGCTCTATTAGCAGATAAGCGTAATATCACACTGATACAAGATATTAAACAACAAAACTAACGGTTACCTCTAGGTTTTTCATTCCTGCAGCCAACTCCAGCATTTTTTTAGTCCCCATAACATTTATATTTACAGAGTCTTTTAGGAACATATCGAAGCTGAAATGAAAAGGTGTTATTAGCTTTGATAATTGGCTATTAGACAATTTTTGGAAAAATATTTTAAAATTTTCGTAGGTTTATTTTATACCTCTTACAATATTTATTTTTTCTTAAAAGTGTTATTTAGTAGGAATAAAAATA
This sequence comes from Thymelicus sylvestris, assembly GCA_911387775.1. Classification (NCBI taxonomy): domain Eukaryota; kingdom Metazoa; phylum Arthropoda; class Insecta; order Lepidoptera; family Hesperiidae; genus Thymelicus; species Thymelicus sylvestris. The sequence goes on from OU426903.1 coordinate 330,915, forward strand.
ACTTTTAATCCATTAATTTGAAATTCGCGCGAAAATAGTCTGCCATCTGTCACTTGCTGGCTGTGACGTCACATTTCCAATAACAACAGTTTATGCTCTAACTCTGAAGATATTTTATGTGAAAAACTTACACCTTTTTCACTGGAATTGTGAAAATGACAAGCTACAAGACGTGTGCAGTGCCTATGTTTAGAAGTACTACAATTAAACCTGACAAATTGTTTATACCTACACGTTTCTAAATGCCCTCAACGTCGAAAGCAGTGGTTACAATCAGCACGTCGAGACCCAGAGTTAACATCTGTTATATCAGCAATATTCTTTCTGAGGACCACTTTGATGTAAGTATTTAGAAGAAATCAACTTAGCCTCTGATTTACTAAAAAAACAAATTAAACCTAACCTAATATTGTTCATAAACATAACCTCTAAGTAATTTATAATAATTAGTTAGGGTGTCGTTATGGGGGCGCTGAGGAAAAACTTCGAAAAAATCCTTCTGTGACCCCTTAGCAAGACTCTGGCCAATTTTACTTTATTAATTTCAGTACTTACACGGAGTTTTTTGCATTCCGAAACTCGGCAGAGCAAAAGTCAGGGTGACACGCAAAGAAATTTGCGACCATCAATGAATCAACTTTAGGCAAATTTGCACTGTCAGCTTTTATATAGCCTGACTCCATTTTACAAAACCTCTCAAAAGCACAAATCAAAATATATATTATTAATTTTCTTAGTAAATTGCACACGATAATCGATGTAGTTATAGGTGTACCAGCATCTCATGGCATTTTTGACAAGCAGAAAAATGGGTTTTTAATATGGCAATGAAAATTTTTAAAACTAACTATTGTCAAGCGGCTTGTCAAGTCAAAAAAAAAGTTGTATGGAATTTTTTTCTTTTTCTAAAATTTTGATTATTTTCGATTTACTGCCGAAAACAACTTTACGATCACAAGCCACAAATATTATTTTCAATGTTTATTGAAAAACATATTGTGAGGAAAAAGCTGTATTTAAGCGACAATCTGCATTATTAATATTATCCATCTTGTAGGATTAACTCGTTTTGATACTTAGTTTTCGTGATATATTATTGTGATTATATTTTCTTAGTAAATAATCTACATATGATTTCTTTGTATGTAAGATAAGCAAATGATATTAAATTAATTAAAATAAATAATACAAACATTGTTACAAATTAAAGGTAGCAAAAATTTTGTGAATATGAAATGAAAAGTTACACCATACAATTTCACGTAACTGAAATGGTGGAGGAGCAATTTATTAATTATCTATTTGTTCTCTTTATCAAATTAATAAAAAATACTAGTATACAGATGGCAAATTTTAAATTATAGTTGCATAAATTATTGTTAGTCACTGTAATAATTAATTATAATATAAAAAATATGTGCTTGTCTAATAAAATGTGTAGCTTTGTCTTTTATATATTTTCATCTGAAGTTAATAAACCATACCTACATAATTGATATTGCCTATTATGAAACTAACACTGTTCAAAATGTCAAGGATCAACAAGTTTTATTCTAGTTTCCCCAACGCTGGGGAGTGTGTTGTCTCCAATTTTAATTTCCCCATTTTGCCATCAGATTCTGGTACACCTATAGTAGTACACAATGCTTTATTTTTTGAAGTGTGACGTCATAACATGCTCAATCATGGCCGCCCGCGTTTCGGTTCTCGTGTCCACAGGTAAAAAAACTCAAATCTATTTTTCAAAAATAAAAATATTTACAATTTATTTTCATGCAAAAAATGTATTGTTTAATTAATGTTAACCAATATGCAACCATATTTAACACATTTCATATTTTACCGTGACAACTGTCAAATAGCCAATTAAAAAATACTTTTGGCATTTGAAAAATTTAAACAAGCGTTACCGTTTTCTTTCGGTAAGGCCGGTACCTCACCGGGACGCCATGGCGACGTCGCCAGCCACGTATCCAAGCAGTTTATATTGAAATGTATGGCGGATACCTCACCTGGCGACGCTGCGGCAACGTTGCCAATTCGGAAGCGTAGCCATAACTGCCAGCGCGCTATGTGGAGTCTGGAGACTGTGGCGCGCTGGCGACGTCGCCAGTAAAATGTATGCGTGTAGGTTACACCTCCCTCACTGAGTAGCCAACCGGCCGCCATTTCGGGCGCTTGGCCAACTTATGTATGGAAAAATTTGTTTCGATACAGAAAAATTTATTGTGAAAATTCAAAATTGTCCGTGTTTGTGGGATATTGCATTGGATATTTTATAAAAATTCTTAATATAGATTAATAAAAACACCACATTTGATAAAAAATGATGAATCCAAAGTTTGTTCTTTTTTTTTCTTTTCTTGTAGTATTTTTAAGCGACGTATGTAACAAATAAGTGCGATCTCTTCTACGTCCATTCTTGACATCATAATCGAACTGAGTGAAGAGAAGCCATGGCTACTCTTTTGGCTACCTTCGGACGCCAACGGTAGCCATGGCAACTACGCCGGCGACGTCGCCATGGCGTCCCGGTGAGGTAGGGCACTTAGTCTTTAGATTAAATTTAAAAAACTCGTAAGTAATCCTCATACAAATAAGCAACTTGTTCAGAAATGGGAATTGTCCTTGGGCTAAGACTTAGTAACCAACCCACCTGGGGTTGGTTATCGGTTTTTTACTTTAAAAAATCTAATTTCACGATTCCTCACCTCACCGTCGCAGCGCAGTGGAACACTATGTGGCACTCCCGCTGGATCTCCTCTCGATCTGTCTCCGAGATGCCCAGCTCCTCTAGAGTTACGTCTCCTGACACCAACTTTATTTTCTTCAAAGTATTTTGATCATCTTGTAGCCTCTCGAATACCTGGTCGAATTTGCTCGATAAAGCTGTAGATTTGCAACACGTAACGCCATTCCTACTAGTTTTATCATGCACTAGTGGATACCCGGAGTGTGCTACTCCTCAAAAAAAATTGTAGCCTAGTAACCTTTTTTCATACGGGCCACAAAAACGTGTTAGTCATGCTATCGTGGGCCGCAAAATAAAGAAATAAAAAAAAATTGGTATCGGTTTCTTAGGTTTTCGCGATTATTATAAAATAAAGTAACCCCAGATGGACCAACTACAAAAGCCTGGCGCCGCACGTTGAGTATGGCTCTCCTAAACCATCTTTACATTATCGCCTTTCAAATAAAAATGAAACCAATTTGGGGGACATCGGTTTGATGATTTCAGAGTCTACAAAGAACATCCGTACAATATTTTTTGTTTTATTTATTTATAGATGATATAAAATATAAGTTTCAAGTTTAATCTTTGTCCATAGAATAAGCTCATTTTGTGAGCTTTGAATTATGAAAATTGTTGGCGAAAAAATACACTATATTATTTAAAGATCTATCGTAGGCTTTTGATATACACGCCATTACATTTTTTTCTTCAAAACTAAATTAATATTATAAACTGTTTTGCAATTATTTATATTTAATGGAATATTCAGAGTACGGAATAGAAAAGCATCAATTCTGGACATAACGAAATTAAACCTGGTATACCACAAGGATGTGTTTTAAGCCCTGATACATTTGTAATATAATTTAGGCTGGATATAATCATGGCTAACAGTCACGCACAAACAGTGAGTAAAATATAAAAAAAACCTGACGAATTATTCTAGTACTTTTTTAACTCTAACTCAAACGTGGTTTATCGTAGGCCATAGGTACATAGTGGTTGATATAAGTTACGAATACAATGCAGGCCGCAATGTTCTACCACACCTGACCTGAGACAGGTATAGAATATAAAATAAATATCCTAACAATTTTATTTAAATTCAAAGTATTTTATGAAGTCAATGGTAACTCGTCATACTAATTAATACTTAATATTATTAAAATTTAAACCATAAATATAGCTATTACAACGAACTATAATAACTTTTATATCGGTTCTTATCGCAGTCAAATTACAATTTATTTCGTACCTACCTACTGAGATGTAACTCGTTGTTGTTTAAAAATTCATGACTACTCATACATACCTACTACTAAATATTTTAGCTACTTTTAAGGTAATGAAGCAGCAATATTATTTTTACTTCTTTTATATTTATTTAATAAGTCCTATATTGAGTATTTAACTCTCAAATAAAAATAAAACTTCTAGTCTCTCTGTACTTGTTTGTTTAATTTATAAAATACATTAATCTCTCAAATCTTAAGTATATTATTATACTACTTTTGTTTATTTTAAAATACTATTAGAATTAATTACCCAAATATAGGTACTCGACATAAAGATACCAATCTTAATGTTAATAAGTTATCTCACGCGATCGTTCAAATATCCCTGAAGCCGGTCGCTGGCAGGTCTCCCTCGCTTCTCCCTCATGAGCACGTAGACGGCGGCCAGCCGCGGACAGGAGCGTAGCAGCTTCTCCACCAGCACCTTGCCCATGAACCCGGTGCCGCCCGTCACCAACACCGACTTGTCCGCGAAGTACTCCGGCACGCTCACGTACGACATGGCCGCGGCTGAAAAGGAAATGATCATTATATTATTAATATCTAGTAAACATTATGTCCAAAATACCTCGGCGCCTGTTAGCTTAGGTGTTCGAGGAATGTTCCTAATGTTCACATACGGCTTCGAGATGTGATGCTTTACTAATTAGCCTCATGCAGAAGCTGAAATTCGCTCAGTGGGTTATGAGATGGCAATGCTCGGTATTTCTCTACGTGATTGAATTATAAATAATGGCATCCCTAGACGAACGAGGGTAACCAAACTAGCCGGCAGAAGTAGCAAGGGGCTGGGTAGCTGTCCATGTTCTTTACAGGAACGATAACCTGAAGAAGCGTCCTCGTATGGAGACCACGTCTCGGGATAAGAAATACCTATAGGACGTCCCTTGTGCCAGGTGGACTGACGAACTAAAGAAGACAGCTGGCGTGGCGCAACGGTGGACGCACGAATTAATTGATGAAAAATATTAAACACGCGGGAAACGTACAAAAATAGACTATTTGAAAAAGGCCAAAGGCATTTTTAGGTTCCGTAGTCAAAACGGAACCCTTACGCATAGCTTCGTCATGTCCGTCCGTCCGCAGCATTACGCAGAGACCCAGTGCTACAATAATAATGGTAGAACAGATTTTGTTGAGAAACTCAGCGTCACAACTTTGAAAATGTCTACTGTAAGAAACTAAGTAGGTACGATATAACATGAAATCGGCAAAGTTAAATTCTTGTTGAAAACTATAACTTTATACGACCAAATGTAATATTGTTAAAACATTCTTGATGCAGTTACTACAAGGAAGACATTGAGAATTTTATTAATATTTTTTGTTTAATGTAAGTAATTATTCTAAAATATTTTTTATTATTTCGATGCTGTCTTTCATTTTGCTTATTTTACGTTACATGGGTGATCGAATAAATTAAAATGTAATATTTTAGCTTCAATATAATCTTTTAGGACAACTATGTATTATTTCGGTGTAGTTATATCGATATTAAAGTTAGGTACAGATTTCTAATCAGTAACTGATTTTTGTAACAAAATATTTTCGATGTTACACTTACAAAAATCTATTAGGTATTATTTAGTTGTTAGTTTTGTAAATTTAGACTTTCGCTATGTGAACCGTTTGATCCTATGACGAAATAATTAATTTGACTTTGATTTTGTAATCTATTCCTGCTATTCCTGCGGGATGGTAAAAAATATCTACAGTACATTCTGGTAACTAATTTATTCATGTTAGACACCTACCTGCAGTTAATAAATTATACAGCACCGATCCCAAAATTGATATTATAGGATAACTCGAGCTTTATGTAACACTTGGTAAAACGCCTATGTTATGTTTTTCACTTGCTATAATTAAGTGCGCAATTTATATAAATCGTTACACTTAGGTACTGTATCTTCACAAAAGTGCCAAAAATGTCCGTGTAGGTCGCCGGTCGGCCGGTCGGTATGAAGGGACACAATGCGGCGGGCGTCGTACTGCACAGATATTTATCGACAGCGACACTGACCGCTAAAGAAGAGAGTTCAACTTTGGCATTGCAGCCATTCGGCAGAATCTGAATATACCTGAACACTTGTTGAACACGTTATCAACGTCACAGTATCTTGCAAAGACAAGTAGGTAATATTTTAAGTTATGGACACGTTTAATTAATGAGCAAAATTATTCTAAGTTTTGCAGGGACTTTATTGGTGGTCATACTAGCATGTCATATTGATATGACCCTGTGGTCATCGTCATAAAAATTGTTTGTATTGGTGGTCATACTTCCTAATCAATCAAAATCGGGGGGGGGGGGGGGGGGGTAGTATACAGTCGAATTGTATACCTCCTCCTTTTTTGAAGTCGGTTAAAAATACCCGACTGACTCAATGATGATCATCAAAATTCTTAGGGTACTTCCTGAAATCCTAGAAAGCTGAAATTTGGTATAGAACAACCAAGTCATCGAATGAGGAGCAGGTGGTTTTAATGCTCGCCGCAGCAACTGCCTCAGCTGAAAAGATGAAAGGAGAACCCCATCTTCCATAGAGACACCGGCCCAGATTAGACAGGAATGAAAATTAGTGGTCAATTAGATCATTGTAAAAGCTTTAATATCTCCAATTTTCACGTCTGCTAGCAATGGCCAACTAATGAAATCCTAGAAATTCCACCTACATATGGTTATGTCACACTCTGAGGTCACACTCATGTCACTCACAGCAATATATTATGCCTGTTACTAGGGACTTACTACCTCAAACCAAACGCCTACTCTAATATTGACAGTATTAGGAATAATTATTATGATCATACGACGCAGTAAAAATTAAAGTTACATATAAGCACTAACAAAATACAACTACTTAAACAGTAGGTAATGGTTGAAACTAAGTAGGTGGGTGAATATTATTATTAATAAAAGCTATTTCATGTTTTAAAGAGATTTTATTAGTTATCATCACATCATAATATTATATTAATATTTCGTCTAGAAATTGTGCAGTAGGTAGGTATACGTATTGTATGGGTACTGCAACGTCTGCATCCTACTGTTCTTCTAGAGGTATACACTAGGGTACGTCATCCAGTGTTCAGTCACAAAACAGGCGATCTCGGAGTCCAATATTCATGCAATATTTGTTTATAAAACAAATCCAAAAGTTATAGCGAAAACACATTCACCAAAACACTAGTACGAAAGCGAATGCAATAGAAAATTAAAATAACTGTGTGCGTTTCGATATGTTTCAATAGTAAATAGGACTGCAAATACGATGAAAATATTAATTTAATAGTAAAAATACACAAAAGATGCAAGATTATTGACAATGGTGTTATTTATAATTGCTATGGTAACCAAAATGACACTATATAGGTTAGATTACACCAGAGATCTTTGTTGTCAATCGATTCAAATGTCTCGAAATCGATGTCAAAATACTAGAAATGTCTTTTAATTAGCGTAACGATTTAATGGTAATTATAAATATATTACATAGTTTAGTTATACAATGAATAAGAAAACATGTAAAAAAGGAAAAAAGGAATTAATCTTGTACTAAAAATGAATATTAATTCATAAAATATATTATTAAGTTCCCTAATCGATATATATAATCGATTTAATCGATTATAAAATCGTTTGTAATGAGGTAAATACTATGAAAACTTTTTTGTATTATTTTGTTCATTTACCAAATGCAGATGAGGCTCAGATTTAAATGCGTTTATCTAGTAAATAAGACGAATTTTTTGGTATATAGTCTCTTGTCTTGTCTTATGCCTACCACAGAACACATATAATTCGTGGCCGGAAATCGAGGTTCTCCTTTGGTATGGAAGCTAATATTAGTACACAAACAACAAAAAATTCTAAAACATGGAATTTTTGACTTGGCCACTGTCTAATGGCTGTCGAAGAAGAGATGAAGAAAAAGTTTCCTTGTAGTCCGTTTTCCTTGGTTTCGCTAAAGTTAATGTGTGTGATCAATGCTAAATAAAAAGACATATACCTATTGCAGAATTTTGTATTTATTCAAAGTTCAAAACACCATGCTTGAGGACATTATAGAAAAGTACTAAGAAAGCTGGAGTCCACATTTAAAAAATAATGATGCAATACAAGATTTTCAATTTTGTGGTTTCTGTCAGTCCACCACCTCAGTCGCAGAGGGTTAAGTTTATAAAAAGCATTTTCTAGCTTCCGTTTCTTCACACTTTCACAATAATTCATAGATAGAATAGACGGTTTCTGTCTAATAAAAATTGTCATATAACAACTGTCCCTGTACATTTTTTCCTCAGTAACACCATTTATGAGGTATAGCAATTTAAAAAAAGAGAAGATCGTGTTGCTGACCACCTACCATGAGAGGACGGGATGTTGGGCGACAACGAGCAACCAAACGAGCCATCTTAAGTTAAATGGCCATACTCATAACTATCCTTAGAAATTAGTGCCATCCGTGGAAACGCGTCGCTTCAGAAGAAAGGAGCCTTTCCACTTAATACATAGTTTTCTGATACTGCAACCGTATTATGCAGAAAATTTTGTACTGTAGATCTTTCAAAGACGGTACTAATGTAAAATACGAGAAGGTGGGAAATTTTATGTAAGGAAATTGTAAGATGACGGTAAGCTACTTTACAAGCCGAGTGGACCCTAGCCACGGCTGCCAGTAGCCACGGCAGCCGGTAGCTACGTCATAGATACGTCAGTTCTAGCACTTCCATCTGCTGAGTTCTAGTTTTAAATTTCAAGGAGTTCAATTTTAACAGATATTAAAAAAATCTGGTCAAAGATCGCGTCAGACGTCAGCTTATACTGAAGGTCACAAAGCGTGTACCACCCGGGGTGTAATGTCCGAACAGTGACGCGTTTAACGTTAACCCTCCTATTTTTTGTTGATACATTATATACATATTTACTTGTAAGCAATAATAATTTCAGTGAAGTAAATGACCGTATTTCGGAAAGAGAAATATAAGTAGGTACTATAGGCAAATAAAAATTTTAAAATGTGTTTAATTCACAAGTGGTAGAAGTCAAACCTTCAAAAATAAAGGTATTAATTTAATAGAGTGTATCAGTTTTAATTATCTTTCAAAAACTATTTTGTACTAAACATAAACGTGTACTTATGTACGCGTGTGAGAAGTTATACTTCTTTGGCATCATTAAAATAAATATTTAACACTAGCTATCTTGGCGCACTTTAGTGATACTTTGTTGTTACTTTTAACTTTTATAGTTTTGGTAGGTTAAAAAAATCTGAGACCATTAAATTCCCTCCCTCTCCCCCTGCCCCTCCCCCTCCTCCTCCCTTCCCCCTCCCTTCCCCCTCCCCCTCCCGATCCCTCCCATCCCCTCCCCCTCCCTTCCCCCTCCCATCCCCTCCCCCTCCCTTCCCCTCCCGATCCCTCCCCCTCCCCTCCCCTCCCCTCCCCCTTTCCTCCCACTCCTCCCCCTGTACAATGCTTCCTACCTCCTTTTCGAATTTATGTGTCTGTCTCTTTTTACTGTCCCGTTTTCGTTTCATCGATTTTCAAATCACTACGATGCTAAAGAAGTTTTCACTTCAAAAATATCAATTATTTCTTGCACATAGAATTATTTACACCTACTGTTATTTAGTTGTAACAGTAATGCAAAGTAAATTATTGGTGTTTACAACAGATTACCAGAATATTACTCTTGACGACGACAGAAATATTACTACTTAATATCCTACCTACCAAAAACTGATTTTTAGTAACTCCACTTCTTCTTCTAAGTCGCTGCACTCTTGGCAGAGTGGTCGTGGTCATTCGGTATTTGTGGCACGCCTCACAACTCGCCGCCATTCTTCACGAATCGCTGCTCTTCGTGTGCATTCGTGGACGGGAGCGTCCACAGCAGCTTGGATCTGGTCTGTCCAGCGCATCGGTGATCTGCCGCGAGGTCTTGTGCCATCAACTTTACCTTACTACAACTTACCTCTACTGCAAGTTTTTCAATGGAACCATGTCCACGCCGCGAAACATATCCAAAGAACGACAGAATGCGAGCTCGTATTGTGGAAGACAGACGCTGTTTTACACCTATCTCCTTGAGAATAGATATAGGTATTTGTGCGAAAAGAAATCCAGGAAACTCGCAACTACTCCACTAGTAACTACTTACTATCTCCCGACGAAGAAAGAGGGGTGTTATAAGTTTGAAGTGTCTGTGTATCTGTATGTCTGTCTGTGGCATCGTAGCTCCCAAACGGATCATGGAAGATAGAGAGAAACGGATCAACAGATTTTGATCTAGGTTAGGTTTTATGTCTGAAAGGTGATAATCGAGAGTGTTCATAAAACTGTCGTGGGTTTTTTAATTTTAATTTAAAATTATTAGATAGTGTACCCTAGTCATCTTCCTACTTTCTTTTACATGCAGGTGACTCTATTTGAATGGTAGATATATTTAAAACTAGCTTTTGCCGCAGCTTCGCCTGCGATAGAGATCGGTTCTTTACAAATCCTACTTACTTTTACTTAATTAGATTTAGAACTAAATCTAATTAAGTCATAAGACACATCATTTGATAGCGTGATTCAGAACTTGCAAATGAATTTTATTAACGCCATCTATTAACAACATCCGGAATTAAATATCTAGCAACTAACAAAATATCGATCTTCACATGGGGATGATTTACTGCGGTAATATGTAGCCTACGTTACTCTCCACCCTCCTCACTATCTCCACACACAAAAACCGTACCATATAACAGCTTAGCTGCGACGTGAAAGACGGACAAACAAACACACTTTCACATTTATAATATTATTATAGTACATAGTATATAGTGTAGTATAGTATATAGTATGGATTTCGTTATTTAAAATAAAACGCGTAGAACAAGAACAACGCGAGACAGACGAGCAGTACTCGGCTCACGATGTGGAGGACGTACAATCTGCAACAGAACACTTATTTGGATGATTTTTGTTCAATGTCAATTATTAATCGTTTCTTTCTTTCTTTTTCTTCTCTCTTTCTGGGCCGGCAACCCATCAGTCATGCCTTAGGTGTTGCTGATGTCCATTGGCGACGATAGCCACTTGCCATCAGGTGGATTGTCAACTCGTTTGCCGGCTATTTCCATTAAAAAAACGTTTGACTAATTAATACTCAAAATTTTACTAAAAATAAACGACTTCACAGAAATAGTCTTCGAAAAAGGGCCGTTAAAATCATCGACGAAAATATAAGATGACTACGAGTATATACCTATTATATCAAATCATATTTATCAAAATCGTTTTTAAGTATTCTCGTGGATCAGGTAAACTTACCTCCTATGTAGCCTCCTTGCTTTCGGTAACGTGGAGGGGTCTTCCTTGCAATAGAATTCACGCACTCCCTTCACGTAATTCTCCATGTATGGTACGAATTCAAATTTCTGGAATTGTTACAAATCTTTGGTTTTGTTGGCTTTTGTTTGAAGTCTTTCTTAAACTAAGTTAATCTATAACCTAATCAAGTAAAGGAAACCTAAAGTAATACAGGATAGTAAATTATTAATACAAAAATAACATAATACTTTAACGGCATGGTTATACGCAAGAACTTTTTGGCCGTATCTATTGAGGCGGCTTAGAATACAAACCCCAATCCCACGCCGAATGGGTACGACACCCATCCACGGTCCACCTGATGGTAAGTGGCTATCGTCGCCCATGAACATGAACTCAAGCCCCAGCCGGAACACGACGAGTCGTTTGGCGGCTGACTGCTCAAGCTATCCAGGCGAACCCCATGGAGAAATAATAATTGTATTAATGGTATTAATTAACAATTAAAATCAATATTGCCATTAAAATCCCTCGAGGAGCCCTACCACCAATGGGCCAGATTAAGTTGCCTCTTAGGACACCCATCCGGCGTGGTATTGAGGTTAGTATTCTAAGCACCCCCAATACGGCTAGTTTTGCTGGAATACTCTATTTTCAATGCTAAGTTGAATCAGTTTACAGTTTTGTTAATGGATACCGCCCACCCAGGGACATCACTAACACGAAAGGCATTCCCGGCGTTGCCACTCAAAAAGATTGCAGGGAGGGGGGGAGGCCTCTCTCTCAGTAACTAGCAAAACTGGTAAAGAAAACTTCACGGTCGATTTTAGAAGATAGCCATTCTAATATAAATATCCACTAGCAGATGTTGCAAGCCAACATAACAACTTAAGGATGGATGGAGCCGCTCCACCACAAATACTTATGGAAAAGTTATCAATAGGATGGAATATACGACACTGATCATCTTACCGACATATCTGTGCAGAATAACTCATTGTCTTCCTTGGAGATCCTGTTTTTCAGAGAGCGGAAGTAGTCATTGTTGAAGTTCCAATGCCGCATCGTGTAGTACTCCAGCAGATCCGTTCCGTGCCGGATCTTATGGCATACCTTCAACATGCTGGAAAATGGACGCCATAAGTTAGTAATTCTCATACAAATTAACATGAGCAACCTTGCAGGCGCTCATATTGTAATCGGACGAAAATACTGAAGCAAGTCAACAACATAATATCTTTGGTTTAGGTACGTATTATAAAGGATGGTACGAAGTGAATGTTCTTCTGGGAGCTGGGAGGGATATTAAAAATAAAAGGATGATTACTTGTTGTGCGCCTATACCTGTGTGCGCATTTACAATCTTCAAGGTGAATATGATCTTGAGTCTTATTGTTGGGAGTTGATCTTACCAAGCGATTACACTTACTATGTCTTCTGTCCCAGCAAGAACAGTAGCGTGTCCAGGAAGCAGGCGGGCAGCAGCTGCGTGAGGAACACCATCACGTTGTACATCAATCGGTCACTGGTGTCCATCACGTTCGGGTACCACAGACACAGCGACAGCGGATATTTTGATATCAAGCTTCTCCCTGTTAATCACAGAATAGTTCAACACGTTAGTCAGACTATTCCTTCTGTCGCTGCGATGTGCTTTGGTTGCCGCGTGTTGATAACGGTTTCAAGAGTCCTGCGCCCTGTCTGCGAAGCAAGGGGTCCCGGGATCAATTCGCGGCCAGGGCAGATATTTATGTGACAGATAAATTATATAAATTTTGTACTTGGGTCATGAGCGTTACTGTCATGTGTTATAATATGTGTCGTCCATGCCATCCGCAACACAGGTAAAAACCTACTGCAGGGGTATGAGTGTGTGAGCGTTTATTTTATTTGTAAGCGTTCTAAGAAAGGATTTTTTTTCTGTAACAATATCCTAGAGTCTAGGGCCTAGACAATATGACATGGATTTATCAAAAGATACCTTTGGATCTCAAGCTGCATGATGATGGTGAATAAAAATGAAAATTGTTAGGTCAGTCCTCTTTGCGTTCCTAAGACCCTCTGCATACGGCGTATTTTTACGGCGCCAAAACGCGAACGTACGAGGAAACGCCTCGTCCGCCTCGTCATTTGCAGCGCGGAAAACGCGCAGATTACGCGTGTTTTCGTCAGATGCGCTTCAAAAACGCACCGTGTGCAAATGCTCTTACACATTGATCTTGCTTCAGCCGATTTTGTGCACGCTCAGATCATTTTTGCCCAGGAAAACAATTCAACTTTCAATGGCTTGGGAATAAAACACATTTAATAAATGGTTAAACATATTTTTCTAAACCTGATCCTGCACCCAGGCTCGACTTTTCATGAGGGAACTCCCCAACCATACATATCAAACATGATTCTCACCACAGCATGATGAGATATTACCAAAATTACAGATATTAAAATGCCACCATTGCAAATGTTATTGATTGTACTATTGCAATGCGATTCCAACACCTTGAACTTAGAATTATTCTAAGTCGCTGTCTTCTATGTACATAATATCTGATCTAATCTTTTTCAACACCATTGTCATAAAAAATACTGGAAAATGTTAAATCCACTAGGTAGTCGTTAAAACTCTTATCGCCTTCCCAGATTATGCTACGATGTACATAACTATAAGACAAGTCGTGATTTCTGTTTGGTTCATTGACTTCTAATGTTTGAATGAAAGTTATAAAAGTCATCATAAAACACGCCTCTCAGTTCTTCATCAGTCAGTTAGTTAGATTTTATATAATTTATTGCCAAATATGACCCTAATATGGTCATAGTACCATTATAATAAAGTGTTAGCCGATATGCTATCTATCGTTAAAATACATTGACACTGGTAAAATTATTTTTCTTACAAATATTTCCGGACTCCAACCATCTGACTGCATTGATGCCAGATTGAGTGATGTTGCAAACTCTGACTTCTTTAGGCCTAAAAACAAAATATTTATCAATATTATATGTTTTACTTTTTTGACGTTATAAATAATGGTAACCAAAGGTATCAATACTGCACCACGGACGGATGGACGTACATACACTACGAACCTGGGTTCCATTTTGACTAGGGAACCCTGAAACTGGTAAAATTTGAGAAATTTTCAGTTGGGAAAGTCTATGTGCTCCCTCTAGATTCAGTACCTTCAAGAACATACTGAAAGTAAAGAAATGTCTAAACACTTCAGGTACAGGTACAGGTATTAAGATACTAAGATGAATATTGAAGTGACTCACTTGTCCAAGCCGGTGGTGTAAGCGAGCAGGATGCATCCATTGATGGCCCAGTCCACTGGGATCAGTTCCGTACGAGTATCTTGTGCGCAGTAGACTATGCGGAGTGTACCTGGATCAGTTTTTAAAACTCTTATGCAAGGTTATCTTTCAATAACTATTGTATGTTTAATTCTGAATTTGAGACTTTTCTGTTGTGCACACTTTAATATGAATTAGCACACACCCGTGGCAGCGGCGTAGATCATTCCCGTGGGTCCGTTGATGTTGTCTACCCAGCCCGGCATGGGCTCCTTGACTGCCGCTGTCACTGGAAATAAATGTGAAGTTAATGTACAATAATTATTTAATGCAATTGAGGTGTATACAAAAAATATTGCAACCAGTACAACCACAACCAAATAGGCGAAAAGCAGTCTAAGAAAAAGGAGGAGAAAAGTGAATGAAAAAGTCAATGAGTTCCGATATTTTACTAGCGTTCTTAATGAGGTCAATGTGCTCACCAATCGAAGGGCGAGCAATGGCGATAGGAAACTTCCCCTGGTATTCTAACAGGGCGTCCTCAGACAGACACTTGGTAAAACCATATGTATTCGGTAGTGGTTTGATTAACCTGGTAAGGAAAATACATTGTTTTAAATAATAAAATTAACAGGTACAGAAATAGTTATTAGTTTCATACGTTAGGTACTTTGCGGAAATCCATTGTTATTAAGTTAGTGTCTACTTTGCAAGAATTCGCATTTAACATGTATGATAGTAAATGACTTTGGAAATCGGTTTTAATTTATTTTAACTCTGAGTTACTTACTCGGGCTCCAGTTTCTTCACCATGTCGTCATCCATCCATCTCATGCACTGGACTATGTCATCCACAGCGTAGCGGCTGGGGTACATCTTTTCTTCTAGAACATCTATGTCATCGTGGCAGAAAGATGTTGAAACATGCACAAAAGCCTGGAAACGGGACATAAAAATATTTATAGCATCATCATCATCATCAAATCATCATGGATGAAAATCGACCGTGAAATATTTTTTATGTGTATCTGACTGGCAACGCATCGGTATTGCCTTTGACTGTGGCGATGGTGACCACTTACCACCAGGAGGCTCGATTACTCTTTTGTCAGCTTTTTCCATAATCAAAAATGAACTACCTTCATTAAGGATTTCAATTCACTTCACACACAAACAAACACACTCATACGAGGTGGTATAGTAGTCGCAGATCTCATTGCACTCTTTGACATAAAGTGCGAGCAGGGTAAAGCATATTGCGCATTCACTCGCACTTAGACCTAAGACCTAAGAGCGAGCGAGTGCGCAATATGCTTCGCCCTGCTCGCACTTTGTGTCAACGAGTGCAACGAGATACTGCGATAAATGATTTTGAACTTGACTATGGTCCTTCATTGAAAACATTGAGAGAAAATCTGCACACCGGAGAGTTCTCCATAAAGTTCTCAAACGTGTGTGAAGTATACCAATCCGCACTTGACCATGGCCTGTACCCCTCACATTATGATAGGAGACCCCGAGTCCAGCAGTGGGACAATTATGGGTTGTTTCTTCGCTTTTTGCTTGTATGTTCCTTCATTTATGAGAAGGCATCGGATGGCTGTATTAGCAGACAAGCGTAATATCACAATGATACAAGATATTGAACACCAAAACTAACGGTTACCTCCAGGTTTTTCATTCCTGCAGCCAACTCCAGCACTTTTTTAGTCCCCATAACATTTATATTTACAGAGTCTTTTAGGAACATATCGAATCTGAAATTAAAAGATGTTATTACTTTGATAATAAAAAAATACTTTTGGCATTTGAAAAGTTTAAGCATGCGTTACCGTTTCTTTCGGTAAGTCTTTTGATTAAATAAAAAAACTCGTAAGTAAACTCATACAATTAAGCAACTTGGTCAGAAATGAGAATTGTACATGGGCGACCACTTAGTATCAAGTGGCTCGGTTATCGGGTTTTTTACACAAATAAAATCTAGTTTTACGATTCCTCACCTCACGGTCGCAGCGCAGTGGAACACTATGTGGCACTCCCGCTGGATCTCCTCTCGATCTGTCTCCGAGATGCCCAGCTCCTCTAGAGTCACGTCTCCCGGAACCATCTTTATTTTCTTCAAAGTATTTTGATTATTTTGTAGCCTCTCGAAAACCTGGCCGAATTTTGGTCGATATAACGCCATTCCTACTAGTTTTATCATGTATTACCTTTTTTCATACGGGCCACAAACACGTGTTAGTCATGCTGTCGCGGGCCGCAAAATAAAGAAATAAAAAAAATTATATCGATTTCTTAGGTTTTTGCGATTATTATAAAATAAAGTAACCCCAGATGGGCCAACAACAAAAGCACAAGCCTGGCGGAAGCGGGCCGCACGTTTTGTACCTACATAATATAAAACCATCTTCGCATTATCGCCTTTAAAATAAAAATGAAACCAATTTGGGGGACATCGGTTTGATGATTTCAGAGTCTACAAAGAACATCCGTACAATATTTTTTGTTTTATTCATTTATGGATGATGTAAAATACAAGTTTCAAGTTTAATCTTTGGTCTATAAAATAAGCTCATTTTGTGAGCTTTGAATTATGAAAATTATTGGCGAAAAAAATACACTATAGTATTTAAAGATGTATCCCAGGCTTTTGATTTACACGCCATTACATGTTTTCTTCAAAACTAAATTAATATTATGTTTTGCAATTACTTATAATTAATGGAATATTCAGAGTATGGAATAGAAAAGCATAAATTGTGGACATAAAGAAATTAAACCTGGTATACCACAAGGATGTGTTTTAAGCCCTGTACAATGTACATTTGTGATATAATTTAGGCTGGATATAATCGTGGCTAACAGTCACGCACAGACAATGCGTAAAATATAAAAAACTAAAAAAAAAATCTAGTACTTTTTTAACTCAAACTCAAATATGCTTTATTTTGGACCACAGGTAAATAATGGTTGATATAAGTTACACAGGTCGCAGTGTCGCCCCCCCGGGGGTTGCCCGCCTTGTCGTGGCGGGGGGGCTTAGTAACCGTGGACTGGTCACCCACGGTGAAGCTAAGAGGCAACCAGGGCCGGCCTATTTGGGTCGCCGGCTGGCCCGAGGAGGGCGCTCCCGGCGGACTGAACAAGTCCGCTGCGGATGCGCTTGGAGGTGGGACCGCAGAAGAAGAGGAGGTTCTCCCTATCTTCTGTGGCCGTGGAGGGATCGCAGGGGGAGAGGCGTGTTGGTATTACGGTGCGCCACTCTCCCTACCCCCTGCGAGCTGGCGGGGCCGTTCCGTCGAAACGGCACTGGTGGGGCCGCAGAGGAAGAGGCATGTCGGTATTGCGGTGCGCCGCTTGCCCTATCCTCTGCGGCCGAGGTGTGGTCGGTGGAAGAACCACAGACCTGATCTTCCACCGGGTACCAGTTATCTGGTACCCATGGCCTCCTAGTAGCAGACTCGGGGGGAGTCTGCTACGGTACTGGTGGAGGCCGAGGAGGGAGGCGCACATTACCATCTGGTGCGCCCATCGTGGAGGGCCTTCGGGCTTCCGTGATGGAGCCGCTTGTGGGCGGCTGCCGCCGGCGGGGTCGCGGATGTGTGCGGAAGCGTTCCCGTAACCCCGTCACAAAGCGGCGAGGTGGAAGATGGGGGGGTTTTTAGTGGGTATACCGTGGGTCTCATTAGCCTATACGGGAGTCCCACATAACCACTCGGGTACCCCCTGCGCCCGGGTGGTATGCGTAATGCATTTTCCCCCCCGAAACAAAAAAAAAAAAAAAAAAAAAAAAAAAAAAAAAAAAAAAAAAAAAAGGTCGCAGTGTCGCAGAAGAAGAGGAGTGCCGCGTGCCGCCCGATGAGACCTAGTCCTGTGAGCCACCGATGGCCCGCGCCGCGCGCCGGCGTGAACATGTTAAACTACTTTTGTTTGTTTTAAAAATTAGAATTAATTACCCAAATATACTCGGCATAAAATATACCAATCTTAATGTTAATAAGTTATCTCACGCGATCGTTCAAATATCCCTGAAGCCTGTCGCTGGCAGGTCTCCCTCGCTTCTCCCTCATGAGCACGTAGACGGCGGCCAGCCGCGGACAGGAGCGTAGCAGCTTCTCCACCAGCACCTTGCCCATGAACCCGGTGCCGCCCGTCACCAACACCGACTTGTCCGCGAAGTACTGCGGCACGCTCACGTACGACATGGCCGCGGCTGAAAAGGGAAAAGATAAATGAATATAATTATTATTATTAAAGGGCCATTCATAAATGACGTCACACATTAGGGGGGGAGGGTCGATGTAGTATGACATTGTGACAAGGGGTGGGAGGGGGTCCTAAGATTCATAACGTAGTATTTCAAAATAGATTAATTGGTATGTACTTATAGGTAAATATTAAAAAACAATTAATGGAAGTAAACTTATTTCGGAACTGCTGTTTTAATTTAATTATTTCTATGTGTAAAATTTCATAATATGTGCCGTCACACTAGGAGGGGAGGTCTCACAAGTGTGACCAGCTGTAACAAGGACGGGGGGAGGGGTAAAAAAGTCATGAAATTAGTGTGACGTACTTTAGGGATGGCCTCTAATGGCTAGCCAAAAAATTGTAAAATACCTCAGTGGCTGTAATCAAAGGTGTTCGAGCTATGTCCCTGATGATCACTTGGCTGATTCATCACGGTTTCGAGATGTGATGCTTTACTATTAGCCTCATACAAAAGCTGAAACTCTCGCAGCGAGTTATGAGATGGCAATGCTACTGAGCATTGCCATCTCATAACTCGACATACTGATGTCTCGACTTCTAATTATAAATAATGGCATCTGGACTGACGACCTAAAGAAGACAGCTGGCATCAGTGGCGCAACAGTAGACGCACGAATTATCATAATTGATGGAAAATATTAAACACGCAGTAAACGAACAAAAATAGACTATTTGCCGAAGGCCTAAGGCCTTTGTAGGGTTCCGTAGTCAAACCGGAACCCTTATAGTTACGTCATGTCCGACAGTCCGCAGCATTACGCAGGGACCCAGTGTTACAATAAGTTTAGAAGAGATTTTATTTAGAAACTTAGCGTTACAACTTTGAAAATGTCCACTGCACTGTAAAATGCCATTTAAGTCGTAATTTTTCCAATAGATTGATATCGTGGATATCGGTGCGTAAGTCGATATTTCATTATAATTCGATTACGAATTTATTTATATTTGTTTACTCGATAAGATACTCGATAATCGATATCACCCTAGTAAGACCATTCGATGAATCAGGCGATATAAAACTAGTTCCGAGACAGCTCACAGCCGAGAACTCACTTCGATTTGAGCGACCGAACCGTTCGGACGTCTAAACGTGACATGGTTCAATCATATCGGTTTATTTAAATAATCAATTTATGATAATCAAACTATTTTCAGGATTCATATTATTATGAATATTATATAAAAAAATTAAATAAAAGAAATTTTAATAACAGAATCAGACCAGGGTTTATGCGAGGCTCGGGGTGGGTGTAAGGGGAGGTTGGAGGCCACCGGGGGGGCTTCAGCTCTCATTCATGACTATAATTGTCAGAAATTAGTACTGATAAAACCAGCAACTCCGACGTTTATTAAACTTAAAACGACACTAAACACTAAATATATCTAACTTTTTATTTCAAAATAAAATTTGTTTCGTTATTACTTTTAACTAAATAAGTGACACTATACTAAGTTAGTATTAATCTACTTTGCAACAATCCGATGGTATATACTTTAAAACATGCGTGGCACATCTCTCCGTACTCCGGAATGCATTGGGCTTAAGTAGGTATACCAAATAAAATTATTACCGTACTTCCTGTTGGCCTAGACTTATGAAATTTGCAAATTACTTATGTGCAGTTGGTAAAGTTTTTGATGTAGGGGCGACAGTTTTTCAACGGCAAAGTTAAGTTTGTTACTCAATTCAGTTTATAGGTACCTACCTTTAAGAGCATAATTCGGTTCTGCAAGTTTGTATGGAACCCTCAGTGCGCGTGTCGGACTCGCACTTGGCTGTTTTTTTAAGTGAATTTATTTGATGAAATACAATTTTTTTTACGGTAATATAAATACTCAGATTAAAGATTATTTCTTCAGTCTGAGTATTAACATAATTAATGAAAATAAGTATTGAATTAATATTAAACTACAAGTACAATAGATACTCGTATTACTTAATAATAAATGCAAATGTTTGTGAGGAGTATGTGTGCTTGTGTGTGTCCATACTCCACACACCTGCCTCGCGATGAAAGGGTAATTACCAAACATTCTTTCACGCATGACGCACTACTGCACGGATTTTCATGTTTAGCTCAAAAGTAGATCATGATCTTGGGATCAGCGAATAGGATAAACGGGATGTAGTTACGTACATAACTACTTACTACCCGTGAAAACGCGGCAAAGCGCTAAATGTAATGTTAAATATTTGATCGTCCGGGCGGGATTTTCTTTTAAAACAGTCCGGGCGGAACTCGGACACCTCCGGCCTTTTCACGTGCGTTCGGCCCTATGATCACAGACCACAGACCTTATACTGTGCCACAGATTCGTATTACTTTAAATAGGTACTTTTCACGTAACACAGCAACAGAAGATCATACTGAAGGTCACAAAACTTGTACCACCCGGTGACCCGGTGTAAAGTCCGGGCAGTGACCAGTGACGCGGTTAACACTCCTAATTAATGTTGATACATCGCTCACCCAGTAATACAATACAACGGCACATCTACGTTTGTCATATTTTACAGAAACGAATTTCAAAAATTTTACTTACAAAAATAATTAAAATAAAATTAATTTATGTTTTTTTACGTTTTTACAGATTTTATGGGTTTGGTTACTAGTATAGACATTAATACATATTAACCACTTTGTAGATTATGCACTTTTAAATAAACACGTATAATATAATTATAAACTCAATTTCGCATTTTTTGCAGATGTGCCATTAAATAACTACGTGAGCGACATAATATATATTTCCTTGTAAGCAATTATAATTTCAGTGAGATAAATGACAGTGTATTGCAAAGGAAAATAAATGTAGGTAGGGGAGACCCATAGAGTAACTTTGTATATACGGGAATAGAGGTCTATCTCTCAGCGAATTATGAGAAACAAGAAGAGTCGCCCTCTGGAAACATGATTCGTAAACTTTCGTTCGGAGTAAGTACTCAAAGCTATGACAAGTAGGTGACGTATGCGGTTAATGCGGTATGATTAAGTACTCTCTGGCTATAAAATACTCATAAAGTTACATAAATTAACGATATCATTAAACTTCGTCTATTTCTTTTCCTAAAAACCTTAACATTTTGTAAATGACATACTAGTCATATAAGGAAACTACAACAAACATTCGTTAGCGTGATTCACAAAGCAGGTCAGCGCCATCTCTTGAAGTTTTCGTCAACCATCTATTGACGTTATTGCCACATCAGTAACAACGCCATCTAGATTTATACTTGGTAGTTTGTTATAATAACAACAAATTCAGATGTCTCGTAAACGTATGGAGTGGATGAAGTGGTTAACCATTTTAATTTTGTTACATTATACATGAACTGTTACTCGGTTTGTAATGCTAAGATTTTCAAGCCTGGGGAGACCTAGGTAAATTGTCACAACCCAATTTTTACATTACCTGACCTATCTCAGCCTTATATGCCCTACCTCCACGAAACTTACACCCAAAAATAGCTAGTTGCTTACACTATAAGAAATACATTTAAAATGTACAATAATAAAATAATTGGGGGATAGGAGTAAATTCGTAAAATCTATGGGCATTTCCGCCAAAATGTGTACCTTTCTTAAATTGTTAAATTTTTATTTTTTGTTGAAATTTTGACCACTTTTTGAATTACACTGTATTGTTATGTTATTTTCTTGCCAGAAAATAAAGTAAAGCAATAAAATACTTACTGAAATTTAAATTACAGGACATTTTCTGCGAGGCGGAACAATCAATTGTTCCATTCAGTGATGAAATACAAATTACAATATAAAGAGATTTAAATACAGTTTTGGTAAAATTAAGGTCGATACATACGTAACGTGCTTTTACCCCCTACGGGACGGGGACGGGACGTTAACGGAACGTGGTTATTAACACTGACGGGGATTTTTAATGCATACACAACGTGGCAGTTTACTCGGACCTAACGTGCTAGTGTTGTGAATAAGGAAAGATGGATTTTTCATTTAAAGAATTGGCTTAGGTATTGCTATTACTTTAGATGACGAAGAAGCTATGGCTGTCACCTCTTGACTGGAGATTTTCTGAACATCGTACATGGCAGAAAAGATAACAAGAAGAATACCACGCTCTCTACTAAGAAATTTTGGATGACGATACTCAATTTTATAAGTATTTTTGTATGACAAAAGAATTATACAATTTGCAAAAATATTAGAGATGGGCCGACTACACGCCGACTAGTCGGGAAAACCGACTATTCGGCATGTTTTATAGTCGGCGACTAGTCGGCAATTAGTCGGCAAAAATCGCCGAATAGTCGGCATTAATTTTCGCTACAAAAAATAAAAGAAATGAAGAAAATAACAAAATTATACAATCAGCATAATGAGATTTATTTTAATAAATCCGATTATAATGCAAATAAATATTTTATTATTTAGTAGTAATAGGTATAACGGATGTTGGATTTGTCACAATCACGAATGCAAATGTTGACCTTCAAAGATTTGGTTCAAAAAAGCCCAGTGGCGCCAGCAAACTAATGTTTCTCCATAAAAAACTCAATTATTATTACCTATATTGTTGAAAACTCGTTTTCAACAGACTTGAAAAGGTAATCAATTAATCGCGTTTATATTTTTGTTTGTATGTTCCCAGATTTTTATAAATAATAATTTTCCTTTATACATTTTTTTTCATTTCTATGATTTTTGCGAATACGAATGTCAAAAATTATGTGAAAATTCGTTGCATCACTAATATGTGGCAATAATAATACAAGTTTGTACTTTTATTTGTACTTAGTCATATTTTCAGTAAAATTTTATCAAATAGTATTCAATCAAGCTAAAGCAATTTATGGTGGAGAAACGTCAGACTTTCAGGTTTATCAGGAAGCAATAGATTCCTTTTAATTTCATAAATATTTGACCAAAATAAGGTTGATCGGCATTGCCGACTAGTCGGCCGATTAGTCGGCAATTTTCTCACCGAATAGTCGGCTAGTCGGCTGATCGGCAAAACCCATAGTCGGCCCATCACTAAAAAATATATAAAACTCGTCGTCCATTTTTGATTATAACGTAAATATACAAAGTCAAATGATTTATTTCGTCATAGGAATTAAGTAGCAACAATCTTAACGGCTCACTTAACGAAAAGCCAATGTACAAAACAATACCGACATAACTATAATCTACTAATTATATTATTTATATTTAATATATATTAAATATATATTTATTATAGTTATGTCGTTATTGTTATTATTAAACATAATAATTTCCCAATACATTCAAATTAATTAAATAGTACATTTTCATTATTTTATAACGTTACATTATTTATTACCTGCGCATGCATCACTACTTAGCTCTCCGGAATGAACGGGGCGACTGTGCATACGCAGCGGAATCACGTACGGGACGGGGCACGCACGGGACGGGGCAAGTACGGGACGGGGTATTGAAAACATCGCCGCCGATGATGTTTTTCCCGCCCCGTACATGCCTCGTTCCCGTCCCGTACGTGATTCTGCTGCGTATGCGCTATCGTTTACATTTTCTATGGATCGATGTTTTCAAAACATCACGTCCCGTCCCGTACACGGGTAAAAACCTGTTACGTATGCATTGACCTAGACTTTAATTAGGTTCATTAGAGATGCAAGAATATATTAATTAAAAAAAAGTAAAATCAAGTTTAAAACTATTTTTAGCATGTCATTTAGGTACCTACATTCCGTTAATACTTTGTAATTTACTTTATATTTTTGTCTTTCAAAAGCAAGAACATCAAACAGTGAATCTCGGTTAATTAAGAGGTTAGGGTAGAGGTAAATTCGCCTGGATAGCTACCACCCTTGAGCATAAGTCAGCCGCCAAACGACTGGTCGTGTTCCGGCTGAGGGCTTGAGAGCCAGTTCTTTTTTTCTTTTTCTTCTCTCTTTCTTGGCCGGCAACGCATCAGTGATGCCTTTGGTGTTGCTGATGTCCATGGGTGACGATAGCCACTTACCATCAGGTGGATCGTCAGCTCGTTTGCCGGCTATTTCCATAAAAAAACCCACTTAAGCCACCCAACTTCTGCCGTTGTTTAACTCGCTCGATTACCTAGGCTAGACGCAAGCCGCTGAGTCATTAGCGCTTCGCGCGATTTTCTGACACACGAGAACCTAATTTTAAGCGGCATTATAAGACAACCCAATCAATGCCTTTACTTGTCTTATTCATTATTCATATTATTGGTCCGTGATCGTATTCAAGTATAGGCGACTACAGTATTCTTTGAGATAAGAATTGTTTGAGTTTATTCTTCGAATCCTGAAAGATTGCCTAGAGGTGCCACATGGTCGGGAAATCCAGGATTGTCCCGGAATTTTACGTGACACTAACGAGGTATTTTAGAGGAGCGCCACGTTTAATGAATTTTATGAATCGACAAAAGGACCACGGCCCTAAACAAAAATCCAGGATCCGAACACAGGGAAATCTACCAAATCAAAACAATAAAGAAATCCCTATTAATTGAAATCATTTAATGTGAAAAAAAGAATCATAATTTAAAATATTTTATTAGTTATAATATGGGCACAATATTACATAAACACGCTACATGTTTCGTGATTGCGATGAGATTATTTTTACACATTATCAAAATATAATATTAGCTTCCTAAATACGAGTATAACATAAGGTACCTTAAAAATTAAAAACTTAATTATTATTTACAGCGGCTTGTAGCTTCGACATAGAGTTGAACTGATTATAGTAGTTCCAGGTAACCAGCGCTGGCGTTGGAGCCACTGACACCCCGGGACCCCGGGACCCCGGGCAAGACTATGGTGGCGCCACTTAAGGAAATCAAAATAGAGTGTTAATTATTTGCTGAACCAGTGTGAACGTATATTAAGAATTTTATCTTTCCTTATTTTTTCGTTTCTCACTCCAAATTTGTAGCCCCCCCATTTGGCGCTTTGGGCCGTCGCTCCATCGTGACGCCCCCTAACCTAACGCCGGCACTGAAGGTAAAGTCACATTATTCGATGCTATTTGAGGCTAAAATCTATGAAGATTATTAAAGTTGGTATGTATCTAGTTTTTGAATTGTTACCGTACCGTACCGTACCGTACCGTCTGCAAAACCATAAACTATCAATGCCCAATAGGACAGGCATTTCATGCGATGTTATAAGGTGTTTAATCTGCGAACATATCCGGCATTTCTTTATTTTATCAGCTCTGACATTGAATCTTGAAATGAAAATGAGTGAATCTTGAGTTTACCTTTTAATCCCACTAGCGTATAAAGACTAGGAGACGTGCTGTGCCCGCGACTTTGTCTACATTTCCCGTTTGATTCTCCGCGATGTTTCCCATACATTCTAAACATTTGGTTTCAGTAAGTACGCTCTATATACCACCGATCACTGAAACAGCTCCCATATTGTAATAAATAGGTAATAAAAAATAACGCTTCACACTCATAGCGCCACACTAGGATTCCCTGTGTCGTGGGTGCCATGGACAACACACTAGACAAGGACATTCACACCCAGACCGAGAACAGAAATTCAAACTCATCATTCAAATTTCCCCCTCGCTGGGAATCGAACCCAGGCTTGGCGCGGCGATCCGGCATGGTAACAATTGCGCCACACGGATCGTCAAATATTACTTGGCATCGTGAACATAATAATATTATAATTATTAAATGTATGTCGTCATTAACATAATATCGAATCAAAATAATGTTTAAATAACTTTTAAATTGCTAACTTACTTAATGAGTTAATAAAAGTCTATCTAAAACATTAACTAACAAATTACCGAGTCTTTGTTGAGCTAATGAAACCTATGAGATATGATTTAATTCTTGTCAAGGTTATTATTTGTCAATAAAAATAAAAAAGATGAGTATGAATAATTATGAATTGCGTGAATAATTAAGTACCCGTCATTATAAATTTTTATTATATTATGCTCTAGAAGTCATTCACAAAATAACAAATAAAAAAGTTATATAATCTAATATGCTGACTGTTTTGTTCCAATTATTGAGTTGGACGTTGATTGTAAAGTGTTAAGTGTAAAACCTGCAGATATATTAAGTGTCGTTAAACGAGGAATAATTTAATGATGTAATGGTATACGAAGTAAACACATAGCGAGTATATGATGATCTGCACCGCCTTGTCCAAGTAGTACAATCTGAAATGAAGCAAAATGACAATAGTCAGCATTTGTTAATATATATTCAGATTTCATAAATGTATAATTGTATACTACACCAGTATACCTACATAATTATAACATCTTTATTTTATTACAATAGGTACAAAGTTTGACATGGGGACAGCCCGTAGATTTTCATGGTTTATATATATGTATATGTGTTCGGCTATCGACAAAGTTAAGCAACAGCGGGCGCGGTCAGTAGTTGGATGGGTGACCGTTAGTGGAAAAAAAATCTTGAGCGCTTCCAGCTTCGGAGGGCACGTCCCGGTTGTTATCGTAAGAAAACCATATCGGAGACCCTCGGGCCGCATGAAAACTTTGGACATTGGAGTGGCCACTAACCCCTGCACCAATCCGCACTGGAGCAGCGTGGTGGTGCCTAAGTGACCACCGTCTTCTATGGACATTAAATTGCTTTGAAAAACCGCTTTGATGGTCCACGACATAGCTGACTTCAAGAAAGAAGCTTCAAGCAACGTTTCGTCTCTGAAGAACCAGTGCCCTATGTTTCCATTATGCCTGGATAATTATGTCTAGCGACACCTAGTGACAAGATACTAACTGTTTCAGCAGTCGCCTCGACTGGGGCAGCGTGGCCGGGTCCTCCTTGCAGCAGTACTCGCGGGCACCCTTGATGTAGTTGCGAATGTACTCGCTCCAGACCACTCTCTGTGGACAGTGAAAATTATTACCGCTACTCGACAACAGATGGCGCTACTGAAACCTTCGGAATTATTTTCCAATCTGTCAATTAGCGTTTGACGGTTAAAACTGTACTGAAAATTATTGCTCGTGTGCGATGTATTGAAGTGAAGTGTAATAATTGAGTTTAACGGCTTTTTGGTAGTAAGTGATGAATTTATCTAAATAGGTCGTCGCGTGAAATACAGTTGAATTGAAATGGTACGCCGCTCGCCGCAACAAACAACATGGGAGCCAAACTCTAAGCTCTGATGTAAACTCCCGAGCAGCAAAATAATTTCCATAACCATCAAGGACTGTAGAACAATGCCTGTAGAGCGGCTATTGACTTGAAGCAATACTAGCGTCATTATGAGAGTATCAGCTAACTAACTAAAGAGACAATGACGCCAGATAAGTACAACAGGTTGTAAGTATTAACAAATGGTTTTATTACGATTTTTTGTTATAAGTGGTCTGCATATAATTTATTTTGTTATTCATACCTCAATATCAGTATAAAATGTTTCGTTGTCCTGCGCAGAGACCTTGTGCCTCAACGATCTGAAGTAATCATTCTTGAAGAACCATTCCTTGGTCGTGTAGTACTGCAGAACCTCCAGGCCGTAGTTAACTCGCTTTTGGATTTTAATCATGCTGAAAATGTTGATATAAATTAATTAAGTCTTTATTTCACAAGGTCAGAGCCAAAGTATTATTTTCGTCAAATCTATTAGGTACTTCTTAGTCCTAAAATATTCCTACATAAAATATTCCGAGGTAATGAATGAAATTAAATTTATTTCCCCAATTCTGGAAGGATATGAGAGTATTCATTTCGTAATATTTATTTTTATTTCATTAACTTACAAAGTTTTCTGGCCCAAAAGAAACAGCAGGAAGTCCACGAAGTACGCCGGCAAGACATGGAAGAAGAACGCAGCAATTAAATGGTGAATACGGGAATTCTTGGGGGAGCCGCCGGGATACCAGAGGCACACGGAGAATGGAAATTCTTGAACGTGAACTCGTCCTGAAAAAGAGGTATAAATATAAATATTGAAAGAAATTGGAGAAAAAGAAGACCAAAAGAGTTATTCTTCAAAGTTATAGCCTATTTTTAACCGACTTCAAAAAAAGGAGGAGGTTCTCAATTCGACTGTATTTTTTTTATTTTTTTTTATGTTTGTTACCTCAGAACTTTGGACTGGGCGAACCGATTTTGATGATTCTTTTTTTAATCGAAAGCTGATGGTTGTCATGTGGTCCCACATAAATTTTATTGAGATCTGACAATGGCATCCATGAGAAAACTACATAAGTCGTAAATTTGTGTTAAGATGTGCGCGACAAATTGACGAATAACTCAATATCACGTGAACCGATTTCGATGATTTTTTTTTAATAGAAAGCTGGTGCTTGTCATGTGGTCCCACATAAATTTGAACGAGATCTGACAAGTAGTTTTTGAGAATTTGAAGTCAGTTATTTTTTGTTAGTAAAATTTAGATTATTATATGGTACTCAATATTTTTTCTCATGGTTAGTGGTCACCAATGTCACCATCCATTCACATCAACAACACTTGAGCCCGACGTGTTGCCAGCTCAAAATGAAACGGAGGCAATATTACTGGATTTTCGATACTGCGACTGGAACCCAATTTTTTTTAAACAATCAACCTGGCTATTTGCGTTCTATTTTGAAATAAATTTGCTTTTTAAAAATACATAATACAGATGCGTTCCATTTTTAAATTACTAGCATCTCAACACTTATCGAGTGACCTACGTAGTAGTATTTGCAAACCAAACTTACCCATATCAAGAGCTTGTCCCCAAGTAATCGGATTGATGCCTGATTGGGTGATGTTGCAGACGCTGATCTCCTTTGGTCTGGAAAAATAATTATTTAAATGTAAATACATACTAAACTATTCAGAAACCAGACCGTACCATTCAAAAGGTCTTACTAAATTTTACATGAAAATGAAATACATTGTACAAACTTTTCAATAGCAGTGATGTAAGCCAGCAAGATGCAGCCGTTGACCGCCATGTCCACGGGAACGACGTCGGCCAAGTACTTGTCATTGCAGTGCATCGTGCGAATCACACCTGGAAATAAATACAACTTATTTTAGGGGTATTAATACAGGTGGAAGGGAAACACCAACTCACTGGACAAATCTTTATAAGATGACAACAAGGAATACAATAAACCGAGAAAAGAAGAGAACCATTGCACATTCCTTAACGAACCCTCGAAATCACTCAAAATAAACTCATATTTTCACTAAAGCAATCACGACCCTTCTAACAAAAGCACATGAATAACAAGAATGTACTTCAAAATTTATACTTGTAATGAAAATATCTAAAATGCATGTTTTACCTTTTCCAGCTCCTACAAGAAGTCCTGTAGGTCCATTCATGTTGTCTACCCAACCGGGCATCGGTTCCTTATGCGCTGCAGTAACTGCAAATTTTAAAACATAAATTAAATACCAAAAATTTCAAACCAAAATAATCAGAATCGAATTTGGATAAAAATGGGACCAATCTGGAAACAAATCCTTCGAATAAAAAAATAATCGTCGAAATCGAATGATAAATAAATTCATCAAAATTTAGAACCTCCTTTTGTAAAAAAACAATTTTTATCGTTTTAACTTACCGATGGAAGGTCTGGCAATAGCGATGGGGAACTTCCCAGCATGTTGTGATACTAATTCTTCAGTCAGTGACTTGGTGTATGCGTATGTGTTCGGTTGAGGCTGAATCAACCTGGAAGAAGACAACATATCGTGTGAGAGGAAATGTGAATACTCGAATGTTAAGACAATGTAGGTAGGCATAAAGTAAAAAATGGACTCTACAAACTGAAGTCTACAAAGTTTGAAAGAAATCTGACCGTTTGAAGTGGGTCAAAATCAAGTCCAAAAGAGTCGGTTACAAGTTATAAACATACATACAGGTAATGCTAATATAAATCGTGTAAAAAGTCGACTTACTTAGGCTCTAAATAAGTCAGGAGATCGTCATCCATCCATTTGACACATTCCATGATGTTCTGAGGCCTGTGGTCAGCTGGGTACAGTTTCTCTTCAAAGATCTCCACCTCACATCGGCAGTAGGACGTTGACACGTGCACAAACACCTGGAAAATTATGCAAGGGATTTTTTTATAATAATTTTGTTTTTGAATTGAATGTGACTGAGGAGATGTTTTCTGTTCAATATTGAAGTAGAAATGCAGAAAATTCCTTTCAAAATCTAAGTGAAATATATTAAATGGGTATTTAATTAAAATGAAATATGGGCAAACGACCGGATCGGAACTTGAAGCGGACTTTATTATTACTCTTAATTGAAAGTCAATATATTGTTATACCTAGTTAGAGCCCGTACACAAAACTGCGATTTGACGCGATGCGAATTCGCAACGCAAAAAGTTGCGACACGAATTGCTGCGATGCGATTTCGTGCGGCAAGGCGTGTCCCTTCCACGATAAGGTGACCATTCCTTTGACGACCGTTGAAAACTAGGTCGTGACATGGATCGTAAAAAGAAGTGTGCACTTTTGTTATTGCTTAGGAGATACAGGCAAAAGATACAAAGAAGATTTTGGGTTCATCCATTTATTACTATTATGAACGCTGAAGGGAACTATTTTCATCGAAAATATGAATTTGTTATTAAAAGATTTGATTTTTAAATGAAGAATCTTAGAAGAAAAAGAAAAAACGTTTCATTTTAACGTAACAAAAAAGATTTCGTATTTTCAAAGTGATCTCAAACTTTATTTGATGTGTGTACGTCTTGCCAACACGCTGTCTCAGAGCCGACTTAAAGTGTTGTCAACAAGTATGACGTAACATCGCAGGAATGCGCGATGCGAATCAATTCGCAAGTTCTTGCGACGCGACGTGCGAGCTCGCAGGTTTTTGCGATGCGACGTCGCATCGCAGTTTTGTGTACGAGCCCTTATGGCTTGGTTTTTTTTTATTATTACTGTTTATATTAGAAGCGTCAGCGTGAATTTTTTTCTCGTTAACTACATGCTCACCTCTAACTTCTTCATTCCATCAGCCAACTTCAGCACCTTCATGGTGCCCACCGTGTTCATGTTGACTGCGTCTCGGATGAACATATCGAATCTGAAGAGGAAGTATACATTATTATTATATATTCGTTAGTCATTACTTATAAGAATACAGGAATAAACTAACCTTAACTTAACCTAACGTTAAGAAAAAAACTAACCTTCGCGAAAGAAAACTAAAAAAATATTGATTGAAAAACTAATAATATAATAAAAAGAGTTTATAAATGACAAATTTTGAGGTAACATAACAAGTATAAGATGAAATTAAAAAAAAACACCATTCTTACCTCCTCCTTTTTTGAAGCCAGTTAAAAAGAGACAAAAAGCAAAGGAACGCGATATATTTTTAGTATACTAAATTTGATATTACTTTTAATCCATTAAACGTGGGTGCAAGACGGGTGTAGGTCGCTTTTAATTCGAATATTAAACCAGTAGATATCTGTAGTCTGTAGTTAAACAGGTACCTGACACAAGCTGCACAGTGGAACATGATCTGGCACTCGCGCTGCAGCTCGTCCCAGTCCTGGCTGGAGATGCCCAGGTCTTCCAGCAGCACGTCTCCCGGCACCAGGCGCAGTTTGTCGAAACATTTCGGAGAACTGTCCTGGAGTCTGTGGAACACCTGTAAACAAGACAAATAAGTGCTTTTATTTTAGCTTGATTTCGATTTGTGTTACAAGAAGCATTTGTTATTAGTAATCGTGTTAACGATAAATTATTAATTTATTTTTTAACAGTAACATCAACTATTTCTTATATTATAGGTATTTAAATTGCAATGTTATGTAAAATTATTCACTTTCCAACATAAATTTAATTTTACTACTGCCTAATAGATGGCGTACTTAAAAAACTCACCTTAGAATTTATAAAATCGTCCAACCGTTCCTTCGTGCCTTGGCCCTTCTTCGGCCTCATGAGAAGGTATATCATTTTGATATCTGGACAGCATCTTAGTAGTTTCTCTATCATGACCTTGCCCATGAATCCGGTAGCTCCAGTGATGAATATCGATTTGCCAGCGTAGTACTCCGCTACGCCAATAGATGGCGCCATGGTGGACTCTTTTACCTGAAGACAAAATAACGCGTAATATCGATTATTAATGTTCTTAAATCTTCAAATTACAACAATTTGACGACCCGTGTGGTGCGATGGTTACCATGCCGGATCGCCGCACCGAGGGTCCTGGGTTCGATTCCCAGCGAGGCGGAAATTTGAATGATGAGTTTGAATTTCTGTTCTCGGTCTGGGTGTGAATGTCCTTGTCTATGTTGTGTGTTGTCCATGGCACCCACGACACAGGGAATCCTAGTGTGGGGCTATGAGTGTGAAGCGTTATTTATTTATTTATTTATTATTTCTTTTAAATAGCGTTTCGTTATATATAAATCAGGTTTAAGTAGGTATTTGAAATACGCAGAGTAACGACGCGATGGTAGTTGACCACCACCGCCGGCCGGTATTTTATGAAAAGTCACCGAGTAGTATGTTTATCTATCTTTTGCTTAATGAAAAGAAAATACAGTTAAAGTTTTTATAGTATGACTAGCTGCCCGGACAGACTTCGTTCTGTCAAAAGTTTTTATATTTTGAGATGTAAGCTATCCTATCTTTCAAGTTGGATCAAACTGCACATGGTGTGCAAATTTGATTAAAATCGCTTCAACAGTTTAGGAGTCCATCGCGGACAAACAACGTGACACGTAATTTATATATATTAAGATATTATCTTAATATCTTATCGAACATAGATATAGATAGATTCAGCCACGGTAGGCGTGGCCGACATGAGACAGAAAATAGAATGTACGTTTCTTTCAGGTAATTTAAAAAGAAATGTAACAAAATGTAACAAGCAGCCCAGAATACTGCTACCCACCATCGTACCTACTTAAACTTATATACTGAAACTTACTACGATTTTCTGCTTCAAAAACAAACTGAAACTTTAAATCTCCATATAGCCAACTCATTCCTCATTGTTTGTCACAACTCACCATTGTTTGCACTTGTGACAAACAATATATATGTTATATGTAATCGGCTGCGGTGACGGAGACAAAAATAATATTTTTGTCTGTCTTTCACGTAGATTTTGTACCTGGTGATCTCGCTCAAATCGATGCTTCCAATGAACACTACTCTAACTTAAAATTAGGACGATTTCGTTTTTTACGTAAATCGTTTCAGTATTTTATAAGTATTAAGCACCCCATTTTTTTTAAATATCACGAGAAATAAAGAAGTTATAAGGTTTACGTAACGCTAAGTAATTATGTGCTTTCAGCAATAGTGTGGTAGACACACCGCTATCAAATGCTCCTTCTGTAAACCTACGATATTGGAGTTAGCGTAGTGTTCATTGGAGGCATCGAAATGTATGGGAGAATCTACTGGTTATAAATCTATGTTTTCGGTACAGAACTATAAACAGGGCGTAAAAACATCGGGGTAGGAGGCTCGGAGACTACCTTACGTAGCCGACTTGCATGAGTTAAGTTCTTTTTGAGAAAGGTACTAATAAAGAAATCCCGTTGTTTGGTCATGTTGTAACAGTGTCGCGCCGCCGCCACGCCGCCTTGACCAACGAAAGGTTGTAGGTTCAAATCCTAATGTTGTTATGTATTAAGAAACATGCTTCAAGTATTTAGGTACGTGTAACGTGTTACATTGTCTCGTTAGAAAGCAGTTAGACATAAATACAATAACTGTATAATTTGGCTCCCATTTATTTGTTATTTGACATGAAATATTTAATTGATTAATTGTTATTATTTGGCTTCAGTGACGTATCAAGGAAACATAACCAGTTACCCCTCCGGCAGTAGAATTGTGATAACTGCATCCGATTTTAAGTTGTAGAAGTTTTTACGCGTCCAAACATACAGCCCGCTTCCGACCGCACCCAAAATGCGATATTCGATCGATCACTGATGAACAGTGCACATAAATCGATTTTTCTAGAGACTGTTTAACTGATCATCATCACACCTAACAGCTTTGATCAAAATAAACCTTCATCATAATAATCGGCTATCAATCAAATTTCACGATAGCGGATTGTTTTTATGGCAATAGCCGGCAAACGAGCTGACGATCCACCTGTTGGTAAATGGCTATCGTCACCCATGGACATCAGCTACACCAAAGGCATCACTGATGCGTTGCCGGACAAGAAAGAAAGGAACAAAAGAAAGAAAGAACCGCTCTCAAGCCCCCAGCCGGAACATGAGACGTTTGGCAGCTGAGTCAATCAAAAGGGTGGGTTTTTTTTTACAAATTATGCCGAAAAGTGCATTACACCTCATAATGTGACTTGAAATATGTCTTATGTGCTTTGAATCGTCCGATGTTCTATTTGAAGTACAATATAGACGTCTGTGGGTTGCACAGACTGCTCATCACTAGACCTGCCTTATGTCATAATTATAATCATTATATGGGACTGCAAATAATGATCGGAATTTGAAGCATCTAATTAAACAATAACAGTCAAGCCACGTCTCTTTAATTACTTCGATCAGCGAACACGCCGACGTCAGCGACAATTAGTCGCACAATTGCAATGTCAGTCGTAATAAACCTGTTTAAATGCACTGTGTATCGGAATGATAGTTCGGACAAAAATGCCAAGGTGGCATTACACAATAGATTTTATTATAATTATGAATATGTAGAGTACGAAATGTGTACGAACTGTTTTATAGGATCGGCTGTCGGATGTCGGCTGTCGTTTAGGCGGGTCAATCACACGAAGTGTGCGGGGAGACGCTTTCCCGAATTGCTAATACATAGTTCCTAAACGAATCGACCGATTTTGTTGCGGATTTTTTGTTTGAATTCTGTCGTGATCGAAATAGTTGTTAGGGGCCATCCCGTACACCCACTGGTGGGTGAAGCCAGTGGGTGCACGGGTAATGGCCCCCATAAATTACGTCACATTAATTTGATGACTTTTTGATCCCTCCCCCGTCCTTGTCACAGCTGGTCACATTTGTGAGACCTCCCCCTCTGGCCCTAGTGTGAAACATATTATGAAATTTTACACCTAGAAATTATTAAATTAAAACAGCAGTTCGGAAATGAGCCACTTATTCAATTTTGACATGTGACGTCACAAAATTTAGGACCCCTCCCAGCCCTTGTCACACAATGTCACACGACCCACTCTCCCTTCCCCTAACGTTTTAGTCGTGTGATGTACCTAATTCATGGATGGCCCTGTACCGTACCTATGTCTGGTGAAAATAAAATTTGTCGGATATTTTTAAAGTATTTTTTTATTATTAAGTAAATAGTCGTCTCTTAATAAAAAGCAATACATAATGCCAAATCTAATTATACTTACAATAGCGACATGAACGGTAATACTGTAGTGTAGTAGTCTGTTATTAAGTTAACATTGTTTGTACAGCCTTCAGCTGACCAGTGACGTCAGTGAAGTCTATGAAGGGACTTGATTTCAATTTCTAGAACGAGAAATTTTCTGTCGAACTCAGACTTCTGACGATTTAGAAGAATTTTTTTTTGTCGACCTTAGAATTTTGACAACCCTGCAGCCATGTTTGTAATTGTAGGGACCCTGGCCGTAGCCGCTACGGCCAGTCCTGGGTTCGGTTCCCGATAGACATTAATGTGACGATAAAGGTTACTTCTCGGGAGGTGTTGCAAATGTTTTAATATCAGTATTAAAAAATACGAATCGTGAGTATATAAAATGTTTTAGTGTCTGCAATGAAAAATAAATTATTACTTATGCCATCCAAGACACAGGAAATCATATAACGTATGTTTTAAAAAACATTTGATTGAATTGCATTTTTCTCTCGACAACGCGTCTGTTGCACCGCTAGTGCTGTAATGTAATGTATAATATAATGTAATGTATGTAATTATGTTATGTATCTACCTATGTGGCATCGGTAACCGCAGTGTTATGGTTATAGTGAAC
This sequence comes from Thymelicus sylvestris, assembly GCA_911387775.1. Taxonomy (NCBI): domain Eukaryota; kingdom Metazoa; phylum Arthropoda; class Insecta; order Lepidoptera; family Hesperiidae; genus Thymelicus; species Thymelicus sylvestris. The sequence continues at coordinate 367,786 of OU426903.1, forward strand.
AAAGTGTTTGTAATGTCTATTAGTTCCGCCATACCCGTAAGGATGGGATTTACCCATTACCATGGTTTAGTGTCTATCGACCAATTAAATGCGTTTGCGGTCAACTTAATAGTTACATTGAACGAACGAGTTATTTTCTTTGACGTATGTTCACGCTAGATAGCACAATTATAAGTTAATCAAAAACCGCCAATTGTTTTTTTATCAGATTGCTTCAAGTTTAAGGCAAAAAATTAAATGAATCGTTTTATAGTATCTTGATATTTGATTGATCTATGGATTTTTTTTAGAGATTTTATTAGATTTTTATAAATTCTACTCACCTTTAGGAGGAAGGTCAAAAACTAGATATTTACCAGCAGGGGCGTATCTACCGCTATATAAGCCGTATCAATTATACGGGGCCCCCAGCGTATAGGGGCCCCCACTAACACTCCCAAAAAAGCTCGCCAGCGGCCTACGAGGCTACGACCGCTACAGTTGGCACTCCTTTTATAATTGACAGCTGACGTTGAGGGGCCCCACAACAAATATTGATATAGGGCCTCCTTAGGGCTAGCTACGCCACTGGTTACCAGTATAATACCAGCGCGCAATATAGATAAATAACGGATCGCCAGGTATAATCACGCATACAAAGCTATTAAACATACGTTACGTTTCAGTGAAAACTATAGATGCCTTCAACCCATCATGGCCCACTACTGGGCACGTTTCACTACTTTTGACGAGGCCCAGAGCATACTCGCTGAAACCGCAGGCTGAAACTATAAATAAACATCTTTATGATCCTGTAGCCTAGTTGGTAGCGACCCTGCCTGCGAAGCGAGGGGTCCTGGGTTCGATTCCCGGCCGCGGCAGATATTTATGTGAATATTTGTACTCGGGTGCAGGGTGTGACTGTGATGTGCTATATTGTGTCGTCCATGCCACCCGCGACACAGGTAATAACCTACTGCGAGGGTATGAGTGTGTTAGCGTTTATTTGTTTAAACATTCGTCTTGTCAGTAGGTATGTGGCAGCCAATTTTCCTTGAAATACGAGTAACTTATATGCAGTCAGTCTTCTTTACGTGATAATTGTCATATTTTCCGAAGCCATGAGAGCGTACCCAGAACATTTCGTGGTATATAGATTGAACCAGCTTGCTGTGCATAGATAGATGAGCATTTTAATATACAAGTATGTGTATTCTAGATCTGAACACATGGTTAAAGAATTATCGATTACATTTTACAACTGGTTTTAATCAGCCAATTACTCGGCTCATTTGTAAGTTATATACTAACCATTTACTGCGTCACGTTACCAAGTTCAACCGCTACAATAACATTTTTTGTACTAAATAAAATAAGCTAGTGCTTGACCACAAAACCACCTGATGGTAAGCGGTGATGACGTCATGGATGGTAGAGCACTAATATAACTTAGTAAAAGCCTATTCACTCTTGACTAGAAGATACCCACATTATAATCGAACGGAAACACCAACACGGACAAATTTATTCCTGTCCTTCGCGGAACCCATAATAAAAGACGAAGCAAAGTGCGTCATCCGTACTGGAGGGATGTTGACAACGAAGGGATGAATACCCGCCCGGATGAATACATGCGATTTAACCATAAAGGTAAATCAGAGAATCTACATAATGTTCGTTACTTTTTGTTTTCAACTAAAACGTCACACACACGTGCTACTACTGCTCTAGCCCTGAAACTCATATTTAGGTTTTAAAAACTGTCCTTCAAATAATATAAAGATACTTTGTAGTTTGCCTACCCCGCGTCATAGAAAGACAAAAATAAACAAAGTACAGAATAAAATATTCATTAAAGCAGCGCTACTTTAAATAACTCAGTGCGAGACGCGTGCTTCGATCTTCAAACAGTTTTTTTTTTCAAAACTACTGGAAATATTTACAGAAAATCTAAATTCCATGGTTATTAAATAGTGATTTATATGTTATTAGTGTACTATATTATTTTGACCCCTCCCCCGTCCTTGTCACAGCTGGTCACATTTGTGAGACCTCCCCCTAGTGGGACGTCACATACAAATTATTAAATTAAAACAGCAGTTCCGAAATAAATTTTATTTCTATTATTTTTGTTAATATGGTAAATAAATACATACCAATTATTCGATTTTGAAATGTAGCGTCACGAAATTTAAGACCCCTCCCACCCCTTGTCACACAATGTCACACTACATCGACCGCCCCCCCCCCCCTGTCCTCTAACGTGTGACGTAATTTATGGATGGCCCCTTACGCCTTTTATCGATTTGTTGGCCGAAGATCTATAACATGTAACTACTGCTATATTAACAGTAATAAACTGTTACAGCAGCTGAAACCACGACATCGGGTGACATCAACTCATCAAGTGACCTAGACTGGGGCCCGAACTCGTAGAATCATTCTGTGTCCGGGTTAAAAAAAAATGTTTGTCAGTGGTTTTGTTCGTGGAACCCAAAAAAAACATTTAATTGGATAGTTAATCAATCAGTCGTTCGCGGTAGAATTACATTTAATAACGTTTCTTCCGTTTCATTATTTATTCATAGAATAAAATATTTGCGCCTTGAGCTGCGGTCTATGGTGGAAATACCCTGTGGAAAATTATAACCATGTAAAATTTTAAATTTATTCATAAATCATTACAAAGAACATTAGAACCCGGGGTTCAATGGTCAATTAAAAGCTCGCTTCCCACAATGTACATAATATATTAAAGCTATACTAAGCTACATTATAATAATACTTTTCTCAGATGGTATGTTTGTCTTCAACGAAGATAAGCTTTAGCGTAGGCAAGCCATGGATTATGATAAATAAATAAATAGGATAAATAATAATACAGCTTCTAAGTGAATGTGTCTGTCATATTCAAAAATTAAAAAAACCCTCAACAGTTTTGTTTCCAATAAACATAGCTTTCAATTACTATCCCGATCACGTCAGCTTTAAGACAAAGACACTTTTTACAACACCCCTGTTTATTCAACCGACTGGTCGTTCCAGATATTAACTTAAAAACGCTGTGTTAAAAAAAAACCAAAAAGTCTTCAATAGGTATTATTATGTTAGGATAGATTTCACATATTGTTGTGCTTCACATGTTAGGACTGATTGTTCAATTTGTAACTTTTCCTAAATTTTCCTTCTTGCTTTCAAGTAACTCTTTAAGTCATCCGTTTAGTATTCCGAGTCATAATTTTTTTTTTAATATAAGTGTTAGGCAATTGGTATTTTTCCTGACGTCATAATCATAAACCTATTTCAATTCCGCCTAACTTTGATGTACCTACGTCATAATAGGTTGAAGTGAACGACCTGTATAAACCACCGCATCACCGCAAGTTTTTGTGGGGTCAATTAAAGAAACTCACCTATAAATCACAAAAAAGTATAATTATAGGTATTCTGTTTGTGCAATTTTTTTCTATCTTGTCTACCTAATACTTATATCAATAGAGGTACTTACGCATTTACAAAAATTATTACAAATTACAATTTTAAAAAATAAGCTTTTAAAATGTTGTATCTGTGCTGTTGGCTGCGAGGGAGAGAGAGAGAGAGAGAGAAGAGAATGAGATTATCTGACATGGAGCCATCCCAGAGCGCGCCACTTGATTATGACGGAGTTTCAAAGTCAAAGTCAAATGATTTATTTCGTCATACGAACAAACGGGTCACTTAACGTTTGGAACGAGCTATCGTCTGTAATGTCAAGGAGTACCATCGTTCAGACCATAGATATGAATATACATGTCTATGGTCCAGACCCAACTCCGAGCACAGAGGGCACCGTATCATAAAAATGCATTGTCGCCGGAAAGACATCTATCTAAACCCATGACTGTGCCTATGGGGCACATAATAATTATGATCATCCGTAGGCACTAGGCATTGAACTATTGCGTATTACTAGCTCCACGCGTAGGTTCCCTTGTGCTAAACCACCTCCTTAAACGTAATAGGCATGCGATCATAAATCAATGTAGGTGACTAGCAAATTTTACAAACGTGTAAACAAATAACATCATAAATCAAATATCTATCGGGTGTTAGTTAGAAATCAGTTGAAAATAATTTGTTTTTGCGCGTTTGTATGGGTAATTCAAATCCCGCTCCATGCGTATACTCGGCTTATATCTTTGGTAAATAGTCTAAAAACTTGTATAAAAAATATATAAGTATCTTTGCCATGTTAGAACTGTCGTGTATATTAATCACACCTCAATAAAATTCACATTATGACATGACATGTCAATAGATGGTACCATGTTACGAGGGTTACTAGGGTTGCCAGATGGCAAGACTGAAATATCTGGAAAAAACTTCAAAAAGTCGGGATTTGTCGGGACAAAAAGTTTTGTATTGGAATTGTCGAGACATTTTGTATTTTTTCGGGACTTGTACTTATATTTAGTTGGGACCTGTCTCGACATCATGTGAAATGTTGGGACAATCCAGACGAATCTCGACCATCTGGCAACCCTAGTTACGACGGTGGTCATACCATCGATGACGGAACGGACGGCAGAAACAAAGGTATTACTAGGCGGCAGGCAGTAACTGGCGCGCACGGTAACATCAGAATAAAATATAATAGTCAAGGACGACACCCATCCGACGTGATCTGTGTGCAAACAAACATACAATGCACGTGTGTATTTATTAGTTACACTACATTTTAACTTTACTCGGTTTGTGTTATTATGGTTAATACTGTTAACAGTCTGTCCTGTCTTTCTTCGAGACTAGGATTGCGAAAAGTCCGGAAAATCTAACTAATGACCCGTCGCGCCTTGTCTTATAATGTAAATAGCAGATGAAAGTTGATGAAACCTGATGGTAAATGTTTGTCATCCATGGACATCAGTGACACCACAGGTATTGACGATGTGATGACTGCCAAGAAAAGAGAAGGAAGAAAGAATGGGTTGCTTCACAGCTAATTCAAACAAGAGAGTGGAAGCCTGCTCCCAGGAGAATAATATCAATAATAAATAATAATATTAATGACACAATAACTACACAAAAAACATTGAATAACAATCCTATTTAAGTAAAGCCAAGCAGCACGCCATCTTTTTTCGGCTTTTATGAAAAATCTAGCTAGTGATTTTCACACCGAGTTTTTTTTAACAATTCTCATAAAAAATATAAGGTACCTATGTACCTGATAAACCTCATAAATGTGTCGAGTAATTAAACTGTTCTCGTTACGAAACGGAACTGGTTATACCTTTCTAGAAGTAAGTTATTAATATATCATTAGAATACGTTATTAAAGTATCATTCAACATTTTTAATGTATTATAGATATCAGATCTATGGTATCATCATAATTCATGTACGCAGCGGGAAAACCCCATGGCCATGCGGATTTAACATGCTTTAACTATTAAAAAATGCTTAAAGGATTACGCATGCCTAATCGCCACACCAGGATTCCATAGAATTCCATAAAAATAAAAAACTTTTCATGCAAGAAGTTGCTTTTGGGTTTTTATTACATTGGCGAATAAGTAAATGCTCGTAGCAAGTGTTTCAAGTAAGTCTGCAGTTGGCTATAATGTTGGTAGCAATGAAATAGGATCATTCCAAATAAAAATATTATTTAAAATGCAATGTTTTATAGTATCTCGTAATATACATTTTCATTACCTTTGATGATCGTTACAACTTATAACAACGCTTTCATTAGCTCCTTTTATTTGGTAAATAAGGTTTTTATGCTACCAACATTACAACCAACTGCAGACTTACTTGAAAAGCATTATAGTATAAATTTCCTCGTGGCTGCTGGCAAGCTTGTAGTATTTAATATGTTACCAAACAGCTTAGTAAAATCAACCCGAGTAATTTTCAATTTCAGAACATTTTTTTCCATCGCTGAATTTAATAACTAGGAATTAGGATGCGTTATAAGAGCGACTTAAAATAAAATCTGAGATCACTTCATTAAATACACGATACATAGCGTCATCGTATCATCAATACAAAACCTGTGATTAATTATTTATTGGTTAATTAATAATACATTGTTTCATGATATTAAGAAGTAACGACGAAATTCGATAGTTATTATTATTTCATTATATTAGATTCGACGATATTCATTATTATTCATATTATTCCGGATAACTGTGAATTTTAGTGTGACATTAAAACAACATTTTCTATAGCGAGTTAAAAGGTATGTGTAGGTATTCTGAAATAAGTTAAATTGGGTTGGGTTGGATTACATGAGATGTTAACAAAATTTTAATAGAAATACGGAACCCTAAAAACTACGTGGGATACTTAACGCTATGACATCGTGTACCTATTTAATGAAATGATCTCAGATTTTATTTAAGTCGCTCTTATAACGCATCCTACTTATAAACTTCATCCTACTTATTATTTACACATTTAATTGAATCTTAATTAATTTTATACTACTAATGAAATACCAATTATACAATCATAATATTATTATAGCAAGCATTATTGCACCTGTTGTTTAGTTCAGATAGGTTCATGTTCATAATTATTTTCGATCATAGACCACATGTGCCACAGACCCTACTGTATGAGGTCTGTGGTTTCGATAGATGGGGTTGTTATCGAGTCATACGGCTTAGCTATGAGGTCGTGTACGCCTCATACGCCGCGCCGTAGCAAAAACTCTTTGTTCCTAGTCTAAAATCGATTACACCGAATTGTACCAGATAATTCTCATGCAATCTAGATGGCTCAGTCTTGCTATCACACGACCGTAACACGTCACAATACAATGGTATGCCGTGGGAATCAGCCTACACTAACTAGCAAGGATTTTTTAGATCTGTAGTGCGTTGTGCAATTTTGTTTACATAATCCAATAAAGGTGCTAATGTTAATCTGAATTTTACTAAGAAAAAAATAACCGACTTCAAAATAACTCAAAAACTACTCGTCAGATCTTGCTCAAATTTAAGTGGGACCACACGAAAAGCACCAGCCTTCGATTAAAAATAGAATCATCAAAATCGGTTCACCCAGACGAAAGTTCTGAGGTAACAAACATACAAAATACAGTCTAATTGAATACCTATTTTGAAGTCGGTTAAAAATTTAATATAATAATTATACGCCGTAAATGTTGAGTGGGGTCTTTCTCGTGTCAAAAGAAACATCATAAAATAAAATTATTCAAACTATTGAATTTTCTTTTGTGATAAGTAAGCAGTAACGTAACAAGTTTCTATGTGAGGGTTTTTCTTTCCGCTCAAATAGTTTCTTTTGGAAATCCTTTGAGCTACTTAAATTACCTACCGAATAACCGCAGAGCGGGAAAATAGGAGGATAACAATTAAAACATTAATTTATCGAATGAGATCTACTTTGATTTCGCGGAAAGGAACACGGAATCGCGGTTGAGAGATGTGATTTTATGTGTGATATCATCAGTCATTATTACGAAAAAAATTATATTCATATAGCTGTTTCTGATGCTATGTATATATATGGCGGTTGTCGTTTAGTAAACCTAGACGGTCAGTGCTTTCCAAATGTTAAGAAGCAGCGCAACATTCTAATGTATTCTAATCATGGGCGTAGCCAGGTTTTAGTTTCGGGGGGGGTTCAAGTTGGGGGGGGGGGGGGGTGTTCAAGGAAATACAACGACTAAAAGTACATAAAATAACCCTAAAGAAAATTTTGACTTTATTTTTTCTCACGACGTATGTATTGCCATTTGCCATCTATTATTAGTTTAGTCAAAAAGTTCAAAAACGTGTTTAATAGAAATAAAGCCCCTAAAAATATGTGCGATAGCTCATTCGATTCGGAATGACGTGTAGAAAAATGTTTTTTAAGGGCTTATTAGCACATAAAAATTTCAGTCCTTAACTTTCGGGGGGGGTGTAAACCCCTGAACCCCCCCCCCCCCCCCCCCCCGGCTACGCCCATGATTCTAATGTGTTTTTTAATACTTAAACACTGCGTCAAAGCCGAAAAATAAGAAATAACCAGGAAAAATAACAGTTTAGAAAATGCCTAAAACTAACTAGATTAACGGGAAATTCCATTATAGTCAGTGAGTCAGTAAGTGTATTAAGAAAATAATCTTGCAGAGGTCAAAGTAACAAAATGGCTATATGGCCATATAATTTTGATCAGAATAATATAAGTCGATAATAATTTGATACCTTCGCTATTTCCTGACAAAAGACCTTGTAGTCCGCAGCATACAAACAAAAATATTATGAACACATTCCTGTGCACCATAAATTAAGCGTAAGATTAAACTATTTCAACTCAATCGATATTATAATGTAAAAAAGAGGTAGATATGTCACTAGCGGGCCGACGATGTATGTCAAATGTCAAGCACTTCTGACAACAACAAAAGCATGCGTAGGTATCGTCTTGTATTGACAGAGCGACTACGAGCAGAACGGTCAAATGTCAATTGCCTGTTCTTACGCTTTTCATCGTCCGCGCGCTAGTGACATATCTATCTCTTTTTTACATTAGGTATAATATAATTGGCTTCAACTAGATTTTTTTATGGAAATACCTGACATACGAGCAGTGGAGCGACCGGATGGTGGTCACCGCCACCCACGGCTCAGCAACACCAAGAACACCGATGCATGGCAGGAGGAAGAGAGAATAAAAAAAGTTTGGGAATCACTGCCGCGTGCTTTGTTGCCGATGTCTCCGAGGAAGAACTAAACGAAATAATAGACAGTTACAACAAGTGCGAATCACTTGTCCACAGACCAGTGCTAACAGACAATTAAATTGCTATTATTAACGTATAACGGATCATAAACATTCCTCTGGAAACGTTCCGATCATTAGTGTGACGTCACCGTTCGTGTAATGATTGTTTAATTCTAACCTTTTATTCCTATTAATCGTCAGTTTTCTATCAATAGTTATTATAAAACTAAAACTGCAACGAACGGCTGTTAAGCTACGTTTAAGAGGTGTACCTATACTATACAACTAGCTTCCGCCCGCAGCTTCGCCCAAGTTAATTTCGGTCAATTTACATTAATCCATAATGTATTTAGTACACCTAAACCTTCCTCAGGAATTATACCTATATTGGGGAAAACCATGCAAAAATCCGTTCGATAGTTGTTGAGTTTATCGCGTTCATACAGACAGACAGACAGACAGACAGACAGCCGCGGCCGAGGAATTCATTGAACGATACAAATGGATGTGAAAGTTTGCGAAGATATTTGTATGTTTGTGTTTTCATCGTGCGCTAACCGTTGTACGGATTCAGATGAAACTTGACACACGGAGTCCATATCCAGGACAAAAAAAACAGTTTACATTATATCCCGTTGTGTTACCCTGGGATAATTGGGACGTTTTGGGGTTGTGAGTTCGTTTGAAACCTCTCTCGCGAGCGAAGCCGCAGGCGGAAACTATAAGTTATATTAGTAGCAAATATTTACAATACGTATATAATATATACGTCGCGAAATCGCTGAGCCTGTGTGAGGCAATCATTTAAAAAACTGATCCAAGGTTAATCAGCTGATGTAGAAAGTACATCCAAGATGGCCATGTCTTACTTCATGCCTAAATCCTTTAAGATAAGGCACCAATTTGAGTTACCTATACCAATTTGATTGTGGTCTTGTCCGGAATTGGAAAACGGATAGGCCTATGACACATAATTATTCATGTAAGTACGAAATGACTGTTTTGGTTGTGAAACGATTCTCTCAAGGGTGGGCTATCAAAACAATTCTTTTAGGGGCCTAGCAATGATAAATAATACTTAATATCTCATTAAATGTCAAAATAATTATTTTAAATTTTTCGCGATAGTCCATGTAATTTTGTGTAATGTCTTAATATATATAAATTACGTGTCACGTTGTTTGTCCGCGATGGACTCCTAAACTACTGAACCGATTTTAATCAAATTTGCACACCGTGTGCAGTTTGATCCAACTTGAAAGATAGGATAGCTTACATCTCAAAATAAATAAAAAACTTTTGACAGAACGAAGTCTGTCCGGGCAGCTAGTATAGGTATATAAATTACGTGTCACGTTGTTTGTCCACGATGGACTCCTAAACTACTGAACCGATTTTAATCAAATTTGCACACCGTGTGCAGTTTGATCCAACTTGAAAGATAGGATAGCTTACATCTCAAAAAAGAACACTTTTGACAGAATGAAGTCTGTCCGGGCAGCTAGTTTAACTATAAATACATCAATAACATTTAAAAGGATGTATTCTGGCTGAACTTTCGGCAAATGACCTTTACTCTTTACACCGGTCGCGAACGGTAGGTAATTATAAAGTGTTGCACACTGCATAGAGCACCATGCGGCCATGCACCGTGCAAGTTACCTCACTGATGACCTGTTCACCCAAAATAAATCAAACTACATAGTCTCTGAACATTAATTTAATGGCTGTACATTTACTACCACTTTCATCAATTTTACAGCAGCCTGTGCAATGTTGTCCAAACTACTAATAATCTAAAATAAGGCGCTCAACCCACTGCACCGCTCCCCGTCGCGGTGCGCGGGATGGCAGATTTTAGCATTGTATGCAATTATCTCAATTTATATAGAAATCACGCCTAGCACAACACACTGCCGACGCGGCACCGCGCGGGAAATTGCCCCGCGCGCAGTTGTGTTATCCGTCGCTCTGCGCACCGCGGCGGGACGCGTCTTCAGTGGGTGGAGCGCCCTAACAAAAAATAACCGACTTCAAAATTACTCAAACTACCTGTCAGATCTCGTTCAAAATGTGGGACCGCATGACAAGCACCTGCTTTCGATTAAAACAAGAATCATCAAAATCGGTTCACCCAGTCGAAAGATCTGAGGTAACAAACATTAAAAAAATACAGTCAAATTGAGAACCTCCTCCTTTTTTTGAAGTCTGTTAAAAAACGCAATCATTGAAAAATTATCCGTTACCTCTGTTTATTCATTTCACTTCGCGTTTATTTATTTCACTGCTCCTAGCTCGTATAATACCGGTCATAAAATTTTCAACTGATTAGTTTGATCAATTTGGAATCGGATATTCAAATTCATATTCCAAATCATTATACTTAGTTACTAATATTTTTATTTTAACTCCTAATTAAGTTTATTATTAAAACAAAACCACGAACAAAACCTATTGATTGTAGGAATAATTTTAAACAACTATTGGCCCGATGCAAGAGAAAAGTATTTTTGGTGTTTAACTATCGATGTCTATCGATGAAATTTTATGGGGAGTAAAATCAAACCTTTTCCGTTATACGTTATGCGTTATGTTTGTAAGTCGTAACACAGAATCTAGATGGCGTTGGATGGCTGATCAGTAACAACGCCATCTAATGATAATAATAATCTTGGTAGGTACATCCTATTCTGATGATGTGAAACATCATCATCACCATGGCGTTAAACTTTGATGATCTACTCCACGTTACTCCAATGTGGCTTTATGGATATAATCCATGGCTCATTCATTCTTAGAGTCCTTCACGAAGTGTGACTGGTACCTAGCGATAACAATTGGGGCCGATCGAATTATTTGAAAATTAAGTGCCCTCCAGAACACGGAAGTGCTCGTCATGTTATCGTGACTTAAAGTACCTTCCTAGTGTTTACCTTCTTCACAAACCATGAAACCACGTATGTCAAACACTCATGTTGAGTTGGTTAACTAAACATCGTAGTTCAAATATTTGTTTACTACAAACTGAGTTCATGATCCATTCGGATGTCAATAAGTAAGTATTATTATTATATACCTACTTACATTTTTTAAATAAATTTGTATCTATGTTTTGTGTTAAGTATTTATACGGGGAGGTCCATAATATTGAGTAGAGGTTCTACCACCTACCAGTCTGTCTGAATTACATAAGTGTTCCAAAAACATTTCAGGGAGTCTAGACCCTTTAGAATAAGGAATAAACCCTTTAGAGTTCAATGTTGGTCAGAAATTCAACGATGTCGCCCGTGATATTTGAACGGCATCTGCATGTCCTCTGCCGCTATACGTAATATTATAATGGAGATAAGGCCGTTTGTCTGCAGTTTGTTAGCCAATAAACAATTAAAATACCATAAAAGTAGTTATGTAAATTATATTGCCAAAATTCGCAAGCTCGTTAGAAGAAAGAAAGAAAAATGAAAAATCACGTTTATTTCTCCAAACAAGATACTGCAACAAATCTTTATGTTATTTTAAGTAATTACACTAATAACGCATTGTTTTGTATGTTCCTCCATATAATTTTATTGATACAGCAAAAAGCAAAATAATGGTGGAGAAAAGATGATACACAGCTGGTCCGTTGTTCAGTGTTCACTGTTCAAAAGAATTGCTCTATAAGCATAGTTCCATCATAAGGTTTGTAGTACAAGCCAGAAGGCAATGTTGAGGACTACTATACTTTGCGGCAGATCACCCATGCGTTGGACATACAAGGTCAAGCATACCGGGCGATGTCCAGAAACGCACCAGAAAAGTAGCAATTCGTGAGGATAGGTAATGGATTGTCAAGCATTTCACGATTACCTTAAAGTTACCACGACCGCTCTGCCAATAATAGAATAATTTAGAGGATATCTACAACACAAACCCTTCATCTTGGTCAAAAAGTGTGCCTTGGCCCTATCACGGTCAGCATAAACTTGCATAAATTATAAAGTTATGGTAATAAATAGTTATAGGAAACGACCAAGCTAGTTCTACGAATCCACCGTCTAAGTGAGCTCAGTATTATGAGGTGTGACCACTGACCACGGTACCCCACGCTGGGCCACGCTTCTGGTCAAACAAGATGTTGTGCAAAATGTCACCTTGACTAACATTGGCGTTGCTCAAACCGAACATATTATAGACAATATTTTGCTCTTGACACACATATAACACGTCGTTGTCGGATATGCCGCGCGGCTGTGTGGCTGGCTTGGCCGGCTTGGCCAGCTAGCAGTAGCCCGGTAGCCGCTAGGCGCAGACTGGACAGCATTAGGTAACGCATAACATTGATAATGACCAAATCATCGCGCGTCGAAACCGGCAAAGCTTACAGGAGATACAGTTGTATGTGCCAGTGGAATTATTTAAGAAACATGTAAAATCTCAACTTTTAGGCAAAGGCTATTATACTGTAGTATGATAATGAGTAGGTACATAAATTACAAAGACGCATGGAAATGACCAGATCTGCAACCAGTTCCGTACAGGCTAGTGATACTTTTTTGTAATAAATATACCCGTGGTATTTAGTTTTAAAAGATGGGCTGAGGAGTTTCTTTCGCCTTTTCTTCTCCTCCATGACAAAGCACCTTTGCGAAAAGCTGGTTCATTAAAAAATGACGTGCATAAGTGTATCAATGATACCTACATGAATAAATGATTTTGAATTTGAATTTATGTAATTTTACCCGATTGCGCCAGAAAAAGGGTTGTTTTTCGAGTGTATGTATGTATGCATGCGTGTATGTATGTGTGTATATTGCTTTGGCACGTTCTGAAAAAAATGGCAGATTTTGGCGCCATATTGCCTTCCAAAATTTTTTTTTCTCAAAACCTATCGAGTGGGATATGAAAATATAACTATACCCTGTTTTTTAATTCCGCAAATCAAAATAACGTTTCCTGTGTTGCACGATTTTATTACTTTTTAAATAGCGATGTACCTACCGTAATCGGAAAGATGTTTACGATCTATGATTGTTTTCCGATATTTGTGTTTAAAAAAAATATCAAAATGGTTAATAAAAATAAAAGGCAGATAGTTCTATAGAATATAATTTATTCAGACTCAGAATCCAACTCAGAACTATAAGAATAGCTACCAACTTCTATTATAAAATGTTCGACCATGTTGTCGATGACATGGCCTAAGTTGCACATTTCATTTTCTATTTTAATAACGTGTCTATTTTTATTCGTCTTTAGATAGGTATCTCTACGAAGATTGAAATTCAATTAAAGTATAATAACCTTGGTTGGTTTGGTACTAATCAATATAAACATAGGATGCAATTTTGAATAAAAACTTATGTCGATAAATCTGCAATCATTTTTATTCATATTTATTAATTCAAGTTTAAATTTAATTACAATAAAGTTAACCGTTAATAAAAACAATAAATTTCTTACGATTCAAAGAACCGGAATCCTGAAGCGGCTCTAGCCATAAACAACTGGCGGCAACATTATTTTAGCTTTTGACATTAGCGCCTGTCAAATCGGTTTGCCGAATTAAAAAACGGAGTATACGTATTAAAAATGATTTTTATGTTCATTTCATCATTTTTAATTTTAAGTGACAGTTTAGGATATACATAATGGGGTGCCAGCCAGGTTTACCTCCCCGTGTATCTGTGTGTTGCGGGTCCCCTTTCGGATACGTTCGTGGGGAAGAGCAGCACACGGGTCGGTGCACCCTGGTAACATGGTTAATGATTTCTTTTCGTGGGATATTATTAGTCATGGCGAATGACCTGGCAGGGGTGGATCCTCCGCGTGTCCCTCTGATTAGCAGAGGGCATTGTGGATGGAACATGGGGGTGGGATACCCCGGGGGTGGAGGCAATTCGCCTACAGAGAGGAAGAAAACCTCGTTAAAAAATAACCGAAGAGGGCGGGAACGCTCAATCTGTGGTATTGGGTGTATTGCAATTGTGATATACCCAATACCACAACCTAAGCTCAAGGTCTGGCGCTCGCTGATGGGCTGTATGGCTGTTGGGAGATTCAGTCACTAGGGCGCCAAGGGGGGGAAAGGGAAAACAAAATAAAAATATGAAATATGAATTTGCGACCGGAAAAATTGACTACCCGGGCGGGTCCCGATATCGGGGAATCCCGTGGTGTACCGGACAGCCGGTGCATCGGCCCCATCGTATACGGGAGGGCCAACCGTCGCAACGAAGTAGTAGGAGATGTAGGGAATATGGTTGGAATTGATAGAGAAGAAGGTAATGAAATGGCAGCAGTACATCAGCGCGAGGGGGAAGTAGTAGTGGATAGTGAGATCATGTCGGAGTCTGACGCCAGCATCAAAACAACGGAGTACAGGTCGAGATCTGGATCTGAGGCGTCTGTGCCTGCGTCAGGTCCTGGCCGATTATGGCAGACACCCGGAGCGAAAAGGCCACGCCTTACAGGCGAAGGGGATGGATTATTGTCGGATGACGAAAAGTTGGTAACAATTAAACCAATCAGGGGTAGAGGACGACCGCCTGGATCGAAGAAGAGTGCAGATGCAGGGAAATCCAGGACCCTTAACAAGGACAGAAATGCGGAAGCGCGAGCAGTGGTAGTAGCTCAATATCGTCGAGAGCAAGAGCTTTCCGAAATATCTGACTCGGAGGTTGGGCAGCAGTTAACACATATGACTGCGGCCCAAATAAAACAAAAAGTATTGAACGAAGTGGTGACAATTTCAAACGTGGCTACTACGTCAAATCGTCTTAAAGGAACGTACGTGCGCGATTTGAGAGAAGCTGCAGCCACTATTAGGGAGGCTGTGGAAACTCTCAGCTCACGTTCAGTATCGGAGGAGACACGGCAGCTTCAGGCCGATAATAACAGGCTACAGGCTGAACTGGATGACCTCCGCACTGAACTGGCCAGTCTTAGGTCAAAGTTTGAATCGCAGAAGGAAAATTCGGGAACACCCTCGTTTATAAACAAGGAGCTGTGCTCTATGCCGCAATATCCTCGCCAAGAGGTAAATTCTTCTGCGGAACGAGATGAGTTCTCTCGCTCGATGATGATACAGGTCGGAGAAATGGTAACTGCCCGCCTGGCCTCCATAGAGGATAGACTTCTCCCCGAGAAGCGTGTACGCCCTCCTTTAGCGGCAGATAGAAAAAAGGTTACAACAGCTTCAAAAGCTCTGGTCCCCATGACCGAGGACGTGTCTAGGCCTAGTCAGCCCCTGAAGGATACACAAACTTCTGCCACTGGCTCTTCTTCTAACAGGAATCAGTGGGAGAAAGTTGTTGACAAGAAGAAAAAGAAGAAGGCAAAGGATGGTACTCAAAACAACGAACCATCTTTACCGATGCAAAACACGTCGCATCAACAACCGCAGTCACGGCAGCAAAATAAATTACAGTCAACAAAAGAGACACAGTCCCAGTCACGGACTCAAGCAGGTTTAGGGCAAAAGACTCGAAAACTTCGCCCCCCTCGCTCATCAGCAGTGGTGCTTACACTGCAACCGTTGGCTGAGGAGAAGGGAATGACTTACGCCAAAGTGCTTGCAGAGGCCAAACAGAGAATTTCCTTCTCTGAACTTGGCCTTACTGCAGTGCGTGTGAAGACAGCCGCTACAGGAGGGCGCATTCTGGAGCTACCTGGAGCATCTAGCGGTGAAAAGGCAGATGCTCTCGCACAAAAAATACGAGAAGTCGTTGGCGAAGAACTTCTTAAAGTTTCTAGGCCCGTTAAATGCGTGGATCTGCGTATATCTGGGTTAGACGATTCTGTCACTATTGAGGACGTGGTGACTGCTATCGTACAAATGGGGGGTTGTCCTGCTACCCAGGTGCTGTGCCGCGAGATTACTCGCGACCGGTTTGGGCTTGGAACAGCCTGGCTGCGATGTCCCATTGCAGCAGCTAAGAAGGTGGCTGAACACGGCAGGCTGCTGGTGGGCTGGGTGTCAGCACAAGTCAAAGTACTTGATGAGCGTCCACGGAGATGTTTCCGCTGTTTGGAACAGGGCCATGTGAGAGCGCAATGCACCAATGAGGTAGATCGCAGCAATACTTGTTACCGCTGTGGGCAGGAAGGCCATAAAGCCAGAGGTTGTACTTCTGCACCACACTGCATTGTGTGTGCAGCGGCGGGCAGACCAGCGGGACATAGAGGAGGGGCTAAAGTTTGTATACAGCCTAAAACATCAAGAAATAGACGTCGCAAGGCTGATGATGGCCCCAGGGCCTCCTCGCAGTCTGCACACCCTTGTTCCGAAAATCGGGCGGAGGCGGTACCAATGTCCACAGGATAAATAATGGCCCTAAAATTCATTCAGGCGAATATTAACCATTCCGCTAGGGCACAAGATCTTTTAATACAGAGCATGTCCGAGTGGTCGATACACGTGGCGATAGTGTCCGAGCCATACTACGTCCTGCCGAGGGACGATTGGGCGGGGGACCGGGACGGCTTGGTAGCTTTAATTTCTCGACCTACAGTCAGCGCTCCTCCCTTGGAACAGGTGGTAAAGGGTCATGGATACGTCTCAGCGCTTGTGGGGGATGTGACTGTGGTTGCAACCTACTTTTCACCCAATCGCACCTTAGCTGAGTTTGAACAATTTTTGCTCGAGATTGGAGCTCTGTTAAGACAAACTCGACAAAGCCGGGTGATTGTTGCTGGCGATCTCAACGCTAAGTCAATGGCGTGGGGATCTCCAGTGACAGATGCGCGCGGCGAAGAGCTCGAAGAGTGGGCTGTTCTAACGGGTCTAGTGTTAGTTAATCAGGGGTCAACCCTGACGTGCGTTCGTCAACATGGCGGATCCATTGTTGATGTAACATTTGTCGATGCCGCACTGGCTCACTGTATTCGTGATTGGAAAGTTCTGGAAGATGAGGAAACGCTATCGGATCACCGATATATTCGGTTCGAAGTCACCCCGTTTCTAACTATGTCAAGTGGTTTAAATCGTCCTCAGCGAAACAGTGGTCCCAGATGGTCGCTGAAACGCCTGAATAAAGAAGCCTTGTTGGAGGCGGCTATTGTGCAGTCGTGGGTGCCGGCACCTGAAAGCACGATAGAGGTGGAACACGAGATTAAGTGGCTCGGCGAAGCCATGACACATATTTGTGATGCTGCCATGCCACGGGTCAGTCTCAAACCCCCAAGAAGAGCTGTATACTGGTGGTCCGAAGAAATGGCGCTATTACGCAGATCGTGTGTGGCTGCGAGACGCCAGTATACCAGGTACCGCCGAAGGCGTCGGCGTGAGGATGGTGAAGAGGAGCGTCTCTATACACATTATAGACAGGCTGTAGTAGCGCTTCAGGTGGCCATCAAGACAGCAAAAGAGCTGGCAGAGAAAGAGATGCTAGAGAGCCTGAATGCTGATCCTTGGGGTAGGCCTTATAAAATGGTTGTTGGGAACCCAACCAAACAATTAATTTATATTCTGTGCTATCACAGACGAAATTGTAGTGCCAATGTTGGCAACATTTTTTTTCTCTCTTGCTTCCGGCTGTGCTACCGAGTGTGTGCGAACTGTGTGCCTTCCATGAAAATAAATTACAATAATTCAAGATCTGCAGTTTTCTTCCTCAAACCAGCTACAAAACATGGTCCATCGAGCCTGCGACGTGGAAGAGATCTGGAATTGACAAGAATCTTGAACATAAAGGTAATTGCAAGAATTATCATTCTCGCGTCAAAAGGAGTTTGTGACGCCATTTTATCGAGTTATCGATCAAGCAGATATATCGCGGTGACGCTGCTGTGGTTGGTACTGCGTTGCTGCAGTCGATTCGACCAATCACGGCACGAGTTCAAGCGTCGCCTGCGTAGCGCTAGCCAATGCTAGCTCGCCGTGTCACTACTCACTCGCTCACTTACGACGACAAGCCAGCCGTTCGGTGCGATTCAAGTCAAGTCAAGCAAGAGTCAAGAAAATTTATTACAATTTGCAAGCCAAGCCAAGAAGTTGAACTTAATTAATAAGAAATTATATCGTCGATGTCGGCAAGAACTACGTACCTACGCGTTTCAAAATTTGATTAGATTAATATTGTGCGTCTTCACCCGGACCGGACACGTCACACGCGGTGACCGAATAACCTCACGGACAATGTCAAGCAAGGACGAAGCGAAAGGAGTCTCGTCGGGGAGCCAGACATTGAAGATGGCAGATCCTGTCGCCAGGAGAGGTTACGCAAAAGGCAAATTGACGAAAATGATTAATTCCCTACATGATGAAGAGGCGTTATCACAACTATCAAAGCAGGCGCTTTCAGTCAAGTTGGAGCGTCTTACGTCCCTCTTCGACAGGTACGAGGAACTTTGCATCGAGACAATGGAGGAGCCGTCATCAGAATACGAGGTATGCTACGAGCGGGCCTTGGTAAGGCTACGGGAGCTGATCGCCGGAAAAGAATCCGAGCGGACCCCCGCGCAACATCGCTCGTCAAACAAGTTACCAAGTATCGACATACCCACGTTTAGTGGTAAGTTCAACGAGTACAAGACGTTTATAGGCTTGTTTACATCTTTAATACACAATGATCAATCGTTACAAGACATACAAAAATTATATTATTTGAGGAATTATTTAGTGGGTGAACCACAAACATTGATCAAAAATTTACCATTGGTCGGGGAAAGTTACAATGAGAGTTTGCACATATTAAAAGAACGTTATGACAATAAATTTAGGATTACAAATGAGCACATAAATAATTTGTTAGAATTACAATCTATATCTAAGTCGACTTCTACTAGCATAAGAAATTTTGTATGTAATGTTAGGCAAGAATTAGCTGCATTAAAAAATCTAAATCACCCAGTTGAGATGTGGGACCCAGTAATAGTATGTATTCTGACAAAAAAGCTCGATCCCTACTCCAATAAGGAGTACCAGCTTAGTCGTGCATCTGATAGGGAACCCACTGTTAAAGGTCTTTGCGAATTCTTAGACAAACGGGCCCTAGCCCTGGAGAATGCGGAGCCAGCTGCCCGCGGGCCACTGCAGCAACCGCAGTGTGCTCCGCCTGGGCCACAGCGTGCTCTGCCAGGGCAGCGCTACAAGTCAACTGCGAGCAACGTAGCTACAAGCACCGCCTCTTGCATACTATGTAAGTTGAATCACAAATTATTTAATTGTGTCAAATTTAAAATGATGCATTCTGCTGATCGAATAAAATTTGCAGCAGACAATAATCTATGCAACATTTGTCTTAACAATCATACTAAAAAGTGTAAATTTCACTTTAAGTGTAATATTTGTAAGGCGTCTCACAACAGTCTTCTGCACCCAGAGGGGCAGGTTGCTCCATCTGTAAGCATGGTGTCCAAGGAATCTTCCACACAGGTTTTGCTACCAACGGTGCGAGTCAAACTGATCATGAGCAATGGTACTGAAGTATTTGTGAAGGCACTACTGGATAGTGGCTCACAGAGCTCCTTTACAACAACTGAGCTTGTAAGAGTCCTCGATTTGAAGCCTAGAAAAATAAACACAGGTACAATAGGTATAGGTAACACACACACAAGCATTAATCAGTGTGTTCAGTTGGATGTGTAATCAACAGTGTCGCAGTTCAAAATACCTATAACTTGCTATGTCATTGATCAAATAACATCAAGGCTCCCGCAACAGCAAATCTATAGAAAAGCAATCACAGTGCCTCCCAACATACAGCTGGCTGATCCGCAGTTTGATGTGCCAAGTAATATTCACATTTTATTGGCTGCTGATGTATTTTTCCAGGTGTTGCTGCCTCAGGCTGATCATCTCGGCCATATTGAAGAGCCAGCACCGTTCAGCAGCAGCCAGTCAGCACCAGCAAATAGCCAGCAACCATACTTCTTAAACACAAGGTTTGGTTATGTTGTCGCAGGTACTCTGTCAAACCAATGTCATTATCAACAATTTAAGGTAAATTTATTTTGTAAACAATGTGATTCTGACATCAATAATGCTGTTTCTAATCTTTGGAAGACTGAAAGTGTGCCTGAATTCTTCTCAGAAACTAGTCCTGAGTTTGACCAATGCGAACAAATTTTTCAAAAGTCTGTAGTTTTAAAAGATAAAAAGTTTCAAGTTGCTTTGCCTTTAAAAGTGCCACTAGACAAAGTTAATGAGGCAATAGGCGACTCTTTTAATTTGGCACTGAAAAGATTTTATAATTTAGAAAAAAGATTTAAAAAGGAACCACAGCTGTTTGAACAATATAAAAATTTCATACATCAATATGTGCAGCTGGGTCATGGTTCATATATAAATATTGACAAATACGATCTCACAAAAGACGCTGTCTTCTTCTTACCACACCATGCTGTGATAAGACAAGACAAGAAGACCAATAAGTGTCGAGTCGTATTCGATGGTTCAATGTCAACACAATTAGGTCGTTCTCTTAATGACCTTTTATTAAATGGTAAAGTAGTACAAAATGAACTGTTCGACATATTAATGTTGTTTCGAATAGGTACTCATACATTCAGTACTGACTTAAAAAATATGTTCCGCTCAATTGGTCTCGATCCTGATTATAGATCATTGCAGCTTATCTTGTGGAGGGACACTCCCGAGGAACATATAAAATGTATTGAATTAAATACGGTCACGTATGGTCTAAAATGCTCTACATTTCTAGCTACCCGATGTTTAATGGAGCTAGCGAAACAATATCAAGTTGAGTTTCCTGCTGCATCATTTATTCTCCTTAATCAGGCTTACTGTGATGACATTTTAGTCTCCAGCAGCTCATTAGAGTCCTTGGTTGAAATGAAAAAACAATTAATTCAACTATTGGACCTGGGAGGATTTGAGGCGCACAAATGGGCTTCCAATAATGCAGAGATTTTACAGGATATACCTCTTGAGAAACAGCATTTTGATGAAGTTGATCTTCAAAAACAAAATTATAGTTTAAAAACTTTAGGTGTTTCATATAACACCAGAACAGATACCATAAACATAACCAGTCCTAGTCCTACAGGTAGTATTCCTAACACTAAGCGAGAAGTACTTAGCCATATAGCCAAATTCTATGACCCCTTAGGTCTGGTAGGTCCTATAATAGTGACTGCAAAATTAATTATACAGAAAATATGGGCGGCTAAATTAGGTTGGAATTCTTGTTTGACTGACGAGTTGAAAATGATCTGGTTTGAATTTTATAATGATTTATGTGTCATGAAACCCATACACATAAATAGAAATGTAATGTCTGACAACAACTGCAAGGTACAACTAATAGGGTGTGCAGATGCCGCTGGCTCAGCTGCGTACGGGTGCTGCTTGTATCTGCGAGTGATCGACGAAACAGGTACTGTGAAACAAACTTTACTCTGTTCAAAATCAAAGGTTAATCCTCTGCAGCAAAGGCTTACCGTACCCAGATTAGAGCTCAATGCTGCACTACTATTGGCAAAATTGGTTACGAAGGTTCATTCAATTTTGAGTCTTAAGTTAACTATTAATGATGTACTTTTATATTCCGACTCTCAAGTAGTTTTGTCATGGCTAAAAATAGATATAACCAAGCTTAATGTGTATGTTGCGAACAGAGTAAGGGTTATTTTACAACATACAGGTAAATATATTTGGTCTTATATCAAATCGAGTGACAACCCCGCCGACTGCCTCAGCAGGGGGCTGAAGCCGCATGAGCTGCATGAGCATCCACTATGGTGGTCTGGCCCTAGCTTTCTGCATGACAACACATATCAACTGCCCAAAGGTAATGAATTTGCTATATCTACGGACTTACCTGAAGTAAAGTCTGCTTGCAGTGGCTCCGCATCCTCCAGTGCTATGGTATGCTCCAATTTTAATGCAAATAAGGCTAATGCTGTTCTATGCTTAGATTTTCTTGATAAATACTCTGATCTCCACAAAATGCAGCGAGTTCTTGCTTACATATTGCGTTTTTGTAATAATTTAAAGTCAAATAAAATTAAAAATAATTATTTGCTTACTGAAGAGTTGAATAATGCAATGCTATTGATTGTTAAGTATGAACAACAAAAATACTTTAGTAACGAAATTGACATGTTATTAAATAAGAAACCCTTAAAGGGAAATATTGTATCTTTAAATCCTTTTGTTGATGACAGAGGCATCTTACGCGTAGGTGGGAGGCTGGACCTTGCTACAATTCCATATTCACAAAAGCACCCAGCTATTCTTCCCAATAAGTCTAGAATAACTCAGTTAATTATTCAAACGGAACATGTTAGAAACTTACATGCCGGTCACAAGATTACTTTGTCATCAATAAATCAAAAATTTTGGTTAATTAATGGTGTAAATGAAATTAAGAAAATTATTCATAAGTGTCTTGTATGCTTTAGATTAAAGGCTGAAGCAGCCAAACAGCTAATGGGTTCTTTGCCTCATGATCGGGTAAATAAGTGCAGAGTTTTTGAAAAGGTTGGAATTGATTTTGCCGGGCCTATAGCCATCAAGCAGTCTAGGATTAGAAGTGCTGTGGTTTCAAAAGGTTACATTTGCGTCTTTGTTTGCTTTGTAACTAAGGCAGTTCATCTGGAGCTGACCTCTGATTTAACTACACCTGCCTTTATAGCTTCGCTAAAACGTTTTATTGCAAGAAGGGGTTTGCCTAGTGATATTTATTGCGATAACGCTTCAACATTTAAAGGTGCAAAGAACCAGTTAGTTGAATTATATAAGCTGCAATCCTCTCATGACCACCAACAACAAGTACAATCATATACAGCTCCACAGGGGATACAATTCCATTTCATCCCGAGCTACTCACCGATTTTTGGAGGATTATGGGAGGCTGCAGTCCGATCTACTAAATATCACCTTAAACGTGTTATGTTAAAGGCTTTGCTTACATACGAAGAGTTAAGTACAGTTTTATGTCAAATAGAATCCATATTAAATAGCAGACCGTTAACTCCATTGTCAACAGACATAGACGACTATACTTACCTAACTCCAGGTCATTTCTTGGTAGGTAGGGCTCTAAATAGCTTTCCTGAAAATGATGTAACTAATATACCTGTTAATAGATTAAGGTTCTGGAATGTATGTTGTAATATGTACCAACATTATTGGAAGGTATGGAGTAAAAGTTATCTTAATGTTTTGCAATCTAGACCTAAGTGGAAAACTGCTTTACCTAACATACAAGTTGGTTCTTTGGTAATATTAATAGATAATAATATTCCACCTTTGCACTGGCCAATGGCTAGAGTCATAAATGTATTTCCTGGTCATGACAATAAAGTTAGGGCTGTAGAAGTGAAATTACCAAATGGGAAAACTCATACAAGGTCTATAACTAAAATTTGTTTACTTCCTGTTGACATAAATTAATTTCAATTGTATTCATAAATTCATTATTAATTTGTATTAAATAAAATTTGCTCCAGATTTGACAACTATGTTTAATATTGACAATTTATAATATTGACAATTTATAATAAAAATGTTATTAATAATTTAGAATTAATAATTTCATAACAATGTAAATGTAAAATTTATAAGTAAAATGTAAAATGTTAATTTAACAATATCGACCTACAATAAGTTGCTAATACTTGACAATAGAGGGCACTAGGTTCATATTGTTGACAAGTAAAACAATGTAATTGTTCAATGTAATCTTTATTAACAATTTCAATAATTCTATCAATTACTTCAATTGTATTTCAATTTCTTCTCTTGTTTCAATGTTTGTAAACAATTTAGAAAATGTTTATTTAATTCCAAGTCATAATTATGTAATGTGATGACATGGTTTTCTTTCTATGCTTTTGTGTAAAATTAAATTTTCCCTTGTTGGTGGGAGCATGTTGGGAACCCAACCAAACAATTAATTTATATTCTGTGCTATCACAGACGAAATTGTAGTGCCAATGTTGGCAACATTTTTTTTCTCTCTTGCTTCCGGCTGTGCTACCGAGTGTGTGCGAACTGTGTGCCTTCCATGAAAATAAATTACAATAATTCAAGATCTGCAGTTTTCTTCCTCAAACCAGCTACAAAACAATGGTTAGGGGTAAGTTACGACTCTTTGCCCCTCCATTAACTGAAAGTCTTCAGCCTCAACTATTGGGAACAGTGGTTGAAGCACTGTTTCCAAATAACATTATACATGAACCACCACAAATGGTGCAAACCACGGAGGAAGACTCGCCTGGATGTAATATGCCCGAGGTCACAGAGGGTGAGATAAAGGCGGCATTACTACGTATGAAAGGAAAGAACACAGCTCCTGGTTTGGATGGTATACCCGGTCGTGCTTGGGTTTTGGCTCTGGGTCCACTAGAACCACGAGTAAGAGCGTTGTTTAAAGCATGCTTAGAACAGGGCCGTTTTCCTCGCTCTTGGAAAACGGGAAAAATGGTCCTTGTACGGAAAGCGGGACGTACAACTAACTCACCCTCAGCATATCGTCCAATAGTATTACTGGATGAGGTGAGCAAGCTTTTTGAGCGGGTAGTAGCTGCTCGCATTATTAAACATCTGGAGGAGACAGGACCAAACCTCAGCGAATATCAGTATGGCTTTCGTCGGGGCAGATCCACCATTGATGCAATTTCACGGGTGAGGGCTCTTGCGGAAAGCGCAATGTCACAAGGCGAGATGGTGTTGGCAGTGTCTCTGGACATTGCTAATGCTTTTAACACATTGCCCTGGAGCAGCATTAGGGAGGCGCTGAGGTATCATGAAATGCCTGGCTACCTGAGGCGAATTATAGAGGCCTACCTTGCAGACAGAGCTATTGCATACCCTACTCAAGGCGGGTGGGTACGTCGGGAAATAACGTGCGGTGTTCCGCAGGGCTCTGTCCTAGGACCTCTCCTGTGGAACATCGGGTACGACTGGGTGTTGCGTGGTACTAACTTAAGGGGCGTATTCATAACTTGTTATGCAGACGATACCCTTGTGACGGCTCAAGGCAGTACCTTTAGAGAAGCACGAATGCTGGCGACTGCTGGTGTCGCCGATGTCGTAGCACGGATTAGGCGGCTGGGACTGGAAGTGGCACTCAACAAATCAGAGGCCCTGTGTTTTCACAGGCCAAGAATGGCACCTCCAGCGGATTCGGAGATTATAGTTGGAGGAATATCAATAGCTGTTGAGTCGACGATGAAATACCTGGGACTCGTCCTCGACAGCAGATGGAAGTTCGAGGAACACTTTCGAAGACTAGCTCCAAAACTCATCGGGGCTGCGGGAGCGTTGAGCAGGCTCCTTCCAAATAAGGGTGGCCCGAATGCTAGCTGTCGCCGCCTGTATGCGGGAGTAATACGATCCATGGCCCTGTATGGGGCACCCATATGGGCAAGCTCTTTGAATGTACGTAATCGGGTGCTACTGAGGAGACCTCAAAGAGTTATTGCCGTCAGGGTTGTGAGAGGCTACCGCACAATCTCGTGCGAAGCAGCCTGTGTGTTGGCTGGAACCCCTCCGTGGGATTTAGACGCTGGGGTTCTAGCTAGCATACACCAGAAAAGGACGGATGCTCGATCGAGAGGTGAACATCCTTTGCCTGCGGAAATCGCTGGGTGGCGGCGAACAGCGCAGATCGAACTCCTCCGCCAATGGTGGGAGAGACTCGAGTCACCTAGCGCAGGTCACCTGACCATAGAGGCGATTCGGCCCGTTCTCCGGCAGTGGGTTGAACGGGAGCATGGCGCGCTCACCTTCCACCTTGTGCAGGTCTTGTCGGGGCATGGATGTTTCGGGAAGTACCTGTGCAGGGTGGCAGGAAGGGAGCCTGCTGAGATATGTCACGAATGCGGCTGTGCTATTGATACAGCGCAGCATACGCTTGCTGTATGCCCAAAATGGGCTCAGCAACGTGCTGCACTCGTTATGGCGGTGGGGCAAGACTTGTCGCTGGCAGCCGTAGCTAAGGCTATGGTAAGCAGTGACCAGTGTTGGAACAGCATGGTCTCCTTCTGCGAGGAAGTGATGTCGCAGAAGGAGGCGGCGGAGCGAGCAAGGGAGGATGATGTGAGCTCTCATCCGCTCCGCCGCAGGCGAGTCGGGCGCAGGCGGCTGGCTCACGACCGGCGCTTGCCTCCCTGAGAAGGACCTTCGGATGATGGGTCCGGGGAGCCTGTCATCCGTAGAACATAGGTCCTCGAGGTGGGAGGCGCATCTCTGTGTTCCTGGTGCGTCTCCAAGTGTGTAAGGGACATCTCAGAGTCCCAGAGTGCCAGAGCCCTGGCTTGACAGGCATCGCTGGCTGGGTTGCGGATGTGTGCGAAAGCGTTCCCGGGACCCAGCCGTAAAGCAACGAGATGGAACACCGTGGGGTTTTAGTCGGTGGATAGATCAAGTCCGACATAACCACTGTACTCCCCGTGATACAGTGGTATCCATAAGGATTTCCCCACGAAAAAAAAAAAAAAAAAAAAAAAAAAAAAAAAAAAAAAAAGGATATACATAATAACGATTTAAAGTTGGTTAAACAACCATTCTTCATTTATTCATTCCAACCCATAAAAAATAATAATTAAAAAAAAAACAAAAAACCCGATTGCGTAAAGCTTAAAAAAAAGCCCAATAGTTCAGAATGTTGATAAAAGTAATACTGATCAACTACACCATAGAAGGATGAACAGTCGGGGCCCATTTAAACTTTACAGTGCTGATTGGGAAAAAAAAAAGATTTGACTGGTTGAAGAAGATTTTTGTTTTTTAATTATTATTATTTTTGGATAGTTTAATCGTGTGACGGCCTGATACACTGATACGAGCCACGCGTCCCAGGCGCCCAGGCGGTCGCGGTGTCCCAGAAAAAATAACATCCCAAAACCTTAGTAAATTTTAGTGCGCATGAAAATTTAAAATAGTAATCTATTCCAGTTTTTAGCTAAACTAAAAATTACGAAAATGTATACTGAAAACTGAAACATATTTTTTCATTATTATGGTCGATGCGAGCAAAGCCGTGGAATACACAACTGCATCGACCTCAGAAAAATTACAACAGACAGGTCAGAGTGTGATCCACAAACCATAAATTTATTAATGGCGTAAGTTTTTACTTGCTGACTGCTGTACATTACAACAAGTGAAACTGGCTTTTCCAAAAACGGTGTACAACCATTGTAAAACATGTATTTTCCATCCAATGGCGTTACTTAACTTTTACCACATATTAAGTATTGTGTTGTGAAGATGATGTTGTTGGCCGTGTTCGAATGAAGGTACACTTCTTTTTTAGCGTTCCATAGTCTAAACGGAACCCTTAAAATTTCGTCATGTCCGTCCGTCCATCCGTCCGTCCGCACCATATCGCAGAGACTCTAGTCTAGAGATAACCAATTATAAAGTAATACCAGGTTATACGGGTTACCTCCTCTAAACGTAAAGTCTATAATATAATCTTAATATATATTTATAAATGACGTGACGTTGTTTGTCCGCGATGGACTCACTACTTATCCGATTTTAATCAAATTTGCACACTGTGTGCAGATTGATCCAACTTGAAAGATAGGATAGCTTACATCTAAAAATAAATAAATAAACTTTTGACAGAACGAAGTCTGTCCGGGCAGCTAGTATACGTATATACTTTACAGAAGTTGTAGGTATATACCGTATAAGGATACGATGAATTTAAAAGAAAAACTCTCACGGCCACTTACCACTTAGTATGCAAGTTATGATTATTAGTAAATTAATTTACAACTTCCGAACCCTACATTGCGCTCTGCCCGACACGCACTTGCCCGGTTTTTATGTAAAGAAATAAACGCTTTTACACACTCATAAAATATAGCCGACAATCATCCAGACGCGTCACATCACCGTAACTGCTTAACGTCGCCCATTGACATCAATTCATACACTTCGAAAATGAGATGGTTTTCTCTGTCGAATAAAACTCTCAACGGTTTATGTATAGTGATTTAGGTTCAAAACTCAAGTCCCGCCGCGCCGCTGCGCCCCGTCGAATTATCAGAATAATTTACAAAAATTCTCAACAGTTTCAACATGTAAGGCAAATAATCTGATAGATAACTAGTAAATTTGGTGTAACTTTAATGACAGGTTGAAGGTAACTCTGAAAGCCTTATTTTTTCTCCGGGGCTCGAAAAACAGAATCTCACCTGGCGTAATATTTGAATGTTTGCGTCATACTTTACGAAAATAATTACGATCATTGCAAATAAATTAAGTAACTACCCTTGCTTAATTAATTCACTTAGTAAGTTTAATTGCTGAAATGCAAGCGGACTCTAATTTAGTTTATTCATAGAATAGATAACATAATAAAATGTTAACAATTAAATTGTTACGGGTGGTGTGTTTATTATTTTGGTAATAAACAGCAGACGAGCAGTCAGCAGGCAGCAGGCAGTGCTGAGTGCAGACACCGAAGCGATGGAATCGCCGTCATCGCGGATGCTTACGGAATAATAAATAAGTTTCGGTTATCCGACGTTGCGATTTAAAAGCGTAGAACAATTCACGGTCAATGTTAGGAGGTTTCTCAAACAATTGTTAGGTATGTGTTCAATCAACTGTAAAACCACTAATAACCATAATTATGCGTTTTAAAAAAACATTTCTTTCCCTTCTCTTGTTTCTTTCTCTTGTTCTCCATCAATATACTTAAGTGAAGCAAAAGTCGTGAACTATGTCTGGGGGCTGGTACTTATCGACAAAACGAGTCAGTTATCGGTATAACAAAACTCTTTCTCTTAATTTATATCGGTACGTAAAATGTAAACTTTTTCAGTAACCTTAACGTTGATCAGTAAAAATTTATATTTTCATCTCGTGTAAAGTTGACTTTTTTGAGGTAGATATTATACATAGAGTTACTGAAATTTTTCAAACATTATGATTTGAACTATACATTATACATTGTTGATTTCAAAACGCAGACTTAATTAGGGCGCAGTTCCACATCTACAGGCGTCGCGTGTGATAAAATTAAAATACGTCCAATCAAATACTGCTAAGAAAATTATGCTACTCGATTCGTTTGAAACTATTAACCGTTCATGTCATGTGTTAGAATTATAAATGCTTTATGGATATTTTAATCATAAAATAAGTAGGTATATGTGGGTATGATGTATTAGCACAGTATTATTTTTTGCACTGCAGTTACAATTTATGGCGTTCGTTGCAAATTGCAATGCATTTTGCTGCTGCCTAGCGCAGGTGAGGTAACTTGACAACGCCAAGAAGTTGTGTTGTCTTCAACTTCTATCACCAATCCATTAAATTATGTGTTGCCCTGAAACTTTGTTATTAATACACAATAATGCCGAGCTTCATTTAGTCTGAAGACTTCAATTTTTTTATAGAATGTTGTTTATCCATTTTGTTCAATAAGTAATATCACCGTACACCTAATAATATCGTAAAAAACGCGAATTCCCTAAGCTCTATTAAAATACATATTTTTTTATCTACCTCCTTTTTTAGGTTTTCCATTTTTAGGTTCTAGGTAAACCAAAAATATTTCCAATGTTCATAAAATATGTAAATATGATTTAATAATATTATCTATAGGCTATAAAAAAAATAAACTTACCAAGTAAGAAAAAAAACAAAATTCACTTTTCAAAACAAGCACTGCACATAAGTCACTTAAAAAGTCAGATTAAAAAAATTAGAACATGTTCAAAATTTAAAATATTGAATGAACGATTGATTTCAAGTTCGACGTTCGATTTTCAAAGTGTACTGAGGGACCGGGCGAGCCTCGCGGCCTGTACCAAGTGAATGACAACGATTAAATTATTTCACCTACGATGATGGCCGCTTGCGTAAGTTACGCACGTGTCCCACCGCCGGCGAGGGACTTGTGTGCGTGGCGAGGACTTTAGTATAGCTTGTAGCAGGTAGCACTTACTAAGAATTTTACGGGATATGCCTTTCACTTTATCCTTATTTGGTTGCTTAATTACATATTTCATAGCGATATCAATCATCAATAATGGAAGGTCAAAAAAATATATAAAGTTAACTGAGGATTGTCCTCGTCGAGCAAACAGAACATCATAAATTACAACTGTTCACAACCATCTCACCCTATATCTCACAATACTCTTTGACGTATCCTATTGCTCGAAGCAATTCCACGCAACGCAACTTTACAGAAACGAAACATGATCCTTTCTTGTAACTGGCTTTTTATTTATTTAGTTTAGATTAAAAAATATTTTTGTGGTTACTAAAAAATGGTACAGACAGAAAGATAAAAGTCGATCACTTTAACAATTTTTTTTCCATCAAAAGAATCCTGTAACTTTATTGTTAGATACTACTCAAATAATATCTAAGCGTAAACTTAAGCGAGTAATTAATTGATCGCTATCGCTCCAGGTGGGACGCGCGACTCAATGATTTCCCTTGAAATCATTTCAAAGGAGATCAATTACGATTGTTTTAACTTCCGCCAAGAAGTGTCCGTTGTGTGGACATCAAATGATACCATCACCAGTCACCACCCACCTGACCCTTATCATTGTAACATTTCTTCCGTCAAGAAGGAAACGAGGATATTGTATTTGCTGGTTTAGTTGGTGATCTAAGGATGGTGGGAGCTGGTATGCAGGTATACCCTACCAGTCCTACGGTACCATCATGTGATAGTACCGATGGAATTAGCTTAGTACACACAGGCTAGCAGCTTCACCCGGAGGGACTTAAGTCATAGCCAAGGCCGTCTTTAACCTACTATTTAATTATTAATGTAGCCTGTATTGTACCTTTTTAAAATCTGCATTTAACATACAAGTTTTTAAAATACTGGGGCATACTTGCCCAATACATTTTTTTTTCAACCACCTCGCATCAGTTGTGTCGAAGAAAATCAAAAACAAAAATATCCAAAGTAGATGCTATTTTCTCAGCGTTCCCTAATAATTGCAACAACATTACATACTGATAATTATAAAGCAACTATCTGAGAGCTCTAGGAAAAAAATATATCAAAATATCTCTCAAAATAGCTCATTTGTGGACTCAACAGGAAAAAGTAGGGTAAAGGAGCCGATTTTTCAAAATTTTAAAAGATAGTCAATATCTCGAAAACAGTAACACTTTTACTGAGGTAATTTTTTGATATATCAACCTTCAAACTATCTGCCACCTTCGGTTGATCCACTACTTACGGGACACCCTGTATATCGGTTATCGTTTAGTGATCTGGGGCCCCTATCGATCACGGGGCCCTGGGCACGTGCCCAGAGTGCCCAGTGGGAAAGAGGGGTCTGGTCATAGCCTCGTAGCCTCTCATAGCAGCTGAGATTGGTTTGCACTTCAAATATATGCAATTAGCACTTTATACAAGATGGCTGTTTACAAAGTAAAAGTCATATTCAAAGTCAAAATCATTTATTCATATATTATGTAGTATCATTAGAAAGGTGCTTTGACAAGGAGAAGAAATCCGCAGATATTTTAATGTAATTAAAAGTTACAATGTTCTAAGTTTCTAACCTACGCAGATGTGCAAGAGCTTCTGGGAGCATTGCCCATTAAATACAATATAACAAGCTCTTTCTAAATTACCACATCAATAAGGATTTATTAAATCACTTTTGCAATCACAAGTTTACATTGCTAAATGACATTTACATCGAATGCGTCACAAAATGACATTTCGACATTTATTAATGACTACAAAAACTAATGACAGGCACTTTCACGAATCACGCCATTATATCAGATTAAAAAACAAAAGGGCCATTACTTAAATCACAATAAAATTCGCAAAATCCAAATTATACGTCGAAATAATTCGAGGTAGGTGGCCTAATGTTAAATGTAATGGCATAAAAGGTATCGTGAAATTGACATCAGAGGGTCTGTTCATTTTTTGGCTACTCTCATTAAAAAATCTTTCTGTCATTAAAACTCAGATTAAAGAACAAAAGGCATTAAAAGGTCATTGTTTGTCTGAGACTTTTAGGGCTCCCGACAGGGCCGTCTTTAACCTACTGGAGGCCCTGGGCATATTAGGATAATGGGGCCCTATGACTTTGTCAGAACACTATTTTGTTAGAATAAACAAAGAAAGTAGATAAGCAATCCTCTAGATTTATGCAAAAGTTAATAAGCAAATTGCTATTGTAGTCAGTAATTTAGGTTTTAGGTGCGATTTATTCGAATTAAAAAAGTTTTTCGGTAGTAAATATCGGTTATCGTTTAGTGATCTGGCAGGAACTAGGGGGCCCCTATCGATCACGGGGCCCTGGGCACGTGCCCACAGTGCCCAGTGGGAAAGAGGGGTCTGGCTCCCGAGACGGATTCTTAGGACATCAGAGGTGCCTCGTGAAGTCCCGGAAATTCTTCCCGTTGACCCTCTCCACCACTGAATGTACAATTTGAGGATAAATATTGCCACACCATGGATTACAGGATTACATTTGTCATAATAAAATTATCTCCATCACTTTATGTTCGATTATTACTTAACGACCCTGTAGCCTAGTTGGTAGCGAACCTGCCTGCGAATGGAGGGGTCCCGGGTTCGATTCCCGGCCGGGGCATATATTTATGTGACAGATAAATATTTGTACTCGGGTGCAGGGTGTGATTGTGATGTATTATACGTGTCGTACATGCCATCCGCGACACGGGTAAAAACCTACTGTGGGGGTGTGAGTGTGTAAGCGTTATTATTATTATTATTACTTTTATGACAAGAAAAAACACTGAAAAACGCCTATAGACTCAATTTGGACATGTTTCTGCTTGATTCTCGATGTAATGCGACTATTATGTCTCGGCCGGGAATCGAATTTGGGACTCGACACTCGGCAGGCAAGAACTTGAAGGTGCTTCTCCATTTTGTTGGATTGAGCTCGATACTGTCCAATTATACCCATCCATCGAATCGATAGATGGTGCATTGGCGGCAATCGAATGTAGAGTAGAGTACCTACTCTACATTCGATTGCCGGTCGAGTACCTACTCGACCGAGAGAAATTTCATATTACAACAAAATCAGCTTTGATTAATCAAATTTTGTCCAGGTGGACCGACGACCGAAAGAAGGCAGCGGGTATCCGCTGGATTTAAAAGGCTTCAACACCGGTCAGATCCAGCAGTGGCCCTCTAAAGGCTGACGGATGGATAGACAGATGGAAACAAATTTCTCGCCCTCTTACATACAACGCGTCCCCGCGTTCTTCAATTTTATTTTTGAGTAGACTACCTGTAGTAAAGTAACATCTAAATCAAATAATTAAATAATTAATTAAATAATTTTATATTCTATTCCTATATTCCTGTGGAGTTAAATTAATTAAATAATTTTCTATGGGATATAGGCTTACTATTGTGTCAAATAATCGAATACAATTTAGGTACCCAGATACCCAGACGCATAGAAATTGTATTAAATTAACTTAAGTAACGACAATATAAATCGTTCGGTGTTACCCGATCCATCAATCAATATGTATACGAGTTTCGCAATATCTAAGCGAAAGGATACGAGTGAATGGACACGCCCTATTAAGTTTTATTTTGGTATTAAAAACATAATTAGTTTAAATATAGTTTACTACTGTGGAGAGAACACGATTGATAAAAGGAGGCCAACAATTTCCAGTGGATCTCCAAGTACCTAAGTACTGCAAAATTTGAGTGCTTTAAGTCATACTTACGGTTCGATTTTATAATATAATACCTACCGATATTTTGACCCACGGTGAGAACACGATCCATGAAACTGGGTCGAAATATCGGTGTTATTGTTATGAAATACGAATCGTGAGGACCCGTTGCATTGTATCCGCAATGATATAACTACCTTTAAGTTAATAGTTATTATACTAAATTAAACACTTAAAAATATACTTATCTATCCACGATTACTTCCCTTTTTTATTAAAATACTAGCCGCCCGGACAGACTTCGTTCTGTCAAAAGTTAACAGTAAAAAATATATAAATTTTTCCGAGTTATCACGTTATTTATATCTCAACAATAAACGACGATTACATACAAAAATAAGTTAATATTTAATATTTCTTAACATTATGACTACCGATCCTACTTTCCATTGAAGATTATGAGGTGTCAATCCCGGAAAATTTAACGATTCTGGTGGACAGTTGACGACATCATCTTGATTAGTTGCTCAATCAACTGTATGTGAAATTTGTATGTCTTCAATTCACCGGCAATTTCATTTTGAATTTTGAAGTTTATTTCATCTACATCCGTAATTTTGGCAGCTAATATAGCACGTTCGCTCAGCCACAAATGATCTTTGTAATTTTGAAAGACGTTTGGGACAAAAATATAATGCAGCCAGTCGAATCATTAACAGGGATTTTGCCATTACCAAGGTCAATGTGTTGCTTTGACAATATTTCTCCAGATTGATCATTTTGCTATAGATATTCTTGTTTCAATTTAGTATCTTTACGTATTTCCACAAAATGGAGGACTTTGAACATGCATTGAGTTCATCCGCTGGCGTTGACCGAGGAATCA
The DNA here is from genome assembly GCA_911387775.1 of Thymelicus sylvestris. Taxonomy (NCBI): domain Eukaryota; kingdom Metazoa; phylum Arthropoda; class Insecta; order Lepidoptera; family Hesperiidae; genus Thymelicus; species Thymelicus sylvestris. The sequence continues at coordinate 402,954 of OU426903.1, forward strand.
CTGGTAATGTTTGACGGAAATCTCCTGCTAATAAAGTCATCGCTCCACCAAATCAGTTTCGATTGTTTCGTAGATCTTTCATAGTTCTGCCTAATGCCTCCAAAGACTTTTTATGTGCTATCGTGCATCCATCCCACACTATCAACTTACATTGCTGCAAAACCTTTGCCATTGCTGTGTTCTTCGAAATGTTGTAGATCGAAGTTTCATTGCTTTGAATATTCAATGGAAATTTTAGCACTGTATCGGCTGTTCGACCGCCTTTCAATAACGTGGCTGCAATTCCAGATGAAGATGTTTGATCCCAATGGGAATAATTTTCTAACAGCAGCATACGCTGCTAGCAGTGTTCGGGCAAAATCATCATTCTGACACATACCAAAAAAACTGGTCAAGGTTGTATATAGTAGTTGAATAACTCGTTGTAGTACGTTCTGTGCAGTGAAATATACTCTTTGGCCAATTTCTAAGTTGACTGCTAAATAAACTACAGTGGGGTATTTTTCATGAAGGGGAAGAGAAAAAATGCGCGAAATTGCTTCATTAATACTAACGTAATGGCCCATTTGGTATTGGTTAACTTCATCAACAGAAATCTCAGCACTGACTTCAATCACAGCCATATCACAGCCTTATGTTACATATTTGCAAATGTATTTTATAGATTTTACGGAATGGCAAGATTCAACATTGATGTGCGCCTTGAAAGTCTTTGATAGGATTGGTGAATAAGAAACAATGCAACGATTATCAATTTCGATATTTTGTTGATTTACTTTTACAACTGTTGATCTTCTTTTATCTGCAGTTGATCGGCGACGATATAGCGGTTAGCCATTATTCCCGGTACCTAATTGTTTCTGCTACTAATTCGCGTGGATACCGTTTCGAATATTTACCATCTACCATACATGCTAAAACAAATTTTTATGTGAAAAGAAAAGTATTGTCCGCGCAATTTTTTTTTTGTTTTTTTTTAATATTATAAAAACCTTCCGTGGACTCCAAGGAACATACAAAAAAAATTTTAGCCGAATCGGTCGAGCCGTTCTCGAGTTTAGCGCTTAGCAACATCCATTTTTATATATATAGATTTGTCATCCAGAGCCGGCTTCGAAACATGAAAAATAATAAGTAGGTAACAAAATATTGTTATAAACTGGTTTTTAAGACTTGATCCCAGCCACCGAAGGTTACGTGTCCCCAAACTGCTCAAAGGCTTCTCGTCCGATAATTCGGCATTTCTTTACTCATCGTGACACGCTTTTGCTGTTTACATACGCGTTATTGCGAAAACATTAATAATTGGCGTTTCGTAACTAGCATTGGCGTTCTGTTGCCCAACGAATACTGCCATTTTTAAGGTTTTTTTAAGTTATGCTTTTTAACGCTAGAGGACGCTGCATTAATTTACGCCATCTATCATCGATTAATGATACCAAATGGATTGTTCAATACTCATAAAAACATTAGTATTTTATAATAGATGGCGCTGTATGCACAATACAACTAAATCAAAATATTTAATAATTAATTTCGTTTATAAGAAAGAAATTGGTATTTGTAGTTACTTTACTTTATTCTTTGTATTTAACTGCTTATAAGATGAAGCAACTTCAAATAGCAAACAACTTGTTGTACAATATTTTTACAGACATAGCCCGGCCCGTTATTAGTTGCTTAAATTATATAAAAGATGTCGCTAGTTAACATTAAAATTATTTAACTGAAATTGTAAATAATACGAGTAATGTTGGATTAAACAATTACACACAACATAATTTATTCGTATTCATTCGTGCTTTACATTGTACCTTATAGTTGTATTCAATATCAATGAAGTAAACTTGCCTGCTGGCAGCGCCACCTGTTGTCAAGTAGGCATACTTGACATCAGCTGATTGCGGAAACTAAAAACAACACAAGAACGTATAATTTGCTGAAGTGGTTCAAGGCAAACGAGAGGTTTATTGCCCTATTTATTACTATGATAATGATACTATTTCGAAGTCGTTGAACTTTAAAAATCATGAAGTGCGAGTTCATCTATTCCTACGTTTAAGCCAACTTTCCCTGTAATGTGGGCATGTGGGTCTATTCTATCCCACGTCCCCGGTCAAAAACAAACGAGGCGATAATATTATCGTACTTAAGACCTGCTGGAAGTCGCAGAACTCTTCCTCTCTCACTGGGCTCGAAGTGCATGATGGGAGGGTTGTCGGCGGCGTAGATACTGACCCCTATCCCAAGCCGGCATACTAAAGGGTCGTGAAAGGCGACATAAGCTGGCCCGCATGGTAGTTTCACGTAACAATAATATTATCAATATTATTATTAGGTATGTTTTTTTTTTATGGAAATAGCCGGCAAACGAGCTGACGATCCACCTGATGGTAAGTGGCTATCGTCGCCCATGGACATCAGCAACACCAAAGGCATCACTGATGCGTTGCCGGCCAAGAAAGAGAGAAGAAAAAGAAAGAAAGAACTGGCTCTCAAGCCCCCAGCCGGAACACGACGAGTCGTTTGGCGGCTGACTCATGCTCAAGGGTGGTACCTATCAAGGCGGACCCCATGGAGAAATAATAATAGTAATAATGGTATTAATTAATAATTAAAATCAATATTACTAATATAATCCCTCGAGGGGCCCTACCACCAGCGGGCCGGATTTAGTCGCCTTTTACGACACCCATCCGGCGAGGGATTGGGGTTAGTATTCTAAGCCGCCCCAATACGGCTACTGTGATTAATATTATAAATTATATTTCCATGAAGCCTGCCTGAAATTACCACCCTCTTGCCTGACTCTGTCAAATCCGGCTGGGGGCTCGAGAATTTCTTACCTCTTTTATCTCTTCTTTATTGCTCGGCAATGCGTTGTTGACGCCTATGGTGTTACTGATGTCCACGGACAACGACGACTTACCAGCAGGGGGCACGTCTGCTGACTGCTCGTATACCGCCTCTATACTAATGGGGATCATCAGCGAAGAATTCCAGGTTCACTGTCACTTATCTTAGACTTGGCACAACGGCTATATGACCAGTGACCACCCTGTAGAGTGTAGCCTAGTTGGTAGCGACCCTACCTGTGAAGCGAGGGGTCTCGGGTTCGATTCCCGGCCGGGCAGATATTTATGTGACAGATAAATATTTGTACTCGGGTGCAGGGTGTTATTGTGATGTGTTATGTGTGTCGTCCCTGCCACCCGCAACACAGGTAATAACCTACTGCGAGGTATGAGTGTGTTAGCGTTTTATTTTTTATTTTTATATTGTATCGATAACAATCAGCGACCAGCGACCAGTGTCCAACTGTCCAAGGCAGAGCGTCGGTTGTGACCAGCGCAGAGGGAGTCGCGGTCATGCATGTTACCCTTGACCGTGAAGTTTGTAGCATCGTTGACTTTCATACATTGAACATAATTATTTTATATTGTGTAAAATAATTATGTTATTCCTAAACTTTTTTTTATGGAAATAGCCGGCAAACGAGCTGACGATCCACCTGATGGTAAGTGGCTATCGTCGCCTATGGACATCAGCAACACCAAAGGCATCACCGATGCGTTGCCGGCCAAGAAAGAGAGAAGAAAAAGAAAGAAAGAACTGGCTGTCAAGCCCCCAGCCGGAACTCGACGAGTCGTTTGGCGGCGGACTCATGCTCAAGGGTGGTACCTATCAAGGCGAACCCCATGGAGAAATAATAATAGTAATAATGGTATCTATATATATAAAATTGAAAAGAGATACACTGATTAAACAAAAAATCTCAGAAACTACCGAACCGATTATGATGAAATTTGGCAGGGAGATAGCTTATGCCAAGGAGACGTCAGCTAAGAACGGATTTTTGGAAATTCATCCCCTAAGGGGTAAAAATACGGGATAGAGGTCATTTTCATACAAACCAACTTCGTCAGTTTTAGAGTTATAAATATGATTTTTTTTATCTAAGTTAATAGTAATAAACAAAAGTTAAATTTAACAATTTTTTTTGGAAAATCATCCCTTAAAGGGTTAATTTAATGGATGGTACGTAGTAGGCAACTTCGTCATTTTTGAAGTTAAAAACATGAAAATTTACATATTAGCTCCAGACTAGAAACGAAATTTGTAAGTATTATGGTTTTTTGGAAAATCATCCCCTAAAGGGTTAATTAAGAGTGCGTAAGTTAGTATGGACACTTCGTCAGTTTTGAACTCCCTATACATACAACATCATTGGTTTTGAAGTACGAAGGGCGAAAATTTGTATATAAGCTTATAGTTAGACACAAAAAATAACTGTATCACTGTTTTCTCGAAATTCATCCCCTAAAAATAGGGGTTGGTAGTCAACTACATACAAATCAACTTCGCCAATTTTAGAGTTAAAAATATGAAATTTTTTATGTAAGTTTATAGTAATAAACAAAAGTTAACTTTAACAATTTTTTTCGGAAAATCATCCCTTAAAGGGTTAATTTAGTGAATTTAATTTAGTATGCACCTTCGTCATTTTTAAAGTAAGAAGGGTGAAATTTTGTATATAAGCTTATAGTTAGACACAAAAAATAACTGTATCACTGTTTTCTCGAAATTCATCCCCTAAAAATAGGGGTTGGTAGTCAACTACATACAAATCAACTTCGCCAGTTTTAGAGTTATAAATATGAAATTTTTAATGTAAGTTTATAGTAATAAACAAAAGTTAACTTTAACAATTTTTTTCGGAAAATCATCCCTTAAAGGGTTAATTTACTGGATTTAATTTAGTATGCAACTTCGTCATTTTTAAAGTAAGAAGGGTGAAATTTTGTATATAAGCTTATAGTTAGACACAAAAAATAACTGTATCACTGATTTCTCGAAATTCATCCCCTAAAAATAGGGGTTGGTAGTACAACATACAAATCATATCACAAATCAACTTCGCCAGTTTTAGAGTTATAAAATATATGAATTTTTTTATGTAAGTTTATAGTAATAAACAAAAGTTAACTTAGATTTTATTTTTTTCGGAAAATCATCCCTTAAAGAGTTAATTTAGGGGAATGAACTTAGTAAGCAACTTTGTCATTTTTTAAGTTAAGAATGGACAGGGAGCAGGAGAGGGAGAAGGAGCGGAAGAGGGAGATAGAGAGGGACAGGGAGCGGGAGAGGGAGTGGGAGCGGGACAGAAATCGGGAGAGGGCGCGGGTGTGGGCGGGAGAGGGACTGGGAGCGATAGAGGAAGAGGGAGAGGGATATGAAGTGGGAGAAAGACCTCGAGCGGGAAAGGGAGAGGGATATGTGGTGGGAGAAGGACCTCGAGCGGGACAGGGACAGGGAGTGGGACAGGAAGAGGGAGAGCGAGGGGAGTGAGAGAGAGAGCGGGAGAGTAAAAGGGACAGGGAGCGGGAGAGGAAGAGGGCAAGGGGAGAGAGGGAGATGGAGAGGGAAAAGAAAAAAAGTTAATGTTGTTTACTATTCCAAACCCGCTCCCGGAGGAATAATCTGTGATTGTATCGTAAGTTTCAGTATGTAAATTCCTAAATATAAGTACTTCAATATAAATGAACCTGTTTTTAAATTTTCTTTTGTAAGGGATAATAAATAATAATATGATAAGCATAAATCCGCGTGCGAAGCTGCGGGCAACAGCTAGTTAATTAATAATTATATTGTCGAGGGGTCCTACCACCAGCGGGCCGGATTTAGTCGCCTTTTACGACACCCATCCGGCGTGGGATTGGAGTTAGTATTCTAAGCCGCCCCAATACGGCTGTTTTTGTGACAGCCATAGAACTCTTTGCTTTATAAAAAAAAAAACAAACACTTGAAAGTTGAAGCGCACCATACGTCTCTTGCCACAGAAGAAATAATAGTAGGTACTTTGTCTCTTACGTGATTAGGTCAAATAATTTGATTATTTATCAAACGAACTTGTGATGTTCGATGACAATCATGTGTCAAAGGTTCATTCTTTGCGATTTATTGTTAACACCTCGTAGATGTTCAGTGAAAAAATGTGAAATTAAATTCTTTCAATTTCTAGGAATATGGTTTTAGTGGCTTCACCCCAGACACATAATATACAATAGGCAATAAATGACTGTGCTAATGCTTCGTATATTCTGATTAAAAATCCTTTATCAGCTATTTGTCTGAGAAAGTTAAAAATAATAACAAAAATTTACAAAATAAAGTTAACGTTGTAAGCGTTGTAAATAAAGTTAAAGTAATTTAATTTTCTTTACAATCTTAATAGCTTCTCCAATATTGTAAGCCAATATTAGGTATACCTGTTCAAAATATGTTGAACGGTTGCGTTACAATATGGTATGTGCAGACATGTTTTAGGGAAAACCTGCAATAAAGCAGTTTGCAAACACTATTAACTTGATTAACTCCAGCTGATGTAGGAAACGCTTCGCAGTTCGCAGGGCGGTGAAAGTCGGCTGTGCTTCACTACGCGCAGTGTTGGCCGCGTTGTCGATAAAATAACTATCGATATGTTAGTGACTTTGTTTTAAATATTTTTTAACTGGCCAGTGATACCTAAATCTACTTATCTATTATATTAATATAAGCATTTTTACACACAATTTATTATGAAAATTTTTGGTCATTAATGAGATTAATGAGAAAGTTTTTTTCTCATTTTAGGGTTCCGAAGTAAAATCGGAACCCTTATAGTTTCGTCATATCCGTCCGTCTGTCCATCCGTCTGTCCGTATGTGTTCTGAAGGACTAAAATAGATTTGTCAGATTATCTCCTTTTCTTTGTTTTCTCAAATTAATGATTGCACTACATCATTGTGATCCTGTGCGTTATCATAATTTTATCGATATAAAAAACATCAACATATTGACATCCCTAGCGAACCGGTTAGCGTTATGACCGGCGCCGCGGCGTGTGTTGCATAACTCGCGTCACAGTGGAACTGTGTCATCGGATCACGCCGCTGTGATATTACTAAAACTGATTAGGAAACACCAGTTTAGTTAGGAAACGGTGGATTAGCTAACGGATCCATTGGCTGGCGTCTTGGACAGGATTTGTTAAACTAACATCGCCAGGTGGCTCGGTGTGTCAGGTGGCCTTATGGGAAGAGGCGCCGACGTATCAATGTCCAAAACTTGTGTAAGTTAGCCGGCAAATGTCGTATACCTATCCTGTTCGTGATGCATCCTGGTACACCACCTTTCTTCTAGTTTAGCCGATTCTCTTTTCTTCATCTTCATTTTGTCCTGGCAGGCGACTGCAGTGGTGTCTTACTGCTGCCAATGTCCACGGGCAATGCCCACTTATCATTGGTGATTCAACTGCTCGATTGTCAGCCATTACAGCTACATAAAAAAAGATCTCGGAGCTCCGTATGCTGTGGTGTGGATAGCTTTCAAGACGGTCTTAATAGGTTGAAGTTCCACATAACTTGAAACTCTATCACTAATGTATTTCAAAGGTTTACGACATAACGGTCCTTATCATTATTATTAAGTGACATTCCTACCTTCTACATACCACTTTAAAAGTCACATTTATGTTGATGCTATACCATAATAAAATTATTTATTAGTATGGCTGCAGGTGCTGCAGCTTAACTAGTTTTAACTGTAAAACAAGTATGAAATAGCCCTTGACTGATGCAGTTGTCCCCTCGCTTGTTAGTTGTCACATCTACGAGTAAGTCTAACGCTGTGGAGCCAATGAACTCGGCTCTGACGATCGCCTACGGATCTGTATCGGTCGAACGGTCGCCGGTCGTTCACAAACGATAAGGTTGTTACATCCAAACAATATGTCATAACCAAGAGGAGTCTCTACTCCTACTGGTCCTTTGACCAGTAATGGTTTTAAAAACTTTGATTTAACTTAAATTGTTAGTAGCTATGTAACGGGCAAACCTTGCAGTTGCATACAATGTAGACAATGCTTTTTTGTGATAAGCATGACCCTTCACCATTCACTCTCATCTTCAATGAATCAGGTAATCTGCATATTATATTCGTATTCCAGCGTCTTAGCTCAAACACTTTGTTGGGCGTTGAAAAACATTTAGACCGAACTCCTCTTTTTATAATTAACATATAAAGATTTCACCATAATAACTTACAAATCTGGACTACAGCCCATGTAAACTTACCCTTAGAGGCTGAATTTCACATTTCAAAAACCTACCGTCAAAATCTCGTGTTTCTAGCTATGGTTGCTTCGTCTCTGCATTACTAAATCACGCGATAAATTGAAAATAATACAAGTGAAGTAGCTAGTGTAGTGATTAAATACTTATAACTTTATACATGAGGCATTGTCGGTGTCACCTTTCAAAGTGTGCAGTAACACAACCAACTTTCAGAGTGTGTAGAGTAGGTAACACAATAACTGAAAGTAGACTAGGGCAGCGTGGCAGCGTGGCTAGTGACAGACATAGCTAAGCCTATTGACTCTAATCGGAGAATGTGCGTGTCACTAGCTGGGCCACACAGATCTATGGGCACACAGGTACACACACGCACAGATTAATTTACAACTATATGTACATCGATGTACGTAATTAACATAATAGGCTTTTGCCTTATAAATACGGAGACCGCGCTTCGATGTGGTACCTGAAGATGCATCACGTGACATTGGATGAATATCTTCGACCAATTATAGGCCTGAATGACGTTGGCTGATAGCCACTTGTAGAGTGTCGGTGTGTAACTTCGACCAATGGCAGGGCGCAAATATTCATCCAGTGTCATGTGATCCGTCTCCAGGTACCTTTTTGAAGCATATGTATTCTCAAGAAGCTTCTTGATTACTTCTCTTCCTATTCGTATTGCGATACCTAAAGTAACCTACTGCGCTACCCCGCTACGCAAGAATGGTCATTATAACTGAACGTGAACTGAAATTTGTAAATTGCTTTTCAACAAAATATATATTCCTATAATTTGGCTTAAAACGGCGAAAGCACCACTGACGCGTTGCCAGCTGAAGTAGAAGCGTGGAACCAGTATTAATCCTGGCTCTCACTGCGACCCAAACACGTAAACTGGGTCCATTTTCCAGAAAATCCACCCTGGATCCACATACAGTAAGGTTGATCCTGTATAGTTAGTCCTGTACAAGTGCGTCTTTCCCAACTGCGCCGCCCGAGCGCACGGCGCGAGGTCTGTACGCGCACGCGCATGTTTCACAATGGCAACACGTCAATTTTCCTCCTTTTCACGGATTCCGATCGCAGCGACCTCTTTACAATAACACAATATTGTATGCTGTCATAAATTCATAATTTACTATCACTATCACTGGTTAGTTATCTATAACTATTCGGTGCCATCCATGCATACTTTACTCAAGCTTTTTGCAGATTTTGTTATGATTATAGGTAGGTACTTCTTAGTTTCTTCTTCTTCTTTTTAGTTCTCTCTGGCAACCCAAGTTCTAATACGTACTTACACTGACTGAGATTAGTAGGTTTCTACTGGTTCATCAAGTACTATCTACAAGCTACAAAATAGCTAAACCTACTAATAGCATAAGCTTTATAATGAGATATAGATTTCAAACTGCTCAAGCTGACTTTTTCAGAGCTGCGTTATTTTCTAGTTGAATGCCATCAAGCTCCGAATAGGGAAGTCAATAATCTCCAATTCAAAATTGTCGCTTACTTATAAAATTAAAAAGTATAGTTAAAGAAAAAAAAATATGAATTAAAAAATAAATAAAAGTTAAATAAATTAATTACTTACTTACATTTTTCTTCAATACTTTTGAAACAACAGTTTTGTATAAGAGGTCATTGACTTCCCTATTTAGAGTTTAATGACACTAAAAGCTGCACCACGATAACGAGACGCACGCGTAAGCTACCCATTTTATGCTACCTACAGATTTTTTTTTCTCACGCTAAAGTCTGGTTTATACGTATTAATTAGTTAAGTAGATAACTAATTTTTATTATACGTGAATAATGTTTAGTGCGCGTCTAAACGTACATACTAAAGTAAAGCTCTTTATAGTCAAAATTATCTAAGATGCCCATAATGACACCTTCAATTTATTAATACGAACTATCTTTGTAGGGGCGTCTTTGAGCGAAATGGAATAATCATTGACTTGACATGAATAGTTCGATACTTACGGACAAAGGATTTTGCCAAAAGTTAAAAATTCCTACTTATTTTCATTGGCGTTGATTATAAATCATATTAAACGTTATCATCTAGTAAATATCCCATCACATCATAATTAATGCAAAATTTAATAAAAATATATGACGTCGAAACAATGTCATATGAAGAGGCCTAAACTTGAACTGGCGTGAAGTGATGTGACGGCTTGAAACCGTTTATAAAACCAGTCTTAATCAATACATTACTATAATCGAAATTTAAAAATGAAAATTGATTAATTTAATTACATTGTTAAAAATTATTTACTTGCATTTGAATTTAAAATTAGGTACCCAAGAATACCACGACAAATTGGATGCTAACAAAGGACATTTTCCATTATGTATCAGCAAATACCCAGAATGTGTGGGAAAATTATAGTATGTATAATGCTCGAGTTTCTTACTTTAGTTTAAAAGTGTATATTTTTGGGGTTCCGTACTAAATAACACGGAACCCTTACCTATATGTTTGCCATGTCTGTCCGTCTGTCCGCGGCATTGCTTACAAACTAATAATATTAGAAAGCTGAAATTTGGTATCGATCAATGTAAGTATTTATATTATTTACGTTAAGATAATGGTAGAACAAAATTGGAGAAATTTTAGGTTCCTCCCCTATAAGTGAAGTGGGTAAACCAGTGTATTTAATCTGTCGTCAATTAATAAAATTCATTAATCTCATCAAATATAATAATTTGCATTTATTGAATGTGGATTTGACTTTTTTATACAAAATTATAATTTCATAGATGTTTTGAGAGTTCATAAGAGTAGCTGAAAGGTAGATAAATGTATATTCATATTGTGGTAACCCCAAAATTACGCACACGTGGTAAGCGGTTGGCCATTTCTATGCTTCACTCTCGATTACACAAGGTTACGTCCGTCTTTTTTTTAGGTCCGTGTGTTAAATATAATAAAATAAAATAAACTCGACTGGCAAAGTGACTGCCAGAGCCGTGTAAAGTTCATGGAGCCGACGGCGCTGGGCTGGTTGACTGAACTCAACCAACTGGACAGTGGACGGGCCAAATGTCATTTGAGGACTGCCGGGGTCACCAATCACCATTCACCAGGTTCAGTCATGGGCAGGGGTTCCGCGTTCATTTCTACTTTAGCAACAGTCTAGGTGCAAGTATCATAACATTCAAATTTATCTAAAGTTTTGTAGCGAACTCTGTTTTATGTATATAAAGCAGAAGGGGTATTCTACGGTGTTGGTTATGAAATAATATTCCTTTTACTTTGCTCCATGATATTATATTTCCAGTTCTTCTAACGTTCACATCAATACTTCCAAGTACTTCAACACTACGTGATCATCCGTTCTATCTTATTGACAATTTTATTCCTTCCTCTAAATATGACATGTCGTTTCTTATATGCCAACCTCTGCATCGGACAAGCGTTGTAGAATAAAGAGGTCCGTCCCTGGACCTTCACTGGAGATTCGTGGCCTCACCGACATATACGGTAAGGTCATGTTGTCTCCTAAAGGGGGCGGTATGTAGTTAAGAATTCTGAATGTGAATTCAATCATGGACCATTCACCGTCGTCTAACAGACAGGGTGGCGCCGGCGCCGGCGGACATTTGATATTAATCGTTGTGCAAGGTAGGTAGGTAGTTAGTTCAGTAAAGTCTAAATATAGCGTTAGTTCTGCTCGGGTTATCTGTTCCATGTAACAAGTGCTTCTTCAATCTCTGATGTGGATTAAAATTTTACCATCACAAACTTAACTATTCCACTTTTGAAGTTATACTTCTTTAGGCGCGTTATGAAATAAATGGAAAAAATGATGAGAGTGAAATTTTAGAGGGTTAAATATTTATTTAATTATGCCAAACATATAACTTCTCATGCGCGTACAAAAGTACACGCATCCTTTTTTATAGCCTGAATATATAAATAAAGCCGATAAAGCAGGCGGGCCGTCTGATAAAAGACGTTTAATCAATATGGGTTAGTAGGTACATTAACAGTTTAGCTCCTTTTTGAAATCCAGAAAATCCTCTTTGATTGAATGGTGGACTTTGTAAATATTCTTACTGAATTCCTATATAAATTAACGAACACGCGAGGGCTGCATCCCCGAAAGCAGCTAAAAGGTGTTATTCGTTTTAAACTCATTAAATAATTGTAGTATTATATTATGATCACTGTATGCTTTCCGGGAAAAAAAAATCCGTAGTCAGTGACTAAATGCCGTCAGCCCTACCCTGGGAGTCAAACCCAGAACCACCACTGCCAACTGAGCTACGGGGTCGCCACTCGTCAACGTTATCTTTGTAACAACAATTTAATAAAAGCTAAACTAACGTTCATGTCACAGGAATATAAATTGATAGTAGGTTGGGTTGGTACCGGATTTCTTAATTTTATCATAATTATGTATAAATAATTATAATTTAAATTTTACTAACAAAAAATAACTGACTTCAAAGTTACTCAAAAACTACTTGTCAGATCTCGTTCAAATTTTTGTGGGATCACATGACAAGCACCTGCTTTCGATTAAAAAAAGAATCATCGAAATCGGTTGGCGTGATATCGAGTTATTCGTCCATTTATCGCGCACATACTTAATACAAATTTAAGACTTATATGGTTTTTATCATGGATGCCATTGTCAGATCTCAATAAAATTTAAAAGCCACCAGCTTTCGATTAAAAAAAGAATCATCAAAGTCAGTTTGCCCAGTCCAAAGTTCTGAGGTAACAAACATAAAAAAAGCAGTCGAATTGAGAACCTCCTCCTTTTTTTGAAGTCGGTTAAAAATAATAAAGATTTTTCAAATTCTCCACGCACAGATCCGTACAACAATTAGCGCGGGATTCAACCCCAAACATCCAAACTACTTCACTAACTTTTAAGATTGCAAAAAGCATATTTTTAACAATGGCCAGTATCCAGTACACCTAATGTTTGTGCACACCGTATCAACAGTCATATTGACTCATAAAGCATAACATACATATAATAATGTTGGTAATTACGCAAGATGGAGTCTATTACGCGGTTGCAACGAGTCCGATAGATTTTCTCTTTTGCCGCTCGGGCATTCGGACATTCAGGCAAAACGGACATGCCATCTGGGTCATTCGGCCGGACGTTCCAAAAGTTCAAGGATGTTTAAAGTAAGTTTTGGAGACCGATACATTCATGCAATCCGTTTGTCTGTTACATCTTACTATTTTTTGATGCAGCGCCGTACTGAGCTTGAAATACTAACTTCAATCCCATTGCGGCACAGGCTGCACAGGTACTAGGCGTAATATTATAAGTGGTATTATATTCCTGGCTAGCTCAGGGAGTGGCCCTTGGCTTGAGTCAGCCGTCAAAAGGCTCGTGTTCCGGCTGGGAGGGAGCTTGGGGGCCAATTCTTTCTTTCTCTCTCTTCTTTGGTTGGCAAAGGATGCCTTTGATGTAACTGATGTTATGAGCATCGGTGGCCACCTGACCACTTACCATCAGGTGAATCTTCAGCTAATTTGTCGATTACTTACATAATAATTCTTGACAAAAAATAACCGACTTCAAAATAACTCAAAAACTACTTGTTAGATCTCGCTCAAAAGTGGGACACATGACAAGCACCAGCTTTCGATTAAAAAAGAATCATCAAAGTCGGTTCACCCAGTCGAAAATTCTGAAGTGACAAACATAAAAAAAATACAATCGAATTGAATACCTCCTCGTTTTTTGAAGTCGGTTATAAAACCATTGGAGGGGACCCGCCGTTCAGGATACTTGAGTATTGAGTAGTTTTTATCGCTTCATGCTTCATCGTTAATTTATTAATGGTATGCTAAACAAATGTACCTTCTTTGTATCTATAATGTGTAAACAAAAAGTAGGTAAGAAAGCATGAATAATCTAGTTAACGCAATGGTTTCTTTAAGTCACTGTGTCTCAACCTTTCCAAGCTTAGAGCCGCAACTGGTGACACGTTAAATAACATCTGCGATCCTACTGCTTACTACCTCACTACTAAATTATAGTCATAGATTATAGTAATTGTTCATTGATTTATGTACTATAGGGCGGCGCAAAACAAAAGTCATGACTCATCCCTATCGAAAGATGATATAATTTTTGCAAATGGCAATAGGTAAATGTTAATTCTGCTATGAGATTTCTGAAGTAATTTTAAACATAATTTACTTATACTTAATGTTATTCTCTTTCTATCCCTGTGTGTGTGTGTGTGTGTGAGAGATAGAGAGAGAGAGAGAGAGAATTTAATTTTAAATTGATTAAGCACCCGTAGATCATTTTTTTAGTATCTTTCGCTCTTTTTTAATAATACATAAGAATTTATTTCATCATCTTGTGACTTACGCGGTATAATTCAGTTTCCCATTTGAGAAACGATGAGTTAAAACTATAAGGAATGCAGTATTGTAATGTCACTCCATATGGGACTGCTACAGAGTTACTTTTTGCCGCTTTAACTACATACGAGTAGAACGCTCCGACAGCTCTAGCGAGTAGCGACTACCGGACAAGGTCTAGTGTCCGTTGCAACAATAAAGAAAATATCTTTCCAGTAAATAGCTTTATCAGGTCTGTCTAGCTTTCTAGGCTCAAATAGAAAACTGTTAGGTACCCCTTTATCAGAGCCGTCTTGTCCATGAATTGTCAAAAAAGATTAAATTATATTGTTATTATTGTTAAACTAGCTGTTGCCCGCAGCTTCGCATACGGAAATTATGTTTTACCTTATTTGTACCTCTTGTAGAAGAAAATTTAAAAAAGAGCGGCCAAGTGCGAGTCGGACTCGTCCATAAAGGGTTCCGTAGCAGCAAGTAACATAATATAAAAGTTCTTGAAGTTCGTTGTAACTTTGATCAATGTTTTTTGCGGTTTACGATTATTGACGTATTAAAAAAACTACTTAGTTACTAGATCTCATTCAAACCAATTTTCGTTGGAAGTTTGCTTAGTAATGTACATCATATATTTTTTTCAGTTTTATCATTCCCTTATTTTAGAAGTTACGGGGGGGGGGGGGGGGGGACACACATTTTACCACTTTGAAAAAATTTTTTTTTAGAAAAAAATTATATTCGAAACCTCGATATCATTTTTGAAGACCTATTCATAGATACCCCACACGTATGGGTTTGATGAACAAAACATTTTTAAGTTTCAGTTCTATGTATGGGGAACCCCCAAAATTTATTGTTTTTTGTGTGAAAATCTTAATGCGGTTCACAGAATACATCTACTTACCAAATTTCAATGGTATAGCTCTTATAGTTTCGGAAAAAAGTGGCTGTGACATACGGACGGACAGACAGACAGACAGACAGACAGACGGACAGACATGACGAATCCATAAGGGTTCCGTTTTTTGCCATTCGGCTACGGAACCCTAAAAACGGTGAATTTATATTGAAGTACTTATATTTAGTACTCGTATTTTATATACTGAAACCCACGATAAAATCAGAAAGGATTCCTCCTTCCTCAATTTTTCAAGGAAGGATTCCTCCTTCCTTGAAAAATAAGCAATATTCACATTAATTTGTATTTTTTTCTTTTTTTATTGCAAATTTTAAAAACTGAAAAATATGTGTTTCATAAATTTAAGCAAGGAACATTTGATGCAAATTTGAAGCAAATCGGTTGATGTTTTAAAAATATTCCATACAATTTTTCATCCCGTTTCCCAGGGAAATCTTTCAATTTTCCGGGATAAAAAGTATCCTAAAATATGACCTGGAGTATTAGTAACAACTTTACCAATTTTCATCAAAATCCGTTCAAGGGTTTTCATGTGATGCCCGGACAGACAAACAGACAGACAGATAGACAATAATTCTAAAAAAAATATTTTTGTGCTCTAACACCTTATTGAAGTGCCCCCTAATCAAAATTTAAAAAAAATATGCACTGTACATACAGTAAATTTGCCCTTTGAGTTTTACTAACCAAAATTAGCATTTTAAAGCAAAATATTTCGCAAACGGACGCCTAATTCCAAAAATGGTCTTAGATGACCCATAATATTCTTGGAAGACCTTTTCAACGATACCCCACACTATAGGGTACGCGACGAATGAAAAATTCATCCTCACGTTACCTGTAGGGGAGGAAAAAAATGTTTTTCAATATTTTATTCTACGATTCTGGAGTTTTATAAATATGTATATTCCATGCCAAATTACAGCTTTCTAGCACTAAGGTTCTCGGCGCTTTGTGCTTCGGACGGACGGACGGACGGACGGACGGACGGACAGACGGACAGACGGACAGACGGACAGACGGACAGACGGACAGACGGACAGACGGACAGACGGGCGGATGGACATGACGAAACTATAAGGGTTACGATTTTATTTTGGAACCCTAAAATTTAGGAATCATTTCCTAACTAAAGGGCTACCGTAGAGGCTTAATAAAATCTGAGTGACTACAAAAATAAACTTCGTTTTAGTTGTCTTAAGTTACAAGTTAACAGGTGGTTTATTTTATTGTGTGGACACGACACAACTACCACCATGAAAATCCTATAGAATATGTTGATTGATGTGAGACTACTGTACTATAGTAATTTTAGTAGAGATACATAATAATTAAGGATATTTTACACTTGTAGTGCTAAATGTACAAAGAAAACGTATGTTACTTTTCTGTAAACAACGAGTAAGTATTACTAGTTTACAGGTTAGGTTAGGTTAAGTTAGGGAAATCCTGAAAAAAGTAGAGTATACCGCGCGCCCAGCCTAGTTTTATTATTCACGCAAAAACACAATTGCCTTGTTAGGTTACACGCATGTTCCGAACCTGCCATTGCGTATCAGCTGACCACACACGGTGGCGAACTGTGGACTGACTCGAGCGGACGACGCGACGCTATGAGAATGGGAAGCGTTGTCAGTCAAAAAGTAAGTTCTTATGATTGTAGTATGCGGCAACAATATCAGTATTCGATCTTTGCTAGTTTTGCGTTATTTGCATGCTAACAGTTATAGTTACTGGTATAAATCTGTTGTACCTACGTTGGTAAAGTTTATTACATCACTAAAAAATTACATTAAACAGATAAATTTAGTTTGATCGTTTTTGGTTTCATTTATTTAATTATGGAAAGAAACATACACTTGTTAAATGTAATAATCTGAGAACTTAATTAAGTGACTATTCAACATTATTTTTAAACTCCGTATGAAAATTCAGCTCAGGGGCGAAATTTCAAAAATTAAATTAATTGTAATTAATACAATAATGATATCTGAGCTGACAATAAAGTTATGGTCGAACTCTACGTTAAAAAATCATAAAAAATAAAGAGGTTAAAACGAAATGAAATGAAATAACGTTTTTATCATTGAATAAAATAAATAAAGATCTTAATTGTCAGTAAAGCACCTTAAAAAGGGTTTTGCAATAGGTTCAAACCAATATCTGGGCCCTATCATTGGTCGAAATTACAGACCTTAGTCGTAGGTCTTAGGGTCTTAAAGTCAACGTCAATCAGGCTTATGATTGGTCGAAATTGTGGTTCATTCAATGTCACGTGATTCGTCTTCAGGTTCCTTTTCGAAGTTCTTGGGATAACACAACTGATGACCAATCGAGCCTCCGAGGCGCGGCGTGCCCGCGCCAGCTAGCCGCCCGTGTGTTTCCGCGGCGTTACAGGGGCGGTTACGTGTTACTCGGACCTCAGTGAAAGCCAGACCGTCACGGCGGCCGGTTCACGGAACGGCAAAGATGTTTGCTTAATCAGTCTATTAACTTTATAAATAAATCCTATAGTGCGGCGGAGGAGTTTCCCAATATTTACTGTAAGTTTTTTTTCTTAGATTTTTTTTACTAATTTTTAACTTTAAAATAAAAAAATAAGTGATCTTACATATTTTTTGGATTGATGTGTTGTATTTTTTTTTTGTTAATAATGTAATTAAGAATAATCTAAATTTTACGAAAAAATAACCGACGTCTAAAAACTAACCTTACCAAACTTGTCAAAATCAACAATTATGAAATCAATGATAGACTATTCTGACACTATTGTAATAGCAGACTTGGGGCCCAGGTATCTAAATCGGCATGTCTCTACCATAATATAATATTTAAGGATTTTTTCCAATTCCGCCTCGATCCAATCATTACAAAAATATGGAAAACATACGGGACCAATCTGGAAGCATACCTTTTCTAATAAAAAAATAATCTTTCAAGTCAGTAGATTTAGAAAATTTAAAAAAAATTGCGGCGAAGTGAAGTTAAAATCTTTTTTGAAGTTTCCTAAAAATATTATACTAATAGCAACGTATGTGTGCTTTAATTAAAGAGTAGTAAATTAACTACACGATATTCATTTAAAATAATTTAAGCTCAAAACGCAGACGACGCGACGTAGGACGAATTTGGGTAAAGTTCTATTCCATTTATTTTTTGCGAATAAAACATATATTGTAATAGATTGATATTATTTGGTAAATTAATCAAATATTCCTCGTGCACAACAAATGTAAATGTGTGTGTGTGTGTGTGTGTGTGTGTTTGTTTGTTTGTGTGTATGTTTGTGTTTGTGTATGTGTATCAATGTATGTGTAACGCATAAACATTTAACTTTTATGTAAGACTAGCTGTTGCCCGCGGCTTCGCACGCGGATTTTATGCTTATTTATCATATTTGTACGCCTTACAGAAGAAAATTTAAAAACAGGTTCATTTACATATATTGAAGTACTTATATTTAGGAATTTAGATACTGAAACCTACGTGTATACTACGAATAAGTTAAAGGGTTTTCATGTGATGCCCGGACAGACAAACAGATAGACAGGCAGACAATAATTTTAAACAGTACAAAATATCTTCAAAACGGTTCTCTAGTTTCCATCCGTTCAAGAGTTACATATACTCTCTCTCCCTCCCCTCTCCCTCTCTCTCTACCTCTCCCTCTTCCTGTCCCACTCTCTCTCCTTCTCCCGCTCCCTGTCCCTCTCCCTTTCCCACTCGAGGTCCTTATCCCGCTTCATGTCCCTCTCTCTCCCACCCTCAGTCCCTCTCCCGCCCGCACCCGGTCCCTCTCCTGCTTTCTGTCCCGCTCTCACTCCCTCTCCCGCTCCCTGCCCCTCTCCCGCTCCCTGCCCCTCTCCCTCTTTCTCACCCTCTCCTGCTTCCTCTCCCGATCCCAGTCCCTCTCTCGCTTCCTGTCACTCTCCCATCCCCCTCCCATCCGTAAAGTTCTCTACATTAAATGTTTTTCTCACTATAAGCTTAATTAATATTTTCACATTACTGAGTTCAAAATTGACGTAGTTTCTTAAATACTTACAACCCCTTTGTTTAACTCCTTATGGGGATGAATTTCGAGAAAATCGTGATACAGTTAGGTAATTTTTGTGTCTAACTATAAGCTTAATATACAAATTTATAGCCTTCTTAGTTCAAAACTGACGAAGTTGCAATACTAACTTACACACACTTATTTAACCGTTTAGGGGTTGATTTTCCAAAAAAACACAACTTTTATATTTTAATCTGGCGCTAATATATAAATTTTCATGTTTTTAACTTCAAAAATGACGAAGTTGCGTACTAAGTTCCATTCTCTAAATTAACCCTTTAAGGGATGATTTTCCAAAAAAACTTGTTAAAATTAACTTTTTTTCACAACTATAAACTTACATAAAAAAATTCATATTTATAAATCTAAAACTGACGAAGCTGATTTGTACGTAAATGACTTCCAACCCCTATTTTTAGGGGATGAATTTCGAGAAAACAGCGATACAGTTATTTTTTGTGTCTAACTATAAGCTTATATACAAATTTTCACCCTTCTTACTTTAAAACTGATGAAGTTGCCATACTAACTTCCACACGCTTATTTAACCCTTTAGGGGTTGATTTTCCAAAAAACCACATAACTTTTGAATTTTGCTTCTAATCTGGAGCTAATATGTAAATTTTCATGTTATTAACTTCAAAAATGACGAAGTTTCCTACTAAGTACCATCAATTAAATTAACCCTTTAAGGGATGATTTTCCAAAAAAATGTGTTAAAGTTAACTTTTGTTTATTACCATAAACTTACATAAAAAAATTCATATTTATAACTCTAAAACTGGCGAAGTTGATTTGTATGTAAATGATCTCCAACCTCTATTTGTAGGGGATGAATTTCGAGAAAACAATGATGCAGTTATTTTTTGTGTCTAACTATAAGCTTATATACAAATTTTCACTCTTCTTACTTCAAAACTGACGAAGTTGCCATACTAAATTGCGCCCTATTAATTAACCCTTTAGGGGATGATTTTCCAAAAAACCATAATACTTACAAATTTTGTTTCTAGTCTGGAGCTAATATGTAAATTTTCATGTTTTTAACTTCAAAAATGACGAAGTTGCCTACTACGTACCATCCATTAAATTAACCCTTTAAGGGATGATTTTCCAAAAAAATTTGTTAAATTTAACTTTTGTTTATTACTATTAACTTAGATAAAAAAAATCATATTTATAACTCTAAAACTGGCGAAGTTGGTTTGTATGAAAATGACCTCTATCTCGTATTTTTACCCCTTAGGGGATGAATTTCCTAAAATCCGTTCTTAGCTGACGTCTCCTTGGCATAAGCTATCTCCCTGCCAAATTTCATCATAATCAGTTCGGTAGTTTCTGAGATTTTTTGTTTAATCAGTGTATCTCTTTTCAATTTTATATATATAGATTGCGTGTAACATGTATCAAGTATTCATTGAGTTTTGTAATGAGGCAAAGCTTATAATTATAATTTCCAACTATAATTTTCACTTGAACTGTTTTGAATATAAGACCTTAGAAGGTAGGGTACCGACAGAAGCATGACGACCCGTGTGGCGCAATGGTTACCATGCCGGATCGCCGCACTGAGGGTCCTGGGTTCGATTCCCAGCGAGGCGGAAATTTGAATGATGAGTTTGAATTTCTGTTCTCGGTCTGGGTGTGAATGTCCTTGTCTAGTGTGTTGTCCATGGCACCCACGACACAGGGAGTCCTAGTGTGGGGCTGTGAGTGTGAAGCGTAAACAAGCGTGAAGCGTTATCCTTTTAACCTAAATATGTGCGGCGTCCGAGGTTCGATTTCAATGCATCATATTTTATTTGAACTGGATTATCGTTAAATCTTCGTTTCAATCTGTTGTTCCATTCATCTCAGTATGTCAACCTAAAGGTGGCCACTCACAGTCGCGCCATTTGGCGTGGCTCCAACTGACATATGTCAAAATGGCGCGATTGGACATACAGATTTTTATATCACGCCATCAGTTTTTCACATTCACGATCAAATTTTGACTGTATATCACGCCATTTGACGCGATGGAGTGACCGTGAGTGGCCACCATAAACCCTGTAGCCCGTTGATGTCTCTACATCAAGTTAAACGCTAAAGAGACATTTCTGTTTAGCGTTTCAAAACGTCAAAAGGAAATGATACGGTACGGAACCTTACGAGAATCAAATTTAACCTTGACCGGGTTTTTAGATGTGCATCTGAATAATAAAATAATAGATGCATTTTATAGTATCTACGCCGTAGCACGAACACAACAATAAAGAACATATGGTACGAAAACTACGAAATGGAAAACAACAGACGGTCTCAGCTATATTCTCAGACTAACTTAAGGTAAATAGGCTAAGCCGAAAGCCAAAAACATTGCCTACACCACACAGCTTGTTTACGAAAGGTGGTTATTCTAGAGGACCAACTAAAACACAAAAAAAATTTGTACGGATGTCCTCTATGAAACCATCCAACTGATATGCAATAATGCGAAGATGATTTGAGACCACTAAAACATTAGGCACATTTTCGACTTTTTCCATACAACATTGTTTTGTGTAGTAGGCATAGGCAGCACGCGCCGGGCATCTACTACTATAATAACTCGATTTGATACTGACGTATTTTAAGTTTTGTAATTTACTAGAATACCTGTGTTCTGCTACTTACTTCCGTTGCTACGTTAGGGTTCAACTACCTTATTATACTTATTCTTATTATATGCCTATTATATTATTTTTAGCACTTCATATTAATATCGCAATTAAATTCATTAATAAGTAAATTAATAAGTAAATTTATTTTCATTATATTATTATTATTAATTGATCAATTACCCAAAGAGGATGTGTTTTATTAAACACTAACTTAAAATGCAGAAATTAACTCCAACGTGTAACTATTCACCAAAATATAAAATACTGTTAAAGGGACACCTGCATTCGAACAACAAAATTCCTCGTGAAATTCAAAAAACATTTTTAATATTATGTAGACCAGATATATCATTAACTACAGTAAGTAGAATAAAAACTACGAAATGACTATTAAATAAACATTAATTAAATTAAATTACAAAAATGTTTAAAATCAGTGCTAATAACTTTATACAACAATACCCAATAAATATTATCATATTAATTGACTATTCTCGGTCATGACAGTGTGTGGACATTATGTAGTTAACCCTAGTGTGGGGCTATGAGTATAATGACTCCCAATCCCATCCATTGAGGGGTTCCACTCTTCATCTCCAGAACATAATCAGATCCTCACCATATTAAATGCACCCTGGATTCATTCCCTACACAATAACTTGTGAATCTTCTTAAATATGAAATCGATTGCCCCGTCTTCGAGTAGGTAATCTGTAAACATAAAATGAATAGGTATTATTTGACAACCTCCTCCTTTTTTGAAAATGGTAAAAAATATTTAGTGACACAAAATCAAATACGTATGCATAATTTACGGCCGGTCTCAATAATGTACTAACAGATGGAAGGCTGTGAATAGGGCTACCATTAGTATGTTATCTGTCATATTTGTCAATTTTTGCCTCTGAATAATTGACAAATATGACAGATGACAGCCCTATCCACAGTCTTCCATCTGTTAGTACATTATTGAGACCGGCCGTTAGAGTTTATGAGGCTTATCCGCCATTAATCTCACACGTCATTAGGTCAAATCTGTAAAAATTTATTCAGTTATCCAAAAAAATAATTTTAGCAAGCAAATAAAACAGTTGAATTCAATTGAATAATTAATTTTAAGTATTTATCACAATATCTTTTGACTCCCATCGTTTCGAGCATCGTGGCAGTGGCGCGGCAGCGCACAAATTTTTGTGAAATAACTCCGTACTTTCTGAAGCTGAACCTTATGTTTTTACGGAAAAGCTTCTGAAGTAGGGTTTGAATACCGAAACTATTCTTTACTGGTCACTGGATTAGTTTTTGTTGGTGTAAATTAAATCAACCCCATAGAGGTTTTAAATGCAAATTCGTTAATTAGTTCATTAGGAGGACTGATAACTGAAAAAGGTACACTGGTCGTCCCCCGGCCAGGTGGACTGATAACTTAAGAAGACAGCGGGAAGCCGCTGGATTCAGAGAGCCCAAGACCGGTCGATGTGGCGCCAATTTAGGGAGGCCTATGTCCAGCAGTGGATTTTAAAAGGCTGTTAGATATAAATGCAACTTCAAAATTTTCTTGTAGGTATGGTAGGGTAAGGGTAGGCTGGGGGTAGGGTTCTGCATAAGGATTAGGTATAATATTGGTCTTCAAATATCACAGACACTCAGACTGAAAATGTAAAATCATCTTTCTTGGTCAAGTCCGGTCCGGCAACGCAACGGTGAAGCCAGGTGTTGCTGATGTTAATAGGACGACGACCACTTAGCATTTGGTGGTTAGAATGTTAAACTAAGACTATTTCTTGAAGGGTGAATGATTAAGTGATTACATTAAATACCTGCCTGCCTGAAATAGAAGAACTCATTTGCCATATTTGGTCACGAGGCCGCAAATTATTCGTTGAAATTCAAATTGTTCTTCTTGATAATAATATAACGTCATACATAATATAATATAGATAATTTATAGTGTATTGTACTTGTATGTAATTGAACTGAAAATATTTTTTATATAATTATAGCGTAGTCATATAATAATCAAAATCACATGCCTTCACTTTAATTTATGATGACCCCTGTGAATAAGACTTTAAAAATTTATAGGTAATATGAATTATGTTGTGATTGAATAATTTAACTGGTGACAGAAGTTTATTTTGTAATTACCTTTGTTTTATTTTAAAATATGTGCTGAGGAGTCTCTTTACGGCATTTTTTCTCCTCCATGACAAAGGACTATTGCGAAACGCTGGTAGATTTTTTTTATGCAAATGACGGGCAAACAGGTACACGGCCCACCTGATGGTAAGTGGTCACCGTCGCCTATGGGCACGTGCAGCATCAAGGGAGCTGCAAGTGCGTTGCCGGCCTTGAAGGATACGATATACACTCTTCTTAAATAACCCCATATCATAGCGCGCAGGGAATGCCTCAGAGGGAAGTTTGTTCCAAAGCTCGCAGGTTCGTGGCAGGAAGGAGCGCGAGAAACGAGCGGTAGACGACTGCCACGAGTCGAGGTGATGCGGGTGGTACCGTAACCTTTTGCGGGTGGTGCGATAAAGGAAGGTGGTTGGAGGCACTAGTTGAAAAGTTCTTCGGAACATTCACCATAGTAGAGGCGGTAGAGGACACAAAGGGAGCCTACGTCTCTCCGGAGACTTAAGTCCTCTAGGCCGTCTGTAAGGTTGGGATCATTGACAATTCGAACAGCACGCCGCTGTACGGAGTCAAGAGGGCTTAGTTGGTAACTGGGTGCACCGGCCCAAAGGTGAGAGCAGTAGGTACTGCTTATGTGGTCGAACTTGGGCCTTGTAGAGCAACATTCGCTGCTCCGGTGTGAAGTATTGATTTGCCCTATTCAGTACACCCAGTTTTCTGGAAGCAAGGTTGGTCTTCTTCTCCAGATGACCCCGATACTGCACTTCGTTCGAAATGTCGACCCCCAAGATCCCAATGCTTTTACTAATGGTGAGAGGCGTGTTTTGGAGTTTCGGCGCCAAGACAAAATGGGGCTCTTTTTGCGGAAAATGCACAGACTTGTGTCTTCGAAGGGTTGATAATAGTAGGGTGGAGTAAAAAAAAAATTCGAATTTAGAATTCCCTGTATTACCAATCGATGTCTTGGCGACACATTGTAATAAAGTACACATAATCTAAATTTTACTAACAAAAAATAACCGACTTCAAATTCTCAAAAACTACTTGTCAGATCTCGTTCAAATTTATGTGGGACCACATGACAAGCACCAGCTTTCTATTAAAAAAAGAATCATCGAAATCGGTTGACGTGATATTGAGTTATTCGTCAATTTGTCGCGCACATCTTAACACAAATTTACGACTTATGTAGTTTTCTCATGGATGCCATTGTCAGATCTCAATAAAATTTATGTGGGACCACATGACAGCCATCAGCTTTCGATTAAAAAAAGAATCATCAAAATCGGTTCGCCCAGTCCAAAGTTCTGAGGTAACAAACATAAAAAAAACAGTCGAATTGAGAACCTCCTCCTTTTTTTGAAGTCGGTTAAAAATACTATCAATTTCTAACATTATCTTGAGGTGGCGCACTAACCTCAAAGATTATTGTACTGAATAGGACTAGATTTAGATTAAAAAAAATTACGTGCATAAGTGTATCAGTGATACACATAATTTGGTCCTAAAATATCCGTTTATTTTTAAATAACTTCGAAAATAATATTATTATATCTTCAAAATTATTCTTAAACACGATTATTAATAATGAAATCTCGACATTTGACATAGTGGTTGGTTAGTAAAAATATTAGCGTAGAAATGATTTTATGTTAAGTTAACGAATGAAAGTAGCTTATGTCGATGTGTTTGAAGTCAAGGCCACTAGATGGCTGCAACATCGGATTGTAAATTGCTTTTGGATATTTCGACAGCCGCCAGCCAGTGTGGCGCAACGAAACCTCTGTGCTCATGAAGGGATTGTGAGATATGGTTTTTTAATATAATATAAGTATTAAGCAAGTATTTAAATATACTACCAATCCATTTTACATTAATCTACGAGTGCACTTAATTACAATATTTAACTAGCAGATACCCGGCGTGTGCTTATAGTACTACGCTAAACATTGTAGCATGGGTAAAGTCGAAAATGGAGTTCATGAATAGTCAACAGACCGAATGTGCCTAATGGATTGTTTTAGTGGTCGCAAATCATCTACGCATTATTGCATGTCAAATTAAACCATTTTAGGGAACATCGGCGTTTTTATGTTACCAGCCGAGAACCGAGCAGACGAGCATACGAGAAGACGAGGAGACGAGGGGTTTTCTACCTGATGGTAACTGTCACCGTCGCGTGTCGTTCATAGACATCGGTAACACCGTGTCACCGATGGTGGGCGTCACCAATGCGTTGCTTGTGAACGTTTGATCATTGGTTACAAGTTACATAACGTTGTTCCAGGTAATATTAAGGAAGCTGCACCCCACGCCGGAGCACTAAGGACACAAGATGGCTGAAACAACTGATAGTCATCAGTAAGTCACGCTCTAACTTAACTCTGTCCACATTTTTTTTTTTACTCAAAAATAAGTTGAAGATGGTAATTGTGGTCCATGATGATGAGCGCACTAACTTAGTAAAAGCCTATTCACTCTTTTCTTGAAGATGTCACAGGCGGGCGGGTACGCAGCCAAGTTCTACGTGGTGCGCATAACGAATGACGAGACAACCGCGTCGTCCATACCACTTACAAGCGCGGTTCAAATGGATTGCAAAAAAAATCCGCAATGGCTTTACCTTTTCAAATTCCTCAACAGAAAAAACACGGAACTCCTGAACGGCAATGACCCGGCCTGTCCAAACCTCAACCAGCCTGGGTCAGGCGAGTCCGTGGAGTCCATCGCTGACTACTTCGATGGCGCCATCATCCTGGTCACGGGCGGCACTGGCTTCGTGGGGAAAGCCCTCCTCGAGAAGCTACTCCGCAGCTGTCCAGGAATTGACACCATCTACGTCCTGATGAGACCAAAACGTGGACTGACAGTGGAACAGAGGTATAAGGAACTCCTGAAAAATCAGGTATGTACGTTGATCCGAAAATTGTACTTGAAATTTTTCCAGCTCGTTGAAGTGGCTTTGAAAAGGGCCCATAAAAATTATGCTATAAACGTTAGAATATTAGTTCATTGGCTATAAGTTAGTCGTTGTGGAAAATGAGATGTGGTACTTTTTGGTCTTTTTGAGTTCATCCAAAAAACTAACTGAAGCTGGATGCTCAGATAATAATACCAGGTTCTCATTCATTAACAACGGAAAAAATAATATGATGCCTCTAAATGCTCATGAAAATTCCAATCCATCCTCACAATAGCGCCAAAACTGTAATCTTGACTCCGCTTTTATTTCATGCTTCTATCCCATGTTTTTCACTGATGAAAAGCGTAGGGAAAGAATCCTAGTGCGGGAGTATGAGTGTGAACGAAGTTAAGATCGTTAGAGCCTTAAAAACCTGACCGACACCTTCGCAGGTGTTCGACCGCATCAGAACCCGTTGGCCGGAGCGCTTGAACAAGCTGTACCCTATCACCGGGGACGTGTCTGCTCCGAACCTCGGCGTCAGCGTCGAGCAGAGAGAGTTGCTGAGCAAAGTGACCACTCTGTTCCACTCGGCAGCCACCGTGCGGTTCACGGAGCCGCTGCAGGCCGCTACGGCGCTCAACGTCCAAGGAACTGCCACGCTATTGAAATTGGCTACTGATATGCCTATTTTGAAGGTACGTGTTTTCTGACGATTATGATCATCTTTTTCTCATCATGACGTGATGTATTATATTTATAACAGGTTTATAACAGATTCTGTCAACAGATAACAGTAAGCGAATTTTCGTCTACAGGTAGTAGTTTCTTTGTCAAACTGTAAAACAGCTATGCATTTTAAAATGTTATTAATATTTGTAATTTGTATCAGTCATAAATTTTTTATTTGATGCATGATACCCTTATTAACATATTGTAGAAGCACGCATTTTAAACGCAATCGTAGATTGCCCTCATTTTGCTGCGACTTTGTCATTCTTCTCCCATCTCTCCTGATTGGCTTTACAACAGTGATGCCTTTCATAAATTATACATATATTATTAATTTCTCCCCGCAGGCCCTTGTCCACGTTTCTACGGCATACAGCAACGCTCCGAGGAGTCACATCGAGGAGCGCGTGTACCCGCCGCCCTACGACCCTGACACCATCGTCCGCTGCACCAAGATGCTGCCACCAGCCACTGTTGAGGCCTTGTCGGATAGCTTACAGGTATGGAGCAGTTGGACTGCGTTAGGAAAGAACGGAATAAATAGCTCACTTTGCCCATTGAGGACCAATAACCGTTGGGGAAGAAAGGTCCTCGAATGGCTTCCATTTCTCGGAAAAAGAAATATAGAACGCACCCTGAACAAGTGGAAAAACGACCTGAAGAAGATAGCGGGCATCCGCTGGATTCGGAAGGCTCACGACTGGTAAGAGTGGCATAGTTTCGGGAAGGCCTATGTCCAGCAGTAGCAGCAGTGGATCTCCAAAGGCTGATGGATGTGTTAATTATGTCTGTAAGTTTTATGATCCTATTTTACATGAAATATTTTAGTGGGATTTTAAACCTGAAGAATGTCGTCAATTTTGAAGAATTTGCATTTTTTAACCTCACATGGTAAATATCACCTTTCACTAACTTTTCACGGCTTCTTTTTCAATAAAGGTGATGCAATGGCCATCAAGCTTAATTATTCAATGACGTTCGGAAAGTATTGATAACCTTGCGGTTTGTTTATACCAAATGACAAAATAATTATACCTGCAGGTAAATACGACGACACAGTCGAAGAAATGACCTTAACAAGTTATTTTAAGCTTTCATCATATTTTATTCAGCCTCTATGTTTGGTTGGAAAGTTCAAAAGTTTTTTAGTAGTACCCAGGGGCGTTGCTATCGCCATATCAGCCGTATCAATTATACGGGGCCCCAGCGTATAGGGGCCCCCACTAACACTCCCAAAAAAAAAGCTCGCCAGCGGCCTGTACGACCGCTACAGTTGGCACTGCTTTTATATTTGACAGCTGACGTTGAGGGGGCCCCACAACAGATATGGGGCCTCCTTAGGGCTAGTAACGCCACTGGTAGTACGTATATAGGTACTACCAGTGGCGTATTCAAAGTATTCTCAAGTAAAATGTAAATTGTTCAAGCTTACAATAGTTAGAACGATTCGCGTAGAGCTGAAAATTGGTACGAATGCTGGGCATGGGCACACGATTTTAATGAAAGAAATACAGGTGCGAGAGTTAGTCAAGCATTAACTTACAAGATATTAAAAAGAAAAAACTCATACCTACATTGATGATATCTCTAAGAAATCTCAACACCGTGATTCAGGAACCAGCATACCGCCATCTATTGATAGATTTCTGAACCACGCTTTCTATCGAACATCGATCAATAATTTCCTTTGTCCCCAGGGCGAGCACCCCAACCCCTACACGCTGACCAAAGCTCTAGCAGAATCAATCGTGTACAGTCACACCGAACTGCCCGTCTGTATCGTGCGCCCTTCCATTGGTAAGTGCCATAACGTAACATATAGACAGACAAATATAGATAGATGGATAAATGGTGTACATAATTATTTAGGGGATGGTGTATGGAGGTGAAGCGCTCATAGCCCGGCGGGAAGCGCTCATAGCCCGGCGGCTTGCGTCGATCCTATGTGAACGACAAATTAAGCAACAGCGGGCGCGGTCGGTAGTTGGATGGGTGACCGCTAGTGGCAAAAAATTCTTGAGCGTTTCCGTGCTTCAGAGGGCATGTAAAGCCGTCGGTCCCGGTTGTTATCATAAGATAACAGTCGTTAAGCCATGTCGGATGCCCTCGGGTGGTTTGAAAACTTCCGACACTCGGGTTGGCCACTAACCCCTCCACCAATCCGCACTGGAGCAGCGTGGTGGAGTATGCTCTAGGCCTCCTCAAGAGGAGAGACCCGTGCCCAGTAGTGGGCCATTAATGGGTTGAAGCCACGTATGGAGGTTAAAGACCACATGATTTTATCGAGAAACTGATGGTTATAAAGACCTTGAGGTCGAAGCCTCATAAAATGATCATGGCGCTGCTGTTAAAGTATATTTTCGGGAAAATTGTTTATCAGAGAAGATACTATACGTGAGAAACGGCAAATGACAGCCTCTGACAGTATTCCAACCTGATATACTTCGCTGGTTAAACTGGGTCAAAACAATTCGTGCAACATAATAAAATTATAATATCGAGTCTGTTGTCTTTTAATTTAATTTTATTTATAAATGTGTACATACCTTAAAGCTTTAATTACCAATAATTCGACACCGACCTCTACACCGTGGGAAAGTCCCCGTGGGCCGTGACGCAGGCAAACAGTAATGATGGGCTGCGAACTGCGAACGACCATCTGTCACAACACAACTTACAGGTGATCGGAAAAATCGATGCAAATAAATTTTTCATAATAATAGCTGGTAAGTCACCCACCGCGGGGAAGGCTTGCTTTTTTATAGCTAATTCTTGTGAATCAAATTAAATTTAACCTTCTATCTGATTTTACTGTTATTTTATTGATCAACTTGGGCATGCAACCTGGTGGCATCCCCCTAAATGATTTTCTTCGTCGATGCAGGTGATAATAAATTTCTAATTTGCGCGGAGTTTATTTGGGAGCTTCAAACTTGAACCTCTTGGATAACAAATAGATTTTTGTAGATTTATACCTAATGCTCAAATTATTGTACTTGTTGTTTCAGTGACGGCAGCGTTTCAAGAACCTTATCCTGGATGGATAGACAATGTATACGGAGTAACAGGTGCGTAACTATACTGTTACTTCGTCATTACCTAACTGATATCATAGATGACTGTTTAGGCAGTACCTATGTACTTCATACTTGGCAAATTTATCTTGCGACTTACCTACCTCCCCTTTTTTGGGGCACTACGCTGAACTATTGACGAGGTTTTGTCGTCAGGTCTCGATTGTTGTAAGTTGGGGCTTCATCTGTAATACCCAGTTCAATGCCACCTGATCACAATCATCATCGTACCACCAGATGGCATCTGCTTTTTTGTTGGCTACCTTCTTGATCAGCCACGCCATATCTGCTCCTTTGCAGAATTAGCATAGAATATTCTACGACTTTTACTCGTATCTTATCCGCGTATTTGGGCAACTCATGTGAATTGAGAACGTATCAATGCCTTTCTTTGTAATGTGTTATAGTTCAGTCAGACTACTGTTCCGTCAAGGTCTTGCTTCATCTTAGCACACAAATACGTGACCTAACCTTACCACCCACGCTCAACAGGCATCATAATGGAGATCTCGCGAGGCACGTACCGCTCAGGGTACTGCCGGGAGCGATACGTCGTGGACCTGGTGCCAGTGGACATGGTCGTCAACTGCTGCATCCTGGCTGCCTGGAGACAGGGGTGTAAACAGTAAGTATGTTGGAAGAGGACGCGACGCGATCAGTTGTAATGTACGCGAACCACCAGTGTCAAATGCGCGACTGTGCTTTGTGAAGTTTGTCTATCTAGTACATACAATACAACCTGATCGCGTCCCGAAGTGTGTCCAAACCAAATCGTTAATTAGAACGGAAATACAACTATGCTACTCATTGATGTGTGCTTTTAAACTCTCCCCTTCTTTAGCTGGAAAACTTATTTTCTTTTAACGATAATCATTGATATTATAAAAATAGAGGATAGAGAGAGAAGAGAGAGGAGAGAGTGAGAGAGAAGAGAGGAGAGAGAGAACTAATTAAAACATCATTGACGATAATTTCTAAACCGGATAAAAAATTAAGTAGGTAGGTAGGTATGAAAAAGTCTGCAAAAAGAGACAAATAATTATGTAGTCAGTTTGTTTTGCTTTATACCCATACAAGATAAAACCCTTTAGCCCCAAAATTAGAATGAACACGTAGGGGCAAGTAAAAATGGTCACCCTGGGGGTATTAGTGCCCTACCTCACCGGGACGCCATGGCGACGTCGCCGGCGTAGTTGCCATGGCTACCGTTGGCGTCCGAAGGTAGCCAAAAGAGTAGCCATGGCTTCTCTTCACTCAGTTCGATTATGATGTCAAGAATGGACGTAGAAGAGATCGCACTTATTTGTTACGTACGTCGCTTAAAAATACTACAAGAAAAGAAAAAAAAGAACAAACTTTGGATTCATCGTTTTTTATCAAATCGAAGCCGATGTGGTGTGTTTATTAATCTATATTAAGAATTTTTATAAAATATTCAATGCACTATCCCACAAACACGGACTATTTTGAATTTTCACAATAAATTTTTCTGTATCGAAACAAATTTTTCCATACATAAGTTGACCAAGCGCCCGAAATGGCAGCCGGTTGGCTACTCAGTGAGGGAGGTGTAACGCATACATTTTACTGGCGACGTCGCCAGCTCGCCACAGTCTCCAGACTCCACATAGCGCGCTGGCAGTTATGGCTACGCTTCCGAATTGGCTACTTTGCCACAGCGTCGCCAGGTGAGGTATCCGCCATACATTTCAATATAAACTGTTTGGATACGTGGTCGGCGACGTCGCCATGGCGTCCCGGTGAGGTACCGGCCTTAGTGGGAATTGTATTGAAAGTAAATTGTTGTTTCCAGACCAGGCAGGTGTCCGGTGTACAACGTGACGTCGGGCTCCATCAACCCGCTGCAGTGGGGCCAGTTCACCAAGCTCTGCATCAAGTGGGCGCGAGAGAACCCCACCAAGTATGTATCTCTCTCAGGTCTCTCAGCTGTATTTGGGAACCTTGCATAATTTAGGGTTATTAGCTGATTTTTTGGTTTTTGATTGAACTTTTCGATATGACTTGACGGAAGTACACAAACCGTATTTACTCATGAATGTTGGATATATTTTTGTGTTTGATAGCCAAATTCATGAGGAATATATCATAATTCCTGACGAAAAGGACTTGCTTCAGGACTTCGGTACCCGAAGCGAAGCGACAGCGGGTTACTAGTAAAAACAAAAACAAATCATTAGTAACATAAAAGTGATTCTTCGATATTTAACCTGATAGCGCCAGCGTTTGAAACCCTTTTGTTTTTTTTACAGATATGTTATGTGGTATCCAAACTTCTCGTTCACGGAGTCAAGATTCATGAACACGTTCTGGGAGATCTCATGCCACTTCTTGCCTGCGTTTTTGTACGATTTGTTACTGCGGGCACAAGGGAGGAAAGCTATGTAAGTAATTTAAACATCATTTATTCCGTCAACAAAATGTCTCCAATAATATATTTTCTCAATACACTAATGAACACCGTTTCGGAAAGTTTCTTTATCATTGAAAAAGCGCCTACCGATCATTATGGTCCTTCGAGCCGGATCACGTGCAGGTTCAAATCTAAAGAGAGTTTCTTTCTCTTCTCCGCACTTTACAGTTTCCACTATACCTTCCTAATTTATGTAAAATATAATGTATTCAATATTCCAATTTCAGAATGATGAAACTAGCACGGCGTTTCAAAATGGCTGCCGCAACTGGCGAGTACTTCGCGAACCACGAATGGCAGTTCGGTATATCGGAGCTGACCACGCTGCACGACGAAGCCAGCGCCGCTAGTGACTTCGGAGTGTTCCCTCACTGGCCCTCGCAGTTCAACTGGGACGCCTACATCGGAGCCTACATGCTGGGAATTCGGCGGTTTATATTGAAGGACAATGTGGAATCTTTGCCGCAAGCACGAAATAAATTAAAAAGGTACATACTTGGCAATGAACTATCTACAGAAATAATATTATTATACTACTTTTTAACTGTGCATAGCTAACTAGGGTGGCTAGGCCCTCCGCTTTAATATTGACCATAGATACTAATAAACGTCACGCGTTTGTAACTTTTTGACTCTGTTCCCACTTGGCTCGAAGGTTTCCCGCTTTTTTCTAATTCATCATTCTTTTTACAGATTATATTGGGTGCACAGATTATTCCAAGCAGCAACAGGATACTATGTCTTCAGGTTTCTAGCGGGCCGCCTTCGGTAGAATTAAATCAAAATAACTTAGATCTACTTCTAAACTCACCGGTATTGATTAATGACCAATTTAGATTGTCGTCGTAATTTAACTCACGTGAAACATAGAATTAAGAATAATGTTCAACTTTAAACATTGTTTTTCTATTTTGTGTACAATACGTACCATTCGATGGGTGGTGAATTAAATATAGAAGTTACTGTTGAAACCGTTAATTAACTTAATTTATGTAAAACATGGTTGGCTATAAATCATTTTTTTTTCATTATTTTAAATATCTAAAAAAACGTCTTTAGTATTTGAATGAATTTTGAAAATTTGTACTTAATTAAATGATGAATAAAAATAGATCTAGTCTTAATAAATATTTAGTTTATACCTAATAATAAATTATGTACCATAGAATGAACTTTCTGGAGATAGCGAGTCTCACTACTATTAAATTTATGCAGTTCATAATAATTCGATGAAATACAAATACTAGGTACTTAAATACTATTTAGTATTTAGCCATTATTCGTATCAGAATACTTTGGACAAAAGTCATCAGTGGCTTTGAAGAGATATTTTTTTACTTTAGTATTATCTATGGAAAGAGATATACATGGTTGAAATGAGCAGCAGACATACCTACGTAAATATTTAAATATACAAGCACACACATTCTCGGCACGCCCCCTTTCACCTGCGTCCCAGGTTGCATCGCGTTGCACATGCAAGTGTGCTTACTCATAAGCATGTGTATCTCAGCCCTTACTAAGAAGTTTATTTAAGGGTACATCTGGACGGCAAGCTTCGAAGAGGAACCTGAAGGCGCATCACGTGACATTAGATGGATATCTGCACCCTATCATTCCATCTATCCATTGTTCATCCAATGTCCACCTCTTCGGAGTTTGCCCTCCAGATATTTAAATAAGTTTTGGTGCCTCACTGATTTGTTTCACATTGTATTATCAACCGATGATGTCACACATTTTGTAAGAAATACCAAATATTACGTAATACGGATAATTAAATTCTTTTATAAATTATAAATAAAACAATCAGTTATTAAGTACCTACTATAATTACAAATTTAACGTAACGTAACACTTGTTAGTGTTGTTATTTGATAACATTAACTTTTAATTGAACAAGCAATTATTGTATCGTATAATTATATCAAAAAAGAAAGAAAGAAAGAATATTTGGATGTGGATTATGAATTAAGTAAAATAATTGGTATTATAAGAATAAAGATCATTTCATTTTACAGTGATTTTTTATTTTTTATTCAGGTACCCTTTATTTACTAATTAGCAATCTTCAGTAATATTTGGATGGCTTGTAAGTAGGTACCTTCTTATCTAATTGAATGGAACGATGTATTTTATACTAGTGTGCTAATACTGCTCGTGGCTTTGCCCATGCTTTCTCATGCTTTTCTCTTTACTTATGGTAGGTACCATTATTCCAGATCAGGCCTGTGTGCTAAACATGAAAATCCGTTCAGTAGTTTTTGCGTCAAATAAAAGAGTTCAATATAACCAATTAACCACAGAAGAAATAATTAATAGTACTTATAAATCTATGACAAAGATACCCACAGTCAGTAGAAGCAAGATATTAAAATAAAATTTGCTCTTTCTATTACAACTCTACACTATGTTGGTTGCCAGATATGTGAGATATGCATCAAATAATAATTACCGATACTGATTGCTGACTCTCCTAATGTTGACGGCTCTTTATAACATTTTTCATCTCTATTTAGTCTTAGTCTATGTCTATGATTAATGCAATAAAGGTTATTGATGTCACTGTCATATAATAAACAAGTCATATTGACATGTCATGGATCAGTGTTGCCAGATGGGGCTATTTAGCGCCAATGGGGCTATCTCCCTTACTGAGCGGGAATATTTTTTCAGAAATATTTAACTAACAAATCATTTTTATGCAGAAAAAAAAATGGTTGTCTGTAAAGTCGGTTTACGGATGGTAGTTTAACGTGACAACGTCATGACAAAACATAGATGGAATGATTGCATACTTTAATAGATAAAATTGAGCGCTTCGGCCGATCGTAGCCGATAGTGCCTCTCTATCGCTTGTTCCGCGCTCTCGCTCGCGCGGAACGGGACAATGAGTCATGCTTTTTCGTACGTGCACCCGGCGTTCATCGTTTTAATAGACGTTATCACGTCAAAAGAACTTTTACAGCTGTTATGTTCAACGAACCACGAGTATTATTATTTATAATAAATCAATATTATAAGTATTATAATATTCACTGTAAGTACGCACAACACTGTACAGACACAACCGTACGCCCCGAGCTCCCAGTGTAGACTGGCTATCTTGTACCGAGTAGGTCGGTTACCATCGAGTAATCGAATAATACAATAATCGAATAAATGATCGAATGACTAGTTCATTCGATCATCAAGCGAGGCATCATCTAGCGACACCAGCGCACAACTCTATACATAACAACAGCAACAATCAGTTTCAATAATTTTTATGTTTTATGTACATGTTATAGCATGGATTTTAAAACGTTATTACTATAAAAGTAATAATAAGCTCATGAATTTATTTCAACTTTCCCGCCTTAAATACCTGTGCGCCAACCATGATGGGGCTATCTCGGGGCTACACGCGCGCTCCGGCAAGGTGATTCGAGAAAAAAAAATCTGGTAACACTGCATGAATAAATCAATGGCTGCGTTCCAGTAGACGCTCACATCACTCACAACGATCAAAACTCCACATGGCGACCACGGTCGTCATGGTCGCGGTGAAAACGTCATTGGTGACGTCATTAATTTCGCTCACGGCACGCTCAAAACAACCCACCTCACGGGGTGGGTCGAAGTGGTCGAATTGCAGTGTTGCCAGATACGACGAAGTTACTCTCGCCAGTTTTTACACCTGGCAACACTGGGTAGAAATGGATGGTGATAGAAAGGCGCAATTTTATACAAGATAAGGAAGGTGATGGAAAAAATTACTGTATACGATTCGACATGAGATACTTTAGTGGATTATAGTAGTTTCTCCAGCAGATGCTCGACGTGGGGTCACAAGTTGATATAAATAATAATATTATTTTATAAATATAATTATTGTAAATAATTTTAATGCACATTTCACTATACATATAGCCATGTTTAAATTTTTCCTCGTCGGTCAATATCATTAACATAATTAATATGCAATTTTTTATTATATTAATTTGTCTTTTCATAAAAAAATGTTTTGTTTGTAGATATACTTTTTTGCTAGTATAAAAATAAAATTGATAATTAATTATGTAACGTTTATTTATAGCTTAAAAATTATAACTTAACCTCTAATCTAAGTTTCAGACTTGTCTTATTCTCAACATCATAGAGTACAGTCATTTTGTATCAACGGCTAAAACGTGTAAGTACTCTGTGGCTTGAACGCTCACGTCGCTCACTGCAACCTTGTATACCCGTTCCACTTGGGTGTATGATTGTAACGCTCACAAGCTAGTGGAACGGAAAAATTGCGGTCGTGAGCGTGGTCGTTGTGATCGTCTAGTGGAACGTAGGGAATGTCTGTCCTGTGACCTGTCTTGCTTGTCTTGTCAATGTCACCAGTCACTGTCACTACAGTCTACACTAATTTTTACACAATTTTGTCTTGTGATTTCATTTCAAGTGATTTTTTAAATAATATAATAAATTTAAACCTTATTTAAAATGTCTGATAACAAGGAAGTTAACAAAAATGATGCCGATCCCGAGCTCGATGATTTGCTGGACAGTATGTACATTTAGATATTTTTTGAGATTATTTTTAACCTACATAACATATTACACAATCCCTGGACTAACCTTTGCAATTTGTTTCAATAACAATTACGTTTTAAATTACAAGTCCTGTATCGTTACAATGGTAAAAACTTCCATAGCTTATTGTTATTTGCATACACGCATAAAAAAAGATATGCGTAATAATTACAGATAATAAAATTAATAAAATTACCTATAACAATATTCAAAGTGGAAATTTTTGGATTTAATTAAGTATTTTTCTCTTTTTTTCTAGCAGAAAAAGTCAGATAATTATTTTGTATTAGGTATATTCTATTACTATGTATTTATCTAGGTTTAAAATTTTAGAATCTTTAACATTCAATATTTTAGTTGACATAATCATTAGACTGTAGATAAAGTATCCTGTACACCAACAGAAAACTTACCAAAAGAAAAAAAAACCAAAAAAAAAGTTTATGTCGATAAATTCTGGCTATCTTTCAAACATGATTAATTATTCAGAAAGATAAGTCCAATCTCCAATTTTATTAATACTTGTTAATTTTCTTATTCTCTCTTATAGTTCAATTTACATTAAGAGATAATCAATTTTTGTAATTACAGGTGCTCTTCAAGACATGACAAAGAAGCCATCAGAGAAGCCAGAAGGTTCCGAGGAGGTTCCAC
Source organism: Thymelicus sylvestris (assembly GCA_911387775.1). Classification (NCBI taxonomy): domain Eukaryota; kingdom Metazoa; phylum Arthropoda; class Insecta; order Lepidoptera; family Hesperiidae; genus Thymelicus; species Thymelicus sylvestris. Next base: position 441,539 of record OU426903.1, read on the forward strand.
AGAATATGTGGAGTGAGGAGTTTATCAAGGAAGCCGCCGCTCAGTTTGAGAGCAACATGGCTGCCATACTTGGAAGCTTTAGTGGAGTACCGGGTAAGAAAAGGAAGGCTACAATTAAATTATCTCAAATATTGGTAAAAAAATCGTATTTTTAACTGACTTCAAAAAAAGGAGGAGGTTCTCAATTCGACTGTATTTTTTTTATTCTTTTTATGTTTGTTACCTCAGAACTTTGGACTGGGTGAACCGAATTTGATGATTCTTTTTTTAATCGAAAGCATGTTCTTGTCATGTGGTCCCACATAAATTTGAATGAGATCTGATAAGTACTTTTTGAGTAATATTGAAGTTGGTTATTTTTTGTTAGTAAAATTTAGCTTATTTTATTTATTTTGGTGTCACATCCGTCTTTGTTATTTGTCTGTCTTTGTTAAACTGTGTAATGTTAAGTTAATGTATATGAATTTAAAGTATAAAAAATATTTAGATGCGTAAATATCCACATTTCTGCAAAAGATTGGATATCTTTTACTATTCAATTCCTATCAGTGGATTTGGATACTACAGCAATGCATATGTGCCTACAGCAATCAATATGGATCAATTCAAATCCAAATTAAAGATTATAGAAATCTATATTCTATAGATAAGAGACTTAATTTAAGTAAGTATGCTTATTTTGATGCATCCATGCTTATTCAATCTGGTAAATCTATTGTTAACTGTGATGTGTGTGTGAACTGAAATTGAATTTAAACTGTCTGCATGTGATTAATTTTTTATTTATTTACAGAAGAACAGATAACACAAGAACAAATAGCACAGACATTTTCGAAAATGGCTGGTAAGTGTTGCCATAGTAAATTGTGTCGAAATTATTGTTAATTTGTGAATTCTGTGTTGGATGTCTTATTAATCGTGAATTAATGCCACTCATATTGATTATAACTTGTATCATGTGATATTACAGAAGCGGCAGCTCAAGTTTTGAAGCCACAAGGACAAGAGGCTGAGCCCGTTCAGGACAGCGATCCGGCTGCTCAGGAGAAAATAGATGAAGTAAGCAATGTTAACTAAGTTGTACAACGGCAGAGCCTACATGGTAGCAGTATTTTGTCGTGTTGCTGTCGTAGTACTGCACAGATGCTATGAGTTGTGATTTAGGGTTGCCAACCAGCCCGCATGTAGCCGGATGTCCCATTTCCACTGCCTAATAATAATGTGTTTTGTTATTTAATGATATTTGTTTAAAAAAATTGTAATGATTAAGTACCAAGGTACCTTGTGACGAGTTTATTTTATATATTTTTTTAAACAAAAATATTCAAATTGTTTTTTTGTAAGTCCCACATTGTTTAGCAACCCTTTTTTGATTTTAACCGGAGGTATGTTTGACCAGGTGTCGGCGGCGATCTCGCAGACGCTGCAGAACCTCAGCAGCAACTCGGAGAGCCTGCAGACACCGTTCTCGGAGCAGGACCTGGCTGGCATGTTCACCAACTTCAACCTTGGGGAGGGCGGACAGGTACACCATACTGCATTGCACACATATACATATACTTCAAACTATCATTTATCATGTGTTTTTCATTTTTAGTACACTTATGAATGTAATTTTTTGATTCCAACACTATTTCGGAAAGGTGCTTTGTCATGGAGGAGACATATATATCCCTTTGTTTTTCGTTACTATTTTCTCACTCCTTATTGTTGTTGTTTACATTTAAACAACATCAGTGTTTTGTGATTTGGTCGCTGGTGTTGGTTGTAGAAATAAAAAGCTGAATTTCTCTTGATGATACTTATTTGGAATGCGAATTCGATTTTACAATTTGAAAATATGTGATACATGAAGCGAATGTTTTAACGACGATGTGACGAATGACGAATGACGTTTTTAAATTTTTAAATTTTTTCTTCTTATTGGTCGCCCGCGCATCGGTGTTGCCCGCGCGTGGGTGAGTGTTGCTGCCACCAAAAAATGTTGTGTGTGTAGACATGCCCCCCGCCTTGGAGCAACAGCTTCCAACGAATAGTAGACATCAGCAGCAGTCGACATCATTGGTCCTCCTTCAGTAGTGGGCATAATTTTGGATATGACCGTTGTATAACTCCAGTAGAGGTTTGTATATCAGCCACTCGTGCGAGCCCATCCTTCCCAGGTATAGTCCGTATGACTCTCCCCAAACGCCATTTCAAAGGTGGTAGATTGTCGTCCTTGATGAGCACCAACGTGTTGGGTGATAAGTTGTCCCTGTTGGTCTGCCACTTGGTTCTCGTTTGCAGCTCCGCAACATACTCCTTGGACCAACGCCTCCAAAAGTTCTGCCGCATTTGTTCGACGCGCTCGTAGCGATTCAGACGTGATGTAGATGTTGGAGTTAGGTCTTCGTATGGAGGTGCGACGAGAGGCCGGCCAACCAGGAAATGGGCTGGAGTTAGAGGAAGGAGATCGTTGGGGTCTGTGGACATAGGATACATGGGTCTGGAATTGAGGATAGCCTCAATTTGTGCCAATAAAGTGGAATACTCCTCGTAAGTAAGGTTCGCGTTCCCTATGCGACGTAAATGGTACTTACAGGACTTGACCCCTGCCTCCCACAAACCTCCGAAGTGCGGTGAGTATGGCGGTATGAATTCAAATTTAATATTCTCACCAGTACTGAAATCAATTATATCATCTTTGTGTGAATTTAAAAATTGTGAAAATTCTTTTAACGCGCCTACGAAAGTTTTCCCGTTATCGGAAAATATTTGTGCCGGTTTACCCCGGCGAGAAAGAAACCTCCTCAAAGCCAGTAAATACGCATCTGAACTGAGGCTCGTAACTAATTCTAAATGAACCGCACGCGTTGTAAAACATATGAATAAGCAAACGTAACATTTTTCAAGTTTTGCCCCTCTTCCTTTCCGGTTCAAAATGAACATAGGCCCGGCATAATCTACACCACAACGTTGAAATGGGTACCCCGGTTCTAACCTTTCAATAGGTAGGTTACCCATTTTTATTTGTGGGGATTTCCCGTTCTGCCGAATACAATTTACGCATTTATGTACCGTTTGTTTGGCCAAATCACGGCCCCTGAGTGGCCACCAGCTCTCTCTAATAGTGGCGAGAAGTAGCTGTGGGCCAGCGTGAAGTAATCGTTTATGCTCGAAGTCAAATAAAAGTCGCGTGAAATTATGTTTTGAACTCAACAATACGGGATGTTTTTTGTTATATGAAAATGCATTCGAATTATGCAAACGTCCACCCACTCTTATCAGATGGTTGTCATCCAAAAACAAGTCAAGACTAGATAAATGTCTGTCTGCCTTAATGGGTAACTTCTTAGTTAATGCGTTATAAATATCAGGAAACGACATCTGTTGAGAGTGGCGGGATAATACTAAAACCGCATTATTTAATTCATCCGATGTGAGCGGACCTGTATTACGATTTGATTTTACCTTAACGCGCAAATTATTAATAAACCGTAACACATAAGCTGTCGAACGTCTCAAACGATTAAAATTAGAAAAATGTTCAAAATTAAAAATACTAACTACATTTGATTGTGATACTAAAGAAATTACATTTGATTTAATTTCAGGCAAATTATTAGAATTTAATTCTTCATGAATACTATATTGATTAAAATTACAATTGATTTCGCGTAGGAACGACGGCCCGTGCCACCAGAGATCCGAATGTTGAAGCGCGTCGAGCGCGAGCCCGCGCGACAGCAGGTCGGCAGGGTTGTCGGCGCCCGCGACGTGCAGCCACGGCAACTCACCGGTTAACTCATTGATCTGCACTACTCTGTTCTGAACGAATTGTTTTAATAAATTCGGTGCCGTTTTGATCCAACCAATAGCTATGGTGGAGTCAGACCACAAATAAATTTTATTAAAAGTTAATCGAAATGACTTTGTAATTTTCTCATAAAGTTTCGCGCCAACTAATGCTCCGCACAGCTCCAGTCGCGGCATCGTAACCGATTTCAGGGGTGCCACCTTGCTCTTAGCGCAAAGCAGTCTGACGGTCACCTGCGAGTTGTCGTCGTAGGTACATATGTAAGCGCACGCCCCGTACGCATCTTGTGATGCATCCGTAAATATATGTAGGTCTGTATAACGTGTATGAGGTCCCATAACATGACGAGGAATTCGAATATTCTGTAAACACTGAAGCGTAGTTAAGAAATTTTGCCAAATTATAACTATTCGGTCTGGTACCGGATCGTCCCAAGACAATTTACATTCCCACAATTTTTGTAAAATAATTTTAGCAAGTATAACCGAAGGTCCTAATAATCCTAGTGGGTCAAATATTTGTGAAATAACGGATAATATAACACGTTTAGTAATATTAGTTACGTTTTGATCAATCCGTGTAGTGAAATGTAATAGATCCGCAGATGGAAACCAGCCTAATCCTAATGGTTTTGTTAAACAATCATCACCCAATGATAATTCTTTTGCTTGATCGTTAATACTATCTTGCGAATTGAACATCCACTTACGTAACGGAAAGCAACCTGACTTTAATACGTCCGTGACCTTGTTACAAATGTTCAGTAAAGTATTCTTATCATCGTGTCCCGTAATTAAATCGTCTACGAAAAAATCCTCGTTTATAACGCGAGCGATGACGTCATCATTGCACTCCGACGCGAGCTGCTTGAGGCATCGGATGCTTAGATACGGCGCGGACGCCGTGCCATACGTCACCGTGTTCAACTGATACACACCGAGCTCATCCGATTTATTTTCTCGCCAAAGAATAAGTTGTAGGTGCCTTTGTTCGGGATGAATGTTAATTTGCCGGTACATCTTCTCGACATCTGCGCACGCGACATATTTGAATTGTCGAAACCGTAACAATATAGTAAATATATCATTATGTAAACTAGGACCGATTAATTGAATATCGTTAAGCGACTTACCCGATGTTGTTTTCGCGCTTCCGTCGAACACAACTCGTAGCTTTGTTGTTGTGCTATGTTCCCGCATAACACCATGGTGAGGTAAAAAATAATTGGGTGTTGGATATTTATAAATACGACTCATGTGACCCATACTTAAATACTCATTCATAAAATCGGAATATAACTTTTTGTATTCAGGTGTGCATCGTTCGAACTTACGTTCCAGTGCTATGAACCTACTATGTGCGAGTGTGTATGAATCACCCAATGTATCGCTTGCGCTCGGCTCCACTAACGGAATGCGCACGCAAAAACGACCCTTATTATCACGATAGGTAGTGTGTTTATAAGAATTTTCGCATAACGTTTCGGCTTTAGATAAATTATTCTGCGGAAGGATTTCTTCCAACTCCCAGAATTTTCTAAGTTGAATATCTAGTGTTTGTGAATAATTGCATTGCACCCGATTAATGCGCGAGTGTTTGTTAGTGGTCACTGTACCGGATATGATCCACCCTAACTTTGTTTTTTGCAAGTACGGGCCACAATTTAAGCGAATTAACCCGTCGTTTAACAACTCCCAAAATTTATCTGCCCCGATTAGTAATTCGATTTTTGACGGTGAATAAAAATTGGGATCCGCAAGTTGTACATTATGAGGAACGTCAATAATCGATTCCGTACATAAAGATGGCAGTTGAGCTGTAATTTGAGGTAAAACCAAACATTTTAGGCGCGTATTATAACTAGTGGTTTTAGACCTTAAACTTATCTCACATGCCTGCGACGAATGAGTCACGGAGTTACCTACTCCTGTGACGTGAACAGTGGACTGCAATAAAGGTACGTTTAGTTTCTTGCATAATGAAGCGGTAATGAAACAGTGTTGACTACCGTTATCTATTAAGGCGCGTGTAGTATGATAATTATTATGTTTATCCGCGACCTCCACTAACGCTGTGGACAACAATACAGTCTCTAATAATGAATGAGACCTACTGCTAATCTCCGTCTGAGGCGAATATGAGTTGTGAGTTGCGGAGTGTAAGGTCGTGGTGTGAATCGTGTCCTGCTTCGCTACTTGCGAGTCATGCACAGCTGATGATGTACAAGTGTTTGAACTGTCGTCATTATGTAGTAAAGTATTGTGCTTCGAACTACAAGACTTGCATGGACCGAACCAGCAGTCAGATACAGCGTGACCTGCGCGTAGACAATTCCGACAGAGCCCCTTCTCATTAACGAATTTTAATTTGTCTTTAATTGATAAATTTATAAACGAATTGCATGCATATAATGGATGATTCGAGTTGCATTTAGGGCAATTACGTTGACGTTTAGAATTAGGCGCGTTCAATTGCTTATGCTGTGTAGATATAAAGCTGTTTGTTTTTTGATGTTGTGGATTCCCTACCTTTTTAAAATTATTTACTTCGTGTGTTTGTTTACTGTGTGACATATGAATTGTTTCTAGTACGTCGGCCCTATTTTTAAGAAATTTAAATAAATCGTTAAGTGACAACCGTACAGAACTATTATTTTGCGTGTCAATAACCGTGCCTTTATAATTTTCCCATTCTCGTTCCGTAGCCGAATCTAATTTAGAAGTAATTAAATAAATGATCAATGTATCCCAGGCCTCGGTTGGTTCTCCTAGGGTCTTTAGTGCTCGCATATTTTTTAAGACAGTATCAATTAATTTACGGATTTGAACTGGCGATTCTTTATTTAACGACGTAGTAGTAAACAATGCCTTCACGTGATTTTGTACAAGCAAACGGTTATTATTAAATCTATTCTCTAATAAATCCCAGGCAATGGTATAGTTCTCGGATGAAAACTCTAATGACTTAATGACCATTAATGCGTTACCGGTGAGAGAAGAACGTAAATAATGAAATTTTTGCACATTATCTATTTCCTTCGAATTATGAATTAGGGATAAATAAGTGTCACGAAATTCAAGCCAATGATCGTAAGAACCGTCAAAGGAAGGTAATGAAATGGTAGGTAATTTGACTGCTCCAGAATTTCTAGTACAATTTTGTGTTTGACCTTGATCGTCCTTTACGTTAAGGATACATTTAGCTTTAGCTACGCACGCATAATACTGGTTTTCGAAGGTTTCTCTCTCCACTAATTCTTTCTGTATTTGACTATCCGGAACTTTGAAGTCAATGTCATCCTGGATTTCAGAAAATTGTTGTAACAACGTCTCCGCCTTTTGTAGACGCGTTTGTAATTCCGTTCGTAATACTTCGGTTACAGAACCGTTATCGATAGATTCTACATATTTACTAAATAACGTGAATTTACCCCGAATAATTCCCCGTTTTTTATTTAAATCTTTAACGATATCCTCATCTGTGAAAGCATTATCTGTTATAGACTGCCTCTTTTTAGTCATATTGGAACGGTTTTATGGAAGACAACGGCAAGAATTTGTATTAATATTGAAATGTAGGTAGATGCCTACGCTTACACTCGCGCGATGTTCGCGGCGCGTAAATGATGATTCACGTATATTTATCTACGTAAGAAACACTTATTGACACAAATTAAGCACTCGCGGGATATAATATTGGTAAGGAAAGGTAAAGAAGGAATGATTGGCCTGACCTGACTTGTGCTGGCTCCTGGTCGAACATCCAATTTATACAGCGACGATTCTTATTTGCTCCGGCGCTGAAGGTCCAAATGTTTTGTGATTTGGTCGCTGGTGTTGGTTGTAGAAATAAAAAGCTGAATTTCTCTTGATGATACTTATTTGGAATGCGAATTCGATTTTACAATTTGAAAATATGTGATACATGAAGCGAATGTTTTAACGACGATGTGACGAATGACGAATGACGTTTTTAAATTTTTAAATTTTTTCTTCTTATTGGTCGCCCGCGCATCGGTGTTGCCCGCGCGTGGGTGAGTGTTGCTGCCACCAAAAAATGTTGTGTGTGTAGACAATCAGACAATATCGGAAGAGATCGCTCTATAGCAATAAAACCGCCTTTTGGTACATCCTTTATAATCTTACATCTTAATATATATAAATTACGTGTCACGTTGTTTGTCCGCGATGGACTCCTAAACTACTGAACCGATTTTAATCTTTGCACACCGTGTGCAGTTTGATCCAACTTGAAAGATAGGATAGCTTACATCTCAAAATAAAAAACTTTTGACAGAACGAAGTCTGTCCAGGTAGCTAGTATACAATGGAGTATAAAATACAAGCACAATAAAGAGAATAAAATAAATAAAAGCATCCTTCGATCATATCCTATAATACCGATACGTGTTGCAGGACAACATGTTCGTGCCGTTCATGCAAGGCATGATGCAGTCGCTGCTGTCCAAGGAGGTGCTGTACCCCTCGCTCAAGGACCTGGTGGAGAAGTACCCCGCCTGGCTCGCCCAGAACAAGGGCAAGATCGACCAGGCTGAGTATGAAAGGTGAGGTCTTTGTAGTTGAGCGATTTTCTGGGTATTAAAATGTGTGCATGAATTTCTGTACACAGTATGAAAAGAAGCTGTATGACAATTTTTTTTCAATGTTTTTAAACTATTTGATTTTTTGGTTTTGTAATTTCACTGTGGCAACATTGTGACGTCACGCCTGACCTAAATCACGCTATTGAAGTTTTATAGATTGCCTGCATGTAATACTACTTGAATATTAATGGTTGGAGCTCGGCCGCTCTCCAGGTGTGACACCTCGTCTGTCGGAAAATGTCCTTTTGCTATTCACTTTTAGAATTTAGACTACAAGGTAAAAAAATGAAAACATATTCACTAATGAATGCACCGATGAATGAATGAACGTTTATTTGCAGGAGGGTATTTTATCAATACACATGCCCATATTTTTTTCATTCACTATACTTTGTACTTGTATCCGAGGCAGAAAAATGTTACATTATTTTTTCTTACTCCATCTCCACAACAAAAATTGAGAAGACAAGTACAAGTTCAAAAAAGATATTTTTTGTTCGATTTTCAATGAAAACAATTGAAATAAATAATTTAACAAATAACCAACAGGTTTGAGAAGCAACAAGCGCTAATGGAGAAGGTGTGCGCGGAGCTGGAGCCGGAGCAGGAGTCCGACCCCGAGGACGTGAAGCGGAAGAGGTTCGAGATCGTTCTGGACCTCATGCAGAAGGTGGGACTGATATTATTATACTGAAGTACCAATACCAAGTACCGATTAACGACGACCCTAGTTGGTATCTGCCTGCGTAGCGAGGGGTCTCGGGTTAGAATCCCGGCCGGGACAAATATTTATGTGACAGAATAATATTTGTACTCGGGTGCGGGGTGTTATTGTGATGTGTTATATATGTGTCGTCCATGCCACCCGCGACACAGGTAATAACCTACTGCGGGGGTATGAGTGTGTTTAACCCATAGATTACCCCCACAAGATACCGCATACAAGGCAACTGACGCGCGGCAACATAGCAGTGCTTTTGCTATGCATATGAAGCTGTACTAGCATTCACGACATTAGTATCGACCAAGACCTTTGACCCGTATACACGCGGATCTTTCAGAATTTAATTAATTTCAAAAAAGCATTCGCTGATGGAACCATGGCTTACTGCAGAGTGAAATGGTGTGATAAATCAGTGCGTAAAAACAGTTACCAAAACGATGGCATATTATTTCATAAATTAGTAATTCATGTTTATTTTACAAATTTTCTTCTAATGAAGCAGAGTTCAACTTATGCTGGTTTTGAGAGTGACATTTTGTAAAAATTTCATTCCTAATTCAAAATAATTATCTTGTTTCTGACTAAAGACAATACTAGGGAAGTGAATTTTTCATTTTAAACGCGTATCGATATTCATTTTGAGGATATTGCTATGAAATCGATAATTTCTAACAAGTTATAAGTGGGATAAAGGTTGCTGTAGTCAAATCAAATCAAATCAAAATCTTTTATTCATATAGGTATCACTGATACACTTATGCACGTCATTTTTAATCTACCAGCTTTTCGGAAAGGCGCTTTGTCAAGGAGGAGAAGAAAAGCCGAAAGAAACTCCTCAGCGCATCTTTTAAAATCATGGATGGTTACATAATATTGCGTTCTAACCTACGCGGAACTGGATGCGGCATTAGTTTCCAGGCGTCTTTGTCATTAATATATTCATTTATACTATAGTATCCTTTGCCTACTAGCTGAGATTTCACATATCTCTTAAACATTTGGATAGGTAAATCACGTATTGACCTAGGTAATTTATTGAAAAAACGTACACCGAGCCCCATATAAGAACGTTGTACCCTACTTAGGCGAAAAGATGACGTAACCAAATTATGTCTGTTTCTAGTTAAATGATTATGCGTATCACTATTCTGCTTGAACATACCTAAGTTGTTTTTTACGAAAATAATATTGCTGTAAATAAATTGAGAGGCTACTGTTAATATGCCTATTTCTTTAAATTTCTCACGCAGGGATTCGCGTGATTTTAATTTATAAATGGCTCTGATTGCCCTTTTCTGCAAAATAAATATAGCATCAACGTTAACGTTAGCCGCTGAGCCCCACATCAATATACCATAGGACATGAGACTATGAAAGTATGCAAAATAAACAAGTTTAGCAGTTTCTACATCAGTAAACTGTCTTATCTTTCTAATGGCATAAACTGACCTACTTAGCTTACTCGCGAGAGCCGTTATATGGGTGCCCCATTGTAGTTTAGAATCTAAGGTGACACCCAAAAAAACCGTGGATTTTTCCATAGTTAGAATTTCATTATTTAATTTGAGGCTTTTACTAACATTCCGTACATTAGGTAGTGAAAATTCAACACACTTAGTTTTTTTAGCATTTAGCAGCAAATTATTTGTAGTAAACCAGTGTGATAAACGAGACAGAGCACTGTTTACATCGTCAAAATTCATTTTATTTCTATTCGTCTTAAATATAAGAGAAGTATCATCAGCAAACAGGACAATCTCTGCATATTTCTTAATATAATACGGCAGATCATTTATATATACTAGAAAAAGAAAGGGGCCTAGAATCGAGCCCTGAGGTACCCCCATAACAGATTGAGATCCCGATGACTTGGTATCATTTATACTAACACATTGGATTCTACCCTTCAAGTACGACGCAATCAAGTTGAGTGAATTATTCTTGATACCGTAGTGACTAAGCTTAAGTAGAAGTGTTTCGTGCTCAACACAGTCAAATGCTTTAGACAGGTCACAGAATACCCCTATGGCATTTTGTGAATTTTCCCAGGCCTCAAAGATGTGTTTAAGAAGCCTAGCACCTGCATCTGTTGTACTACGGCCTTTGGTAAAGCCGTATTGTTCAGGGTGGAGTAAGTTATAAGTGTTGAAGTGCATCAGCAATTGTTTTAATATAATTTTTTCAAAGACTTTACTGAGAGTAGGTAAAATAGAAATAGGTCTGTAATTATTAACGTCTGCTTTATCCCCAGATTTAAAAACCGGAATAATCTTACTATACTTCATAAGATCTGGGAAAGTACCTAGATCTACACATTTATTGAATAACCTAGTTAAATAAGGGGCTATCACATCTATTATATTATTTAAAATTTTGACAGACATTCCCCATAAATCACCCGTATTTTTAATGTGCAATGCACGAAAGGTTCGAACTATTTCCAATGAGGAGGATAACAATATTATTTATTATATGAAAAAACATTGTGGTAATGGTTTTATAGATTTCCTAGATACCCCGAGAGGACGGAAAAATGTATAGAAGCAATGCACCGTGGAGAGGGATGGTTTCCTACCAAATACAGTGTCGTTTGTTTAACAGAGTTTCAAGACGTGCGTTTCTATTCTTCTTGATAAATATACTAAAGAATGTTGTTCACGCCTGTAATTGGCACTCACACTAGTCCAGTTTCTATAGAACTTATATTTGTAATGTAATGTATGTACTGCTGTTGGTGTGCTAATAAAATAAAATAAAAAAAATAATAATAAAATAACACACTTTTCAGTTGACAGTTTCTACTATATGAAGAAATAATCATCGAAGGTTGATGGATTCAGTTGTATCATCGTTATACCTACCAGTTTAATATTAATATAATATTATATATTTATTAAAAGTATCGATATTTTCATTATAAATAATGATAATAACAAACATCGATCGTACGATTAATCGATCATACATACTCAATCACTATGGACGGGTTGAGCTTGATAAATTCCAAGTTTGAATTTTAAATATCCAATCACAGCGTATCTGTTTCGTACCCCGCAAACCGCACCTTCCGCAAAATTGTGACTTTGAATTCTAAGAAATATTCACTAATACGGAATCTATTGGAGGTAATCTATGGTTTAACCATACTATATTATTATTAATGGATAAAATAAAATATATTTGCGACATATTTTAGGCATAAAGTTTTAAAATTTTCTTCTCCGTGTAGGCTTTAATTATACCCAATTTCAGACTCCTACATGCGTGCATTGTTTATAAAAAGTTAAAAACATACAAAATAATATGCATCAGATTAAAAACTTAATAGGCTAATATTGTTTTCGAGGTTTCTAACAGTATTCTTGTCCAAGAATCACCATACAAAATCTGTACTAAGGAGCGATTTAAGTAACCGTTAGTGACTCTGAGTTGGGGCATAACTGTTTCACCAACCTACCAATAACCCACCACTTACAAATCTAATACTAAATACTTTAATAATTATTTCCAGATGCAAGACCTGGGCCAACCCCCTACTGAGCTGGTGGGGGACATCGGCTCCCCCCCGCAGGGGTTCGCGGCCCCCCAGGGGCAGGACGCGTCCCAGTGTGCGGTCATGTAGTACTGCCTCCACCGTGGAACAATGGTGCTCGTTCGGTGATAGTGTGACAAGTGATATGGACAATGTGTGTGTGACGACTAAACTGGAATCCATGCCTAGGTGAATTAGTTTGACAACTCTTTAACGTGTGCGTGATTTTTCTTTACGAATATTCTCGATAAACAGGTAGGTATCATTACCAAATAAAGCACAGATTCATCAGGGACATACAAGACATCTGTTCACTACAAATGATTGTGCAATTTCACGATTACATTCGGTGAACGTTTACTGTTTTGTTTGATTATTTTTGCGCGCCAATCTTGTGACAAGTTTGACAGATAACTCATGTTCTGACTTTGAGATCATTGACAGAACCCAACTCAATTACCATAGATTAAACAAGTTAATTTTAGTGCCTCTGACATACAAATGTTGCCACAACACAACCATTGCCGTTGTTATTGATATTTACAAAAGTTACACATTTTTTTGTTTAATTTTTAATATCAACTTAATTGTTATTTTGTTAATGATTATTATATTTAATACTGTTATATGCTCTGTGTATAATTTACTGTATTTCTACACTAACATCACCTGAATATAATTTACATTCAATTACTAAATTACTTATTTTTGGTCATTAGTATATGCTGTTATTTTTAATACACCTAAACCATCAAACCATGTATTTAATATAACAAACAACAGACCATATAAATCAATATTTAAGTACAAATACCCATCACTATAAAATATTAATGCAAATGGCAGCATTGTCTAAAAGTTTGCCTAATTATGGATTCGTTAAGTGATACGTGAGATGTTTGTGATTGACATACGTAGTAATAGTACTGACAAGTATTCTCCGTCAATGTGAGTTGTGAGTACAGCCGCAGTAAGTATGCAATTTTGTTAATAATATTATTTGCATTCAAATGTTTAAATGTTTTTCTTATGATCGCCAGAAAAAGTTTTAATTATAGAGAAAAATCTTATATAAGTTATCTATGTATTTAACAGATGCAAGACTTAATCATAAATCAATTGGTGCCTAGCTTACCTCGCCTTACTAAAATATAAAAATTCAATAAATTACAATTGGCCTGGATTACTTACATACAGTACACGGCCGACGTATCTTGGCGCGTCTGAACTTCACGCAGAAGGCTGCGCAGTAACATAATTCAGCAATGCTCGGTACGCGGCGTGTTATGTCTCAGTCACACGTTAGCATATTCGTATCGCTATCTCTGTCTTACATGCGCTAAAGTTCGCAGAGCCTATGTTCAGACGCGCCAAGATACGTCGCCCATACTGTACATGTGTGCAAAATTTTTGTGTTAAATATTACTTTTCATGAACAGAAATATTTCAAATTCCAATATTACCAGCATTTAATTTCGGTTATAGTTATCCATTAACACTTACTATAAATTTTACTATTTATGTCAATAGATGGCGTTAATGACACAAAATTAGTAATAAAAGATTAATGTCGTTTAACATAATTATAGGTACATCATAAATATTGAGCAATCTTCAAACCAAGCCCAGCTGTGGTCAAGATATAGGTACAGCAAAAATATTAATAATAATAATAAAATCTATTTATTGCCTTAAAAAGTACATTGACATCATTATAACGAACAAAAAAAATTAAATTAAATAGCATATGGCAATGGGAGCTGGTTCAGCTTTTGCTAACACGGGCTGGGCTCCCCGTGTAGCGCTGGTTTTCAGCCAGCCCCTCCTCCCTAGGATGTTGTGCGGGAGTTATAACAGTGAATCCCCCAGTTACCACCGGATTATACCTTTTGCCAATTTTTTATATATTCAATGTCAAAATCATATTAAAGGCAAATAACATTGTACTAACGACGCTACGCGAGATGGACGCCGCGCGAGGCATAGGCGCTGCCCTAATTTATGTATAATTATGGGGAAATAAATTAAAGGTTTTAAAGTGAGAATAGGAAGTGTTCAAATATGACGGTGTGCGAGGTGGTCCAGCGTTCGATTTCCGGCCAGCGCAGACATTTACTTGACTGCTTAATGTGGCTGTTTGTGATGTTATTAACTAACATTATATAAAAAAAGAAGTTTTTTTTTTTGTTTTGTTGTATTTTTCTAGTTAGATCTTTACCACTGGCATAAAGGATCCTACGATGAAACAAACGTCTCGAAATTGCTCGAAACATTTCTATGGAATGTGGGTATTAATTTGGGATATACAAATATTTTTTTGCACATTCATAGACTATTTGGCTTCAACAGATTTAAATGTGTCCGAGACAAAGTCATAAATGTATGGTTTGAAATACTAAGAGTGGATTTATAAAGTGATTACTTAGAGAGATAATATATTTTAGTCACAAGTATTTTATATTTATATAACTACCTATGTAGACTTTCATATCAGTATGTAAAATGTATGTATGTTATGTTTTTGCTTGTAATGATAAAATAATAAATAACGTGTCTGTAGGCAAAGAAAATATAATCTACAAATTTTATATTGGATTTAACATATTATTAATATTATTACCTTAATTTTATGGGCATCAAGATTAAAATAAATGTGTTTTATAATGTAATTAGATATTAATTTTATATGTGAAAATAAAAAATCGTATTTGTTACAATTAACTAAACACTTTAAAATTACCAGTAACTAAATTTTTAGGGCTAATTTTGTTTTGTTACATTATTGTTGTTGTATTATTTCAATAATAATCATAATTGTATTTTGATAATAATAAGGTGGCGAGTTGGTGATGGTTTGTTCTGTTTGTTTATCATTGTGTGCCAAAGAAATGGTTTGTGTAATATTACTGTTATAAAGGCCCTTGTACATCACCCATATCACATTGTACTAACAAATACAAAACACTATAATCATAAAATTTTACAAGCATGATAAACAGGGTTATACCTAACCTGCTTAATTTAATTAACTATGTATAGGAACTGTATTTTCAAACTATTATTATAAAATTGAAATAGTAGACAATTGAATGGAAATGAACTGGAATCCTTTAACCAAATTAAAAAATATATATTTTTAAAATATATATAATATTTATTAATAAATATTAAATTTATTTTAAAACCCTATAACTGTTACTGCAGAAAGATGATGATCATAATATATCAAAACTAAAACCTAGAAAGTGAAGTAAATATTATTATTATTTGCTGATAATATGCATTTACAATATTGTATTAAATCAATATCTGGAATAAAATTGCAAGCAATTTAAAAATATTGACTCCTAAAAAGTTTTTGTCTAATTCAAACATGTATGTATGCAATGTCATGCTGGTATATTAATATTTTGAGTTTTTCGGTAAAAAAATAAAACATAATATTTGCATTTATGGAATAAATGTGTACTTATGGACTAATACTTAGAAATTTTGGTTTGATTGTAATACTTAAAATTTGAAAGAAAAGAAAAAATATACAATTAGGTATACAGTGAAAAGCCTTAGATGTGGATATTTTAGACTGAAAACTGAATGTCTAAAAACTATAAGTGTTCTTTTTTATATCATATTTATAACTGTGCACATACATAGGGTTAAAACATTTATGTGTGACCATTACCGGGTTTGATTGGTTGTATATTATACTTAAAAATAATTAATATGATGAAATAAAATCCACGTACTAATAATTATTATCAATAATAATCGCAATACTGTACAACATTAAAATACATTGAAATAAGCCCCCAAATGAAGTTCCCGGCACAAAAATAATTTATTCCTTAATATACAATTATTATTATTATGTGTTTAACAATTATTATTTTATATTTATAATTTCATTATTGTAGTTTTGTTGTTGGTGAATAAATATTGTTTTAGTTATTATTTTCGTATTTTAATTATTAGCAAAACCTTGCAGATGGAATGAAATGGAAAATAAAAGATGGCGCATACTTGGAGATTTTATTTTGAACAACTTTTCTGATTGATATTTTGTCGCTTATTCTATGACTTTAGATTTTTCAATACGCCTCAAGCGTTAATAGAATTGAATTACAATATACTGACATTCAAATAACTCTCAAACTACGCTTACAAAACGAGCAGGTGTGCAGGTACCCTTACTATTTCATCAAAATTTTATACGTCATACAGGTAAATTGAAAGCAATAAATTGTAAAAATTTTCTGTATCGCTCGAGTTTCGTTCTTATAAGTGCTGTTTCGTACTACGAAATTCGCGTTTTATTTGAAAACCTTGCACAGAAATTTACAAAATGTTATCCCACATGCACAGGTGAATATTTATAACTATTTCCGCCCGCGGATTTGCCCGCGAAATAGTGGCTTCAAAAACATTATAATTAAACATCCAAATCATCCGACGGGATCGTATAACGAGGATACTTTCGCATTTATAATAATAATAATAACGCTTCACATTCAGCCCCACACTAGTATTCCCTGTGTCGTGGGTGCCATGGACAACACACAACATAGACAAGGACATTCACACCCAGACCGAGAACAGAAATTCAAACTCATTCAAATTTCCGCCTTGCCGGGAATCGAACCCAGGACCCTTGGTGCGGCGATCCGATATGGTAACCATTACACCACACGGGTCGTCGATTTATAATATTAGTAGTAGGTAGGTAATAATTAGTAGTAATTTTATTCAAATCAAATCAAATCAAAATCTTTTATTCATATAGGTATCACTGATACACTTATGCACGTCATTTTTTAATCTACCAGCTTTTCGGAAAGGCGCTTTGTCAAGGAGGAGAAGAAAAGCCGAAAGAAACTCCTCAGCGCATCTTTTAAAATCATGGATGGTTACATAATATTGCGTTCTAACCTACGCGGAACTGGATGCGGCATTAGTTTCCAGGCGTCTTTGTCATTAATATATTCATTTATACTATAGTATCCTTTGCGTACTAGCTGAGATTTCACATATCTCTTAAACATTTGGATAGGTAAATCACGTATTGACCTAGGTAATTTATTGAAAAAACGTACACCGAGCCCCATATAAGAACGTTGTACCCTACTTAGGCGAAAAGATGACGTAACCAAATTATGTCTGTTTCTAGTTAAATGATTATGCGTATCACTATTCTGCTTGAACATACCTAAGTTGTTTTTTACGAAAATAATATTGCTGTAAATAAATTGAGAGGCTACTGTTAATATGCCTATTTCTTTAAATTTCTCACGCAGGGATTCGCGTGATTTTAATTTATAAATGGCTCTGATTGCCCTTTTCTGCAAAATAAATATAGCATCAACGTTAACGTTAGCCGCTGAGCCCCACATCAATATACCATAGGACATGAGACTATGAAAGTATGCAAAATAAACAAGTTTAGCAGTTTCTACATCAGTAAACTGTCTTATCTTTCTAATGGCATAAACTGACCTACTATTATGAAAGAACGCGAGACTAATGACAAATAGCTCCGTTCTGAAGTCGATCACACACGATCATGACGTCATCCAGGAATCCTACAGCGGGATTGAGGGTAGAACCATTGCCGATGTCCACATGCCATGGGCATTGAGCAATGGTGTCCGTTAACACCACTGGGCGTGGTCTGGATTGAAATGGACTGTATTAAGTTCGTACCATCATTAAATTGGTCGGTAGAGGAACGCCAAGAGTCGCTATGAGAGTATTGTGATGATACTTAGAAAATATTCTGAAATCGTACCCTCAGTGGAAAAAAGGCATAAGATGAAAATTTCAATTTTAGGAGAGCAAAAAAACTTAAAATAGGTATCAGTAAGTAGTCAAAGGGACATAACGATTTCACAAAACCGTCAAGATGAATAATAAAAATTAAAAAAAAATGATCATAATATGCAGCTTTTGTTCCTCTTTACAATCATATTAATAACTAAAATTTTATTCAAAGTAACACGACGACTTCTGCTTTTTTCCACTGAGGGTGCGAAATATTTTCAGAATAATAAAAGTAGGTCCTTTGTTAATCTGTAAAGACAGAATGCAATTGAATTGGAAAAGGCCATGATTACCAATAAGGTTAAATGTAATAAGATAATAATAATCATCTAATTTTATTATTGCAGGTTAACTTCAAGATGTGTTATTTTGTTTCTTGCTGTCATAACGGTGGCTGTTCCTTACGTCCAAACTTATCCAACAGTGAGTTTCATCATAAATTAAATTTGATTTTAATTATTATTTACTAGTGTTATACCCGCGACTTGTCACGCTTAAATTAAAATAGTTACATTATTGGTACAAAAATTATTACGTTTTTGTAAAATTAGCTTTAAGAATATTTACAGACCATTTTTGATACGAGATAATAATATTATTTTAGCCTGCAGGAATGGAGGTAGGTACCTACGCTTTCCAGCTTACTTTTCAGATTTGTCACTCAATGAAAATAATTTAAATCGCTGTTTCTAATAGGTACCTAATGTTAATGTAAAAAAATTAATATACGTCCATATGTAGGTACCTACATAATACTTTACGGGATCAGCTGTTGTAGACCTATGAACCACGAGAGGCCAATAATTATTACGAAGGGTCCACAGAGAAAGGGGGAGTTCACAAAATCTCTACATGGTACCTAACATGCCCTTAAATATCTTATAGGGGGTAGTGCGGAGCCATTCTTACGGAAAATTGTATAAGGCTGTAGCGACTTGTAATGGGTAAGGGGAGGCAAAATGGCTAAAATTGTCCTGACGTAATTAATGAATGGCCCCATATGAATGTTACATAAATTCAAATAAATCACATTTTTATATTAAAGAACGATACTGAAAAAACGGTTTGTAAAAAACAATAATCGAGCCAGTAAAGTGCAATTTATACTTACCTACATCCATTTTATAATTAATCTACGTTCACAGACAGCCGATAAAGCTGTAGAGGGCGTTGTAAGTAAAACGATTTTTACTGTATCTTTAAAATAAAACTATTTGTTATGCTAAATCTGATAAGTCACTTCGTTAAAATTATTTTCATCGATTTTTTGGAAAGTACTTAGATATGTGAATTTTAAACAATTGATTTTGAGAATGCTTACATTAGAAATTAAATTATTATAAAATCGTTATTGCCGTAAGTAATAATAAAAAAATATATTCACAGGCATATACCTATATGTATTATATCTAAGTCTATATCCACAGGCTGGTAAACCTGCTGAAGGGGTAAGTGAATAAAAACACTGACCTATCATAATCACAATCCATGTGCACGTTTCCTTTACCGGAGTGCCAACCTACTAATTATTAATTTCCAATATTCTTAAAGTTGTAAAAATGTGGGTGCAGGATTCGAACTCCGAAGTCTCCGAACTACACTTGTGGAAGACCAAAGTTCAAATGAAACCGCTAAAATCAAAGTTTTATATTTATAACAGAAGGCGGCAGAGCCAGCTGCAGCTGACGTGAGTAAACTCAAATAATTACTTTACATTAAGAAGTATCTACACCTACGGAAGATCATTTCGACCAGAAATTTACTACGTAAGTACCTATAATTATTTTCTGGTATTTAATTTTATGATCGACAGGCTGCTGCAAAACCTGCGGAAGGAGGGGTAAGTATAAAAAATAGTAATATTATTAAATGACAAAAAACGGTTCATTAATTTTGTTATTAATTATCTGTAACCCGCGGCTTCAAACGCTTATTACTTACTAAATAAACCCCTTCATTTTGTAATATGTTTTAAGTCATTTCTGAATAATAAGAAGGTATATTCAATTTTAATCTGATATTAAATTTATGATTGACAGGCTGATACAAAACCTGCAGAAGGAGGAGTAAGTCTAAGTACCAAAAATATTATAATCCGTTCACAAATCTTACACCTCGTTTACATTCAGCCCCTACCGCTGCTCCTCGCGCTGTCGGCAATAATCCCCTTGATACTGCCGTGGCAGGATCGAGAGAAGTGTAGTGTTTACATACTGCCCTACCACTCACATCGCTTTCGACTTTCGGCAATGGCAGACGTCGAAAGATTACTGCGACGGAGCTGAATGCAGTGTTGCCAATGAAAATTTTTGGAAGGCCATGTACATTAGATAAAAAAGCCGTGTTTATATGGCAAAGGATCAAGTGTGGGCCGTAGCAATGCAATTACGCCAATAATAATATATACCATCGGTTCAGCGCTCGAACTAAAAAAAAAGGTCATCGGCAGTGAATTTGATGCCCACAAAACGAGTAATACTTTTCATTAGCCTACATTAACATCAATATAAGCCTGGTGGCGCTGTTTTAAGGGTTTAACATTCGTTAAATGTTTGCAAAACAATAAATAAAATTGACTTTGTGAAAATTTACGAAAAGCCTTAGAATTTGCTACGGCAATAGGGTTCCAGCCGTAGCCCGTAGATTTTGTGATTTTTTGGCCTGAAAGCCGTAGAACACGGTAATTGCCGTAGCATTGGCAACACTGACTGAAAAACCGCTCTTTTGGGGAGCGCCGGGCAGCGCGAGTAGCAGTGGTAGGAGCATGAGAAGTATCGTGTTCACATACTCGTCCTGCCCACTTCCCTACCTACTTTCCTGCTCAAATGAGCTGAATGTAAACGAGGTTGTTCCGGCTCTTCAGGAGTTTCCACAATAAAAAAAACCGGAATTATATGTAGAAATTCTTATAATTTGATAACTTAGCGTATTACAGTTGAATGTAGCGTATCGTAAGAACAGTTCGTTAGCGTAAGTTAATAGCGAATAAGTTAATTACAAAAATATTCAAATTTTGCACATTCATCTCAGAGTGGGGATGTCCCGTCGTGGTCAGCGGCCGTCCATTGGCTGGGCCGCGGAGCAATCACAGTCGCGGACGAATAGGCAACCGGCAGCTGCTACAGACTATACTCGCGCGCATAGATAATTAAGTTTTGGATGGACAATGTAGCTACTGCGTCGACATGCCCCCGGCCTTGGAAGGTCCAACTTCCAATGAAGATGAAGAGTCAACCAGGGGACAGATCTTGGAAAACGCTCTTCGTATCACACCCGTAGACGTCTTTATATCGGCTACTCTGCTGACGCCGTCATGTCCGGGAATGGTAGCCACTATTCGACCCAAGGTCCATCTGAGCGGCGGGGAGTTGTCATCCTTAATGACTACAAGAGTATTTGGTTCCAATTCTGCTTCATTTTGTGTCCATTTGCGTCTCGTTTGTAGTTCTGATACGTATTCCTTCGCCCATCTTGCCCAAAAGTGTTGGCGAATTTGTTCCACTCGCTGGTAACGGTTGAGCCTCAGCATAGGGATGTCAGTCAAGTCGGCGGTCACTGGCGCTGTTAGTGGTCGGCCAATCAGAAAATGGGCTGGACTTAAGGGCAAATAGTCTTGAGGATCTGTGGAGAGAGGACTTAAAGGACGGGAATTGAGAATAGCTTCTATTTGTGCTAGAACTGTGGTGAATTCTTCAAATGTTAAATGCGCGTTACCCAGTGATCTTAACAGATGATGTTTACATGATTTGACCCCGGCTTCCCACAAACCACCAAAATGAGGAGAATATGGTGGTATGAAAGTAAATTTAATACTTTGACTGGTTGCGTATTGAATAATGTCCGCAGAGCAATTGGAAAGGAACTTAGCAAATTCGTTCATAAGGCCTACAAAATTCCTTCCGTTGTCAGAAAATATCTCCATAGGTTTGCCACGGCGTGAAATGAATCTTTTTAGAGACAATAAATATGCGTCTGTAGAAAGGTCACTGACAAGCTCTAAATGAACAGCACGGGTTGTAAAACAAACAAATAAACAAATATAACCCTTGATAAGTTTTGAGCCTTTACCTTTTCGGTTCAAAATATGAACAGGACCGGCGTAATCTACTCCGCATCGCAAGAAGGGAAAAGATGGTGTTATCCTTTCTTCAGGTAGATTTCCCATTAAAGGAGTCAGAGTTTTACCTTTAAGCCGCCTGCAGGTAACACAATTATGAACGACCTGCCTAGCAAGATTCCTGCCTCCTATCGGCCAGTATGACCCACGCACATTATAAAGAAGCGCTTGCGGACCTGCGTGTTGTAATCGCTTGTGTTCGTAACTAAACAATAATACTGAAAACCAGTGCTTGGAAGAAATTAAAATAGGATGTTTTTTGTCGAATGAGAAGTCAGAAGAATTTTTAAGACGTCCTCCTACTCGTAAAATTTTATTGTTATCCATAAATAAACTTAAACTAGATAAATTATTTTTAGATTTTAATTCTTTATTATTTATAATTAATTCGTATTCTGGTGCAAATGATTCTAATTGAGAAAGGCGTGTGAGCATAATATCAGCATTTCTTAATTCATCAAGAGAAAGATAACCTGCTTTGCGGGTGTTCTTACGGCGAATATTATTAATGAATCGTAACACGTACGCAGCAGCGCGTCTCATGCGATTGTATTGAGAAAAGCGCCTGAAAGGAAATACTTCATCAGTAGCATTTGCGTCTAATAACAATGACTGTACAACTTTAGGTTTTATTTCAGGTAAACGTTCAACCGATACTCCAGAACACTGTCCCACATCTACCACGGTACTATCATAGTCGTAATTATGAAGGAACGCTGGCCCCTCCCACCAGAAAGAGGAATGTGAGAGATCTTCTAACCGATCACCGCGCGAAACCAAGTCGGCCGGGTTGTCTTTACCGCTTATATGACGCCAAGTTGAGTCCTTCGTCAATTCATGAATTTCTACAACCCTGTTTTGAACGAAAGTTTTCAATAAATTGGGTGCTATGCGTAACCAACTTAACACGATTGTAGAATCGCACCAAAAGATAATATTATGGAATTCACAACGAAGCGACTCACTCACCTTTTCATACAGTCTAGCTCCAAGTAACGCACCACAAAGTTCAAGCCTAGGAATGCTTACCGGCTTCAGTGGTGCTACTTTACTTTTTGAGCATAATAATTTGCACGAAACTGTATGATCAGCATTAACCGTTCGTACGTAGACGCACGCACCATACGCTGACTCCGACGCGTCTGTAAAGATGTGCAATTCAACATATTCGGGATTTGCACCTATAACATGACGTGGTATGCGTATTTGATTGAGGATGTGCAGAGCACTAGCAAACTGATACCAAGCATTCTTAACATCATTAGGCACTTCGTCATCAAAGTTTATCTTTAACAACCATAACCGCTGCAGCATTATTTTAGCAGTTATAATAACAGGACTAAGTAATCCCAGTGGATCAAAAATTTGTGATATGACTGACATTATGTATCGTTTATTTATCTTTTGTGATGTGGTTTGAAATTGTGTATCAAAATAGAATTCATCGCTTAAATTATTCCATCCTAAGCCTAAAGTTTTTGCATTGACGTTATCGCCAAGAGAAAGCATTTTTGATGATGCACTGCCACCTAAGCCCTTTGCGTCCTCATTATCAAAATTAAATAACCATTTGCGTAACGGGAAGCAACCAGACCGCAAGACATCAGCGGTTTTCGCGCAATTGTTTAATAAATTAAATTTATTATCGTCACCCGTAATCATGTCGTCGACATAAAAATCCTCATTAATAATACGTTTGATATCAGGATCTGTACAGTCTAATGCTAGTTGTTTAAGGCATCTACAACTGAGGAATGGCGCCGATGTCGTCCCGTATGTAACAGTATTTAATCGATAAATACCTATTGGCTCTGATGGATCATCGCGCCACAAAATGAGCTGCAAGTCACGTTGAGATTCATCGACCAAACACTGCCTATACATTTTTTCCACGTCTGCGCAGGCCGTGTACTTATGTTGTCGGAATCGCATTAAAATCGGCACTAGATCCCCCTGAATAGGTGGCCCTACCATTTGCAGATCATTCAGTGACACACCAGAACTAGAAGAAGCACTAGCATCAAACACCACTCGTAATTTTGTGGTTGTACTGCGCTCCCTAAACACGCCATGGTGTGGCATAAAATAATGAGGATGGCCGTAACTGGATACTTTAGTCATGTGGCCCAAGTCGATGTACTCATGAATAAAATCTACGTATAATTGTTTATAGCTAGGGTTGCGTTGCAAGCGTTTCTCCAAAGCTATAAACCGTTGCTCTGCCCTGGAGAAGGAGTCACCCAACTTATCAGGCGACAATTTAAAAGGAATGCATACCGAGAACCTTCCATCATCATAGCGCATCATTGTATCGACGAAGTGTTTCTCGCATGCACGCTCCTCATCAGTTCGCGTATCGATGCCAGATTTAGGTACCTCCTCCAGCTCCCAAAACCTTCGTAGTTGAATGTCGACTGAATGCGTAAAATTACAATTAAAACGATTATTATTGTGTGGATAATTATAATTAAGTGGACCTGAAATAATCCAGCCTAAGTGCGTATCATGTAAGAATGGTCCGCTGGGCAACCTTATTTTATTATTTTTTAATAATTCCCAGAATTTATCAGCGCCTATTAGTAAATCAATATCATGAGAATCATAAAAATAGGGATCCGCTAGTTGAATGTTCTCGGGTACAATGAGCCGCGCGCATTGTTTAGAAACGGGCGGCATGGACGATGTTATATTCGCTAGAACAATACAATTTAAATGAGTGGAATAACTGGGGTCGGTGCGCGATTTTACTTTAATGTCACAGGTTTCCGAAGTATGTGTCACTAAGTTTCCAACGCCTCTAATTTCCATCGTAGATTTAATTAATGGAGTGTTCAGTTTGTTGCATAATGATTTTGTGATAAAACATCGCTGGCTACCACTGTCAAGTAGTGCGCGCGCTAAATGATAATTTTTAGTCGCATCTGCTACCTCGACTAGCGCCGTTGATAATAAAACAGGTTGCACACAAGGCGGCGATGCGTGCTGCGTATTATCTATGTGTGCCTTATTCACCTGAATGTGTTGCATCTGATCATTGATAACGCCGTCGTTCGACTCGGGGGTCGGCGCAGGAGACGCGGAGGGGTGCGATGATGAATGCGTTATAGCTGCCGTTGCCGGCCGGTCAACAGTCAATTGCGATGAATGAAGTGACACGGACTTGTTATTCATGCTATCGGTATGAACTAACGTATTGTGTTTAATGTTGCATAATCTGCACGGTCCGAATCTACAATCATTAACATTGTGCCCCGGTCGCAAACAGTTAACGCAGAGATTATTAGCCTTAATTAGTGATAGCTTCGATTGAATGTTGGAATTAATGAACTTCTGACAAGAATAAATTGGATGTTGCGCATCGCAGGCCGGACAAGTTCGTTTGGAGTTATTATCACGGGACCGCGGCTTATGAGTAGAAACGTTGCAGTGAGTGTTGCTCGTAGGTTTATTAGTGTAACGTGTTGTACTCTGATTTTTGTTATGTGACACTAGCAACGTTTCTAGTACATCAGCCCTGTCCTTAAGAAATTTAATCAAATGTTCGACCTTTAGCCTTGTTGTTGAATCGCCGGTGAACAATGTGCTTTTATGCTGCTCCCACTCACGCTCGGTGGTCGGATCTAATTTCGAGACGATAATGTAAATGACTAACGTGTCCCAAGAGTCTGTCGGCTCACCGAGTATTTTTAACGCTCGTAAGTTCTTTAGCACCGTGTCGATGAGTTTTCTAATTAGTGCCGGCGATTCCTTGTTCAGTGTTTGCAAATTAAAAAGTGACTTCACATGATTATGTATCAATAAGCGGGAATTGTTATATCTATTTAATAATAGTTCCCAAGCTACTTCGTAGTTGTCACTCGAGAATTCCAACGAATCTATCACTAATTCTGCGCTACCCTTTAGAGACGACTTTAAATAGTGGAACTTTTGGATGCTACTGATTTCGTTCGAATTATGAACTAATGATAAGAACGTATCTCGAAATTCCAGCCAATGTTCATAGGAACCGTCAAAGGTAGGCATAGTTATTGTTGGTAATTTTATAGAATTATACTTGTTGTTGCATTGTTGAGAATCATTCGAAAGGCTATTTTTTGTGTGCAGACATTCTGCTTGAGCTAAAACACTATAGTAATTGTTTTCGAATAATTCTCTCTCTGTGAGCTGTTCATCTAGTTCTGCATCAGGAACGTACTCCTCTAATTGAGTTTGTATGTTATTGTATTCCATAAATAAACTATTAATGCTCTGCATGCGTAACTTTAGATCAACAATTTGCTGATTATTTAAACTTGGCTCGGAACTCAATAAATTCAAAAAGTTAACGAACTTAGTAAATCTGCCTTTTATGATACCGCGCTTTTTGACAAATTCACGAACTTTGGCATCATTACTAGCCACACAGGGAGATTTATCGCGGGATTTTACACTTTCTGAGGTGGAAAGGCTCATTTTGGCGGCAATGGAAAACTGGAGTACTCACGTTTAGATCTTGATACCGGTACTAGCTGCGGCACTCTGTATCGCTGGATCACAGAACGGGTAACTCGCATTCACCAAAACACTGAAAACAGTTTGAAGTGCGGGATTAATACTAAGAAGAAGAGGATAGGACTGGGAATAGGATGGCTGACTGACCGTACCTTAGCGCTTTTATTCGTGACAGGCAGTGTCCACCGTATATTCAGGCCTTGCGTTTAGTTCTTCTTGGTAGATCACCTCAAACTTAAATTGCGGGAGATTCCAGGTGGTGGTGATTCCAATTTTCTCCTTCGAGTAGGTCGCTTTTTCGTATTATTTGGCGTTGAAGGACCAATGTTCCGGCTCTTCAGGAGTTTCCACAATAAAAAAAACCGGAATTATATGTAGAAATTCTTATAATTTGATAACTTAGCGTATTACAGTTGAATGTAGCGTATCGTAAGAACAGTTCGTTAGCGTAAGTTAATAGCGAATAAGTTAATTACAAAAATATTCAAATTTTGCACATTCATCTCAGAGTGGGGATGTCCCGTCGTGGTCAGCGGCCGTCCATTGGCTGGGCCGCGGAGCAATCACAGTCGCGGACGAATAGGCAACCGGCAGCTGCTACAGACTATACTCGCGCGCATAGATAATTAAGTTTTGGATGGACAATGTAGCTACTGCGTCGACAGAGGTATTAGAGACTAAATTGACGTTTCATGGGTGACCAGTTTCGGGTGCAAATTAAATAGTGATGACCATAAACCGAAAAGTAAATCGGAAAATTTTTCACAGCTTTTATGGAAGGTCGACTATTTGTGTGATTATTGAAGAGTCCCAAAACTAGTATAAAAACAAGTTTAAGCAACCATTATCTTTCATATATCCATAATATATTTGCCCTTACTTACTAAATTTATAAGTTATTTTGCTTATAGTCCATTTTTTTGGTCGAGTCTAAAGTTGTCAACAAATATGGCCGACTTCTAATGTCAATTTGCCATAAACAATATTCACGATTGAATAAGGCTTGGAACTATCGAATTAAAATCGATTAACTGTTAATGAATACGATTCATTGAACCGAATTATACAAATATAGCATTATACTTTAAAAATGGATAAATTAAAATTAAACCTTTCATATTTCATAAATAAATGATATTGATCATATTGAAAAAAAAATATTCATAGAATTCGGTTGATTCATCTTCGCTGTCTGATTGTGGCACCTATATAATGAAACTTGGAGTCGGTTCAACTGATACAGCGAATAAAATTAAGTGTCTGTTAAAGAAAATGATGCAAATTGATAAGTACCTACTTAAATATTTCTGTTTAAAATTATTTGTTAGGAATTATTAAATTAAAAATTAAAACAGCAGTTCCAAAAAAAGTTTATTTCCATTTATTGTTTTTTAATATTTACCTATACATACCAATTATTCGATTTTGAAATGTGACGTCACGAAATTTAGGACCCCTCCCACCCTTTGTCACACAATGTCACACTACATTGACCCCCCACCCCCCTAACGTGTGACGTAATTTATGGATGGCCCCTAACCTAGAGTAATAGAAAGAGACAAAAATAACATTACACATTTTTAAAAATGTCTTTAATTTTTCAAGCGTAAAGTTAAAATATTATTAAAGAAATCATTCAAACGATTTAGATAATCGATTTGTCTTTCAATCCTTACGAATCAACGACAATCTTATGTTCCTAGCTGTCAAATTGTCATCGATATATTGGTTTCTGCGCAGGAAAGTTTTGTCAATGTTTAGTGTTTTAGAAAATTTAAGTGATATATACGGTGAATTTAAAGAAGTTTCAGTGTGATATCAATAGTTATTTGTGTGATAAACATATCTTACAGGTATTTAACACTCAAAGCGTGTGCGTGTCGTGAAACTAGTAAGATTTCCTTAGGACTGTTGTTTGTTTATCAGTTTGGTCTCCGCCAAAAAAATGGACTATACAAGAACGAGTATTTGGTTATGGTTACATTCGGTATACAGCTAATTTTATACTATTTAGCCGAATACTAAATATCTAGGTAGATATGAGTGTCACTACTAATATGTCACTATTCTTATTACATAGTTTACGATTCAAAAAAACCGGAAAAGTAGATCGCAAAAATTTAGCTGGTATCATTATTTCAAACTTTGACATTAGTGGTTGTCATTTTAGTCTCTAAGATTTGTATTATTATTTATTAAATGACAAAAAGCGGTTCATTAATTTTGTTATTAATTATCTGTAACCCGCGACTTTATACGCTTAATACTTACTAAATAAAACCCTTCATTTTGTAATAAGTTTTAAGTCATTTCTGAATAGTAAGTAGGTATATTCAATTATATTCTTATACTAAATTTATGATCGACAGGCTGATGCAAAACCTGCAGAAGGAGGAGTAAGTACCAAAAATATTAATATTATAAAATTACCAAAAACGGTTCATTAATTTTGTAATTAGGTAATTATCTGTAACCCGCGACTTTATACGCTTAATACTTACTAAATAAACCCCTTCATTTTGTAATATGTTTTAAGTCATTTCTGAATAGTAAGTAGGTATATTCAATTATATTCTTATACTAAATTTATGATCGACAGGCTGATGCAAAACCTGCAGAAGGAGGAGTAAGTACCAAAAATATTAATATTATAAAATTACCAAAAACGGTTCATTAATTTTGTAATTAGGTAATTATCTGTAACCCGCGACTTCATACGCTTAATACTTACTAAATGACTTAACACATTACAAAATGCCCTTCATTTTGTAATATGTTTAAGTCATTTCTGAATAATAAGAAGGTATATTCAATTATATTCTGATATTAAATTTATGATCGACAGGCTGATGCAAAACCTGCAGAAGGAGGAGTAAGTACCAAAAATATTAATATTATAAAATTACCAAAAACGGTTCATTAATTTTGTAATTAGGTAATTATCTGTAACCCGCGACTTCATACGCTTAATACTTACTAAATGACTTAACACATATTACAAAATGCCCTTCATTTTGTAATATGTTTAAGTCATTTCTGAATAATAAGGTATATTCAATTATATTCTGATATTAAATTTATGATCGACAGGCTGATGCAAAACCTGCAGAAGGAGGAGTAAGTACCAAAAATATTAATATTATAAAATTACCAAAAACGGTTCATTAATTTTGTAATTAGGTAATTATCTGTAACCCGCGACTTTATACGCTTAATACTTACTAAATAAACCCCTTCATTTTGTAATATGTTTTAAGTCATTTCTGAATAGTAAGTAGGTATATTCAATTATATTCTTATACTAAATTTATGATCGACAGGCTGATGCAAAACCTGCAGAAGGAGGAGTAAGTACCAAAAATATTAATATTATAAAATTACCAAAAACGGTTCATTAATTTTGTAATTAGGTAATTATCTGTAACCCGCGACTTCATACGCTTAATACTTACTAAATGACTTAACACATTACAAAATGCCCTTCATTTTGTAATATGTTTAAGTCATTTCTGAATAATAAGAAGGTATATTCAATTATATTCTGATATTAAATTTATGATCGACAGGCTGATGCAAAACCTGCAGAAGGAGGAGTAAGTACCAAAAATATTAATATTATAAAATTACCAAAAACGGTTCATTAATTTTGTAATTAGGTAATTATCTGTAACCCGCGACTTCATACGCTTAATACTTACTAAATGACTTAACACATATTACAAAATGCCCTTCATTTTGTAATATGTTTAAGTCATTTCTGAATAATAAGGTATATTCAATTATATTCTGATATTAAATTTATGATCGACAGGCTGATGCAAAACCTGCAGAAGGAGGAGTAAGTACCAAAAATATTAATATTATAAAATTACCAAAAACGGTTCATTAATTTTGTAATTAGGTAATTATCTGTAACCCGCGACTTCATACGCTTAATACTTACTAAATGACTTAACAAATATTACAAAATGCCCTTCATTTTGTAATATGTTTAAGTCATTTCTGAATAATAAGAAGGTATATTCAATTACATTCTGATACTAAATTTATGATCGACAGGCTGATGCAAAACCTGCGGAAGAAGGGGTAAGTACTATTTCAATAGTATTTAATAAGTATTTCAATAGTATTTCATTTGTTGCCTAGAATTATACTTAATATGTAGTATACCTATCATCAAAATTCTTCTCTAATTCATTGTTATCGTACTATTTCGTCTTTTTTTGCATGCTGTGACTACCTTTAAATGAGATTATGTGTTTCTAGTTACCTAAGGTCTAAAATTTTAAGTCATGTATTACATTGTAATCTTGTTGGTGGTCCTGTGGAAATAAATAAATAAATAAACAACAAAAAATCGGGCAAGTGCGTGTCAGGCCACGCGCATTGTAGGGTTCCGAATAAGTTTATCGACTTACTTATGCAAACATAGCCGTGATAGTTTTCCTGGTAAATTCATCATATTATAAACTATTTTTGAGATTTTTTTCACTTGTCCAACTCCAACCGTTTAGTCGGCAGGGGGGGGGGGGGGGACCCTTGACCCTAACCAAAAGTAGCACTTTAAAGCCAAATGAATTTAACTGAAATATTACGGAAACAGAGCCTTAAATTCAAAAAAAGCGGCCAAGTGCGAGTCGGACTCGCCCATGAAGGGTTCCCTAGCAGCAAGTAACATAATATAAAAGTTCTTGAAGTTCGTTGTAACTTTGATCGAGGTAAATTGCGGTTTACGATTTATGACGTATTAAAAAAAAACTACTTACTAGATCTCGTTCAAACCAATTTTCGTTGGAAGTTTGCATGCTAATGTACATCATATATTTTTTTTAGTTTTATCATTCTCTTATTTTAGAAGTTACGGGGGGGGGGGGGGGACACATTTTACCACTTTGGAAGTGTCTCTCGCGCAAACTATTCAGTTTAGAAAAAAATGATATTAAAAACCTCAATATCATTTTTGAAGACCTATTCATAGATGACATTCATAGACACGTATGGTTTTGATGAAAAAAAAATTTTTGAGTTTCAGTTCTAAGTATGGGGAACCCCCAAAATTTATTGTTTTTTTTTCTATTTTTGTGTGAAAATCTTAATGCGGTTCACAGAATACATCTACTTACCAAGTTTCAACAGTATAGTTCCTATAGTTTCGGAAAAAAGTGGCTGTGACATACGGACGGACGGACAGACAGACAGACAGACAGACAGACAGACAGACAGACAGACAGACAGACATGACGAATCTATAAGGGTTCCGTTTTTTGCCATTTGACTACGGAACCCTAAAAATGGTCTCAAAAGACCCATGCCATTTTTTTAAAACCTTTTCAAAGATACCCCACACTATAGGGTACACGACGAAGGGGTGGTATGTAGTGGAGGTACCCTGAAAAATATGTATTATTTTTCAATATTTTATTCTACGATTTTGGAGTTTTAATATATATGTATATCCATGCCAGATTACAGCTTTCTAGCACTAAAGGTCTCGGCGCTATGCTTCGGACAAGCGGACAGATGGACGGACGGACAGATGGACGGACGGACAGATGTACGGACGGACAGATGGACGAACGGACGGACATGACGAAACAATAAGGGTTCCGATTTTAAGTCGGAACCCTAAAATGGTTCAATAATCGTTATTGTAATTAACTAGGAACTTAGTAAATTGACAGCCAACTGTCCGTATTAGTTGCCTACATATTACTGCTTATTAGGAATTTAGGAAGTTTCATCTAAACACGCGGTAGCGTGTAAGCCAATTTTCTAGCTAACAGAATTGGCGAGCAGCACCGTGTGTAATATTACACGAACCATTTGGAGCCACTTTTGACGACCTCATAACTCAAAAACTATTCAACATAAACCTGTCAAATTTGGCTCATTTATTAAGACTTACAAAATACATACGTCTTCCAAATTTCATAAACACATCTCAAACGGTTATTTAGATATTAACGTCCAAAAATCGAGAAATTTAACACTGACTGACCTATAGATCAAAACTATATTCAACTTCCAGGTGACCTAGAAAGTTAAAATTTGGCATGCAGATAGGTAATCGGGTGAATACAAAGGAATAAATCTGAAAGTAGTAAATTTTTATCATTTTATGATAATTTTTCAAAAAATTGATTCTATTAGGAACACTTACTTATAACGCCTGAAATTTATGAACAGCTATCAAAATTGATGACAGGTGGTCATTATGTGGAATATATATAAGGAGTGGAATACCACCCTTAATTTTTTTTAATCGAAACATATCAGTTTTAGTACTTTGTGAAGCTTCTAACGGGGGGAAGATGTTCAGTGTACGTACGTATTATTTACGTACAGATTAGTGAGACGTCAGTAGCCGTTATTTCCTGTGTTGCATTATTTCATTTTTAATGTGTGAAAAATTATTCTTCTCTTATCTTGTATGGCATGTACACCAAAAAATTTTGTATTATTTCCGAAATTATACCAGTTTAAAGTGATTCGAAGTATTGTTTCCAAATATATTATGGCACGTTATCTCATCGAACACAAACTACTTATAACTAATAAGAGTATATTCGACTATCGTATTTATTATTATTATTACTACTATCGTATCGTATCGTATTTATTATTATTATAACAGACTGGGATTTAGTATTAATTATTATTTCAATATTAAGCGGACATGAATAGTAGAAGATCATTACTTAATAAATAATTAATGAAGTAATAGGTATTTTGGACCACGGTGTACTAACTACGGATTTAGTTAAAGGGCACTATTACAGTTCATGTATAAGGTAACAAAATTAATCAGTAACGTTATGAATAAGTACCTAATAATAATTTCTGTACAAAAAGTAATGATATCCCATCAAAAACATGAATGTAAAGTAAAAGCCAATTTAAAAAAAAGAATTGAGATCTAAATGGGTGCCAAGTTCTGTGTAGAAAAGCCTAAAATTTTTGTCACAAGGACATGTAATTCAAGCTTTACATTTGAATTGGCTAGTTTTCATTAGTTAGCAACCAACAAACCAAATTTTAGAAAAGTAACATAGGTCATCAACCTAACAGACTTAACAAAGATAATTATACAAATATAATAATATACTCGTAGCCTAGATAAGTACGTGAAAACTAACTAAGTCAAATGTGGAGCTTGAATTACATGTTCTTGTGACTAAAATTTTAGGCTTTTCTACACAGAAATTAGCACCCATTTAGATCTCAATTCTTTTTTTTTAAATTGGCTTTTACTTTACATTCATGTTTTTGATGGGATACAGATTTACATCCCATTACGTACGGGACGATTTTCCAAAAAACCGTGTTACTTTTGTTTCTAATAAATAGGTACGGCTTACGAATAAATTTTCGCGGATTTAGGGGATGAGTTTCCAAAAAAAGCCAGCTTTTAAGCTTAGGTACATATTATAAATTTTCACATTTCTGAGTTTGAAAATTCCCCCCCCCCCCCCCCCCCTATTTTTACTATGAAATCCCCTATTTTTACTATGAAATTTCAAATATCTGTTCTTAGCAAGCTAAGTATAATGAAATTTGCATGCTTTATATGGTGGAATGTGGAGGATATAATGTTATGATTAATTTAAGACCTTGTAACATACCCACTTTCGAGCAAATAACTGAATTTGAAATTTGAATTAGCTGACTAAAAAGGCGACTAAAACGGATTGTAGGGCCCCTCGTAGGGATTATATTGGTAATATTGATTTTAATTGTTAATTAATACCATTATTATCTACTATTATTATTTCTCCATGGAGTTCGCTACGATATGGATAGCTACCACCCTTGAGCATGAGTCAGCCGCCAAACGACTCGTCGTGTTCCGGCTGGGGGCTTGAGAGCCAGTTCTTTCTTTCTTTTTCTTCTCTCTTTCTTGGCCGGCAACGCACCAGTGATGCCTTTGGTGTTGCTGACGTTCATGGGCGACGATAGCCACTTACCATCAGGTGGATCGTCAGCTCGTTTGCCGGCTATTTCCATAAAAAAGTTTCATCTTCATCGTTTTTAAAATCGTTTCCAAAGTAATATTTGAGTTTTTTTGTTTAATCAATGGATTCTTCGAAAGTCCTCTCGCTTTAATATAATATCGATTGTTTACCTACTTGTATTTTAGAGTGAAACCACTACTCTCGCGGCCGGAGTAAGTTTTTAATATATTTTACGAGAAATCAATACCTATTCTATTATTTTTTCTTTTTAGGGAGAGAACGAACTTGCTGAGGTGATAAAAAATCTTTTTAAATTAAATTATATTGCTAGTGGGTATATTTCAAGTAATTTAATATATTTATGTAAAATATTTTTCAGAATGAAGTTGTTCCCGTGAGTACCTTTCTCTTCCAAAATCTTCCAAACATACTAAGGCCCGTAATATCAATAGCAGTTTAAACAAAATTCTGAGTTTAAACTGCTATTGATATTACGGACCTAAGACCCCCTCGAAAACCATAATAAATAAATTACACAAAAATAACTTATTACATTTTTGTAAATTTCGCTGTAAGAATATATGTCGTAATTATGAATAAAGAGCATTATTGATACGAGATAATAATATGAATAACATTGTTTTAGCCCGGAAAAAAAAAGGTAGGTACGCTTTCCAGGCACTTTTCATATCAGCCACTCAATAAAAATTATAATTCGCTGTAAATATGATGGGTATATACGTACATACGTACGGATATATACGTACCTAAATGAAACATTAAGGACCATTTATTAATCACGAAGGGTCCCGAAGGGCAGGCCCGGATCTACGATTTTCTCTATCAGGGGCAAAAACTTGATAGTGGTGACTACGGAGTTTTGTATACAATAATTATTATTATGAATTGCAAAACCGGTTCAAAAAAAGGTCATCAGGCGTCTGTTACCTAAACGTATAGATATAAAAATCGGTTCAGCGCTCAGACTAAAAAAATAGGTCATCGGGCATCTAAGCGCTCAGCCTAATATGCTAGGTGCTTTGTGGAGCAAGTTGTTTTATATTTAATCATACTATATTATGATTTTGGCGCCCCCTTAAACTGCCGCCCGGGGCGGTGGCCCGGTCCGCCCCCCTCCCCCTAGAGCGGCCCTGCCGAAGGGAATGGGTGTCCTCAAAATCTCTACATAATTACTTATTATTTTAGAAGTCGAAACCTGATGTCGAAATAAAGACTAAAAATCTTTAATTTAGGTCAAAATAGATAAATTAGGTACCTATTACCTGAGTTAAAAATAATGTCCTTAATGTTAAAAAGAATGTTACTTAAATAGTAATAAATCTCATTAAATTAAAGGATGATGCTGAAAAAAAGGTTCGTAAATAACGAAAAATATAAGTATCTACTATATTAATATATTAATACAAAATTATAATTTTAAATATTAAATGGCCAATTTACAGATTCGATTCGATTCGTGGCCTCACCGACATAATATACATATTTTTCAGCCTAGCGAAGGAGTATCTGTGAGTTGGAATATTAAAATTATATTACTTATTTTATTTTCAATGTGTAAAAGTATACAATTTTAGGACTTACAAACAAAACACTTTTTTAAGCTCACCGTAAGTACAAAAATCAATGTTTATGAAAAAAAATATTGTGGTGCTAGTTATTTCAAATACTATTTTTGAAGTCGGTATTTAAAAAAAAAAAGAAAGAAAGAACGAACTCCAAGCTCCCAGCCGAAACACGACGAGTCGTTGGCGGCTGACTCAAGCAATAATATTAGTGACATAACAATTGTATTGATATTTAACATTAATCCGTAAGTGAAGCCTTACTACCAAAAGGGCTGGCTTATGTCGCCTTTTACGATTTATTATTTTACGTTTAAAAGTCCTTTCTATTCCTATTACATAAGTACTATTATTTCTTCTGTGCTATTATGAACAAGATTTTTTATCTTTTTCAGATGAAGGTACGATTTTAACTTATGAACGTCAAAGTATTACCTATTTCGTTTGCCCTGCTAATAATTATAATAGGACCTTTAAACATATTGTGTATCCATTTATAAGCTGCATGAGGTTTAATAATTTTTTTAGATTGTCTCCCTATTTGAGTATTTCATCAAGTACAGGCTTCGAAACAAGCTGAATGGATTTGGTTATTATTTTCCCAACACTGTATGATATACCTACCTAGGTACCTACCCTAACTAAACTTAAAAATATTTTAATGTTAGAAGATTAAAAAAATGTACTTACAGGATACCTCACTTAATTACCTATTATACCATTATTATTTTTTATAAGATTAATACAATAATATTTCATATATTTTAGTTACATTATCTTCATACTGCTACTTACTATACATATATTAGCTGTGTTAGTATGTGAAATTGTGTAAGTATGTACTTACAAAATTATACCTATTTCTAATGTAGCATTATTTAATATTATAGCCTGATGCAGTAAGTTTTTTTTCAAATTGCATATTATAAAGAATATCAGCTATAATTATAAATGCCAATAAAATAAATGACATAACATTCCAGACCACAGTAAGTACCTACGTAATCTACGTATATTGAGAAAATTATTTTTATATGATTATAATTTTATCAATTTTTAATAATTTTTATTTGTTTCGGTAAATTTTAGCCTAAGGTATTTTTAATTAGTAATTATTTTTTATAAAATAGTCGTTGGTTTTAGCAGTTTTAAATGATTAATATTATAATTACTAATCTCACATTAAAATTACAGAATATAGTAAGTAATTTAATTAATAAATTAGTCATTGTAAATATCAGAAGTTTTTTTTCAATGCGTAATATAAATAATGTTATTCTTTTAAGTTTAAGATCAGATGGTTTTTCTACTTACTTAAATGGTATTTAAAAAATACCATTTAAGTATATCCGAATAATATCATTAATAGTATGCATTATTTTGTTTTTTCTAGTTTACCGTAAGTGTTACAAGTAGATTTGTGTAAATTTTATTAACTTAATATTATCTAGATCTGCTCTCAGACCAATACTAAGTAAAAAACTACATACCAATGAAAAACTTTTTTATGAAAGCGATAAAATTTATTAATAAAAATATATGTTATTAATGAGTGTCCTTATCTCTGTGCAGAACCGATACGTAAGAAATTTTATTTATATTTAATTTTTAGGTACAGCTTTAATAGTTGTCCTAAGTCATTAGGTACCTACAATTTATTTTGTTAGAAATATAAAATAAATGTAATTTTAAAGGCTTAATTAACGTTATTAATTAATCGCAATGTTATTTATTATGAATTAAAAAATAAAAATTATTAATAATGTTTTTTTATTTTTCATGTGCCATTTGGATATAAATAAATCGGTAATATTTTAATTTGTACAATTAGGTTTACCAACATAGTTACAATTTGAAAGGATACAGTAAAGGTCTAATGGACAAATTTTTTTGCAGATCAAGGGTGTAAGTATTATATTAATACACTAGCTGCCCGGACAGACTTTGTTCTGTCAAAAGTTTTTTTTAGATTGTAAGCTATCCTATTTTTCAAGTTGGATCAAACTGCACACGGTGTGCAAATCTGATTAAAATCAGTTAAGTAGTTTAGGAGTCCATCGAGGACAAACAACGTGACACGTTATTTATATATATTAAGATATAACTAATACGTACCTACCTATTATTCTAAATTGTTTGATTGCAATTATTAATATTATGTTGAATTTATGTACTGCCTATTCATTTGATAAAATTTATTGTTTTAGGAACCAGTAAGTATAAAGAAATAATTATAAATTTTTATTTGAATTTAGGTATTAATAATATTTTTTGTAATAATATGTCATTATTTAATTTTTTATTAAAGGTGAAGGTAATTAAAACAAAATATTAGATCTCTAAAATTATATTAGAGCCAGTTGCTCTTAACCATACTTTGTCAAAATATATTCCCAAGTACAAACGTTATGTACCTAAACGTCTCTAGATAAATTAAAAATTAT
The DNA here is from genome assembly GCA_911387775.1 of Thymelicus sylvestris. Classification (NCBI taxonomy): domain Eukaryota; kingdom Metazoa; phylum Arthropoda; class Insecta; order Lepidoptera; family Hesperiidae; genus Thymelicus; species Thymelicus sylvestris. Next base: position 480,595 of record OU426903.1, read on the forward strand.
TTTAATATGTATTATGTATTTGTATTACCTACCTTCTTTCATCGAGAGGGTCCAGTGCCAGACTATTCAGTCGTTTTTTCATCCGGCCATTTGCCCCTAGAGCAGAAAATGAGCCGTAACTCCCCTTAAAAATTCCTGTTAAACTGTGAGATTAGATGTGAGGTAGATAGCGGGAATCTAACTATTTACTTGGTTTTAGTTTGATACGATTTACGAATAGTTCAGTTCCATAAACACGTGTTTTGATTGTTGTGATATTGCAAATTCTAAAAAAATATAACAACTAAGTACCTACTTTGTATTTAGGATGGTGTAAGTAAACCTTTAAATATTATTTTTTTCTACCTACAACTTCTTTAAAATTCAAACAACTAAGTACTTATTTTATTTACTGTTTCAACAAAACAATTAATCTTTGATGTTAAAATCTTTAAAAAATACAACAACGTCAATCACAAATAAACTACTATTTGTGAATGAATCGGGCTTTAAGCTATTTTTTATAATATATTTTTTTATATTTTTTTGATTTTTTTACTTTTGATAATTTAGGTACATTTATCGAAGTTAATTACCATGAAGTATTTTGTTTTTATAGGAAATTGTAAGTACACATTGATTTATTGTATAGGCTCTATAATACTGCGACCGAGCATGTAAAAAATGAGTCAGCCAAAAGAGAAAAATACCCTATCTGTATCAATCATAATCAATAAGCTAAAAAATTGTATACCAGTCTCGTGTTATTTTCGAAATAATATTTTATTTCAGTCACTCCTTTTATAAAATAATATGATTTAATGATTGATAATTCGTCATTAAAATTAATTATTATATTTTATATTCCAGTTGAACGTAAGTAACGGCTTGCATAGTTAATACTTACCTAATTATACATTGTAAGTTTTTAGTACATCTGCACTTAAACTATATATATTTTTTTGCAATTCACAGATCACGGTAACACGTTTTATTTAATTTATTTACACAATAATAAATTTTGTAAATCATCTTAACAATAATTATACATTGTTTTTTCAGCTGTCTGTAAGATTGATTTTTATTTTCATAATAAGTTAATGTTTACGATTTTTTAACGTACAAATTGTTAATTGAAAACTTATTTAATTTTAAACTTTTTTTCAGAATGGTGGTGTACGTATTATATAATTAAATTATTTTCTCCTAATTAAGCTACAATGGTAACATGTTTTATTTCATGATTTAAATCAATTTACATTTTCAGTTTATGGTAATTTTTTTATTAAATACTACCTACTCACATTTGAAAATTAAATATTTAATTTTAATTTAATTTTAATCTTACCATCCATTTTTGTTCACTAGGAAATTTATGTAAGTTGCTCCTATTGTATTAAATTTATGAAATATAACCACAATTTTACCTTATTATTAAAACATTAATTTCTTTTGTTTCTAGACAGAAGTAAGTTATTATTTTTTGCTATTTAGGTATAGAAAGTACCTAAATATTTACGTTCAGACGGAAGGTTGTAAAAGATAACGTAGCTGTCTCCATTTATTTATTTATTGGTAAGAGTACAGAACAGAGCCTAAGGATCTCCAACATAAAAGCCTGCGCTGGTGCCATAGTCACAATATATATTTTATACTGTGGTCACACCTTTCCTCATCTCTCTCATATTGAGCAAGGTGCACCGCTGCACCGCCAGTTAAATACATTTTATTAATATTAAGTGAGGGTTAAATTAAACTATTAATTATTGTAAGTATATTTGCTTTGCAGAAATGGGTAACATGCATATTATGCTTTTACTCCGCTAAGTAATATTTGTATCCATTGTTGCTTATTGTTTTTAAATTATAAATGAAATATTAAAATAAAAATAACATAATTTTTTAATGACGCAGCTCACTGTAAGTTTCTAATTTATATACTTTATTTATTCATAACTCAATGAATGTATTAAGCCAAAACATATTATTTTTTTCTTTTAATTTATATTGCTGGAGCTATTAATTAATGCGTTATTTTTAATCACAATAGTTAGTTACTTATCTTGTAAATTACCTAATTGCAGTATTACGTAAGTATCAAATAATTATTTCTTGAAAATAAGTAGGTAGGTAGATACATTTAACAACTCTAGATAACATATTTATTATAATCGGTTAAATATTTTTTTTTTAATTTCTTCAGACACAAGTAAGTACCTAAACTAAAAAGAACCGTAGGTACCAGTAATTTCGTTTAATTTAACTTCTCTAATAAAGTCTAAGTCAAAATATTTTATTCATACAGTTATCACTGATACCTACACTTATGCACGGCATCGTGTTTTTAATCTACCAGCTTTTCCGAAAGGTGCTTTGTCATGGAGGACAGGAAAAACCGTAAAGAAACTCCTCAGCACATCTTTTTAAAAAATATTACAAAAAAGAAAATATTTACTAATCTGAGCGGAACTGGGTGCAGAGCTGGTCATTTCCATGATGTTTCCATGCGTCGTTGTCATTTAAATACTCGTCTACACACGGACATTTCTTGATATATTATGTCTATGCGTCTACAGTGTAGACTCTACACTATAACATCCCTTGCCTAAAAATTGTGTTTTTACACGTTTTTTTAAGAGTCTATTGTCTAAGTATATAATACTCATCTAAATCTAAAATCAGTAAATAGTTATATAACCAGTGAATAAACATTTCAATGTATGTATTTCTTTCTATCCCTACACTCAACGCGTAACTTCAAAATTTCAGCCAGCAACGGTAAGCAAAACAATATTTTTCTATTATTTTGAGTTAGAAGATAGAACAAAATAATATTATATATTGGTTTTTATTTTGTTTCAGAAAGTAAGTACCTATATTGTTTCGTTAATTAATTCCCTTGTTTAGCGATAACAAGATTTGCTGACAAGTGACGAGCTCGTTTTTCGTTCTTGCTAGCTTAGCTGTTACTCTGTGAAACAGTTTAAAATGAACCAGGGCCAATCTGTGCTTTTTAAGTACCACTTAAAAATTTTAAAACTACCTATTAATGCCTTTTATATAATGATAAAGAATAAAATCACTTATTATGTAATTAATATTTAATGAAATTAACAAATTGAATCATTTTTAGCCTGGTGTGAGTAATAAAACCATTTTTACTTTTTTTATTTGCTTCACTCCCGCTTTAAGCAAGTTATCGACAAAGTGGACAATTAACGGAATATTTAATTATCACTTCCTTGTTTCGCGGGTGTGTCGTGTACTACAACTGTAGGTATAGCTACTGTAGTGTAATCGATTGACCGCCTTTTTCCTTCGAGATACTGGAGATCTATATCGCTTCACAAACTGGCCACTATTCCTTATGTAAACCGTTCCTGTAGGGTGCAGAGTTTCCCCTCACAAATATTAAATAGTTGCTAAACTGAGAACTGTTTGTCAAACTAACTTAAATTATATTTTCAGTGCATGTGTCTAACCCGTGGACCACTGCCGAAGTTCAAGCTTATTGGAAACATTCACTTTCCGAAAATAAAGGTATACTATACATTACACCCGTCATTACTGTCATTAGCTGCTAGACTTCTCGGGTAGGTACTGTAGTATTCGAAGAACTATTGAACTAATACTTGACGCCTCACTAGTTGAAGACGTTTGCCCTACACATAAATGATGATCATTACAATGTCTCATTGCCCGTGGTCACGGGAACATCACACACAACTGCATGGCTTACGATGCAGCATGATCTCCATCATCCCTCTGGTCCCCAGGTGACTCCGGAGCGCTACGTGACGATACCCACCGAGCCCCCCACCACGCCCTGCCCACCCTGCATATGCAACTGTGGCACCATTCCTGCAGCTGACGTATTTGATAAATAATGTAAATAAAATTCTTGATCCGATTCTGGGTTTCATTGACTATCAATGTAGCATTGCTGAGCAGAGTTGCTCCTCGTAACTAATTGAAAAGTCAAACCATTTGAGTGAAATGATGGATTTTATTTAAAATTCCTTAACTGTCACCAGTAACTTGAAGCTATATTTAAATTGAACAATCTATTGCACCTAGGAGTAAAACAACATCTAAATCGTAAACAATCTCTACAAAGAAGTTCTGGAATCTTTTTGCCTACACTTTATGCATTCTGAGTCGTTGCTCGTGGAACATATGGACCCTCGAGACATGTGAATAAGCTTGATATCAAGATTTTCCTTCGCCTTGGATCCTGGATCTGACGTTCGAGACTTTTTCTGCAGGAGAGACAAGACATTTCTTACGAAATTATTCTTCGAAGTCTTGCTTGACAAAGGTGAAGGCGAAGTTTTAGTGGGATCCGAATCAGAAGGGAAAGTGTACTTCGATATATTTTCCGGGAGATAGATCCCTCTTTCTGAAAGGTAATCGTCGATAGTATCGTTCGAAAAAGAGGCTTGCGCTTCTTTGTCTGTTGACATCGATGGTGCAGTGGGTTTCCCAGTTCTACAATATCCGAAATGTTTCCCAGAACTTGGCTTAAAACCTGTAACGTTTGAATTAATATTATTATTATAACTATGGCATTGTATTTCTTGCTCAGACGAATCGTATTCTTCGATGACTTCCTTCTCTCTGTCAATTATTTCTTTGTTGAGACACTTCGGTATACTGCCTATTTTCTTACTCAATTTATCATTAGCTTTCGGTATCTCATCTTCAAACACTACCTTAGTTTCACTCACTTTTTTTGATTCAGTGGTTGGTTGAACTTTACTGTGTTCTTCAATATTGTCTTTATTTTGGGTCTCGTTGTTTGATTCTTGTATTATTTCAGTTTTTGTTTCATGTCTACTCCAATTCCGTCTGTTTACACATTTGGATAGGATATCATCTGATAAGCTCATTTTAACATTGTTATTCCTTTCCTTTTGACATGCCTTATAACATTTAATTTTTTTATCGACATTTGAAGACTCTGATTCAAAGTGATAATCTGTTTCAGTATCCATATTACTAGTTCCTATTAGTGGCGTCGTTACTGATGCGTCTTGTCGGTAGTTAAAGAAATTTCTAACTAACTTTTTATCTTTACATCGCGTACAAGATCTTGTAAAATAATAAATCATTCCAAGAATTATGCAACACTGAAGAATAATAACTCCGCCAAATAACATAAAAGTAAATTTGTTGCTTGTGATATAATTCATCAGACAATTCATACTATATTCGTCTGGCATTAATACCTCTTTATGTTTTAAATTCATAGTTGGATTGAGTACGTGAAGTTTATTACATTTCCTACACATTGGTACCTTATCTATAGCATCATTTACATCATCACTAGTTTCATTGTCATTTAAATCTTCATGAAATTTTTTGATGATGAGAACATCTTTCACAGGTCTGTCTCTTGCATTAAGTGTTTTAAGATAGTTAACGTCTCTTTTACTAATCGACTTTCCTTCTATGCAGCGATTTGAAACTGGATCATAAATAGCATTCGGTAAATCTGAAACTATTTCAGTAAAACAGGGCGGTGTTGCAACGCATCTTTTAAGCTTCTTGTTATAATGTGGCTTCCGAGTATTGTAATAAGTATCACAATCGACTGGCTTACAATCATTCAGGGGATCTTCATCTATATTCCTACAAGGTTTGACATTTGCTTGAAGAATTTTATTAATATTTTCGAGTCTCGTATCGAAACTAACTTTAACTGTATCTCTCTTGTTTCTTCCATTATAGCTACATTTGGAATCAAGATACAGAATGCAATAGCCACGTCTTTCTATAGGATCCAGGATAGGAGCGATCATGCGGACTGTTTTAATAGCACCTTAAAATGAAAAAGAATTTGATTAAGAATAATATTATCTACAAGAACTACATTATCCATTTTAAAGTCCTGTTTTAAATGAATTTCGTCATTCGTGTTATCAGAATTAGAAACCAGTTGAATACGACGGCTACTACGAGTACAAATTACAGTACTTTATAGATTACTACCTCAGAAGAGATAATATGGTACTACTAAAACGTTTTACTTTTGGATCTTTGTTCAATTTGAATGTAATTTCAATTTAAAAATACCTTTTGGTATAAACCCCACGCAATCTCCAAGTAATTCAAGCACATCACAGTCCAAACTTCCATCGGCTTCCAAGCAACATTGGTCTGCTGATACTTGTACCTCATAATCATGTTTATCTGATGTATTGTTTAATTCAACGAAAAATTTCAACCCAATGCCACATGGGGTCACTCCGTCAACACCGCTCTGAGATATAACAAGGTCTGGGTTCTCTTCTCCCCTGGAACAGCTTTTATTTAAATGTGTTAGTATAAAAATAGAAGCATACAAAATACGTTGTAAATACATCGGAATTCATCTGTCAATTGTTACGTAAACGTTGTCATTACCAATGCTTAGGTCATTTCTGACAGAATGTAAACCACAGATAGGATGTTACATTATTTTTATATTATATACTCTGTTGGAGAGAGAGGAGATATAGGAAAAGTTAGGTATATGCCTACTCATGATGATCACATGCATACATTTTTGAATAAATATTATTATAATTAGTCCAGTCATCTTAGGAATTCACTGCGGAATGAGAGATACCCAGCTGATTTTTTTGTATAAAGTTGTATTTTGGCATTCTAAAACTTGTCTCAAAACCTGCATAAGGTAGGGTGACCGCGTCTATTAAAAATTTGAGGACAAAGGTCACAAAAATCGGTTTTTTGCAAATATCTCATTTCCTCTGAGTTTTTCGCAATTTGTATCTTCATCAATATTGTAGAGAATTAAATTCCCTACAACTTTTGTTTCGAACAAATTTTTATACGTTGAATCGTTTTCGAGATAGAGGGCGGAGACCGCGCGGTTAGAGCACAATGTAAAGTCAACCGGTACAGTCCCGGTCAAAACATGCTATATTAAGTTTATTAATTCTATCTATCTAACAGCCTTTTAAAGTCCACTGCTGGACATAGGCCTCCCCTAATTAGCGCCACTCCGACCGATTCTGGGCCCTCTGAGTCCACATCGTTCGAAGGACAGATAACCAATGGGGCTGCAAAGTCCTCGAATGGCGGCCACGTCTCGGTAAAAGGAGCACTGGTCGCTCCCCAACCAGGTGGACTGATGACCTAAAGAAGACAGCGGGAACCCGCTGGATTCAGAGGGCCCAGGACCGGTCGGAGTGGCGCCAATTAGGGAGGCCTATGTCCAGCAGTGGAATTTAAAAGGCTGTTAGATAGATAGAATTAATAAACTTAATATAGCATGTTTTGACCGGGACTGTACCGGTTGACTTTACATTGTGCTCTAACCGCGCGGTCTCCGCCCTCTATCTCGAAAACGATTCAACGTATAAAAATTTGTTCGAAACAAAAGTTGTAGGGAATTTAATTCTCTACAATATTGATGAAGATACAAATTGCGAAAAACTCAGAGGAAATGAGATATTTGCAAAAAACCGATTTTTGTGACCTTTGTCCTCAAATTTTTAATAGACGCGATCACCCTACCATATGCAGGTTTTGAGACAAGTTTTAGAATGCCAAAATACAACTTTATACAAAAAAATCAGCTGGGTATCTCTCATTCCGCAATTCTTATCTAATTTTGACTAAAATGACTGGACTAAATGTCTACATGCACACACGCTAAGGAGAGTGCATTGCGCATGCTCGTGCGCTATTAATAAGCATGTGTCCAGTAGGTACTTACCATAACATTTAAAAAGAGAAGAAGAATGAAGAGTGAGTGAGATACTATAGGTAATGTTAAAACAACTCAAAATATTTAAAAAATAGTTTTATTACGTACTTTCGTTACGATGGCAACTTATTACATAACATTCGATTAAATACAAAAATACATCTTAAAACTAAGTGAGCAATTGTATTTTTATCACAAAACAATTCATATTAATATTTAATAAAATATTATTATATTATACTGTGTATAATACCCACAGTTTACAGTACTGTACTTTTGGTAAGTATAAGGAATTATTGTTTATAGTCGCCTTGAGGTTATTTTAAAATATAAATTATATTAAAAAAAATATTTAGATTCCGACATCCTGAACATCAATAATTTTAGACTTCTTGGTAACTTCATATTTTCTTAATATAAACTTTAAATTGCATAACCCAATAGATACATTATTATTGAAGAAACCTACTCCTTTATCTTTTGTCTGATATGATTGTTGTGGAACCCTCTCCCCCGCATTACTTCACGACGAATACTCAATAAATCAATAAAACTAATCTAAAACATATGGCAAAATGGTGAAAGGATTTTTAATATATTATGCGTAAATATTGTCACTGTTACTTTTATCAACTTTTATATATTTTGGTTGCTAGGTACCTACAATTTAATTATATTGTCTACCCAGTCGTATTAGATGTCATACGACACGCTGCAAGTTAAATATACTGCTTATGTACTACGCAAAAACAAAAATAAAACACTTAAGTACTTAGGTACTAAATAACCTGAAATGCCCCTCAGAAACACACCACCACAAAACACTTTAATTTTATTACTTTACTTATAGTAATTAATGATACGTATAGGTTCGCAAACAAATATCTTTAGAAAATGTAAAAAAAAATATTATTATGAATTTTAACTTATTTTATGTACCTCATTGTGATAAAAATAATCTAATAAAGTAAAAATACATACATTGCCTTTTCAGTGGTCATAGTTATAATGAAAAGTAAATGTATTTTAGTTAGAACTAATAATCAAATATAATTCACCTATCAATAATAGGTATGTATTTTTGTGCGGTGTCAAAACAAAACAAAATAATAAATGAGTGCTATTTCGAACTATTAAATATTACTACTCTAGGCCACAACGATTCTCATTGACATCGCGTAAGACTCAATTTTTTAAACTAATAAATCTTTATTTTCTGTGTTAAATAATTCATATTGTCTGCTATTACACAATTATTGTAAAAAATACCTAATTATAACATTACATCCAACCGGGCAAAACCTTATACGTAAACGTAAACAAAACGTAAGCCTACCACAGTAAACGAATTCCTACCCTCAAAAGGTAACTTTTCTTACTTGCTAAAGCTTACATTTGGTGCATCGCAATAGCGTTGCAATATGTATCGCAATTCGCTTGTAAAAATAAAACAGGATACAATAATAAACATAAGTACAACAACCACTTTTGTACGGTGGGTTAAAAAAGTGTGATTAAATAATTTACTAGGATATTGTACAAAAGTACAGACGCACAAGACCTACTCAATTAGCACGTGTAACTCCGTAATTTTTGTTCTTAACTCATTTATAAATTAATGAACACATTTTGATAAAAACTTGTATTAATTTAGAGATTCAGAGAGCTACTCTAGACAGAAAGTGTTAATTTTATTAGAGAGAGAGATCAGAGATTACAGAGTACCATAGACACTTAATTGATAAAGATGCGTTCAATAAGTACACAGAGTCAATCGTTGATCTGAAATTTTTCAGATACAAGTCTGAACAACAGAACTATTTCCGAAAACAGAAAATATTGCGATGCACCTTATGTGATGTTTTTTACATAATTTAACTCTATCATAAAACTGAATAAACCTATACTATAACAAGCTTAATAAAGAACCACAGTATTCTCAACAGGGCACAGAATAAAATAGTGGATGCTACATAATGAACGATCTTGAGCTTGAAATGTTTTCTGGCGCTCTGAGGAATTGTTTCATTGGGTTCCTTCAGGAGATACAACCTGATGCCGCGCACGTAGTCCACGAAGAATTCCTCCCAGTTGAGGGTGCTCATGTCGCAGTCAAAGATCTGCTTGTCAGCATCACACAACTCCTTCACGAGCGCTTGTGTGTTGTCATTGTGGAACTTCCACTCACGCAGCGCGAAGTAACCAATCACAGCTGAGAATTTCTCGATCTTTCTATACGCTTTTCTTAACCTGCATCAAGATAAATACATTTTGTAAGACATACATACATTTAAAAAATGTAAATGCGTCGCTGCACCTTTAAACTACGTTACAATCAAAAAATATTCAGATTTTTCTAATCATATACATGTCACCGGAAGATAACAAGAACCGCAAATTTATAAATTTCCTAGGAAATTTATAAACCTTCGTAGGATTCTAAACGAGAGATAAATTGTATTATTTAACGGCCACATTGCTACGTCTCGTGGTAAATTTATAAACTATCGGATATCCATTCGTAAGATTCTAAACGGTTCGACCAATCACAGAGGAGCTTTTAATTTAACGCTTCTTTAAAATACGGCAAATAACAAACTGCTCTCTGATTGGTCGATGTTGCGTCTGCGAAAAATCATCGAAAACATTTCATCGAATTACAATTCGCCGAATATAATACATCGAAAAACATTTCGTTGGAAATAATCATTCGTCAAAACAACTTTTATCAAACACACGAATTTGTCAAAACGTTTACGTTAATGACTGAAACGAATCGCTGCAAAACCGCCTCCACGTACTCTTGTTTGCCCTACCCCTAGAGAGCAGCAGCTGAGCGGAGCCGGCCAACAAGCCGAAGCTGCGGTGGTGAGCATTAAAAGCATCTGCGACGATAAGCTCGCGTGGGACCGCCGGAGCCCCGCAGCGCCGGAGCCGTGACAGAAACTGTGCTTGCTGCATGTTGCATGCTGCTTACGTCTTAGTGCTGCCTTTCAAGGATGTGTGACGTTTGAAATAATAAAAAATTGTTAATGACCATATGAAAATTATATAATTCGATTCGGCGAATTGCGATTCGATAAATTGTCATTCGATGAAACGATTCGATTAACACACGAGCAACCGGTTTGTTTATGTTCCGTGGCGAACAATGGCGGTGGAGAGGAAGGAGAAGGAACACGTGACAACCAATCAGAGGCGAGCGCACATGGCGTTTGGTTATTGCTTACTTATTAATTTTACGTTTGAGTTCGGTAAGTTTATCAATTTATGAAAATGTAGGCGTAAAATAATACAATTTATCTCTCGTTTAGAATCCTACGAAGGTTTATAAATTTCCCAGGAAATTTATAAATTTGCTGTTCTTGTTATTTTCCGGTGACATACATACATATTAATTTAAGCGCAAAAATAAAAATTCATCTGGTAATGGACAACGCACTGCATACCTGCATTAAGATTTTAATGGATCAAGATTCTCAAGCCATGTATATCAGAACATAGTCCCAGTTTGGGCGCCAACGTCAAAATAGCTTACATGGGTTTCTTTCCGATGAGTATGGCGATGCCGTCGATGAGGTACGCCGGCACCCAGTGCAGGAAGAAGCAGTAGATGGTGTAGAGGAAGTAGGAGGGCGTGAGGAACAGCAGGTAATACCACACGGCTTGCATCGGCGGCACCTCCATCCCGTACACCTCAGACAACTTCATGAATCTCTCTGTGGGAAGAAGAATACGAAACTTATTTAACAACTTACCTTATGGCACGTTGAATAGTAAAAATAATTATGCAGATATTGATAATGTAGTCCTAAAGACTTGCAGTATATAACTGACTAGTAACTCGCCCTTGCTTCGCTTCCGCTTCCATCCCAGAAGAAACTCCTTGTTAACTCATTGCCTATAGTCTTCCTGATGGAAGTGGCTATCATACACCTAAAATATTTTTTCAATCCAACATTATGTGACATTATTCCAATTTCATATGAGCCCCTTCATGATACCATCGTATGGTCACCGTCGTTCACGGATATTAGCAACACCTTAGAAATTAAAGCCAGATAGTCATCACAGTTGCGACATGAGTTCTTTCTTTCTCTCTTTTTCTCCTCTCTTTCTTGGCCGGCAACACATTAGTGATGCCTCTGGTGTTACCGATGTCCATGGGTGACGATAGTCACTTACCATCAGGTGGTTCAGAAACCACTGGATTAAGAGGGCCCAGGACCGTTCCGAGTTGTGCCAATAGGGATGTTGACACTATCAGTAAATTAAAATAACTTTATGATTAAAGTATCAAGGAAAACATTTAAACACCTAAAATATTATTCTTTTGTCGAAATCAATCAAAATAAATTAAATATAATTATTTTAAAATGTTAAAAATAGTACTCACTGTCACGTGATCTCAAACGCCATTTTGAGCTTATGACGTCATTGTTTGTATTTTATATGCAAGTGCAACTAACTTCAGTCGACAGATAGTATTGAATATCGGCTAGTGACGTCACGTGACGTTTTTGGTGGGAAATTTGAAAATGATTTTTATTTATCAATTTTTGTCTTTAAATTGAAGATTATTATTTTTATAATATTTTTTTCATGAATCTTAAGGTTCTATCTATAAAATCAAATTGAATCCTAAAATTAGTCAACATCCCTATTAGAGAAGGCCTATGTCCAGCAGAAGACTGCAAGGCTGATAGATACATAAACAGAGGAAAGAGGAACCAAACCCACTCCAAGTCAACGGCATCTGTTTGGACGATACATAGTTGTAGACCCGTGGCAGCTGGTCCTGCGGCGGCGCCTCCTGGTCGTTGCCTGGGTGGTCGCGCGCGGTGCGCCACGCGGTCGCGATGCACGCGTTCACCACCATGTCGCCCGGCACCAGGTCCGCCGTGGCTGAGGGCTTGCAGTTCAGCGTGTGGATCAGGCCGACTGCTGCTCCCACTACCACCTGGGATGTTTGGAAGTAAATAAGAGATACAGCTACACTCATAGCCCCATTCGATTCATTTTGTCGTGGGATGGACAGCATCGCTGCAAACCGGCATGCTAACCATCGAGACGAGACTCGTACCTATCGTATTTCCTCATGCGTCGTCACAACGAACATTATAAATAACTTGTCTGCGGCAGTATTCCCTTTTGATTTTGTAACTTATTTGTGTGAATATGTTTTTACTACAACTTTTAAATAATTATTTGACAATAAAAAATAAGTTCTAACAGATTTATCCAGTACCAAAGACTTAAACATGTATTACTTAATCTCTGCTTTAGTGCCAATTTTATTTTGTCTAATCGTAACGTTTAAATCAATATCGATGTGTAATATCGTCTAATTTCGTTTATTATGTAATTTCCGAATTGCAAATATGTAATTTACGAATTAGTCGGTCATAGATTTAGTCTACATAATATGTCGTCCGTACACGATTAAATTAATAAATTAAAGAAAATATTTATTTTTCCTATTGAATGTTATATTATTACCCTTAAATAGGTACCTTTCTCAATTTGTATGCTCTTGTTGCAAACACCAGGTTGTTCTTAGTTTTATATTAAAAATAGGTATTATGATCAGACAGTAGCTACACTTACCCCGGTAGGTCCGTACACATTGTCGATCCATCCACTCACGGGTTCCTTAAACGTCGATATCACTGCAACAACATTCATTTATATTTTAACACAACTATTGCGACAAATAGCTATGCAGGCATATAATAGCTAAATATATTTTGACAGTTAATCACTTGTAGGTACTTAAGGCCTTTCACAGATAAAATAAAAAGAGCCTTAATCCTACGAGCGTAGTGTACAGATAATCCATACTTCATACTAATATTATAAATGTGAAAGTGTGTTTGTTTGTTTGTTTGTCCGTCTTTCACGTCGCAACGAAGCTTTTATATGGTATGGTTTCTGTGTGTGGGGATAGTGAGGAGGGTGGAGAGTAACGTAGGCTACTTTTTACCGCGGTAAAACATCCCCATGGGGAGATCGATATTTTGTTAGTTGCTAGATATTTAGTTCCGGATGTTGTTAATAGATGGCGTTAGTAAAATTCATTTGCATTTCACGCTATCAAATGATACATGTAAATTACTTAAAAGTCAGAGGCAACTAAGTCTAAGTAAAAGTAAGTACTTAAGTAGGATTTGTAAAAAATCGATTACTACCGCGGGCGAAGCTGCGGGCAAAAGCTAGTGCATAATAATAGTTACGTAGTCTATTACCTATCTATTAGCCCAACGGAGAGCGCAATTTACCCTTGTACATGGTAGCTATATCAGAAGAGTTTTTGAACGCTTCTGCCACACTGCGTTACGAATAATATTATGGCGTACATACGGCAAACCTGAAGCACGGTAAATAATTACTGATATCAATCTATATTGATATCTTCTACAATGCTTACAGATAGGTATGCAACTTATGCAAGTTCCGAGTGAGAGATCTCCCTTTGATGCCCCACCAAATTCACAAGTTCTTACACTGCTACCTTCCAAATTGGAATTGGAATTTCCAATTCAATCCCTCAAGATTAGTTTAACGTGCCTTACAAATTGACACTTGAAAGGCAAAAATTACCAAGCGACATGTTAGAAACTTTAGTAGAGCATTTTAAAGTTTTTAATTTTAGAAAAAAAAATCGTAAAAATCGCTGAAATTGTTTTTAAGTTACCAAGCGACAAAAAACTCTTCCTAGCATCAATCAATCTTAAGATCAATCGACGCTGAATTTTTTGTTATTTTAGTGATGTTTATAACTCAATATCGCCCAACATGTCGCTTGGTAATTTTTGCCTTTCAAGCGTCGAAATAGATACAAAATAGGAACCTAACCTTACTCTATTTGTAGGTACACCAAAACGATAACATACATACAATGCATCACTTTTGTTTATGTAAAACAATTGCGTACATGCCTTATTAACCTTAACTTTCTATTTTATTTTTATTTTCGCTAACGTAGTTAATATATTATACCTGCTTACGTAATGTACTGCAATATACAATAGGTTAGGTACAACATTTACATAATTTACAGCGATGTTATAGAAATACAGTATACAAGTATTAACTGAATACGAACAAATTTAACTTACCAATGGAGGGTCTGAAGAGGGCCACCGGGAGGCCCTTACCGTACTTCATCACCACATCCTCCGCTACTGCTTTTGTGTAAGCGTATGTGTTTGGGAAGTCACCGATTAATCTGTCAAAACAATGACACATCAGTTTAGAAGAAGAAAGAAGAGAGTAAGGACTTGACAACAAACATAATAGGCAAACCTAACGTTTGGTATACAATACACAGTTGGTACTCAGAATAACTAGATGTTTGTTTTATTGACCACTTCTTCAGTACTAATAAACAACGGTATAAAGTTATTATTTGTAGGTAAAATAAACTACTTAAATGACTACGTTTTAATTTATCATGAGAAATATTTTGTTCTTTTCAAATTACCCAGGTGTGATGCTGTTGAGAGTCTTCTCATCCATATTCTCCGCCAAATCGATGAGTTTCTCACTGGCCAGGGGACTGTCGTAGAACTTTTCGTCGATCTCTCGCAATGTACAGTGGCTGAAATAAATAATAATTAAAATTAACAAATCCTTCTCCCAGCTAACTTACATTGAGGATATTTGGACAATGTAAAAATATTTGACCTTACAAAAACATTTTAATGTTACATAAATACAAGTGGTATGTCACAATGTAATATTTTAATGAATAAAATGTTTATATGTAATTAAGAATGTTGAAATATTATAACATAGGTTCACGAGTAAACGTGTTGTGTTTAAACGACTCGTCGTGTTCCGGCTAGGGGTTGAGAGCCACTTATTTCTTTCTATTTCTTCTCTCTTTCCATAAAAATATTTCCATATATATTTCCATAAAAAATGTAACAAACCTACAGCACGTTTTAAAATTAGTTAGTTACCTAATCATAGAAAAGAAAACCAAAACCTGTATGACAATGACACAAAACCTGTATGGCAATGACACAAAAACGTATCTCGTCATAAAAAAGTTCATCCACATTATCTCTAAATGTTTGAAGATTCAGATTATTTCATCTTCAGAGACATCTGATCACCGTAGAGAAGATCATCCAGATTACTCAAAAATATTTGCAGATTCTTTCAATCTCTTTCTCAACCCCTGCGGCCCTGGGTCCTGACTCCTGGTATAAGAAGCCATCAACGCACCTGTAAGCAGTAGAGACGTGCACGTACGCGCGCAGCTTGACGCAGGCGCGGGCCAGCAGCAGCATCTCCCTCGTGCCCCGCACGTTGATCTCCACCGCGGTCTTTATGGCCTCGTCGAACCTCACTGTCGCTGCGCCGTGGAAGATGAATTCCACCTGGAAACGAGGATAAAGCCTTTTTAAATAAAGCTAAGGTGTTGCACAAGGGACTACTCTCGGGCCTGTACTCTTTTACGTTGATTCCAATAAGCCATGTTGTTATTAACAATTTAAGAACATTGGAGTATTGTTTCAACAGCAAACTCTTATCATTATCATGAAGCAAAAGATATGGTAAAAGAAACTCCTCAAGTCTCAGATTTTTATATTAAGTATATTAAGCAGTGTTACCTATTTTCAATTAATACAAATTCGCTTACCTCATTTATAATCCTAGTTCTGTCTTTCTCGCTCATGCCTACATTCAGCTGGCCAACGTCACCCTCGATCACGCATATCTTCTCTATAAAATTTGGCTGCTCCTTCCTTAATTTGTCGTATAGCTGGAAAAGGAACAAATATTATTGTCATCGTATTACTGGGTAGGAGTATAATAATGGACTCTGTGATGAATACCATATCACGAAGGTCACTTCTATAAATTAAGTTTAGATTTTTTATAATTGAATTTACGTTACATATACTATTTACATTACTTTATCTGTATTTTAGTCGGACACGAACTGTTTTTAAAATAAGTGCGCAGCTTATCCAACCCGGTTGTTTACAAAGAGCACATGTAACGCCATCTGTTATCAAGTAGCGGGAACTTTAACATTTTGCAACACTCACCACATCGGAAAACTGTTCCTGTAGTCTTTTCTCTATCTCCTTGTTCTTCTTCGGCCGCGCTATCAGGTACAGCCGCTTCAGATCTGGACATGATCTGTAACAGAAACCTTTGTTAACAGTGGATTCAATTGATGACAAATTCCTACACATAGCGTGAATAAGTTGATAAGTCGAAAATTTATTTCACTTTAATTAATATAACAGTTAATACAAAGGAATCATAAAATAATAAAATTTACAACTAAAAAAATGCTTTTTCGACCTAAGACTTAATGATGAGATTATGGATGAGAAAATAATAGGAAATAATAACGGATTTGTTATTACATAATAAGATTATGTACCTATTAATCTATTAAAATGTATAATATTTCAACTCGATCGAAATCGTGGCGGAGTTTTGGACAATTAAATGTCAATACAATTTTAAACATCGTCAATATCATCTAACAAGGAAGTAGTTTATGACCTGTTTGTTATACATTACGTTTCTCAAAATGGTTGGCCTTAAATATTGTCATAACTAGTTCTTGGCTTGAATAGCAAGAGATCATGTAAAGATAATGCAAATACCCCAAAATAATCGATCTTTTATTTACAATATTTTAATGTACCTATGTATTACGCTCACCTTGTCGTATTTAGTCGTAATAAAACACATTCAATAAGCTACTTAATTAATGGAGACACAATATAAAAGTACCTAATTCTCGAGGAATGGGCATTGGGCAGTGATCGCTTCAGTAAGCACTTTGAACATCAGTGTATGTCGCACACCCCAGGGATGGGGTCGGAATGAGGCATCCGGAAGGGATTTTAGAAAAGGTTAGGGTCCAAAACTGTTTCATGATTTTTTTTTAGTGTCAACATGACTACACTTTGATAAATTTTGTCAAAACACTGTGAAATAAATCGCAAGTAAGCTGTTTAAGAATAAAATAATATTTTTATCCAAATCCTAATTTCCGGGGGTTTTGAAGTTTTATCTGGCGACGGCAATTTAGGTTATGTCAACCCTATAGAAGACTTGTTAATTTATGTAGTAGATATATATTGATTTTGTTAGAATCGTTGTGGACAAGCCATTGACGTCAATTAGATTGATATTTCGCACAGCTTGTTACGCGGTACTCAAACAAGATTAACATAATAATATAATAAACGTATTTATCTAATGACCGGCGAAGCGTGTTCTCTGCAAAAATCATTCTAATTTAGTATAGATATAGATATTCAAGACTATAGACTTATGCACCACAGATTATTATCATAATCATAAATATTTTAAAGCTTTTTAACAGGCTATTATTGGGATAGTTAGATAAAATTACTTTTTAATTATTAAATATTCATTGTCATACATGTTGAAAGAAAAAATAAGTAGGTACAAGAAAATTAACCGACGTCAAATTACTGCACAGAATTAAAAGGCTTTTGGTTTTTGACACACTTAGATCACACATAGGTCAACAATTCAAGAACAGATAGGTACATTTAGCACCACGTATTTCTAATTGATGCTGCACAAAAGCAGGTTTTAAAATACAAAATAAAACAATTTAAAAATTACACAAGGAAAAAGTGAAAAAAAAAACCGCACCACATGAGATACATATTTAAAATGGCTATCCGTTGCGCTTATCAAGTAGGTAGCTGTGAACGACTTGAAGGCACATTATGTCTGTGAAGCTCCATTAGAATTCTAAATCCGTGTACTATCCCGCATTATACCATGTTGTAACAGGTTCGATGGCCGGTGAGTAAATAGTTGAATTACAATTGTGAGATTAACCCAAAGATTTCCCTGTCATTGAACTGTGACTCCTAAAACCTGAGATATAACGGTCAGGTACCGCAACCTGATGATTACGGGCATCCGATACTGGTATCATTAATCATAACATTTTATTTGGGTCTAACGGTCTTCTCGTCATTGTTGCACCCTGCTGACCGGACGAGGTCGCCGGCCCCTGTATCACCCACCATCATTATCAAAACAAATACATAGCATACATGCAGCAATTGATTATTGAACAAAATCGAACACGGCGATGGATTTTAAGAGACATGCCGGATAAATCATAAATCAGTTCTTTAATTCTATCTTTCTTCTTTTTACTCTTCCTTCCTTTTTCTATCTTATATTTTTACTTGATCATTATCTGAATGTCTTCCTTCCTTCCTTCCTTCCTTCCTTAGAAGCACCTTACTAAATCTCAATAGCTTGATTCAAAATATCTCATAACGAGGAAAACTGGTTTTGTTGAAGTTCACCTGCGCACAGCTAAGTCACCCAGATGCTAATTGTATTGCCTAACTACTATTCCATCTAAATAGTTAAGGAAACAAAAAATGAGTATGCAAAAAGATATTACGCACAGTACAAAAGCAAATTTACTTTTATGGAAAAAATAATCGTTTTACATAACGGCAAAACAGATTTGAGACTTCACATTTGATTTCGCGGTTTCCTCGTGGACCAAGTACAGGACCTACGTATGCACAAGTCTGCACAACGTTGTACGATCTCAGAAAGTGTTCCTATTGATACAACTGCGCAAAACTAAGCATAATTATTTAAACAAATCTTATTCCGCGAACTAACACCACTCTGCTAATAAATAGATAGATGTCATAATTATTGTCATAATGAACACAAGTGTCGTATAAACATCGGTTTATATGCTTATTTATGATGTGTCAAATACGTTGCTAGCAAATTATCACTATCTATTCTAGTCGGATGATCGGATACCCGGCGTGTACTACTTTGCAAAAAAATTGTATGGCAAAAGTTGAAAATGAGCCTAATGCATTGTTTTAGTGGTCTCTATCTTTGCATGATTGCCTTTCAAATGAAACCATTTTGGGGCATTTCGGTTGCATGTTTTCAAAGTCTATAAAAAGGACATTCGTAGGTACAAACATTTTTGTGAGAGATACCGCTTTTGCGCTTGTCACGGCAGTATTTATTTATACTGCCAAAAATGTTACCATAGAGGTAATAATAGACTTGAAAGCTCACGAATAAATTACAGATTAAAAATAACCACTAAGCTGTAGGAATAAGTAGGTCTCCTGATTAAGGCATCAGGATAAGGGGACGATAAAGCATCTGAGATATCTTTGCTTACGGATATCCATGGGCAAAGTAGCTTTCCTGGTATCAGGTCTTCTCCTAAATTGAGAAGAGATTATAGAAGTATTCCATCCTGGTGGGTTTATTAGGGTTACCAGATGGTCGGGATTTATCTGGATTGTCCCCGACATTTCACATAATGTCCAGAGTCCCGACAAAATACAAAATGTCCCGACAATTCACCGATTCAACAGAACGCGTTTTTTTCCAAAGAAAAAAATTTGGACTATTTTAAAGTTTTGTCCAGATATTTCAGTCTTGTACTTGGTCTTGACTTTACGCGTTTCTGAGGACATTACAAAGAACACACCACCAGAGGGTGTACCTACATATTTCATTCCTATATTTTCTCTTACACTAAAATAAAATCATAAAATTTAATGTTTAATCCCCAAAAAATATAATTTTAATAATTAGAGGCACGATTCAATACCGAGACTCGTTAAGTTTCAACGATTCATAAAGTAAAATTAAGTTTAACTTAAAAACAATTTCCTTCCACAATAACAATAAAATGTTTGACTTAACTTCGACTTTTGGCTTTTTGTCCCAGTTCGATAACCTTATTAACATTCCGATCTTTTTGATGTACTTAGATGTAAGTAATGTAGACTGTACCAACAATGAGCTCAGGTAATGTGTGTTTGTGACTTTGTGTCATGGCTGATGATAGCCTCGCTCTCATCTCTTAACACACAAATACGAAAAACACACAGCATCCACAGCACATACACACAGTGTGATCAAACACTTCACACATTTAACCGTCTTATTTACATCACGTGAAGTCATCAGCAGTCATGAAGCCGAAGGTCAATAAAGACAACAACAAAAAATTAACCTACCTGCTTACTTTGGTTGAGTTAGGTACTCATCTAATAAGTTCAAAAATCGCGAAGAGATAATACAATCTTAATAACAAAAAGCTTAATTCGTTGAACTAATTGATACGTAGGTACCAATAAGAAGTTGCTCCAGGTACTCTGTGTGAAAAATACACACAAATTATAGCACTTACATAGTAAATGGAAGATTATAATACTTATGTACTCTTAAATAGCGTTGCCAGTTTGAATGGGATTTTCCCTGATTTATTTTTAAGTCACAGTAATCTACTCAAAATTTGAAAAGTCGATGCGAAAAAATGATTCGTTGTGATCCGGCCAGTCCTTTCTTTCTTTTTTACTTCTTCCTTAGTCGACAACGCATTGGTGATGTCTTTTATTTTACTAATGTCTATGGGTGTTCTTGGCTAATAACTATCAGGTGGTACATCGCCTAATTACATTTTTACTAGTTACACCCTTTGGTCGAAACTTTGAAAGCGACGCCTTCTATAGAAGTTCGCCAGACAAATCGAAAAGCTGGACAGAAAGCTGGACACATGTGGCCAGTTGATATCCCTAGTAACGTAACACGTCCCCTACAGGCTAGCAGGCTACCACAGCAAACAACAATCGGAATGCAAAACTTATTTTTTTAAAACCTCCTCAGTTCGGGTGAACTATGTCTAGTTCATGTAGATGATCGTCTTAATCTTTCGCTTTGCTTTGAGTGTTTAAAGAAAAGAGGTTTATCAAGAGGCTCTGAGAAATTACGATGGCTCGGTTTTGGCCGGATATTACGTGCACAAGTACACCCAGAACTGATTACTCAAAGCTGTTAATGAAATAGTCAATACAAATAGATAAGAATTGTACCACATTCTGGTTACATAGTTACACACCATTTGATTGTCCGGCAGGCGGCATGGGCAGCACGGGGCACACCTTGCAAGGCAAAACTACGTCACGTGTCCACACCAAAACATTGGACAACCAACTTTAACTTTTCTACCATAAAGTCTGTTTTGGCTTCAAAATCCACTGACAAGGATGTGCGTCGAGCAGAGACGAGTTTCCTTGCAACGGAATGTAAATTATATTTCAAAGTGTTAGAGTTTCTTATTAATTGGGCTGGTTTTAGAGTAAACGAATTAGTATTCTAAGTACGGTACACATGATATGGTCGGATTGCACTCGGAGGGCCATTCGGCCTATTAATTACATAAATATTTTTTATAAACGGGCAAGTCCACACTATGACACACTTCAACTCGATGGTGTGCAGGTCCTTTGCTAGGCCCTTGGAAAGAGAAGGCCTGGAGGGTTTTCCCCTTGCAACCCCAGTGCAATTTGATAATTTATGATTTTGATGAAAGACCACCAGTATGGTTGCTGGAGCTCTACAATGATACGAATTTCAGAAGTATCTGTGAAGTAAATAGGCGCCTAGCGAGCAGAAGAGCCACCTGATTCATCCGCTCTCTCTCCCTCTCTCTCTCTCTCTCTCTCTCTCTCTCGCCTGGACATCAGTAACACCAAAGTGCACCAAAGGCATCATGTATCAACTCTGGATCTTCCTAGCGTAACGCCTGCCTAACGATAACAATCGGCACGTGTCCACGTGGCCTCAGAAATAAGTAATCTTCTAGTAAATTTCGCCACAAGTAGCCGACTGCCGAACGACCCTTATCAAAACCATCGCACTTTGAGTAACTTTACGCGATCAATCGATTGGCACAAACCCACGCGCTAAGACTTGTGGCAACAAGACACTTTTACAAGACAATAAATGATGATAATTTATGACTGTTCAATTCTCCTGAGAACACAGGAAATGAGGTATCTACTAAAGCAAAAGGCACCAGTGAAATATCAATTGAGGGAGGAGGTCAATAGCCACAAATAGCCAGGAAAGATTTTAACTGAAATGAAGAAGTGCCGCCAAGTCCTGTAGAAAGGAATTCTGTGTCACTCAGTTTAATTCTCAGTGTTTTGATGTTTCACGAAATCTGATGGACGGTGGTAAAGTTTTTACCCTGGATAGCTAGACAATTCCACCTATCCCCCAAGGATCAATGAAGAAATGTTTTTGAAATCTTCTGGTAGTAGTGTCAGTCAGGCAACAAGAGGGGACGTGCTTCCTTCTCGGTTGGAAACTCATCAGTAATGCGAACGAGGTTACTGACGATATCCGTAAGCGGCAGATATTATCTTGTATTGTTTTATCCCTGAGTATTCAGAAAACATTGTGTTAGCATAATACTTGTATGTTTACTACTTATAAGTTACAGATGAGATGTTTTCTTAATTGCCTAAGATCAAAATATTCACATTGTTGGAGCGTTCACCTGAACACTGCCAATTTAAACGTCATTAACATTTAGAAACAACGCCTTACTTCAGTTTTATACGATATTATCAGTATCAGGGTTTTCGTAACGTACTTTTCTTAACTAACACAATATTATGTTCTGAAACTAACTTTTATACAGGGTGTTATTATAGTATAATTCCTTCGATCAACAATAAATAGATCGAACTCTAACTTAGAAAATATTATCTAACTTCGAACATTGTGCAATTTATATTTTTGTTTACTTAGGTCTTTACTAACTAAATTATTCGTTTTATTCACCAGTGTATTAAACTAAATAGATTAATTAATTTATCAAACACTATTACAATTAATTTAACTTAGTGGCATAATTGAGAAGGTAATAAATAGGATCAGATAAGTATCTAATTATAGTCTTATACTGATTAATGATAAACTTGATTAACATCACATTCGTTCATCTGCTAATGTTTTAATATCGTAGTTGATCGTAGCTGTGAACTATTTATCATAGAAATGTGTGAGCGTCGACCGCGCGCAATGTTTGGGTAACCAAGGTTGGCGTGGCACGCGAGTTGGGTGCCAATCAGCTGCGAAGAAATTAAGACAGAGGCAGTCTCGGTGAGTGATAAGCGAAACTACTGGCGGTCCGCTCATGGCCGGCGGGTGCCATCACTGCCATCACTGTACAGTGTACACACTACCCACCCAGGCACCTCAACCATTATAAGTACCTACGTCTATCGTTTTTAACTTAACGATCTATTTGGATCGTGGACGCATTATAGACAGCTATCGTTTTCAAGTCGACGATCTATAGTTGGACGTTGTTGTGTACAACTAGCGCTACTCGCGGCTTTGCCCGCATAAGTACCCTAGCCTACATCTTATTTTAGACCATGGTCTACCCATGGTCTACCCATGGTCTACCTCCGTGCTTTTTATGAAAATTCATTATGCAGTTTTTGTGAGAAATAGTAACAAGGTAAGTAATAACTTCCACATTTATAATAGGATGGAATTAATCGACGAAATCGCAAAAAAATAACTGGAGTTTAATATTTTACACAATTAAGTATAATTGTCCTGTTATTGGAAACATGGAAAACAATTGTCACGTGTTCATAACTATAATTCCCACGTGCACAACATTTTAAATAATTTTGATATCCATAAATGTTAACCAATTAAATTCAAAGCTATGGATTACATCATAAATGTAATTAATGTGTAGAATAGACGAACAACTAATTTTTGCTTAGTACGTAACTACGTAAGTAGTATGGATCCGTGAATAAACTTTTAATACTGAAATAGAATATTGATTAGAACTAATCAAGTATGTGCGACGACGGATAAAATGGAAAGTGACTATTACATACAGACGACAAATGAGTGGAATGGATAAAATGCCATTGTAATTATCATGTTATTTTAGGTCAATGGCATAGAACCACCGCAAACTATGAACGATCGAAACGATACTGCACATGGTGTAATAATAGGGTTTGAACAAAATGGACATTTTAATTATTTTCAAATGTAAACTGCTAACGAACGAATATTATTCATAACAGACTTATAATTTCAAGCGATTTATTTCCCCACGAACTTCTACCAATATTTGTAATACCTAGGGTAGGGGTAGTTACAACTAGTCAGTTCAATTTATCAGTTTTCGCATACATTACCTACTGTACTTTAAAAGTGTATTGTATTGAATCTCCCTGTACTATGTAGTGCGTGTAACATTTTTAACCGACTTCAAAAAAAGGAGGAGGTTCTCAATTCGACTGTATTTTTTTTTTTTTTATGATTGTTACCTCAGAACTTTGGACTGGGCGAACCGATTTTGATGATTCTTTTTTTAATCGAAAGCTGATGGCTGTCATGTGGTCCCACATAAATTTTATTGAGATCTGACAATTGCATCCTTGAGAAAACTACATAAGTCGTAAATTTGTGTTAAGATGTGCGCGACAAATTGACGAATAACTCAATATCACGTCAACCGATTTCGATGATTCTTTTTTTAATAGAAAGCTGGTGCTTGTCATATGGTCCCACATAAATTTGAACGAGATCTGACAAGTAGTTTTTGAGAATTTGAAGTCGGTTATTTTTTGTTAGTAAAATTTAGATTATGATAATAACTCTACAAGTAAAATCGACTTGTCATAGACATAGGTATCTACCACAGAACTAATTATTAGGTGTTCTGTGGTATCTACACAACATTACGCGGAAATAGTCGAACTACTTGATCCGACTTTTCCTTTTATTTTACCATGATTGTAGAGGAGACTTGACCCTTATGATTGACTCTATCGATTGATGCCATAAAAGTATAGTGTTGTTTTTTCGAATTTTAGCCGGTTTGATTCCCAGGTATGGCAAGTATATTTTCAAAAACCTTTGAATGCAGTGTTGTTTCTTTTCAAAAATAAATGAATGTTTCCTTTCAGTGAAATTCGCTATCTCTAGTGTCTTTCCTCCAGATGGAACTACAAAATTCCACCCTGTATACCAGCTATTTTACAAAAAGGGTGTTCTTTGGTAACTTGGTAAACTTCTATTTATTATTTAACGTTATTATTATTAAAACTGCCAACTCATCACGAAAACTCAAACTTTACTAACTACCCACTAACTAAGTCATACTCTAATGAAACATTTGGATAGCGACATAGCGACATCATACTAAGCAATGAAAAAACACATAGGTATACGGAATATTTGTATGCCCGATAGAAATAGAATACTTAAGTAAATATACTTATGTATAGCAGGTACGCCATACGCTCAACTCTCAAGTAATTACTTACTTTTAAGTTGGCGTGGATTCATTAACTTCAACAGAACGTTAATTCCTCTTTTTAAACCTATCCTGTACATATTCTTTTATAATATAATTTTGAGTATACGAAGATTATGTCACGTTTACAGCACAAATAATAATGTTTACTCTGTAGAACTTCCTTAAAATTATACCAAGATCTTTGAATACATATTTCTCTCAATATTTCCTATGCAACTGACATTGATAATATTGTTCGAGTTAGTCTGTTTACGTACGTTGTATTCAATATTGAATAATCTAATAGAATACGTACCTATCTATTTACATTGCAATATTTACAATGCATGTACCTACTGTTTACATTCGCGGCGTGCTAACTAAACCCAAACGAATGTACTATTAAATTAATCTGTGCAAATATAACGACCAAATCACAAGTAAATATAATATCGTACATAGCGTTTTACCAGCAAGCATCCTACTAATTTGAGGTTCTTAGAAGAGTGTGATGTGTGATTGACTTCAAATACGCTATGATCTATTTGAGGTTGCTATTAATATTGCTAGATTTAAATTGTTAGTTGAAATTGAGCCCACAGGACTATGTTCTGGAATAAAACATAGGGTAAGTACTTAGTTTACTATCATGAAAAACGTGGGCAAAGCCACGGGCATGCGCTAGTACATAATAAATGCTTGCACACTCAACTCAGCTCTAGATACGATTACCTGTGTCGCGGGTGGCATGAACAACAAAAACACAACACTTACAACCACGTCACGGACCGAGAACAAAATATGTAATAAATAAACGCTAACACACTCATACCCCCGCAGTAGGCTGTGTCGCGGGTGGCAATGACGACACATATTATAACACATCACTATAACACCCTGCACCCGAGTAATATTTATATGTAGTAATATTTATCTGTCACACAAATATCTGCGCCGGCCCGGAATCGAACCCGGGACCCTCACGTCGCCAGCAGGGTCGCTACCAACTAGGCTACAGGGTCGTCAAATCTATCTGTCACATAAATGAATGTCAACGCGGGCCGAGAATTGATCCCAGAACCCCTTGCCGTCGAATGCTTTTAAAATACTGGCTTCATTCAATCTCGCTGCTCTCTGGTAGTGAGGCAAGTGATTCGTAGTTCACAATACAGCAAACCGGTTTTAGGCCCGCGAATATGTCACAGCCAATTCGGGAATTCCGTGTCCTTTCCTTTATCATGCATATAAAGTGACGTAATATGATCCATTATGACCATTTAGGAACGGTTCATGGTGACGGTGGAAAACCACTGGGGGGCCCACGTCATGTCTCCACTTGGAGACGCGGTATAAGCAGAAATTTTTAAATTTTTATAATTAAACAAAACTAATTCTTCAGTGAGATTAATATGTCTCGTTATGTTAATAGATAAATAAGTAGACGATCGATCTAATGGTAATTATTGGTCAACGTTGCAAATCAGTAATACCAAATAGTTATATCACCGATTCGTTGGCGACCAATACAGTCATGGCTTTACATACCTAATACATAAATGTAATTTCAAAGCTTCATATCTTTTAAAGTAATTCTCCTTCTTCCCAAATCCCAAGCAAAATATAAAAGGCAAGGCGCTCAATGATTTCAATGAAGTATAATGTCATAGAATAGACATCTCAAACAAAATGTGTGTCCCCTTCCGGGAGGTTCTATTTTCAAAATTGGGCCCCTGTTCTCCTTTCAAAATCGAACGAATCCATTGGCAAATGAAGCCGCGCGGCGTCAATTCATTGGAACATACATTGTGTTCGCGGTGTCCATTCTATACGCTAGTAATAACTAATAATACTTCAATGAAGGCGCTAGACTTTTTTTTTTCAAAACAAGGAGGTTATTGCTTGACCGCACTTGGCTCCAACATTGGTACACTACTGAGTACGAGTTTCTCCTCTTGAGGAGACCTGGAGCATACTCCACCACGCTGCCGTGTCGCTCGAGGCGCACTAACTTAGTACAAGGCACAAGCCTATTTCCTCTTGACTCGAAGATAGGAATGGCACATTTCACCTATCACTGGATATTTCACTTGTTAAATAAACTTCACCTTGTCACACCAGTGACATGCATCGAAACCGTCTGTTACATTTAACGGGACTGTGAATTCACCACAGTATTCCTTTTACTGTGACTTAACGCCGGCCACCGGCCAAAATTCACAGAATTCCATCGTGCGAAAAAGAGAAAGCAACATTTGTGACTGGAGCCGTGCGTGAGCGACAGCGACACAGTGCCACCAGCCAGCTAGAAGAGAGAATTTGTTTAAGTGAAATCGCATCTTATACTCAACGTTATTAGACTTAAGTTTGTCTGATTTCTTTCAACTTGCTTCGTTAATAATATCGCTACGATACAAAAACTTCAAATGAAAATGAGTCTTATTTTAAACAGTGTGTAAGGTTTTGATTAAACTATGTAGGTAATTGATATTTACAACCACGTCGTGTCTCGTGAATTCGTGAATTTCGTGAAACGAAGTACGATACGGTGACTCGGTGAGATTTCGCTTCACAGTTCATAATCATTTGTAATCTTTACTCTGCGCGCCCGTCTCGCGCACGGTTTCGTTGATATTTTAAACATACCTAGTGATAATAGTTAATAAATGAATACTGTTAGTTAGTAGTATAGATAGATAATAGTGTATATATATAATAGTATAGATAATAGTATTGACAAGCCGGTTGACAGTGACAATTGGTGATTGAGGAGTTTTGACGGGCGGCAGTTTGACGGCTAGTCTGTGGTAGTTGCCAAGGACGCTGTCAGACAGATGGACCAATCCTCGGTCGCCATTAGAGTGACTTTTTAAATCGCTGCGTTAGGTTCTGTAGTCTGTGGTCTGTTCAGCCTCTTGTCTCTGTCAATTTGTGGCGAGTATTTATTTTTTCGTTAGATGGGACTTCTGAATTTGTAATTTCTTTAAGAAGGTTCAGGACTTGTTTATAGAATAAAATATTAAATCATTCCACTCCCTTGATTTTGAGTCTGTGGTTGGACCATAGCCGGAGGCGATATAGTCTGTGGTAGTGGGACGTGTCTGTGATTGATGGTTTTTCAGTCGGGGTTAACAGCGTAGAATTTTTCCCAAATATCGGGGTCTGCTATATTGGGAAATTGATTGGGCATATATATCTAGACACGCGGAGCGTGTCAAGTCAATTTCTTAGCTAACAGAATTGACGAGCAGCACCGTGTGTAATATTACACGAACCATTTGGAGCCACTTTTGACCACCTCATAACTCAAAAACTATTCAACATAAACCTGTCAAATTTGGCTCATTTATTAAGACTTGCGAAATACATACGTCTTTCAAATTTCATAAACACATCTCAAACGGTTATTTAGATATTAAAGTCCAAAAATCGAGAAATTTAACACTGACTGACCTATAGATCAAAACTATATCCAACTTCCAGGTGACCTAGAAAGTTAAAATTTGGCATGCAGATAGGTAGTCGGGTGAATACAAAGGAATAAATCTGAAAGTAGCAATTTTTTATCAATTTATGAAAATTTTTCAAAAAATTGATTCTATTAGGAACACTTACTTAAAATGCCTGAAATTCAAGAGTAGCGATCAAAATTGCTGACATCTGGTCATTATGTGAATTCCAAGGTGAATATATAACGAAACATATCAGTTTTAGTACTTTCTGAAGCTTTCAACGAGAGGAAGATGTTCAGTGTCCCAAGTGCCTGTGAGAAGTGCACAGCACATATACATTTACGTGAAGATCAGTGGTTCGTCAGGAGACGTTATTTCCAGTGTATTACGTCGTTTTATTTTTAATGTGTGGAAAATTATTTTTCTCTAATCTACAAGATTACACCACAATATTTTGTATTATTTCCGTAATTATACCAGTTTAAAGTAATTCGAAGTATTGTTTCAAAATTTAATGTTGCACGATGTGATCGAACATAAACAACTTATCTGTACTAATAGTATAAAGAGGAAAGATTTGATTGTTTGTTTGCATTGAATAGGCTCCGAAACTACTAAACCGATTTGAAAAATTCCTTCACTGTTGGAAAGCTACACTATTTTCGGGTGACATAGGCTATATTATATTTTCAATAAATTAGGGATCCTTAATAAAACTCCAATAACGTAACCCAAGGTGTAAAAAAATAAGAAAACCAAAGCAAAGCGAGGGCGGTCACTCGAAACTAATAAGAGTATAGTCGACTTTCGTATTTATTACGATAGTATAATTGGGATTTAGTATTAATTATTATTTCAATATTTAGCGGACATCAATAGTGGAAGATCATTACTTATAAATAATGAAATAATAGGTACCGTATTTCAGACCACGGCGCACTAACTACAGATTTAGTTGAAGAGCACTATAACAGTTCATGTATTAAAATTAATCAGTAACGTTATGAATAAGTACTTACTAATAATTTCTATACAAAAAGTAATGATATCCCATCAAAAACATAAATGTAAAGTGAGAGTCAATTTCAAAAAAAAAAGAATTGAGATCTAAATGGGTGCCAATTTCTGTGTAGAAAAGCCTAAAATTTTAGTCACAAGAACATGTAATTCAAGCTTTACATTTGACTTGGCTAGTTTTCTTTAGTTAGCAACCAACAAACCAAATTAGAGAAGAGTGTCATAAGCCATCAACCTAACAGATTTGACAAAGCTAATTACATACATATAATATAGTCTAGGAAGGTACGTGAAAACTAACCAAGTCAAATGTGGAGCTTGAATTACATGTTCTTGTGACTAAAATTTTAGGCTTTTCTACACAGAAATTGGCACCCATTTAGATCTCAATTCTTTTTTTTTTTAAATTGACTCTCACTTTACATTTATGTTTTTGATGGGTTGTTTTTTCATTGGGCAGGATAAAGTAGTCAGAGGTCCTGGGACTGACTGGCCAACGGGAGTTTAGCCATTTAAATTCAAAATATTGTATGGGTCAGCCCTCTGGAAGGGGAGAGGTCAAGGTGTGAGTGCAGGTCTGTGAATTAGTTTGCAACCTTGTTGAATTCGGTTCTCGAAATTGGTTGGGTTGTGAGAGTTTATAATAAATACATTTAGGGGGATGTCTGTGAGATTTAAGTCATCGTGGGTTTTTGTGTCTAGTTATGGGGAAGGAATAATTTTTTGAGTAGGGAATCCCCTTTTACAACGTCAACAAATCGTCGCCGGTAAGTTGACCGCTGAGCTTTGGTAATGACTGAATCAAGTCACTATCACTGCGAAATGTAACGGACGGAATAAAATGCACCCACTGTGACAATACTCGTCAATAATGAAATATACCAGATGATTTTTCACGGGTGATTTAACAGTGACAAAAATAAATAATTTCACGGACTTGATAGTGAAATAAAAGTAACGATATTTCCCATCGCTACTCGAAGACACCGCGCCACGTGCGACGATGATATTACGTTACTACGTAGTACTTAGTTTGTAATTCACATTAACTAGGCATGAACTAGTATTTGCGAATTTACACATGACATAGCACAGGAGGTGGCAGCGGCAGTACGTTATTATTTATCGTATTTTCCTCCTACGAGGTGACCTCTACGGAATGCTTTTTATTTCAACAGTAAACAATGGAGTAGATTCATTGTTATTTTATTCATTTTAACCTAGCCACTGCAAAAATAATTTGTTTGTATATGTGTAATATTTTAAACTTATTAAAAAATGTTTTATTTTATTTTACAGAAAATGAATAAAAACCGGCAATGTGTGTATCGGGACCAGCGCAATGTAGAGTTATAAGTTGATTAACTACTTACTATCCATTCATTAGCCTAATTAGTTGTGGTAGTTCGTTTTTTTAATTAGTTATATAATAAATCTTTACTTACTACTCTCGTGATTTTTTTTCACAAACCTTGTCATTTAGTTGGCAGGAAGAGAGAGGACTTGACTCTTATAAAAATTTGCAGAGTAATATTTTGCAAATGGATTTCTAAATCGCTAAATGAAGACGCGCACTCATCATATTTATAAACGACCTGGGTCAATTTCAACAAACACGGATTTTGCCTAATTACAGTGGCGAATTTAAATTTGCTGTTTTTGATAAATTTTTTTGGCTTAAATAATAGGTAAATATTAGTACTACTTAATCATATACTAGAGATCGAAAAAAAATTATTAGTTCATGAGATATTTCCATTTGAAATTATGAGATGCCACCGAAATTATTAAAGGACCACCGGAATTAAAATCCGAGCCACCGAAATTGATTAAATTTAAACCTGCTGTTTCTAATACATTTTATTTGGCATAAATAATATGTAAATAGTAATAATAATTAGTCACATAGTAGAGATCGAAAAAAAAATTATTAGTTCCGGAGATATTTTCAAATTACATTATCAAATGCCACCAAAATTAGGACCACTGGAATTAGAATCTAATCCACGGAAATTGATTATGCCAATGAGGAATAATAAAGGCAAGTTCATCTAATACTTTAAAAATACATTTTGAAGAGTAGGAGTCTAGATGAACAGACTCTTTTTAGCGGTGATTAGACACGCTTGTGTTTTTGTGGCCTATTAGACCAGTGCCGATAGCTTCAAAAACGGTAAAAAGTGAAAAAAAAAATATATAGTAGAAGAGGATATAACAAAAATTAAAGGAAAAATAATTTACGGGCGATCTAAGGTCGGGAGGGGGGATGGGGGGTTTAAGGGTAAAAAACGGCTTATCTCGATTTCCAGCAAAACTACAAGTCAAAATTTATGTGAAAAATTCAAATAACCAAGTTTTTGGTTTTTAATTTTTATCTTTTACAAAAAAAAAAATTTCACGAAGTTTAGTGAAAACTTACCGTTGTATGTCCTTAACATACTGTAATATTTTTGATTTAAAATATTTCTTTTTTCACCTTATTTTGACTTAACATCGAAAAAGCAACCTAATTTTCAATCGAAAATTCTCACGTCAAAATATCTATTTAAAAAAAAAAAATTGGTGAGATTTTTGTTCGTTGGAATCTCTAGTTTCTAATGGTATATAAAAAAAAACTATAAACTACTAACGACTACTACTACTACTAACTACTAACTATAAATTAATATGGTAAATGTTCTCCGAAAATGCAATGAAACGACAACTATTTTCGCATGTTTTTTGCAATCTTTATGTTTGTGTAATAATTGTTTTGTCTAACAAAGTAACATGAAATCTTACGTTTTTCGATTAATTAAAGTGTAAATTCTGATAAATAGCTCAAAATTGTACACAATGAATGACAAAAAAAAACTTAAAACTCGAATCCGAAATTTTTTTGCGAAAATAGTTGTCGTTTCATTTTCACCAAATTTCGTGAAAAATTTTTTTTTTGTTAAAGATAAAATAAAAAACCAAAAACTTGGATATTTGAATTTTTCACATAAATTTTGAGGTTACGTAAAAAAAGTGTAAATAAAAAAGTTGTAGATCTTTTTATTACTTACAACATTGCTATTTAACTTTTTTCTACAGGACTTGTAGTTTTGCCGGAAATTGAAATAAACTATTTTTTACCCTTAAACCCCGCCCTCCCCCACTTCCCGAGTTCAGATCGCCCGTAAATTATTTTTCCGTTAATTTTCGTTATATTCTCTTCCTTTTGCAATGGGTTTCATCCTACGATTCTACTGGTCTATACACGTCCTTATGCGCTTTGATTTGCCACCGGAACCACCGAGATTAGGCCACCGGACTTAGAATTAGAGTCAAAACTTGAATTTTAAAGAACACCGTTATTCTCAGGTTAACTTTTATTTCACAATTATGGCCGAAAACCTTTAATGGAAGCCTCCATAAAATTTCTTGATAATCTGCTTTGTAGTTTTACTAATATACATGACATCGGAATTGGATAATTTTGTATTCCTGCGCCACCGCAGTGAGTACTTACGTGTTTGGCAGGAAAATTACGCAGCCAGTCGGTCATCCTAATACGCAATTTGCAAGAGCACAACTGAACGGTGCGGGGAGAGCCAGTAAGGTGTCTTCCAAATCGTTTCGTAACAAGATATGAATTGTACAAAATGCGCCACCGGTATTGCTTTTTTTTGTAGGACATTTTTAAAAGATGTTTTAAGAGCTGTTGCACTATCTTAAATTACTCCGTAAATATATATTAGTTGTGTTATTTAATGTATTTCTAAAAAATATTCCTTTTTAATAAAATTTATTTACCAAAAAAAATTAAATTTATAAAATATGTAAATAAATGGAGGTCGGACAGTACACCGGAATTATATTTTAGGTCTTAGATATTTTTTTATTAATAATCTATGTATTAAATACATCTGAATACTTTGCTATCATGTAGATCACTATTTAAACTACCTATATAAAATTATACATAATTGTAGTTTACATCCACACATTAATTTTCAACCTCGCCGTCTCAAAAATGCGCTTGGGAAATTCACCCACCTATTCGATATCCCCACTTTACGTGTAGTGTAGGGGAGTTGCCTAAAAACTCTCTTTAAGATTTAGTTCTACAACTTTTTCAGCGTGATAGATGTAAACGCACGTCAAATTACAGCACTCTTTTAAGTTTTGGTCATGGGTCCCTAAAACGATTAAGTAATAAAATCATATCATTTAAGTATCTACCTACTTCTATAAAGAACAACATCGTGATTCGTGAGTAAGTAATATTACTTAAATCTGTTATTGACGCAGTCAGATAAAATTAAAAATTGGTCTCGATAAATAGCTACATGCAATTTGCCTAACATAAGGAAAAGTTTTGATTGCCTCCCGTCCTATAACATTACATTACACCGTCGATTAGATTAGTTATGCAAGAATGTACGTACATTACATTATCCGTGATAATATTTAGATTGTTTTACAAATTGACGCAACCACTCCGCCAGGCGGTATCCTATTGCAATAGACAGGCACCACTTTATCAAACTACTACCGACATCTACGAGGTACTTGTGTTGCTTAAAAGTCAAACCTAATTACTTCTAGATACTGCATTATCCATTATTACGAAGAGAGGGGTCCCGGGTTTGATTCACGGTCTAGGCAAACATATTCTGGGGTGTGATGACCTAGATATGTCTGTACTCTACCCGCGACACCGGAAACAGTAGTTGCCTCATGGACTGCGCAGACGAGGGACAATCCTTGGAGTACTTTTGTCCGCGCGTACCTCGTGTACGTAAGCCTATATTAGGTAGGTACTAGGTACTCGTGAAAATCTTATACTTTGTGTAGGTAAAGCATGTTTAAACTAACGTTGTATATTATATTTGTAAAGCAATCAGTAACTATTTGACTACGTTACTTCAACATAGTTTATAATTTAGTTGTGACTTGAGCATTGAGCAACGCTACATCCGGGAGGTATCTAGACTATGTTATGCTAATTATTGTTTATATTGATTAATGTAATTTCATAATTATTTAAAATGTATAGCTAATTCCACTGTGAAATTTAGTAGTATCTAATGTAGCTTAATTTACCAACCAAGCAGTTCATATTTTTTGCACCATAAGGTTTCGATAAGGCATCCAAAAAAGGCTATGGGTGGTAAAACGCATTAACTTAGTAA
Organism: Thymelicus sylvestris; assembly: GCA_911387775.1. Classification (NCBI taxonomy): domain Eukaryota; kingdom Metazoa; phylum Arthropoda; class Insecta; order Lepidoptera; family Hesperiidae; genus Thymelicus; species Thymelicus sylvestris. Next base: position 516,070 of record OU426903.1, read on the forward strand.
AAGCCTATTCACTCTTGCCTTGAAGACACTTACATTATAATCGAGCGGAAACACCAACGCGGGCAATTTATTCCAATCCTTCGCTGTACGTATAATAAATGACGAGGCGAAGCGCGTCGTCCTTACAGGGGGGATGTTAACGACGAAGGGATGGTTATCCTCCGTGCGTCGCGTCGGGACGTTCGATGGTGGAATGGTGGAATCAAATCATGTAATTCCTGCGCACACTTTCCAATATGTATCCTGTAGAACACCGAGAGGCTGGCAACTCTGCGCCTGTGCTCGAGGCTCTGAAGATTGGTCTCAACCAATTTACGGTCACCAATAAGCCTCTTAGCACGCCTCTCCATTGAATCCAATGCTGACAGGTGGCATTTGGCAGTACCAGCCCAACTGTGACAGCAGTACTCTACACAAGGCCGGACCTGTGCTTTATACAAGGATAAAAGGTGTTGTGGTGTGAAGTAGGTACCGCCGCACCTTTGCTAGGATTAAAGTAATAATCAATAACCATGAATATAACATTAGTACAACCATTCCAATGATATCATCTGTCTGTGAATAACATTAAATCTAACGTCTCTCTATCTATAAAGAGATCGCCGTAGTATCTAAAAAAATTGTTTGTAAAGTTTTTAAGTGTGTTTTAGCTATTGATGTCATTTCCCGCCCACAAACGAAGCCATTTTGTTAACTGACTTCAAAAAAGGAGGAGGTATTCAATTCGACTGTATTTTTTATGCGTGTTACCTCAGAACTTTCGACTGGGTGAACCGATTTTGATTATTCTTTTTTTAATCGAAAGCTGGTGCTTGGCATGTGGTCCTGCTTTTTAAGCGAGATCTGACGGGTAGTTTTTGAGTTATCCCAAATTTTAAAGTCGGTTATTTTTTGTCAAGAATTATTTTATAATTTACACCTGAGTATTTATGACTAAGAACAGCAAGTTGTATTATGTACATATTGAGAGGTCAAACTACATAAGTAGATTTCCTTAGTTTAAGTACACTAACAGAGTCGGCTCTGTTAACTATTATAATTCGTAAAGGCCAATACAATAAATTGTTTTTGATAATATTAATTAAGGAATAAAATTACTAATTCAATGGCCAAGGCCTTTCAATTCTAATAGTTATATAATTATTGTTTTATATCCTAGTTTATCGCTGAGTGTAACTTGCTAACTTGAGATCAACTTTATAATCTGTGAGTCGGGACAGGGTAAGGTCGTGTGCATAATGGCGCAAAATGATGCAAAATGCCTGCTGCGGCCGGTGCAGTGTGGTAAAGGCCGCCCACTTGGCCACCTTGACGTGGTAATGACTTCACGATAATTAACATGACCATTGACCAATACGTTTTATGTAAGTAAAACGCTTTTAGTGCCTACGCAACGGTCACACTCATACCCCCACACTACGATTCTCTTCCGCAGGTGGCTTAGACTTAGACACACACGAATAAATAACACCTAAGAGCGTCCAGAGAAGAGACATTTATCTGTCATAATATTAGTCTACCTCAGCCCGGGAATCGAAACTAGGATCGATTTAAAGCTAGGACCACTGGACCACTAGCAACGAGGCGGGGTCATTAAAACCAAATTTATTAGGTGGTTTATAAATTTAAAAAAATACATATTAAGTATAGGTACACAACGTACTCAACATATGCACTATTTACTAATATTATTGATTGCTAGCTATCATGAAACATTGCAACAATGAGAGGTTATTGCCACTTGCCACTGGCCAAGTGCGAATTGGCACTTCGCACTTCATCGCAAATATTCTGTTATGTTACCACGTGTTTAACATAATATTTATTTATCCATCCTTTGTTTTTCATTTTTGTGTGTGACACTTGCCTGCTTGGGTATTTTGGGTGGCTGTCACTTTCCTTCTAAACTCAATCGTCCGTTGTTTTTACGTTGCGGTTGACGTGGTTATAAGTTATTAGGAACGTTAGCTATTCTGCCTGATGTCCAGTCGATGGAAATAAAGTGGTTAATTCGTAGAAAATCACCTACGTTACTTAGGTAATAAAACATTTAAATTTTAACATATCACGCTTCTATACGTACTCATAGATTTAATTAGGCTGCACTTACTTAGTCTGACAGTCAGGGTTAAGTATAAAGTACCTACATTAACATTTCAAGCGATCGATTAATAATAATTTCAACACTATGCGATGACCGCGGCGCTGCTTGACATTTTACAATAATTGCCTGGCTGTCCTCATTACGGCCGTACGATGGAGAAAGTTTGACTTTTGGGACGACGACGTAAGATGGCGCGTTAATCCCTACGAAATATTAAACTAAAAAGACGTCAGTATAACACCCGACTACAAAATATGTATAGTATATCTGCCCCAGCTAGAAATCGAACCCGGGACCCCTCGCTTCGCAGGCAGGGTCCAATATACCAATCGTCGTCCACACGTCATCAATATTACTGATATTGAAAAACAGGGTAAAAGTTTGTATTAAATTATCTTTCTACAGGATATCTCCCTCTGTGAACTGAGACAATATATTTCTAAGTATAATTTTATTTCACGGGCATTAGCTAATCAGTAAATGTTTATTTAATGTTAGTGAGTAAATAAATCAATAATAGAGTTTCTTATCGATGAAATAAAAACGATGATACTGAGTGTTAAATAAGTACGATATCCATATGAATTAGAATTAAATTAGAACATAAAGCACACATGACGCAACAAGTGTGTTATTCATAGTCATACATATTATAGTATATTCATATCTATGGTGTTATTCTTTATTTTCAATGACGCACTTTAAAGCAAAAAATATCCTCTTAGTTAGATGCTGTCTAACGTTTTCATCAAAAACATACTAATGACGTCCCACACCACACGTTAAGTGTTAGATTATGTTTTATCCTTAAGTTTCACTTCAGATATCAACCGTTTTTACAAATTATTATAGTCATCTACATTAAATAAGTATTTAAATACTTAAGTAAGTATCTATTCAACCAATGATCTCATGTGGTGTTGGAGCTATCGCGTATCCCAGGGCTGTTTAGTAGAGAAGTCCCCACATCCAATCCCAAGCACTTCGTAACAGAAAGAAAATATGGTTAGGTCCATGTCAAATGCGTTTAAATTAACAATAGGATGATTATGCGGCTCTATGCCGACGGACAACTTCGTTCATATTATTATATTGCATAACTACCAATAATTGTCATTGAAGACTATCTTCATGTGATCTTCATCCTGTGTTACAACTTACATTATTTTTGTTTGTATTGTATTGTATTGTTGATTTTCATAACGCGTCAAAAGTGTGTACACTCTATAGTAGGATCGATTTGCAGCCGAAACAAATGTTAATTAACAAACCAAGGGTTTTTCACCAACTGACATGAATTTGTACACCAAATGGGTTTTATTTGACAAACTACTCATTAAGGTATTTGTGAATTCTTAAATAAAAAATAAATACATATTGATCGATAACAACTATAAACTCCGAGTAAATGTGGAAACAAACAAAATTAAATAACACTGTCATCATTCAAACACTGCAATGACAACCTTATTTCCAAGAAGCGATTTGAAACCTTTAACATTTTGTACTTTTTTGCCATAATGAGTAGTTTGTCTAAATAAACCGCATTTGGTGTACAAATTCATATCAGTTGATAAAAAACCCTAGAAAAATATTTTAATGGTTTGTTTACATTTGTATCGGCTACAAATCGACTAGAGTATAACTACAAATATTAGCGAAACCTTACCTTTAATGGTTCGTGCTCATCAATAAAACAAAAAAAAACCTTTTGTTATTGATCTAAGGGTTCATGATAATAACAGTTGAATTACTGTTATTTAAGTAACCGGTTTTATTAATAGATTTGATGGGCAATGAAAAATATCACGTGTTTGTTGATTTATTAGGACCGACCACCGTTGTGTTTTGATCAATTATGGTCGAACTTGTTATGGTTCCGTAGTCAAATGGCAAAAACGTATAATAAACCAAAGAAAATGTGAACAAGCGAAACTGTCCAAAAGAAATCATTTAGCTATGTCATAGTGTTTGTTTCCGGTCGTAAAATGCCCTCCTTTTTAGGGTTTCGTAGTCAAAACGGAATCCTTAAAGTTTCGTCATGTCCATCCGTCCCCAGTCTTTCAAAAATATTATGGGTCTGCAACGACGATTTTTCGATTTAACAGTCCGTTTGCGAAATATTTGCCTTGAAAGAGCTTACTTTAGTTAGAGTCAATTGCCCGCCGCCACAGATTACCACCAATAGATACCGCATACAAGGCAACTGTATTTGCATGTTCACGACATTATTGTCGACTAATACTGACCCGTCAAGTCCGAGTATGAATTAGAAATAGCCAATCACAGCGCATTTTTTTGTCCCCCGCAAGCCGCGCCTTCCGCCAAATTTTGTGAGTTCAAACTCTTAGAAAATTCACTTATGCGGTATCTATTGGGGGTAATCTGTTGCCCCTAGGGCTTGTAATATCGGAAGGTTTTCAATATCGATATTGATTTTCGATATTTGATGCTAATATCGGAATTCCGATATCAATATCGGAATTATACATTTTTTTTTTAATAATTTAAATTTCATTTATATTGTAAAGTAGGACGTCTTGGATAGCAGAAAGGTTTTTAATCAATAGGATAATGAAATAATGACGTCTTTAGTACTGTTTTATTCCCGTTCGTTGCAAATATCACCTAAATCTGTTCAATTCGGTTTGGTTTTCGCGTTAAAAATTCACTACCTTAATTTTTTTAGGATTTTTGAATCGCTAAATAGTTTTTACTGATAGATGAAATTCAGCTGCACCAAATGTGACAGCTGTACGGCAGAAGCTATGCTTTATACAAGGATAAAAGCTGAAGTGACTTGAAATATCGCAACACATTTGCTAGGACGCCTAGTTTCCTGGCAGCTGCCTTAACTTTGGATTCAATAAACCGCTCAAATTTAAGGTTCAAGGATATCTCAATTTCTTGCGGTGGGTGTATTTCAGGGATACATTCTGAAAAGTAGGGCCAAAATAAATGCTTCTGTTTTTGTGGCGTTGAATTTCACAAGGTTGGCGTCGCCCTATTCGGTGACTTGAGCAGTGATTCACTCTTTCAACCCGGGCCTCTCTTCAGACTGTATTTTGGTCGTTACTGGTCGGAAGCTTGCCAGGTATCGCTCGACCAGATCGTTGATATGCAGCAGGAATAGCGTTCTGGAGATAAAAGATATCTTTTTTTTTTTTATATCATATAAGTTAATGCTTGACTACTATCCCACCTGATGGTAAGTGGTGATGTAGTCATGGGTGGTAAAACGCACTAACTTAGTAAAAGCCTATTCACTCTTGCCTTGAAGACACTTAAATTATAATCGAGCGGAAACACCGACGCGGGCAATTTATTCCAATCCTTCGCTGTACGTATAATAAATGACGAGGCAAAGCGCACCGTCCGTACAGGGGGGATGTTCACGACGAAGGGATGGATACCCGCCGTGCGTCGGGACGTTCGATGATAGAAAGAAAGAGAAAGTCCGGCATTGTTTGTAATATGTGATGTAAGGTTGCTTGGGACGAATAATCTTTGATAACGACTCTAAATGAACGTTCACTCAGGAAGTCTTTAACCCAGCTGATCAAGCCAGGGAATAGGACATACGCAGGAAGCATGATCAATAGGCTAACATGCTAAACCGTATCGAAGGTCTTCGAGATGTCAAGGGATAAAGGCAACCGTCTCTACATTATTCTTAAGGTCCTCGCCCCAGATACGAGTGGGTGAGATACGCTAGAATGCGGTAGAGTGGTATGCGTTAGGCTATAGCGCTAGGGTCACTAAGGAGATCATTGTGTTCTAGGTATGCAACGAGGCGCATGTTCAATAATAATCTTCCTGAGTATGTTGGTAATTGAAATTGGTCGTTAATTAGCAGGGTCAGCTCGATTGCCATTCTTGGGCACGGATTGCACGTTGGCAAGCTTCGACGCCTGAGGCACTATGCTCGTCTTAATTGAGAGACGAACCAAGCGTGGCAAATCAGTAGATAACTGGAGAGAGCTGGAATACCATCTGGTCCACTAGCTTTGTTCACGTGTAGACATCGTAAGGTTTTAAAAACCTTTGTTGTAGATGTGAACCTCCGATATACAATGGTCAATGAGGTATCTGCGGTGAATGGCCATTGACAATTAAATGCGAATTCTCAGCAACTAGAGATTCGTACAGATGATCTGCAGAAGATGATGAAATTATTAACTTAGGTATACCGAGATTAAGGAGATAAATTATGTTTGGAATAGATTTTTTCCGTGTCGCATTATTCGTGCAGTAGGCTGAGCAGACTCACAACAGGAATACGGTTAAAAATATTAACTCTTACCTCCCTACACAGCTGAAATATTTATACTTACTTGCTCAATTTTATGACCTAGTGGCTAATATACCTTGTGGCACGCATTAAAATCATTTTGTTTAAATTAAAATTAAAAAAATACTGATTCCGATATTACGATATCGAATCACTCAGTATCGGAATTGTAATATCGGGTTTTACGGTCCGAGATTCCGATATTTCGAGATTCCGATATTCAAGCCCTAGTTGCCCCCCGCCCATAAGGTAAAAGCTTGGAGATGGACATGGACTCGGCTAGTTGATTGACTTTCAACTACGGAACCCTACATTGCGCGTGGCCACACCCGCACTTGGCAGATTTTCTGTTTTGATATTGTTAGTTTAAGTAATTTTTTGTAACAATTTACATTTTATGTCTTTAAAGTAATTTTGTTTGGCTTGAGTTTTTTTGGGTTGTTGTTGTTATTTTATATGACTCGCCGACAGACGAGCCGACCAGCCTGGCGGTAATTGGTCATCGACCATCGTCGCTCGGACACATGTACTTATAACTTACGAGTAAGTAAGTTCAAATGTGTTGCCGATGCGTTATTGAACACTACTACGCGTTCACTTCAAGTTTGCCCTTACCTCCCGCCCCGCTCCTCGTACCGCAGCTCATTTAGTACAGACAGCTACGCTACCTGCGTAATTTTGAGGTCCCGCGCGGCGAGTGCGTTCTCGAGTTTGTTGTTGATTTTGATGTTACTTTCGTTAAATTATTTTTCTATTGATTTATTTTACGTTCGTCGATTTTTGTCGCTACAGGGACTAAAATAGAAAATGTTTTACACAGTGGCAAACGTAATTTGTTATATAAGTTTGTGAAATTATTTGATTACTTTTTTGTCTACAGTACCGTTAGCTGTGAAATCGTAACGGTCGACGAGGGCAAACTTGAAGTGAACGCGTAGTACACTCCCAGGCCAAAGGTACATCAAATTATTTTTTAAGGTCTACCCCGCACTGCGTGACCTCACCACGCGATTTTTATCGCGGTGTAAAATCCGTATTGAATCTTGAACTACACACAGTGCGAAAAACCTTTCAACGCGATTTTTTCGGTGGTACTTGTTCGCTTCGCTTTTCGAAGTATTTTTTTAAGCGTGTTACCTCATAACTTTTTACTGGGTCAATCGATTTGGATGATTCTTTTTTGTGTGAGATTTAAAGCACAAAAAAGAAGAATCATTGATCTCCGCCGCCCATGGTCATTAGCAACACCGAGAGCGTCACCAACGCGTTGCCGGCCAAGAAGTTGACGATAGACCCGCTTCTTGAAGGACCCCATGTCATAGCTTAGGCTACCGATGCAGGAAGTTCGTCCCACAGTTTACACGTACGGGGTAGAAAATGTGTGTGCTATTCTTAAAAGATTGAGAATAGCAAACTATAACACAACAAGATACACACAAAGAGAAATTAATTGACCCGAAACACAGTTTCGTACTAACTCGGGGATCAGAGGCTTCATACACTTTAATGTAAGAAATATGTCAATAAAGTATTATTATGTCATTATATTCGAACGAAGTTCCATAACGCGCGTTGCGAAAGGGGGCTAGGCGGAAAATTTGGTAACGAAAAGTGGTAACGACACTTTTTGCCGTCGTAGTTTTTTTTACATAGAAAGCAAGCCAGAGTACTAATTTCTCACGAAATTTAATACCTTAGATTTGTTTTGGCACACTCGCTTGCATGTTTTTGCTATCCTAGTACTGACTGCAAGAAACTTCGTTCCATCCGGGTGTCCCTTGACACCTCTCAAGTTTTTTTATATTACTATATGTATTTACCACCTGTTATGCAATACCGAATTATGTTTATGCGCTCAAACACGAAGGGTTAACCGCAGGTTAATGAACTGTCGGCCGCGCGGCCGTCGTCGTTCCGATTACGGTGGGTAAAAAATAAATCAGCGAGGGAAAATACCCAAGTGGAAATATCCCGAAAGATAACTAATTGTAAGTACGTCATGCTGCAGGCGCCTTAAGTGCAGGCTGGAGCCATGGAGCGAGCACCGTTTGCGTCACGATTCTTAATAAATGCATATCCCCGTTTATAGACCGTATTTTTTTCGTGTTCTTTTTAGGGTTCCGAATAAAAATCAGAATCCTTATAGTTTCATCATGTCCGTCCGTCCGTCTGTCCGAAGAAAAAAGCGCCGAGACCCTTAGTTTTAGAAAGCTGTAATTTGGCATGGATGTACATGTTTATTAAAACTCCAGAATCGTAGAATAAAATATTGAAATACATTTTTTTTTCAAGGTTACCTCCCCTTACAGGTAACGTGAGGATGAATTTTTTATTCGTCGCGTACTCCATAGGGTATCATTGAAAAGGCCTTCAAAAAATATTATGGGTCAAAAATAATATGGGTTGTAATTAGGGGTCCGTTCGTGAAATATTTGGCTTTAAAGAGCTAATTTTAGTTAGAGTCAAGTGTCCCCCTCCCCTCTGCTGGCTAAACGGTTAGAGTTAGACAAGTGAAAAAAAATCTCAAAAACAGGTTATATGATGAATTTATAAGGAAAACTATCACGGCTATGTTAGTATAGTCAATGAATAATCGTCGATAAACTTTCTACTTCGGAAGCCAACAAGTTTGGCGGCTGCTTAGGAGTGAGAGAGACGAAAAAATGTAATAAAATTTTACCAATAAAATAACTGACTTGAAAGAAATTAACAGTCTTCGAACAATAATAAAATTAGAACATCATCAACGTAGTGGAAATCAATTAAATACGCATTATTAGGAATAACTCAGAAACTACTAGTCAGTTCTCGTTCTTTAAATGGAAATCGTTAAATGTGGTCACATGACAAAACAAGCACCAACTTTTGAATATAAAAAGGAATCATCCAAATCCGTCCACCAACTGCACCAAGAAAAATGTTATGAGATAACACACATGAACAAAAAACAGTTGAATTGAGAACCTCCTCTTTTTTTGAAGTCTGTAAAAAACAAGACAACAAGTTTGACAGCTGACTCGAGCAAGTTAGAAGATACAGTTCACAGTTGGCTGCGAAGAGGGATTCGTGGTTTGATACCGGGCAGCAAAGATATTTTACTATAGATATGTTATATTCATACATCGCAAGGTTCAATTTTTGATGACAACTTTAGACTGAATCACTCGAAGGCAGCTGTCAAATTTCATAGTGAAATCGCTACACTTGACTACATTCGACTGACTTAATTTCAGCGCCCTTATGGCATATCTTCCTCTTTTTTAATACATATAATATCATTGCCGGGCAGACATTTAGGTATAAGAATGACATATATGAATACAAATGACGATACATTGTATAATTTAAGAAACGCCCACCAGCAGTTTTCATCTCGACCACTTTAACGTGAGGCGTGAGAAGCGACGGACGAACTTGTTTATTTATTTTTAGTATCGCCTAATTCAGTTTTAGTTTTTTTTGTCACGGATCTGCTGATTACATATTAAGAAATATTCAAACTCAAATTATTTATTTCGTCATAGTAACAAACAGCTCACTTAACGAAAGTTACAAAATTCTAACTACTTAATTATTACAATACATTAGAAACAGTACAGTATAGTACTGGGGTGAAATTCACAAAACATTCCAAATTATGCTTTTGTGACCATAGTTTATATCAGTAATAGACCAGATAACTGAAATATAAACCGAAGTGATTCATTAAAAAAACGTATGGTCAATAAAATGTGGAATTTCTGTAGACACAGCGTGTAAAAACCCAAGGAGCCCTGTTTCCTTTACGACCTGCTACATCACAATCACTCTAAAATCTTCCATTAGGTACATTAACAAGAGGTCGAGCAGCGTATTTTTTGCTGACGTATAACAGCATTGTATTATCGCTGCACCATACATACAAGTTTAGACAGCACTGACTAAAGTGACTAATGCTAAATTAATTTTAATACGCAATTTTCGCGTCGCGTCCAACTTGCATTTTATTTACAAGGAGGCATGAGGCTGAAAGTCAACTATTTTTGCCAATTGGTGCCTTCAATCGGTCACTACGGTTTCCCTTGGTTGACTTGTTGTTAGTCACCGACTAGGGTGGATGACCACTAGCGGCAAACTTGAAGGATTCTGTGTAATTAATTAAGTCCGAGATTACGGCGAGATAGATAGATAGCCTACATGGCTACATGTTCCGACATGGTTTTGTGCGACTATGAGCTTTTCTCGATACAATAGATAAAATTAGTTATTCAATTATAGTCCAGTGAATGCCGATAGCTATTTAAAGAAAAGAGAAAGAAAAGAAAAAGAAATATTTTAAATCAAAAAAATTACAGTATTTTAAGGACATACCTTATGACCTTAACGTACTGTAAGTTTTCACCAAATTTCGTGAGAAACAAAAATTGTAAAAGATAAAAATAAAATACCAAAAACATGATTTTTTGAATTTTTCACATAAACTTTGAAAATGTAAAAAAGTGTTAATACAAAAGTTGTAGATCTTTTTATTACCTACAACTTTGCCATTTAACTTTTTTCAATAGGACTTGTACTTTTTCCGGAAATCGAGATAAACCGTTTTTTACCCTTAAACCCCCCCTCCCCCCCACTTCCCGACCTCAGATCGCTCATGATTTAGTTTTCCTATAATTTTCGTTATATTCTCTTCCTTTTGCAATGGGTTTCATTCTACTATATTTTTTTTTTCGTTTCAAAAATCTCTAGTATCTATCTATAGTCTATTATTAACAAAGGATTTCCGCAAAGTAACTCATTATTAATATGGAAATCTGATCGCAGTAGTATTTATTATTTAACGCTCCCCCATTCTAAAAAAGATACCCTGAAGGGTAGTTTCAATCTTTATAAAGAAGCATCTTGGAGAAAGTTTGACTCCTCAATTTTATTATGAGTAGACTCAAAGGCTGTAACGATGGCCAAAGATTTTTACGGTTATTCAAAGCAACTTCCACATACCTTAAGAGTTTCTCCACCATCAACTTCCCCAGGAAGCCGGTGCCGCCGGTCAGCAGCACGGTGGCGCCGGCGAACATCTTCTGGATCTGGGAGTCGCCCAGGGCTTCGGTCTCCTCGCCCACGGCGTCCACGGCCGTGTACACCACGCCGTTCTTCTTCACCACGTCGTTGAATGGTGATGCCACCATGGCTGGGGACAACACACTTGGTATTATATGCTGTAGGTGTAGGTAGAGATACTTATTATGCTGTAACAATACCTACTGTCTTTTAAAGTTCATAATATTAATAACGCAATACGCACATGCCTCACACTAAAGTCTGTCCACAAATCTTACTTATTGTTAGACGAAATTGACGTTTCATGGGTGACCAGTTTCGGGTGCAAATTAAATAATGATGACCATAAACCGGAAAGTCAATCGGAAAAATAATCGCAGCTTCTACGGTGGGTCGACTATTTGTATCATTATTGAAAAGCCCCTAAAACTAGTAAAAAATAAGTTTAATTAACCATATCAAACACATGTCCATAATATATTTACCCTTACTAACAGAATTTATAAGTTATTTTGCTTACAAGAACGAATATTTGGTTATGGTTATATTCGGTTTACAGCTAATTTTATACTATTTAGCCGAATATTAAATATCTAGGTAGATATGAGTGTCGCTTTTAATGTCACTATTCTTACGACATAGTTTACGATTCAAGAAACCGGAAAAGTAGATGGCACAAATTTAGCTGGTATCATTATTTCGAACTTTGACATTAGTGGTTGTCATTTTAGGCTGTGTTCCCAGTAGGCAAACTGTTAGCGGCCGACTACTGAGACAGTCGGCGCGCGTAACGCTGCAAACTGCGTATAGTGAGCGCAAAACTAGCAAACTGTGGAATATATATATGGAAGGGCGTATTAAACCGATACGCCGCAAACTCAGTCGGCCGCTAACAGTTTGCCTACTGGGAACACAGCCTTAGCCTCTTAGATTTGTGGACAGGGTATAGGATTCCCTGTGTCGTGGGTTCCATGGACAATTCACCAAGACAATGACACACACCTGGAGCGACAACAGAAATTCAAACTCATCATTTTTTCCGCCTCGCTAGGAATCGAACCCAGCACGTACACCGCGGCACCACCGGTCCTGCATAGTAACCATTGCGCCACAAGGCTCCTCAAAGTTAATTGGATACTTTTTTAACCGACTTCAAAAAAAGGAGGAGGTTCTCAATTCGACTGTATTTTTTTATGTTCGTTACCTCAGAACTTTTGACTGGGCGAACCGATTTTGTTGATTCTTTTTTTAATCGAAAGCTGGTGCCTGTCGTGTAGTCCCACATAAATTAATTAATTAATTAATTAAATTTAAATTTAAATTTCATTAAATTTTAAATTTCAATTATTTTATGATTTTTATACATATTTCATATAATTTTTACGCGACTGTATCTTGTATGCGTGCATGTAATTATCTTTATTACCTCATATCTTCCAAACCACTGGAGCGATTTGTATAATCAAGATATCGTTAGATGCTTCTTGACAGCTCAAGTGTTCTTAGCTAAGTGAAATAAAAAACCCAAATATGGAGGCTATGAGACGCCATTGTTTAAAGTAATAAAAAAATAAAAATAAATGGAATAATGCAATATGGATATCAAATTAAAGAGTTCACCATAAGGTTTTCAAAAAGGTATCATGATAACTTATTTGATAGCCGGCCGGATACACTGACATCACAACAGGAATTTATTGCGTCAGGAATTTTGTCAGGGAAACTTATTTTACAAGTTCAAGCCAAGAAAAGAAATTTTAGTTGGATGGTTTTGAACCATTTTTGAACACATTTGTATCGTGAATCAAAGACTACGATATTCGTACTTCGTAGGATGCTACAATCAGCATGTTTTTACCAGCTAAAGCGCGTTTCGTATGCTACGAGATGTGCTACCAGACTACCACCAACAAATAGGCACGAACAATACGTCTTTCGGTTTGTCTATCAAGAATCAAGATCGCTACTATTAATTTCGTTAACTATTTAGCATGCTTCTCATACAGTGTTTTGTATAGACATAATTTGTTTTAAAATACAATTATTATTCAAGATCAGCCGTGCCGGTCGGTCAGTGGTGGAAGGTGGAATTCCACAGCTTTGGTGAAATTTTCCAAAGTCAAGTATATTAAAGCATTTTCATTCCATCGATAATATAAATCATTTAGGAGTTATGGCAACATTTTTAAGTTTCAAAAAACAATAATAAATATACATAATATATTTCTACATAAAAATATAGCTCAAAAAAGCTATCGTTTATCAAAGATAAGTTACTGATAAACCTATTAGTTTTTTGTAGTGTTGTCCAACAAGTGGATGAACAGATATCAAGTATACCTACTTTAGGGTTAAAATAAGTAATGTGTAACTGAGTTCGCTCCGATTCTTCGCAATACAATATTTTTCCATAGTAAACCGTAGTAGAAAATCCGCGAAAGAAACTCCTCAGCACACAGAAATATTGATACAAAAAACATAAATTAAGTTTCCGTGTTTGGGTCAAGTCATCATCCATCACAAAGTTAAGCCTTATCGGAACCTTCGACAAGCTTTAACATCCAACAACTATTTGGCGGATATTGATTTAAGGTTGACGCATAACTTATGCACATAAAAACATTTATATTATAATTATTATATTATATTATTATAATTTTTGGGGTAATGAATATTAAATGTAGCAGGCCTGATATCGCAAGATATTATTATGTCGATAAGGTTAACAGTCAAACCTGTGACTAAGCGTTCTTTTCGCATACCTAAATAAACAATCAATGATATTGCATAAATATAGGTATTAGGTACCTATAAACAATAATTTTGGGTATTTTTTAAAAGTAAAGCCATTTCCCCGACGCGACGCGGCGACGCCGCGCGCGACGCTGTAGAGACGCAGACGGGGTAAGAAAAGACGGATTTTTGAAACGTTGAAATATTTACCGCCACGGATACATCTACCACTGACCAGTGGCGTGCCTAGGTCTTCAGAAGAAGGCAAGCCCAGTTGTGTCGTACACGGTACAACCCAGGATCTCAGGATCTTTGGCCCGACAACACAGAACACTCCATTCCATACGTATAATATTTACCAACAAATAATATGTGTGTTAACAGCTGCAGTGATGATAGTAAAGAAATGATAGTATATAAGCTGGGCTTGTGTGGCAGTACCGCCACTGCCATTGACCACAAGGAAAACAAACAAAACGTAAGTCAAAGTCAAAGTTTAAGTTCGAATTTAAAATGTCAAAAGCGGAAATTCCTACATTTGTTTTTATCAGGAAAATTATTTTATTAAAACCACAATCTTAGTACCTATTAAGATATTTTACTCATTAATCGCTCTTCTTTGAACCAATCGATTTCCCCGTTTCTCATGGTGATACCGACGACTGTCAGCGGCATTTTCCATGTGTTTATTCCCATTTGCCGGCCATGGAGGTACCACTCTCAGATACTACCCTCAATGTTACCGGCAATGATATTATGAAAAGTCATTGTTATCTATGATACTATATAATATAAAAATTTAGCTTCCGTATGTGTGTGGCCGCATAATATCTTGACGATTTATTTAAAAAAAAAACATCTTATAACCATAGGTAATAGTTAAAAGAAATTACGAGATGTTTTATACAAAATAATAGTACACTTAAGTTTAAGTAGAAAAGTGTTTTTTATACTTTTTATTCTGAATTCGAATGTGTCGCTGGTCCGTCACTCAAACCAAAGAAACGTCCCGAGTTCGATTATATTACTTAGGCCCGTAATATCAATAGCAGCTTAAACTATGATTCTGAGTTTAAACTATGTTTGTTGGTTATCTCCTAATATCAATGAAAGTTAATCTGTATAAGAGAGTTTAAACTACCGCCTAGTTTAAACGGTCAAGCAAGGGCAGTTAAACTGGCACGTAGGGTTTATCTATTGTGTCAAAATGACTGCTTCAAAACAGACGTTTGTAAATCAATATTATTGTATATTTTGACGTTTGTCTACCAATATCTATCAAAGTCAATCAAAACAACGTCAATTCTTTTGAATTAAAACATTGCCATATAAATTTCTTTACAGTTTAAACCAAAACGAATGAACGAAATCCCTAGCGTTGCTATAATTTATAAACTGATCTAAGTTTAACTAATCGAGCAATATTTTGTCATTGAAATTACGAGAGCAGTTTAATCGATAGTTTAACTTTTGAAGTAGTTTAGTTAAACTGTGAGATAAACTGCTATCGATATTACGGGCCTTACAGAGGAAGACAAAATCGTTATTCAAAGGTGAATTTAATCTACTATACAATTTCCATGATATTAGACCTATCTTATACGAACGTATCCAAAAATTTATGGCAAGTAGTCCCCAGGAGCACACATTACCATGGGAGTGTCCCAAGGATCAATATTAGGACCACTGTTATTTTTAATATAGGATATCAATGATCTTGCTTATTTCACAAGGGACTTGTGTGATACTGTATTATTTGCAGATGATAAGAAAGTAAGGCTCTTGACTGACGTAGAAACAGCAAGATTAGTTTATTTTAGCTACTTTCATAGTGTTAATAGAGTAAGTAAGAAATATTACTAAAGTTTTCTTAAGCAGAGTGACATCCACAATATTAATACAAAGTACAAGGCTAAACTGATTGTACCAAATTTTAAACTATGTAAAACTGGTGGTTCAAGGGTACATGTGTAAAGATTTATAGTAAAATTCCATCAAAATTTACGGAAATGCCCTACTTTAAAATTAAAACTCATATTAAAAGCATTCTAATGACGGAAAATTATTACAAATTAGGTGATTATTTTAAAGACAAGACTGCTTGGACATGAGTTTTATTGCTGCTGCTGAGTTGCTGCTTCTTCTCCCGGCCCCTCTAACAAGGACCAAAACCTTGTTGAAGTATTGGTGTATCTTGCATGACTTTTAAAAAGTGTTTTTATTTGCTTTAAATGTGATTGGGATATTTGTGATATTTGATTTACTTTGATTCGATAACGATGATTTGCCATAACCGTGCTTATATTTCAGGTTTACCCGGTTTTATTTGAGTCACCGATGGTTGTTGTCATGGTATTAAGGCGAAGCCCAAATGAGGGCTATGGTTAACCGTTATTGTATTTTGCAATATTTATTAACAAATGATTGAACCTATTAAACAACTTAACTTGATTTATAATATGAATTTTTGTAAACTCACTTAAGTGCGAGGACGACCTATTTGGTATAGAAAATAATACAATTTAACTAACGCCCCAACTCAGAGTTATTAACGGTTACTTTAATCGCTCCTTAGTGTAGAATCACCATACAAATTATGTACTAAGGAGCGATTTAAGTTACCATTAGTGACTGAGTTGGGGCATAAGTGTTACAATCTTATTTTAATATGTTTGTAAGGTCCCCATACAGATAGAGCGGAAGCCATTATTAAGAAATATATATGACGGCCTTCATTTAACTATCCACCCAGATTCTCCATTATTATGAGTTTTATTAACCAACTTCAAAAAAAGGAGGAGGTTCTCAATTCGGCTTGTATTTTTTTTAATTTTTTTTATGTTCGTTACCTCCGAACTTTGGACTGGGCGAACCGATTTTGATGATTCTTTTTTTAATCGAAACCTGGTGGCTGTCATGTGGTCCCATATAAATTTTATTGAGATCTGACAATGGCATCAATGATAAAACCATATAAGTCTTAAATTTGTATTAAATATGTGCGCGACAAATCGACGAATAACTCAATATCACGCCAACGGATTTCGATGAATCTTTTTTTAATCGAAAGCAGGTGCTTGTCATGTTATCCCACATAAATTTGAACGAGATCTGACAAGTAGTTTTTGAGTAATTGAAGTCGGTTATTTTTTGTTAGTAAAATTTAGATTATGAAAATCACAACTTCATAACACGAAAGTACGGCAAGTGAGTTGTCAAACTCTACTAGGGATGATAATCAATAATTAATGATAATGTAATATCTCCACGCCTGTAGTGATGTATGTTAAATACCTATAGATCTGGTATTCCGCATAACAGTTGTTTAATTAGTATCATCTTATTAGCTACCTAGCTACTAGCTAGCTAGATATTCTTTCTGCTAACCGAAGTATCTTGGCAAAGCATCCTTTAAAAATATAATAAGTAAATTGGTAAAATTTGATTAGGTATGTTGTCTCATACTACTTCTATGATTGGTCCGATGGATGTTACCGTATTACGAGTACAATGTAAGTGGTAGGCTACCAACCCAAGCAATAACTGACATAATTATACATTCATTCTTTATATGCAAAATACAGCAACTTATTTACTTTACTTACAAGCCACATATTAATTATTTATTTTATTGAGCCACGATTATTTCGTTGAACTCTGTAAAATTCCTACCAAGATCAATTTGTAAAACGATGTAGGTCATGCGCTGCTGACGTTAGCAAACGGGGGCCAAGTTCATGATGACTTGAATAGACTTTCTTAATATTATGTTACATAATTTACATTTTCAACAGAACTATGCGTTTGATATCTCGAATAAACGAGTTGAAAAGTCATAATAATTATTATAACTTCTATAAAAGTACTAGTTACTTACTTTCAAAATTGTAAATTTTTGATTCACAGTAATATTAGTAATATTGTAGGTCCAGTAATATTGTACAATATTTTTCAAATTTAAACATGAGATTAGTTTAAATATACTACACATATCGCC
Organism: Thymelicus sylvestris; assembly: GCA_911387775.1. NCBI lineage: Eukaryota > Metazoa > Arthropoda > Insecta > Lepidoptera > Hesperiidae > Thymelicus > Thymelicus sylvestris. The sequence goes on from OU426903.1 coordinate 534,232, forward strand.
ACAATACGACGCATTTATAGAGACAGACACTTTATCACGTTGCCAATGAACTGCATTGATATAACTTATGTAACCGAGAAGACGGAATACCAAATGCCGTTTCTTTAATATTAAGAAATATTCTTTCATGTAATCTGTAACATTACTAATAGGCATGATGACAGATTTTGAAATACTGGTCTATATTGTTGGGAAATATATTTTAATTACAACGTATATCATATTTCCGCAAAAAATAAGGTTTAGTATAAAATAAATACACTTCAATTTATAAGTTTAATTGAAACGCTTCAAAGTGTCAGGGCGTGGTAGTGACGTCAGTCCTCAGAAAAACAAAAGACAATACGTCATTATTAGTATGGTGATATTCATTTGTTTTAAGAAGTGTGACGTAATTCACGCTAATTGAGACTGACTGGCTTTCAAGCTTACATGGCGGCTTGCCGTATTTTGTAGTTTTATTTTATCAAAAATATTGTTAATCTCGCTCATAATAATACGATAAATGCGTGTTTTGTAATCGATTAATAGGGGTTCATTAAATAAATACATAATTTTAGTGATTTTTACTTACTGTCATCATTGATCATGCCTATTATAATTGTGGTTCTTTATTGAATTAAAATCGTGCTTGAGCGTGAACGGTATTTTATTTTACATACGAGTTTTAATAGAGTATTGGACAATCGACAACAGAGTAGTAGAGAGCCATACATAGCCTATCACAGAGTAGTCTATACCTTACATAATGCAGCATATTACTCGGCGTTTGCACTACCGAACCTAAGTCCTAAAAGTTATTATGGCCACCTGCGCCATAGTCCATACAACAGTTAGATTCTATCATAATCACAAATCATGTTTCGATACTAGATCATTAATATTCGCTGAATATAACAATTTATTTTGTATTTAGTAGGCTAACTCTTTATACTCGAACTTCGATACCAATTAATAAACATGTCGATGATTGAAGGAATTAGGTAATTAATTTAATAAAACGATTAATGATGATGGTAATTAAAAATAACATTCATATTCATCATAGGGTCAAGCACTCTAGACTATAGTACTTAACAAAATGTCACATAAAGTGTATAATAATAATTGAATATTGAAGCAAATGCGAATGTTTCACCGACTTCTATAAAATATTTTTTTAAATTATTTAAAAAAAGCGAAAATTCTTTTGCATTTCTTTTAATTTTTGTTATATCAAAACAGAACTTTATGTTTTAGCAAGCGATTTCGAAAAATATTAATTTTATTCGAAAAGATTGGCCCCATTTTCATAAAAAAATTATATATTACTAGTTGACCGGGCGAACGTTGTTCTGCCAAAAAAATTTTAGGGGTATTGGGATGAAAAATAGATGTTGTCCGATTCTCCACCCTAGCCGATATGCACGCAAAGATTCACAAATCGGTGGAGCCGTTTCGGAGGAGTTCAACTTCAAAAAAGCGTGACACGAGAATTTTATATATTAGAAGTAGTCTTAAAATATCATTATATTCAAATTCAAATTCAAATTCAAAATCATTTATTCATGTAGGTATCATTGATACACTTATGCACGTCATTTTTTTAATTTACCAGCTTTTCGGAAAGGTGCTTTGTCATGGAGGAGAAGAAAAGCCGAAAGAAACTCCTCAGCACATCTTTTAAAAATAAAATACATTGGTATATTTCTTACAAAGAAGTATCACTAGCCTGTACGGAACTGGTTGCAGATCTGGTCATTTCCATGCGTCTTTGTCATTTATGTACTCATCTACAGTATAGTAGCCTTTCCCTAAAAGTTGAGATTTTACATGTTTCTTAAATAATTCCACTGGCAAATCACGTATTAACTTTGGGATTTTATTATAGAACTGTACACCACGGCCCATAAAAGATCGCTTCACTTTAGAAAGACGGTAAGATGGCGTTACTAACTGGTGCATTTTTCTTGTTTGGCGATTAGTGATATCAAAATTTTGTTTATACGCGCTTATATTATTCCGTATAAAAACCACGTTACTATAGATATATTGTGAGGCTACTGTAAGTATACCTATTTCTTTGAACTTGTCACGCAAAGTTTCACGAGATCTAAGTTTATAATAGCTCTTTTTTGTAGTATGAAAATTTGTTCTATACTGGCTGCTTTGCCCCACAGCAAGATGGCATATGACATAATACTGTGAAAATATGCAAAATAAACCATCCTAGCAGTTTCGACGTCAGTAAACTGCCTTATTTTCCTAACAGCGTAAGCAGCCCTACCGAGTTTAGTCGCGAGATTTGTTATATGTGGGCCCCACTGAAGTTTACTATCTAAGGTCACCCCTAAAAAGACCGTGGATTCCTCCATGTGCAATATTTCATTATTCAGTCTGAGAGATTTGTTAACTTTTTTAACATTAGGTAGTACAAACTCTATACATTTAGTTTTTTTTGCATTTAAAAGCAAATTATTGATAGTGAACCAACGCGACACATGCGAAAGAGCACTATTTACGTCGTCAAAATTTACTTTATTCCTTTCACATTTAAATATTAATGATGTATCGTATTATAAGTAGGTATATCATTATAAGTAGGTAAGTACAATTAGGTAAGTATGATGATGTTAAAATTCATACGCGGCGGAATGGACGGGCATCATAATAAAATAATCCTAATTACTAAATAAATAATAAAGGCGTTTGAATGTCTACATGATAATTATTTACTATCTTAATAAATTAAGTTTGAGGTGGTGTTTTAGGTAAAATATTTTAGAGTTTCCTTATAATAAAACACAGCAACCTTTATCTGAATTTACACTCATTTTATACTACTTCCTGTTCATAATAATTCCAAATTAATTCTAGTTATTTCATGCGTTGATTGAAGAATGAAGATATTTTGCTTAGACCTCAGACCGAGTTAACTAATTAAATTTTCACAAAATCTTCAGCAATATCTTTTAATTGATCCGTAGGTTGCTGGAGTGAAACTACTTACAAGCTTGCAGTATAAACTGCATGAAAATCAGATCTGCAGTTTACTGCATAGAAATCAGTTCTGCATTTTATAAATAAGTAGGCATGTGCATTTTACTGCATAGAAATCAGTTCTGCATTTTATAAATAAGTAGGCATGTGCATTTTACTGCATAGAAATCAGTTCTGCATTTTATAAATAAGTAGGCATGTGCATTTTACTGCATAGAATTCAGTTCTGCATTTTATAAATAAGTAGGCATGTGCAGTTTACTGCATAGAAATTAGTCCTGCATTTTATAAATAAGTAGGCATGTGCATTTTACTGCATAGAATTCAGTTCTGCATTTTATAAATAAGTAGGCATGTGCAGTTTACTGCATAGAAATTAGTCCTGCATTTTATAAATAAGTAGGCATGTGCATTTTACTGCATAGAATTCAGTTCTGCATTTTATAAATAAGTAGGCATGTGCATTTTACTGCATAGAATTCAGTTCTGCATTTTATAAATAAGTAGGCATCCGCATTTTACTGCATAGAAATCAGTTCTGCATTTTATAAATAAGTAGGCATGTGCATTTTACTGCATAGAATTCAGTTCTGCATTTTATAAATAAGTAGGCATGTGCATTTTACTGCATAGAATTCAGTTCTGCATTTTATAAATAAGTAGGCATCCGCATTTTACTGCATAGAAATCAGTTCTGCATTTTATAAATAAGTAGGCATGTGCATTTTACTGCATAGAATTCAGTTCTGCATTTTATAAATAAGTAGGCATGTGCATTTTACTGCATAGAATTCAGTTCTGCATTTTATAAATAAGTAGGCATGTGCATTTTACTGCATAGAATTCAGTTCTGCATTTTATAAATAAGTAGGCATGTGCATTTTACTGCATAGAAATCAGTTCTGCATTTTATAAATAAGTAGGCATGTGCAGTTTACTGCATAGAAATTAGTCCTGCATTTTATAAATAAGTAGGCATGTGCATTTTACTGCATAGAATTCAGTTCTGCATTTTATAAATAAGTAGGCATGTGCAGTTTACTGCATAGAAATTAGTCCTGCATTTTATAAATAAGTAGGCATGTGCATTTTACTGCATAGAATTCAGTTCTGCATTTTATAAATAAGTAGGCATGTGCATTTTACTGCATAGAAATCAGTTCTGCATTTTATAAATAAGTAGGCATGTGCATTTTACTGCATAGAATTCAGTTCTGCATTTTATAAATAAGTAGGCATCCGCATTTTACTGCATAGAAATCAGTTCTGCATTTTATAAATAAGTAGGCATGTGCATTTTACTGCATAGAATTCAGTTCTGCATTTTATAAATAAGTAGGCATGTGCAGTTTACTGCATAGAATTCAGTTCTGCATTTTATAAATAAGTAGGCATGTGCAGTTTACTGCATAGAAATTAGTCCTGCATTTTATAAATAAGTAGGCATGTGCATTTTACTGCATAGAATTCAGTTCTGCATTTTATAAATAAGTAGGCATCCGCATTTTACTGCATAGAAATCAGTTCTGCATTTTATAAATAAGTAGGCATGTGCATTTTACTGCATAGAATTCAGTTCTGCATTTTATAAATAAGTAGGCATGTGCAGTTTACTGCATAGAAATCAGTTCTGCATTTTATAAATAAGTAGGCATGTGCATTTTACTGCATAGAAATCAGTTCTGCATTTTATAAATAAGTAGGCATGTGCATTTTACTGCATAGAATTCAGTTCTGCATTTTATAAATAAGTAGGCATGTGCAGTTTACTGCATAGAAATTAGTCCTGCATTTTATAAATAAGTAGGCATGTGCATTTTACTGCATAGAATTCAGTTCTGCATTTTATAAATAAGTAGGCATGTGCAGTTTACTGCATAGAAATTAGTCCTGCATTTTATAAATAAGTAGGCATGTGCATTTTACTGCATAGAATTCAGTTCTGCATTTTATAAATAAGTAGGCATGTGCATTTTACTGCATAGAAATCAGTTCTGCATTTTATAAATAAGTAGGCATGTGCATTTTACTGCATAGAATTCAGTTCTGCATTTTATAAATAAGTAGGCATCCGCATTTTACTGCATAGAAATCAGTTCTGCATTTTATAAATAAGTAGGCATGTGCATTTTACTGCATAGAATTCAGTTCTGCATTTTATAAATAAGTAGGCATGTGCATTTTACTGCATAGAAATCAGTTCTGCATTTTATAAATAAGTAGGCATGTGCATTTTACTGCATAGAAATCAGTTCTGCATTTTATAAATAAGTAGGCATGTGCATTTTACTGCATAGAATTCAGTTCTGCATTTTATAAATAAGTAGGCATGTGCAGTTTACTGCATAGAAATTAGTCCTGCATTTTATAAATAAGTAGGCATGTGCATTTTACTGCATAGAATTCAGTTCTGCATTTTATAAATAAGTAGGCATGTGCAGTTTACTGCATAGAAATTAGTCCTGCATTTTATAAATAAGTAGGCATGTGCATTTTACTGCATAGAATTCAGTTCTGCATTTTATAAATAAGTAGGCATGTGCATTTTACTGCATAGAAATCAGTTCTGCATTTTATAAATAAGTAGGCATGTGCATTTTACTGCATAGAATTCAGTTCTGCATTTTATAAATAAGTAGGCATCCGCATTTTACTGCATAGAAATCAGTTCTGCATTTTATAAATAAGTAGGCATGTGCATTTTACTGCATAGAAATCAGTTCTGCATTTTATAAATAAGTAGGCATGTGCAGTTTACTGCATAGAAATTAGTCCTGCATTTTATAAATAAGTAGGCATGTGCATTTTACTGCATAGAATTCAGTTCTGCATTTTATAAATAAGTAGGCATGTGCAGTTTACTGCATAGAAATTAGTCCTGCATTTTATAAATAAGTAGGCATGTGCATTTTACTGCATAGAATTCAGTTCTGCATTTTATAAATAAGTAGGCATGTGCAGTTTACTGCATAGAAATTAGTCCTGCATTTTATAAATAAGTAGGCATGTGCATTTTACTGCATAGAATTCAGTTCTGCATTTTATAAATAAGTAGGCATGTGCAGTTTACTGCATAGAATTCAGTTCTGCATTTTATAAATAAGTAGGCATGTGCAGTTTACTGCATAGAAATTAGTCCTGCATTTTATAAATAAGTAGGCATGTGCATTTTACTGCATAGAATTCAGTTCTGCATTTTATAAATAAGTAGGCATGTGCAGTTTACTGCATAGAAATTAGTCCTGCATTTTATAAATAAGTAGGCATGTGCATTTTACTGCATAGAATTCAGTTCTGCATTTTATAAATAAGTAGGCATGTGCATTTTACTGCATAGAATTCAGTTCTGCATTTTATAAATAAGTAGGCATGTGCATTTTACTGCATAGAATTCAGTTCTGCATTTTATAAATAAGTAGGCATGTGCAGTTTACTGCATAGAAATTAGTCCTGCATTTTATAAATAAGTAGGCATGTGCATTTTACTGCATAGAAATCAGTTCTGCATTTTATAAATAAGTAGGCATGTGCATTTTACTGCATAGAATTCAGTTCTGCATTTTATAAATAAGTAGGCATGTGCAGTTTACTGCATAGAAATTAGTCCTGCATTTTATAAATAAGTAGGCATGTGCATTTTACTGCATAGAATTCAGTTCTGCATTTTATAAATAAGTAGGCATCCGCATTTTACTGCATAGAAATCAGTTCTGCATTTTATAAATAAGTAGGCATGTGCAGTTTACTGCATAGAAATTAGTCCTGCATTTTATAAATAAGTAGGCATGTGCATTTTACTGCATAGAATTCAGTTCTGCATTTTATAAATAAGTAGGCATGTGCATTTTACTGCATAGAAATCAGTTCTGCATTTTATAAATAAGTAGGCATGTGCATTTTACTGCATAGAATTCAGTTCTGCATTTTATAAATAAGTAGGCATGTGCAGTTTACTGCATAGAAATTAGTCCTGCATTTTATAAATAAGTAGGCATGTGCATTTTACTGCATAGAAATCAGTTCTGCATTTTATAAATAAGTAGGCATGTGCAGTTTACTGCATAGAATTCAGTTCTGCATTTTATAAATAAGTAGGCATGTGCAGTTTACTGCATAGAAATTAGTCCTGCATTTTATAAATAAGTAGGCATGTGCATTTTACTGCATAGAATTCAGTTCTGCATTTTATAAATAAGTAGGCATCCGCATTTTACTGCATAGAAATCAGTTCTGCATTTTATAAATAAGTAGGCATGTGCATTTTACTGCATAGAATTCAGTTCTGCATTTTATAAATAAGTAGGCATGTGCAGTTTACTGCATAGAATTCAGTTCTGCATTTTATAAATAAGTAGGCATGTGCAGTTTACTGCATAGAAATTAGTCCTGCATTTTATAAATAAGTAGGCATGTGCATTTTACTGCATAGAATTCAGTTCTGCATTTTATAAATAAGTAGGCATGTGCAGTTTACTGCATAGAAATTAGTCCTGCATTTTATAAATAAGTAGGCATGTGCAGTTTACTGCATAGAAATTAGTCCTGCATTTTATAAATAAGTAGGCATGTGCATTTTACTGCATAGAATTCAGTTCTGCATTTTATAAATAAGTAGGCATGTGCATTTTACTGCATAGAAATCAGTTCTGCATTTTATAAATAAGTAGGCATGTGCATTTTACTGCATAGAATTCAGTTCTGCATTTTATAAATAAGTAGGCATCCGCATTTTACTGCATAGAAATCAGTTCTGCATTTTATAAATAAGTAGGCATGTGCATTTTACTGCATAGAATTCAGTTCTGCATTTTATAAATAAGTAGGCATGTGCAGTTTACTGCATAGAATTCAGTTCTGCATTTTATAAATAAGTAGGCATGTGCAGTTTACTGCATAGAAATTAGTCCTGCATTTTATAAATAAGTAGGCATGTGCATTTTACTGCATAGAATTCAGTTCTGCATTTTATAAATAAGTAGGCATGTGCAGTTTACTGCATAGAAATTAGTCCTGCATTTTATAAATAAGTAGGCATGTGCATTTTACTGCATAGAATTCAGTTCTGCATTTTATAAATAAGTAGGCATGTGCATTTTACTGCATAGAAATCAGTTCTGCATTTTATAAATAAGTAGGCATGTGCATTTTACTGCATAGAATTCAGTTCTGCATTTTATAAATAAGTAGGCATCCGCATTTTACTGCATAGAAATCAGTTCTGCATTTTATAAATAAGTAGGCATGTGCATTTTACTGCATAGAATTCAGTTCTGCATTTTATAAATAAGTAGGCATGTGCAGTTTACTGCATAGAAATTAGTCCTGCATTTTATAAATAAGTAGGCATGTGCATTTTACTGCATAGAATTCAGTTCTGCATTTTATAAATAAGTAGGCATGTGCATTTTACTGCATAGAATTCAGTTCTGCATTTTATAAATAAGTAGGCATGTGCATTTTACTGCATAGAAATCAGTTCTGCATTTTATAAATAAGTAGGCATGTGCATTTTACTGCATAGAATTCAGTTCTGCATTTTATAAATAAGTAGGCATCCGCATTTTACTGCATAGAAATCAGTTCTGCATTTTATAAATAAGTAGGCATGTGCATTTTACTGCATAGAAATCAGTTCTGCATTTTATAAATAAGTAGGCATGTGCATTTTACTGCATAGAATTCAGTTCTGCATTTTATAAATAAGTAGGCATCCGCATTTTACTGCATAGAATTCAGTTCTGCATTTTATAAATAAGTAGGCATCCGCATTTTACTGCATAGAAATCAGTTCTGCATTTTATAAATAAGTAGGCATGTGCATTTTACTGCATAGAATTCAGTTCTGCATTTTATAAATAAGTAGGCATCCGCATTTTACTGCATAGAATTCAGTTCTGCATTTTATAAATAAGTAGGCATGTGCAGTTTACTGCATAGAATTCAGTTCTGCATTTTATAAATAAGTAGGCATGTGCAGTTTACTGCATAGAAATTAGTCCTGCATTTTATAAATAAGTAGGCATGTGCATTTTACTGCATAGAATTCAGTTCTGCATTTTATAAATAAGTAGGCATCCGCATTTTACTGCATAGAAATCAGTTCTGCATTTTATAAATAAGTAGGCATGTGCATTTTACTGCATAGAATTCAGTTCTGCATTTTATAAATAAGTAGGCATGTGCAGTTTACTGCATAGAAATTAGTCCTGCATTTTATAAATAAGTAGGCATGTGCATTTTACTGCATAGAATTCAGTTCTGCATTTTATAAATAAGTAGGCATCCGCATTTTACTGCATAGAAATCAGTTCTGCATTTTATAAATAAGTAGGCATGTGCATTTTACTGCATAGAATTCAGTTCTGCATTTTATAAATAAGTAGGCATGTGCATTTTACTGCATAGAAATCAGTTCTGCATTTTATAAATAAGTAGGCATGTGCATTTTACTGCATAGAATTCAGTTCTGCATTTTATAAATAAGTAGGCATGTGCAGTTTACTGCATAGAAATTAGTCCTGCATTTTATAAATAAGTAGGCATGTGCATTTTACTGCATAGAATTCAGTTCTGCATTTTATAAATAAGTAGGCATGTGCAGTTTACTGCATAGAAATTAGTCCTGCATTTTATAAATAAGTAGGCATGTGCATTTTACTGCATAGAATTCAGTTCTGCATTTTATAAATAAGTAGGCATGTGCATTTTACTGCATAGAAATCAGTTCTGCATTTTATAAATAAGTAGGCATGTGCATTTTACTGCATAGAATTCAGTTCTGCATTTTATAAATAAGTAGGCATCCGCATTTTACTGCATAGAAATCAGTTCTGCATTTTATAAATAAGTAGGCATGTGCATTTTACTGCATAGAATTCAGTTCTGCATTTTATAAATAAGTAGGCATGTGCATTTTACTGCATAGAAATCAGTTCTGCATTTTATAAATAAGTAGGCATGTGCATTTTACTGCATAGAAATCAGTTCTGCATTTTATAAATAAGTAGGCATGTGCATTTTACTGCATAGAAATCAGTTCTGCATTTTATAAATAAGTAGGCATGTGCATTTTACTGCATAGAATTCAGTTCTGCATTTTATAAATAAGTAGGCATCCGCATTTTACTGCATAGAAATCAGTTCTGCATTTTATAAATAAGTAGGCATGTGCATTTTACTGCATAGAATTCAGTTCTGCATTTTATAAATAAGTAGGCATGTGCAGTTTACTGCATAGAATTCAGTTCTGCATTTTATAAATAAGTAGGCATGTGCAGTTTACTGCATAGAAATTAGTCCTGCATTTTATAAATAAGTAGGCATGTGCATTTTACTGCATAGAATTCAGTTCTGCATTTTATAAATAAGTAGGCATGTGCAGTTTACTGCATAGAAATTAGTCCTGCATTTTATAAATAAGTAGGCATGTGCATTTTACTGCATAGAATTCAGTTCTGCATTTTATAAATAAGTAGGCATGTGCATTTTACTGCATAGAAATCAGTTCTGCATTTTATAAATAAGTAGGCATGTGCATTTTACTGCATAGAATTCAGTTCTGCATTTTATAAATAAGTAGGCATGTGCAGTTTACTGCATAGAAATTAGTCCTGCATTTTATAAATAAGTAGGCATGTGCATTTTACTGCATAGAAATCAGTTCTGCATTTTATAAATAAGTAGGCATGTGCATTTTACTGCATAGAATTCAGTTCTGCATTTTATAAATAAGTAGGCATGTGCAGTTTACTGCATAGAAATTAGTCCTGCATTTTATAAATAAGTAGGCATGTGCATTTTACTGCATAGAATTCAGTTCTGCATTTTATAAATAAGTAGGCATCCGCATTTTACTGCATAGAAATCAGTTCTGCATTTTATAAATAAGTAGGCATGTGCAGTTTACTGCATAGAAATTAGTCCTGCATTTTATAAATAAGTAGGCATGTGCATTTTACTGCATAGAATTCAGTTCTGCATTTTATAAATAAGTAGGCATGTGCATTTTACTGCATAGAAATCAGTTCTGCATTTTATAAATAAGTAGGCATGTGCATTTTACTGCATAGAATTCAGTTCTGCATTTTATAAATAAGTAGGCATGTGCAGTTTACTGCATAGAAATTAGTCCTGCATTTTATAAATAAGTAGGCATGTGCATTTTACTGCATAGAAATCAGTTCTGCATTTTATAAATAAGTAGGCATGTGCATTTTACTGCATAGAATTCAGTTCTGCATTTTATAAATAAGTAGGCATGTGCAGTTTACTGCATAGAAATTAGTCCTGCATTTTATAAATAAGTAGGCATGTGCATTTTACTGCATAGAATTCAGTTCTGCATTTTATAAATAAGTAGGCATCCGCATTTTACTGCATAGAAATCAGTTCTGCATTTTATAAATAAGTAGGCATGTGCATTTTACTGCATAGAATTCAGTTCTGCATTTTATAAATAAGTAGGCATGTGCAGTTTACTGCATAGAAATTAGTCCTGCATTTTATAAATAAGTAGGCATGTGCATTTTACTGCATAGAATTCAGTTCTGCATTTTATAAATAAGTAGGCATGTGCATTTTACTGCATAGAATTCAGTTCTGCATTTTATAAATAAGTAGGCATGTGCATTTTACTGCATAGAATTCAGTTCTGCATTTTATAAATAAGTAGGCATCCGCATTTTACTGCATAGAAATCAGTTCTGCATTTTATAAATAAGTAGGCATGTGCATTTTACTGCATAGAATTCAGTTCTGCATTTTATAAATAAGTAGGCATGTGCAGTTTACTGCATAGAATTCAGTTCTGCATTTTATAAATAAGTAGGCATGTGCAGTTTACTGCATAGAAATTAGTCCTGCATTTTATAAATAAGTAGGCATGTGCATTTTACTGCATAGAATTCAGTTCTGCATTTTATAAATAAGTAGGCATGTGCAGTTTACTGCATAGAAATTAGTCCTGCATTTTATAAATAAGTAGGCATGTGCATTTTACTGCATAGAATTCAGTTCTGCATTTTATAAATAAGTAGGCATGTGCATTTTACTGCATAGAAATCAGTTCTGCATTTTATAAATAAGTAGGCATGTGCATTTTACTGCATAGAATTCAGTTCTGCATTTTATAAATAAGTAGGCATCCGCATTTTACTGCATAGAAATCAGTTCTGCATTTTATAAATAAGTAGGCATGTGCAGTTTACTGCATAGAATTCAGTTCTGCATTTTATAAATAAGTAGGCATGTGCAGTTTACTGCATAGAAATTAGTCCTGCATTTTATAAATAAGTAGGCATGTGCATTTTACTGCATAGAATTCAGTTCTGCATTTTATAAATAAGTAGGCATGTGCATTTTACTGCATAGAATTCAGTTCTGCATTTTATAAATAAGTAGGCATGTGCATTTTACTGCATAGAAATTAGTTCTGCATTTTATAAATAAGTAGGCATGTGCATTTTACTGCATAGAATTCAGTTCTGCATTTTATAAATAAGTAGGCATCCGCATTTTACTGCATAGAAATCAGTTCTGCATTTTATAAATAAGTAGGCATGTGCATTTTACTGCATAGAAATCAGTTCTGCATTTTATAAATAAGTAGGCATGTGCATTTTACTGCATAGAATTCAGTTCTGCATTTTATAAATAAGTAGGCATCCGCATTTTACTGCATAGAATTCAGTTCTGCATTTTATAAATAAGTAGGCATCCGCATTTTACTGCATAGAAATCAGTTCTGCATTTTATAAATAAGTAGGCATGTGCATTTTACTGCATAGAATTCAGTTCTGCATTTTATAAATAAGTAGGCATCCGCATTTTACTGCATAGAATTCAGTTCTGCATTTTATAAATAAGTAGGCATGTGCAGTTTACTGCATAGAATTCAGTTCTGCATTTTATAAATAAGTAGGCATGTGCAGTTTACTGCATAGAAATTAGTCCTGCATTTTATAAATAAGTAGGCATGTGCATTTTACTGCATAGAATTCAGTTCTGCATTTTATAAATAAGTAGGCATCCGCATTTTACTGCATAGAAATCAGTTCTGCATTTTATAAATAAGTAGGCATGTGCATTTTACTGCATAGAATTCAGTTCTGCATTTTATAAATAAGTAGGCATGTGCAGTTTACTGCATAGAAATTAGTCCTGCATTTTATAAATAAGTAGGCATGTGCATTTTACTGCATAGAATTCAGTTCTGCATTTTATAAATAAGTAGGCATCCGCATTTTACTGCATAGAAATCAGTTCTGCATTTTATAAATAAGTAGGCATGTGCATTTTACTGCATAGAATTCAGTTCTGCATTTTATAAATAAGTAGGCATGTGCAGTTTACTGCATAGAAATTAGTCCTGCATTTTATAAATAAGTAGGCATGTGCATTTTACTGCATAGAATTCAGTTCTGCATTTTATAAATAAGTAGGCATCCGCATTTTACTGCATAGAAATCAGTTCTGCATTTTATAAATAAGTAGGCATGTGCATTTTACTGCATAGAATTCAGTTCTGCATTTTATAAATAAGTAGGCATGTGCAGTTTACTGCATAGAAATTAGTCCTGCATTTTATAAATAAGTAGGCATGTGCATTTTACTGCATAGAATTCAGTTCTGCATTTTATAAATAAGTAGGCATCCGCATTTTACTGCATAGAAATCAGTTCTGCATTTTATAAATAAGTAGGCATGTGCATTTTACTGCATAGAAATCAGTTCTGCATTTTATAAATAAGTAGGCATGTGCATTTTACTGCATAGAAATTAGTCCTGCATTTTATAAATAAGTAGGCATGTGCAGTTTACTGCATAGAAATTAGTCCTGCATTTTATAAATAAGTAGGCATGTGCATTTTACTGCATAGAATTCAGTTCTGCATTTTATAAATAAGTAGGCATCCGCATTTTACTGCATAGAAATCAGTTCTGCATTTTATAAATAAGTAGGCATGTGCATTTTACTGCATAGAATTCAGTTCTGCATTTTATAAATAAGTAGGCATCCGCATTTTACTGCATAGAAATCAGTTCTGCATTTTATAAATAAGTAGGCATGTGCATTTTACTGCATAGAATTCAGTTCTGCATTTTATAAATAAGTAGGCATGTGCAGTTTACTGCATAGAAATTAGTCCTGCATTTTATAAATAAGTAGGCATGTGCATTTTACTGCATAGAATTCAGTTCTGCATTTTATAAATAAGTAGGCATGTGCATTTTACTGCATAGAATTCAGTTCTGCATTTTATAAATAAGTAGGCATGTGCATTTTACTGCATAGAATTCAGTTCTGCATTTTATAAATAAGTAGGCATGTGCAGTTTACTGCATAGAAATTAGTCCTGCATTTTATAAATAAGTAGGCATGTGCATTTTACTGCATAGAATTCAGTTCTGCATTTTATAAATAAGTAGGCATCCGCATTTTACTGCATAGAAATCAGTTCTGCATTTTATAAATAAGTAGGCATGTGCATTTTACTGCATAGAAATCAGTTCTGCATTTTATAAATAAGTAGGCATGTGCATTTTACTGCATAGAAATTAGTCCTGCATTTTATAAATAAGTAGGCATGTGCAGTTTACTGCATAGAAATTAGTCCTGCATTTTATAAATAAGTAGGCATGTGCATTTTACTGCATAGAATTCAGTTCTGCATTTTATAAATAAGTAGGCATCCGCATTTTACTGCATAGAAATCAGTTCTGCATTTTATAAATAAGTAGGCATGTGCATTTTACTGCATAGAATTCAGTTCTGCATTTTATAAATAAGTAGGCGTCCGCATTTTACTGCATAGAAATCAGTTCTGCATTTTATAAATAAGTAGGCATCCGCATTTTACTGCATAGAAATCAGTTCTGCATTTTATAAATAAGTAGGCATGTGCATTTTACTGCATAGAATTCAGTTCTGCATTTTATAAATAAGTAGGCGTCCGCATTTTACTGCATAGAAATCAGTTCTGCATTTTATAAATAAGTAGGCATCCGCATTTTACTGCATAGAATTCAGTTCTGCATTTTATAAATAAGTAGGCGTCCGCATTTTACTGCATAGAAATCAGTTCTGCATTTTATAAATAAGTAGGCATCCGCATTTTACTGCATAGAAATCAGTTCTGCATTTTATAAATAAGTAGGCATGTGCATTTTACTGCATAGAATTCAGTTCTGCATTTTATAAATAAGTAGGCATCCGCATTTTACTGCATAGAAATCAGTTCTGCATTTTGTAAATAAGTAGGCATGTGCATTTTACTGCATAGAATTCAGTTCTGCATTTTATAAATAAGTAGGCATCCGCATTTTACTGCATAGAAATCAGTTCTGCATTTTATAAATAAGTAGGCATGTGCATTTTACTGCATAGAATTCAGTTCTGCATTTTATAAATAAGTAGGCATCCGCATTTTACTGCATAGAAATCAGTTCTGCATTTTGTAAATAAGTAGGCATGTGCATTTTACTGCATAGAATTCAGTTCTGCATTTTATAAATAAGTAGGCATCCGCATTTTACTGCATAGAAATCAGTTCTGCATTTTATAAATAAGTAGGCATGTGCATTTTACTGCATAGAAATCAGTTCTGCATTTTGTAAATAAGTAGGCATGTGCATTTTACTGCATAGAATTCAGTTCTGCATTTTATAAATAAGTAGGCATGTGCATTTTACTGCATAGAATTCAGTTCTGCATTTTATAAATAAGTAGGCATCCGCATTTTACTGCATAGAAATCAGTTCTGCATTTTGTAAATAAGTAGGCATGTGCATTTTACTGCATAGAATTCAGTTCTGCATTTTATAAATAAGTAGGCATCCGCATTTTACTGCATAGAAATCAGTTCTGCATTTTATAAATAAGTAGGCATGTGCATTTTACTGCATAGAATTCAGTTCTGCATTTTATAAATAAGTAGGCATCTGCATTTTACTGCATAGAAATCAGTTCTGCATTTTATAAATAAGTAGGCATCTGCATTTTACTGCATAGAAATCAGTCCTGCATTTTGTAAATTTCCCTATATATACCTATAGCTACCTAACCTAGGCTACCTAGTTAGTACCTATTTTTTGCGAGAGACGGAAGTCTTGTTTTGCAAATAAATCATTATTTAGTTATTAAAATAACTAATGCTCGGCATTAATTATATTTTATATATAAGTAATTTCAATGTAGTTCACATACTTAATTACTTTAATTTACAATAAAAATATATATAATAGAAACAAGCCGGGTTTTATGACCGACCGACTAGTTTTACAACAAAATTAACGTTGTTAATGTATTTTTTTGTTGCAGTATTCGTATCATTAGTAGATTTACTGACTCAATTGGAATCGGACAACCACCACTAATTAGGTTATTATAATAATCTATCGAAGTGCAGCAGCCTGCAGTATGACGGAATGTGAGGGTAGCATTATTATTATTTAGCTTTACATTATAATTTATAGGTGCAGTAGAAAGATCCCCTTCACTTCTACCAGTGGTAAACACTGGACCCTGAGCACAGAGCTTCAAATCACAAAGCTTTACCTATATAGTCGAATCACTAATACACTGGAACAATTTGATATTTACAGTGTAATCAGGTTTTGATGCAGTGATAGCCTAGCGGTAGAACGTTGGTCTCCCGAACGAAGGGGCCCGAGTTCAAACCCTGGCACGCACCTCTAATTTTCAAATATTATGTGCGTATTACAAGTAAATTATCACTTGCTTCGGTGAAGGAAAACATCGTGAGGAAACCTGCACACCGGAGAGTTCTCCATAAAGTTCTCGAAGGTGTGTGAAGTCTACCAATCCGCACTTGGCCAGCGTGGTAGACTATGGCCTAATACCCCTCACATTGTGAGAGGAGACCCCGAGCCCAGCAGTGGGACAATTATGGGTTGTTGCTTTGCTTTTGCTTTGCTTTGCAGGTTTTGACGACCGATCGATTCTGATGTGAATCATTGATACGTTATGATTTGAAGCATGTAGGTATAGTGTATACGTATTTTTAGGGACCAGTAAGTCACTATTTCAGTTACTACGACAATATTATTTAGCTTCTGTCAATTTGGTTCAGTGAATTAGTGATTCGACTAGTGTTTAATACATAGTTACTAATATTACCATAACGTTTTTTATATGAATAATCGACAAACAAATAAAAAAACCGTAAAAAAGTGTAAAAAAATAAGAAAACCGAAGCAAAGCGAGGGCGGTTACTCTTATCTTATAAATGAATAGATTGTAAGAATATTCTGGTAGATGGTAGAACCTCTAAACAACCTACTCTATTCCAATATGATTTTCGCAGTAGGTATTACAATTAAAGTAATTCTAAGTGTAATTTTATTGTAATGCATGTGTAAAACCATGACCTTACCCACAGTACGTTTCCTGTATTTTCTTGTATTGTTTAATATTTTAATTGTTGTGAAATTTTCGATTCCGATATTGTTAGACGTGATTAAGGAAATAAATCGAAGAAATGATCACGTTTCTATTGTACATTGTTTTGTACCAACTGTTTAACTTCAAACAATAATAGCGTATTAAGCAATTTCCGCGAGGAAGTTCTCTCAATCCTTGTTCGTCCTGTTTTTGTGTAATTTGTTGTTTATTACTAAGCTTCTTGCTTACTTTTTCATAAAACCACATAATATCAAGGCCGCTACAAAGAAAATTTTTTTTTTCTTTTAAGACTCACCTTAAAGTTACTAGTTCACGTCAAACTTCTAATTTATCAAAACAGGACAACGCAAGATTTTATATCAACGACCAGCGTTAATATAATTTTATTGTCTAGTTAGGTAGGTAGGTAGGTACTATTTTTACTGACATGAAAATAAGTAAACATTCACACACTCATGGAGATTTTTTGTGCAGCGAATATAGGTAGGAACCTACATGTACAATATTCGCTTCGCTCATTACTCATTACAGTCATTTATTTATTTATTTAAACTTTATTATACCTAATACAAATGGTATAAAAGGCGAGCTTAATGCTAAGAGCATTCTCTACCAGCCAACCTTTGGGCAAAGCAGAAAAAAGCGATGGCGGTATTAAATACTAATAAGTACTTGATTATGAGTTACATAATTAAGTATATTATATATATGTAGATATATAGGTATGTCTGGATATTATTAGTCATTATTAAGCATATGCAGATAAACTAGCTGTAGATATTAATTACTTCTTAAATACTGTTCTGGGATGTGTATTTTATCAATCTGCAATCAAAATAATTCAATGTTATGTCTTTATGAACGGTAGTGAAGAGTTATATTGTTATGACATGTTACTGTAACATGTACTGTAACATGTACATGTGTGTAGTAATATTGTTATGACATGTTACTGAACTATATTGAATTATTTAATTTGGAATTAACTATTTAACTAACATATTCGTATGTCAATAAAACTGTCGAAGTGTACATATAAATTACTGCCTAATATTAAAAACATCGTGTGAAACCTACACTTATACGAATAAATTAAAAAAGAAGGTATAATACTTAACAACTAAATAATACCTAAGGCGATCTTTAGAAATATTGGGATACTGAAAGCGACAGATCGCACGCAAAAGTGCCATTTGTAAGATTTGAGATCGCGCTCATCGCTTTATATGCTGTGACATACGGACGGACAGACAGACAGACAAACATAACGATTAAGGGTTCCGTTTTTTGGCATTTGGCTACGGAACCCTAATACGGGTCTAATTATAATATTTATCTATATTCACTTAAGCAATGAATGCTGAATAAAAATAGAACAACCTTATTTCAATTCTAAGTAACTACTATGAATAAATAGGTAGTTACATTTTAAACATTTCAATCAATAGGTATGCAACGCGGTGCAACAATAAATGCAGCAGCCATTGTTAGATTTTTAATTATAAAGTAATTCGGTAATCACCTATCACCTATACCTACTTAGGTTTACCGTAACCAATGTTAATTTATCCAAATACTACAATAAATACTAGTCAATTTGGTTTTGACACATGACCTAACGGCTAACCTAGTTATAAATAGGTTAGGTTTTATTTCCATTGTTAGATTTTTTTAAGTGATTCGGTAAAGCAAAGCAAAAGCAAAGCAACAACCCATAATTGTCCCACTGCTGGGCTCGGGGTCTCCTCTCAGAATGTGAGGGTTAGGCCATAGTCTACCACGCTGGCCAAGTGCGGATTGGTAGACTTCACACACCTTCGAGAACTTTTTATGGAGAACTCTCCGGTGTGCAGGTTTCCTCACGATGTTTTCCTTCACCGAAGCAAGTGATAATTACAGTCGAAAAAAAACAGTCGAATTGAATACCTCTTTCTTTTTTGAAGTCGGTTAAAAAATATTGAGTATTGAGATTACATATTGAAAACAGCCATAATATAACGCGGACGCATGGATTAATAAACAAGTATTTAGTTGAGATCTTTTCTCATATGCACATCAATTCTCATTATACACACGCGGTTAATAACTAAGTAGCCTGTGCGTATTATAAACAGTTAACGACTTCTTTGAATTTTTAATTAACCTGATTCTTATTAATATTCCATCCGCATCAGATATATTACAAGATATAGATCTGTCTGAGTCAACCGATCTAATAAAAAAGTTTTATATCTCGTGACGTTATTTGATAAAGATACGTTTTGTCAACGTCGTTGTTGATTAAACGTATATTCTGATGGTAGTATAGTCTGTGACCTGTGTATCAAAATGTACCTTATCTGTGCTTAAGAAATAAAGAGTTAGTCTGTGGCAAGATCGTGTTATAACTTATAATATATTCCCACTTCGAATTGACGTCATTGTTGATGCGAAGTTACCTGCGTGGGGGTGTTGTTTCCATCTACATTAGATATTATATTAAAATGACGTGTCTGAGTCAACCGATCTAATAAAAAAGTTTTATATCTCGTGACGTTATTTTATAAATTAAATAAGTTTTGTCAACGTCGTTGTTGATTGAACTTGTATTCCAACTTCGAATTGACGTCATTGTTGACGCTATGTCACCTGTGTGGGCGCGTTTTCCTGTTGATTGTTATCGTTAGATACACATCGTAAAGCTACTTTTAATTTGTTTGGAATATCAACTAAACTGGTCTACGAAACTTGCACCGGTACACGTACCGCAAGTACACCTCGTTTTCCACCCACTGAAATTATACAATGGTTCATAAAGTGACCATACGTCCCACTTTGAGCGGAATTGTCCCGCTTTCAGGCTCTCTGTCCCGCTGAGCAAAACAAGCAACAACAACAAGAACAAAAAAGTCCCGCTTTACCAAACAAATGGAATTTATACAGGGTGTCCCGTAAGTAGCGGATCAACCGAAGGTGGAAGATAGCTTGAAGGTTGACCTATCATATGTCAAAAAATTACCTTCGTAAAAGTGTCACCGTTTTCGAGATATTGACCATTTTTTAAAATTTAGAAAATTCGGCTCCTTCAGCCTTCTTTTTCCTGTTGAGTCCACAAATGAGCAGATATTTTGATATATTTTTTTTCCTAGAGCTCTCAGATAGTTGCTTTATAATTATATCAGTATGTAATATTGTTGAAATTATTAGGGAACGCTGAGAAAATAGCGTCTACTTTGGATATTTTTGTTTTTGATTTTCTTCGACACAACTTTGATGCGAGGTGGTTGAAAAAAAATGTACTGGGCAAGTATACCCCGGTATTTTAAAAACTTGTCTGTTTAATGCAGATTTTAAAAAGGTACAATACAGGCTACTTTGATAGGGAAAATTTTCAAGTAAAAGCCATTTCAGTGTCAAAGGGGTGAATTTGAATCAAAAGTTATTTTATTGTTTACTGTTATGTGATGCAGTTTTTCAATGGTTTTTGCTTAATATTACGTTACGTTAAATTATTGCTCTAATAAATATTTAAAATAATTATTATTTTGCGATATTTAACCCTTTAAAAGAAATTTCAAATTATCTAAGAATTACTTGAAAAATATTGTTTCTTCAAAAAATAATGCTAATACTTACTGTTGCTATACTAGATGATCAGCAAACCTTGTCAATTATTACTTTAAGATTATTTTTGTATGAATATTCAACAAAAAAAATGAATAAGAAAAAATGTAAGTAAAATATTTATGTTTATTTATTTTATCATACAAAAATAATCTTAAAGTAATAATTGACATGGTTTGCTGATTATCTAGTATTAAAAACAATTAATAATAGCATTATTTTTTGAAGAAACAATATTTTTCAAGTAATTCTTAGGTAATTTGAAATTTCTTTTAAAGGTTTAAATATCACAAAATAATTATTATTTTAAATATTTATTAGAGCAATAATTTAACGTAACGTAACATTAAGCAAAAACCATTGAGAAACTTCATCCCATAACAGTAAACAATAAAATAACTTTTGATTAAAATTCACCCCTTTGACACTGAAATGGCTTTTACTTGAAAATTTTCCCTATCAAAGTAGCCTGTATTGTACCTTTTTAAAATCTGCATTAAACAGACAAGTTTTTAAAATACCGGGGCATACTTGCCCAGTACATTTTTTTTCAACCACCTCGCATCAAAGTTGTGTCGAAGAAAATCAAAAACAAAAATATCCAAAGTAGACGCTATTTTCTCAGCGTTCCCTAATAATTTCAATAATATTACATACTGATAAGTATAAAGCAACTATCTGAGAGCTCTAGGAAAATAAATTATCAAAATATCTGTTCATTTGTGGACTCAACAGGAAAAAGTAGGGTAAAGGAGCCGAATTTTCTAAATTTTAAAAAATTGACAATATCTCGAAAACGGTGACACTTTTACTGAGGTAATTTTCTGCCAAATGATAGGTCAACCTTCAAGCTATCTGCCACCTTCGGTTGATCCGCTACTTACGGGACACCCTGTATACCTGCTGACTTGTCTACATAAAATTCATTGCACTAAAGTCGCACGGAAGATTACCCAAGTTGAGTAGGCTAGCAATATCAAGAAAAACGGTTATTTTCTTATGAACTTCAACTTAGTCGTGTTACGTGTCATATTATTTCTATCGCTTACGGGAAGTCTATCTCTGAACGCTGAATCGATTTTGCTGTTGTAGTCTACTTTTTGTTGAGAAATTATTTATTTATTTTATTTTTATATAATACTAGCTGCCCGGACAGACTTCGTTCTGTCAAAAGTTTTTTTATTAATCTGAGATGTAAGCTATCCTATCTTTCAAGTTGGATCAAACTGCACACGATGTGCAGATTTGATTAAAATCGATTAAGTAGTTTAGGAGTCCATCGCGAACAAACAACGTGACATGTAATTTATATATATATAAAGATTTTTTTTTACTTTTATATAAAATTCCGTAGGCGTCCCGCTTTCACACGAGAAAATGGTCTCGTTATTCATACACTACGCAGTATGGGGGACAAATAAGAAATAATTTTTGAACATTTATTTGTTTATTTTAAAGTAGTAAAAAAGCGGCCAAGTGCGAGTTGGACTCGCCCATGAAGGATTCCGTAGCAGCAAGTAACATAATATAAAAGTTCTTGAAGTTCGTTATAACTTTGATCGAGGTAAATTGCGGTTTACGATTTATGACGTATTAAAAAAACTACTTACTAGATCTCGTTCAAACCAATTTTCGTTGGAAGTTTGCATGGTAATGTGTATCATATATTTTTTTTAGTTTTATCATTCTCTTATTTTAGAAGTTACGGGGGGGGGGGACACACATTTTACCACTTTGGAAGTGTCTCTCGCGCAAACTATTCAGTTTAGAAAAAAATGATATTAGAAACCTCAATATCATTTTTGAAGACCTATTCATAGATACCCCACACGTATGGGTTTGATGAAAAAAAATTTTTTTAATTTCAGTTCTAAGTATGGGGAACCCCCAAAATTTATTGTTTTTTTTCTATTTTTGTGTGAAAATTTTAATGCGGTTCACAGAATACATCTACTTACCAAGTTTCAACAGTATAGTTCATATAGTTTCGGAAAAAAGTGGCTGTGACATACGGACGGACGGACAGACAGACAGACAGACACACAGACAGACAGACAGACAGACAGACAGACATGACGAATCTATAAGGGTTCCGTTTTTTGCCATTTGGCTACGGAACCCTAAAAAGGAGACCAAAATTGTATAAGCATAAAAAAAGTTCACTAAATACCACTAATGTCGATTAGTTTGTCAATATAAGCACTCTATATAAGCATCTAGATGCACTAGGGACCGCCTGGACGGGGTCATCAAATTATGTGATATTGCGTTGTGCTCTTTATCACTTGATCAGATAAAATTATCAAATTTTATTTAAAGCGTTATCATCACGAATGCAATTAGCTCAAAATTCGAAATAAAAAGATTTTTGTCGTTTGATATAGTACAATACCTGGAAAACAGCATGTTTAACTATTTATTGGGTATTGGACAAGTACCTACAACTGATTACGTCTTGCACGTGTTAATTAAACTATTTTTATTGTACTTTAAATTACAAATACCTAGATCGTACGGTAGTTATATTGACCTGAAATCGAGTAGGTTAAACACTAGTGCATCCTGTTTATCGTTACAGTATTGCATTTGCATATTTTGCATTGACCACTCAAAAAGGGTCTGTAGGGTTCTGAAGTATCTGGACAAAACTTCAAAAAGTCGGGATTTTTCGGGATAAAAGATTTTTGATGACGAAAAAAAAACGGCTAGAGCGCGTGCAGCAAAAGCGTTCTGTTGAATCGAGGGAATTTTCGGGACATTTTGTATTTAGTCGGGACTCTAGACATCGTGTGAAATGTCGGGACAATCCAGAAAAATCCCGACTATCTGGCAACCCTATCTGTAGGAGTCATCTGATGATTAATCTGGTAAGTGGTCACGCTCAGTGTGGTCACCACCGTCGCCGATGCGTTGCCGATTTCTCGAGAAAGGAAATGAAAATTATACGTCTGTTATGACTCGGAGCTGACATAATGCTTTTTACATAGTGCGAATTTGTGGAGGGATTAGTTTAGTGGCCGAGCCAAGTGTTGGATGTTTTCATGCCCAAAGACCTCCGACATGGCTTAATGTTGTCTAAGGATCACAACCGGGACCGACGGCCTTATGTGCCCTCCGAAGCACGGAAACGCTCAAGGATTTTATGCCACTAGCGGTCACCCATCCAACTACTGACTGCGCCCGCTGTTACTTAACTTGGATAGACACAGCCGCCGGGCTATGAGCGCTTGGGTAAACCACTGATAAATCGATCGAGCCGATTTGGCTTAACAACGTAGAATCTGGAAGAAGTATCTATCCGTTCACATTGCACAATTTGCACATTGCTCGACTTCCTGATGTTCGGTGTTGACTGTTGGCACCACTTATCATATCATTAGCATGAATATTTTACAAGATTGTAGGTACCGTCAAAGTGACTTTAACATAATATTAATTTGTATTTTCTCCCACCTGCATGACCTGCATTGTCTATTTTTAGCATACACTTGAACTTGGTAACATCTATTGACGTCATTATTAGTTCACTATCTTAAGTACAAGCGCAAAATACCGAAAGCTAACCCTCGTTACCAAAGGTAATTTAATCACACCACGAAATACCTAGGCAGTGTCTATTTCGTAGGGGTAAGAAGAAACAGTAGCTCGAGCACGAATATTTGCGAGAAAGTATTCGTATGGTTAACGTAAGCAATTTGTCAAATTTGTATGGCATTTTAGTACCATTTACGCACGATAGGGGCGCTTTTGAAAAAATGCCATACAAATTGCTTACGTTAACCATACGAATACTTTCTCGCAAATATTCGTGCTCGAGCTACAGATGTGATACGGAGTTTCTTTCGCCGTTTGATGTGCTCTGTGATAAAGAGTCTTTCCGAAAAGATTATAGAATCAAACAAAATACTCTGAAATTCACGAAGTAGATCGACTACCTACCGCGGGCAGAAGTTAATATATTAGTTTTTTTCCTATAAACTAATCAAAACCCGCTTTACTATAACATTCTTCTGTATAAACAGTTCCAACTACTTTCTCTACAATTAACTATAGGATATGTCGAATGATATTAAGCCATAAATAATATTTCCATGAACTCGTTTTTAAATCTGTACCTACGTGACTGAAACTAACATAATTTTTTATGAATAAATAAATTTAAACTAAAAGTGATTTAAACATAACATTAACGTATGTACTAGATAAAGTTAAAAAGTAAAACATCAACATACTACTTAGATAATTTGCTTATCCATATTTTGAATCGTTACTTACGTGGGTATACGTTATGGAGTTCCTTTCGTCTTTTCTTCTCGAAGATAGAGGACCTTCATGAAATTGTAGTAGTAACAAGAAAATAGCTATACGAATAAAGTTAACTTCAAACTTATTTATTTACTTAGTACCTACGATAGTTGATAATATTATATCTAATTTAATATAATTATATCTAATTGATCCTGTTATTAATTATGAGTATGTACATAATTTAGAATACCTACGCACGAGCCGGCAAAGTAGTCCGACTTTTATAAACATAAACAAAGTTGTTACAGTTCTGATTTCTGCTAAGTACATTAACTTTATCTTCAACGATAGAAATAAACTGTTTTTTTAAGTTAGCTTGTTTTGGCGCGTTTGGAAAAAATATGAGAATACATTTTTTACTAAGCGCGCGTGCATACCGACATCCATAAAGTGACATGTTGAAGTAAGCTCGGAAGCGCGGCGCGGCCCCAACGATTTTCATGTTTAGTATGCGGGGGTTTCGAGGACGATAAATCGATCTGGCTAGGATTCATTTTTAGAAAATGTAATTTTATCCGCTTTTTCAAGCAATGAAAAACTGCTACAATATCATTAGAATGCAAAGGTTTTCGCCACCGTCTACAAGGTTATAATTATTAGCTCAGGTGGGATATCGGGCGGTCCAGAAACCAGAAGACCCCGGTTCGAATTCAGATGTCTCCAGTCTTATTATTTTTTTCCCCTTTTTTCAACTTTCTTTTGTGATTTTTTATTTAAATAACCAGTTCATATTTTTATTACGATATTATGTCGGTAAGATCGAATGTTATTCACATTTCATGAGTATGTAATAAAAAAAATACTAATAAATATTAATAAAATAATACCTACCGAACAAAGCTCGGTCATCCATCACTTATTTTTTTAAATTAGCAATTCAGAATTATTAATTTCTGGGTCGGGTCGGGTCGGGAGATCAGGACTCGAATTTGCGTTTTATTTTTAATTACCTCTTTTATCGTTTTAAACACACAAATCGGAGAGTTTTCAATTATTTTTACCGATTGTCGTATAGACATCACTATTTAAAAATACCAAATAATTGCAACACATGAAATTTCAAATACCTCCGTGGGAAGAAAAAACAGACTTTAGTTGAGATTGAAGGCTTGCCCAAACTTAATTACTGGAAAATTTCTGGTAAAAATTCACCCTTCTATTTACATATTATCTTGTATAAAGATTTACTTTAACAGCTCATTATATATTTTTTTATTTTATTTTCACTATCTATCTTTTTATTTGTACAACCACAAACGATTAAGCGGATGTTTGATTTTTGCGTAGGGATTTGTATCGGATTATCTAGATCAGATACGCAGTTTAAAAAAAACCTGTTAATAATAATCTCATTCATTGCAATAAAACTGGAGTAAAACTGGTTGCAGTCGTAATATTTCTACGTAATAGTGATTTGATTACGTACTCGTCTATAGTGCCCTTTACCTTCAATCGGTGTCGGTAAAGGTGCGTTCACACGCAGTGCAAGCGGTACAGCAAACAGTGTGATGGTGAATTACATTTCCCAGCGGCAATAACGGGGATTCCCTGGAGCGTAAAAACAATGGTCCGGTGTGCCGTGTGCCGTAGGTGTAGTTACGCCTTTTTATTACTAGACAGTAAGACTCAGGACAGGCAGTAAAAATACATTAGTATTTATAATATTTTATTACCTGATTTATTAACATATCTACACGGAAACGTTCGAACCTGGTTATTTAATTTAAAACTAGCTCAATTTAAATTAGAAACTTGATTGCGATTTTGTCAAGACACTTTTCATTGCCACTGATGAATGTTTTCTATTTTTGATATGTTAGGCCTTAGGGTAACAAACAACAAAAATATCCTGATTTTATCGGCAGCTTCTTTACGTCATACTCCATACGGCATGATGGGTACACCCTACCTAACCACACGCTTTGGGCGGGATTGTCCCGCTTTGAGGCTGTCTGTCAAAAAAGTCCCGCTTAGTCCCACAGCTCCCACTTTGGTATTATGTATTTACTTACTTGTGGACATGAAAATCATTGAAACTACGTGATTTATGCCCGATGACCTTTTTTTTAGCTATAAATACTACTGACTGTAGACAAATAGACGCGTCTATGTCAGCGGGGGGCGGGACTGGTCACTGGACTAGCCTTTTTAAAGGCTGTTCAACCGGTCCCTCCCCGTGAAGAGTCATAGGTCACAAAGACATTGAAGTTTAATGTCAAATAGACATCTCGAACAAAATGTGTGTCCCCGCCGGGAGGTTCTATTTTCAAAATTGAGCCCCTGTTCTCCTTTTAAAATCGAACGAATCCATTGGCAATTGAAGCCGCGCGGCGCCAATTCATTGGAACATCATTGACATAAATTAAATGTCAATGTGGAACATACATTGTGTTCGCGGTGTCCATTCTATAGTCTATACGCTAGTAATAATACTTCAATGCCCGAAGACCTGTTTTTTAGCTATCAATAGTAATTATTGTATACAAAATTCCATAGGCGTTCCGTTTTGATACAAAGGAGCCCTATGACCTTTTTTCGTGCTCGTCCTGCTTTCAGTGTTCAGAAAAATGGTCATTTTAATTACCTGTATCACATTGTAGTGGTTAAAGAAACATCTACCTATTTTTCTTCTAGAAGGTAATTCACAATGTCAAAACATTATCCCCTTTCTCAATAAAATACAGATAATAATTAAGCAGTAAATAAAATGTATGTATTTTGTTATAAATATAGAGTGGCTATAGGTACTTTGTGTTTATTCCGTGCACGTGGACATATCATTTGATTAGTGATCAGTTATCAGTTCACTTTCCTGAGTATTTTCCGCAGCACGTCCTTAATCTCGATTCTTGACTCGAGTCGAACGACAATTAAAGGTTGACTGCAGTTAAAATGTACTGTATCGCGTTTGTAAAGAGCACACTAATGTCTGATGTTAACATTTATTTATATTAACTTCTGCCCGCGGTAGGTAGTCGATCTACTTCGTGAATTTCAGAGTATTTTGTTTGATTCTATAATCTTTTCGGAAAGACTCTTTATCACAGAGCACATCAAACGGCGAAAGAAACTCCGTATCACATCTGTAGCTCGAGCACGAATATTTGCGAGAAAGTATTCGTATGGTTAACGTAAGCAATTTGTCAAATTTGTATGGCATTTTAGTACCATTTACGCACGATAGGGGCGCTTTTGAAAAAATGCCATACAAATTGCTTACGTTAACCATACGAATACTTTCTCGCAAATATTCGTGCTCGAGCTACAGATGTGATACGGAGTTTCTTTCGCCGTTTGATGTGCTCTGTGATAAAGAGTCTTTCCGAAAAGATTATAGAATCAAACAAAATACTCTGAAATTCACGAAGTAGATCGACTACCTACCGCGGGCAGAAGTTAATATAAATAAATGTTAACATCAGACATTAGTGTGCTCTTTACAAACGCGATACAGTACATTTTAACTGCAGTCAACCTTTAATTGTCGTTCGACTCGAGTCAAGAATCGAGATTAAGGACGTGCTGCGGAAAATACTCAGGAAAGTGAACTGATAACTGATCACTAATCAAATGATATGTCCACGTGCACGGAATAAACACAAAGTACCTATAGCCACTCTATATTTATAACAAAATACATACATTTTATTTACTGCTTAATTATTATCTGTATTTTATTGAGAAAGGGGATAATGTTTTGACATTGTGAATTACCTTCTAGAAGAAAAATAGGTAGATGTTTCTTTAACCACTACAATGTGATACAGGTAATTAAAATGACCATTTTTCTGAACACTGAAAGCAGGACGAGCACGAAAAAAGGTCATAGGGCTCCTTTGTATCAAAACGGAACGCCTATGGAATTTTGTATACAATAATTACTATTGATAGCTAAAAAACAGGTCTTCGGGCATTGAAGTATTATTACTAGCGTATAGACTATAGAATGGACACCGCGAACACAATGTATGTTCCACATTGACATTTAATTTATGTCAATGATGTTCCAATGAATTGGCGCCGCGCGGCTTCAATTGCCAATGGATTCGTTCGATTTTAAAAGGAGAACAGGGGCTCAATTTTGAAAATAGAACCTCCCGGCGGGGACACACATTTTGTTCGAGATGTCTATTTGACATTAAACTTCAATGTCTTTGTGACCTATGACTCTTCACGGGGAGGGACCGGTTGAACAGCCTTTAAAAAGGCTAGTCCAGTGACCAGTCCCGCCCCCCGCTGACATAGACGCGTCTATTTGTCTACAGTCAGTAGTATTTATAGCTAAAAAAAAGGTCATCGGGCATAAATCACGTAGTTTCAATGATTTTCATGTCCACAAGTAAGTAAATACATAATACCAAAGTGGGAGCTGTGGGACTAAGCGGGACTTTTTTGACAGACAGCCTCAAAGCGGGACAATCCCGCCCAAAGCGTGTGGTTAGGTAGGGTGTACCCATCATGCCGTATGGAGTATGACGTAAAGAAGCTGCCGATAAAATCAGGATATTTTTGTTGTTTGTTACCCTAAGGCCTAACATATCAAAAATAGAAAACATTCATCAGTGGCAATGAAAAGTGTCTTGACAAAATCGCAATCAAGTTTCTAATTTAAATTGAGCTAGTTTTAAATTAAATAACCAGGTTCGAACGTTTCCGTGTAGATATGTTAATAAATCAGGTAATAAAATATTATAAATACTAATGTATTTTTACTGCCTGTCCTGAGTCTTACTGTCTAGTAATAAAAAGGCGTAACTACACCTACGGCACACGGCACACCGGACCATTGTTTTTACGCTCCAGGGAATCCCCGTTATTGCCGCTGGGAAATGTAATTCACCATCACACTGTTTGCTGTACCGCTTGCACTGCGTGTGAACGCACCTTTACCGACACCGATTGAAGGTAAAGGGCACTATAGACGAGTACGTAATCAAATCACTATTACGTAGAAATATTACGACTGCAACCAGTTTTACTCCAGTTTTATTGCAATGAATGAGATTATTATTAACAGGTTTTTTTTAAACTGCGTATCTGATCTAGATAATCCGATACAAATCCCTACGCAAAAATCAAACATCCGCTTAATCGTTTGTGGTTGTACAAATAAAAAGATAGATAGTGAAAATAAAATAAAAAAATATATAATGAGCTGTTAAAGTAAATCTTTATACAAGATAATATGTAAATAGAAGGGTGAATTTTTACCAGAAATTTTCCAGTAATTAAGTTTGGGCAAGCCTTCAATCTCAACTAAAGTCTGTTTTTTCTTCCCACGGAGGTATTTGAAATTTCATGTGTTGCAATTATTTGGTATTTTTAAATAGTGATGTCTATACGACAATCGGTAAAAATAATTGAAAACTCTCCGATTTGTGTGTTTAAAACGATAAAAGAGGTAATTAAAAATAAAACGCAAATTCGAGTCCTGATCTCCCGACCCGACCCGACCCAGAAATTAATAATTCTGAATTGCTAATTTAAAAAAATAAGTGATGGATGACCGAGCTTTGTTCGGTAGGTATTATTTTATTAATATTTATTAGTATTTTTTTTATTACATACTCATGAAATGTGAATAACATTCGATCTTACCGACATAATATCGTAATAAAAATATGAACTGGTTATTTAAATAAAAAATCACAAAAGAAAGTTGAAAAAAGGGGAAAAAAATAATAAGACTGGAGACATCTGAATTCGAACCGGGGTCTTCTGGTTTCTGGACCGCCCGATATCCCACCTGAGCTAATAATTATAACCTTGTAGACGGTGGCGAAAACCTTTGCATTCTAATGATATTGTAGCAGTTTTTCATTGCTTGAAAAAGCGGATAAAATTACATTTTCTAAAAATGAATCCTAGCCAGATCGATTTATCGTCCTCGAAACCCCCGCATACTAAACATGAAAATCGTTGGGGCCGCGCCGCGCTTCCGAGCTTACTTCAACATGTCACTTTATGGATGTCGGTATGCACGCGCGCTTAGTAAAAAATGTATTCTCATATTTTTTCCAAACGCGCCAAAACAAGCTAACTTAAAAAAACAGTTTATTTCTATCGTTGAAGATAAAGTTAATGTACTTAGCAGAAATCAGAACTGTAACAACTTTGTTTATGTTTATAAAAGTCGGACTACTTTGCCGGCTCGTGCGTAGGTATTCTAAATTATGTACATACTCATAATTAATAACAGGATCAATTAGATATAATTATATTAAATTAGATATAATATTATCAACTATCGTAGGTACTAAGTAAATAAATAAGTTTGAAGTTAACTTTATTCGTATAGCTATTTTCTTGTTACTACTACAATTTCATGAAGGTCCTCTATCTTCGAGAAGAAAAGACGAAAGGAACTCCATAACGTATACCCACGTAAGTAACGATTCAAAATATGGATAAGCAAATTATCTAAGTAGTATGTTGATGTTTTACTTTTTAACTTTATCTAGTACATACGTTAATGTTATGTTTAAATCACTTTTAGTTTAAATTTATTTATTCATAAAAAATTATGTTAGTTTCAGTCACGTAGGTACAGATTTAAAAACGAGTTCATGGAAATATTATTTATGGCTTAATATCATTCGACATATCCTATAGTTAATTGTAGAGAAAGTAGTTGGAACTGTTTATACAGAAGAATGTTATAGTAAAGCGGGTTTTGATTAGTTTATAGGAAAAAAACATATTAAGAAAGTTATATTAATTTTGTGATTCATGAAAAATATTTGATTGACGCTGAGTCTGGGGTTCGATTATGATAGCGTGATAGACTAACGCCCCGACTCAGAGTCACTAACGGTTATTTAAATTGCTCCTTAGTACAAAAGTATGGTGATTCTTTACTATGGAGAGTTTAAGTAACCGTTAGTGACTCTGAGTTAGGACGTTAGATAATCTATATCTAATCAAGTTAATTTTTATGTTTTTCCGTACATTATCCTCAACTCACTGATAGTAGTAAAGTTATCCCCTTTGAGAAGGATATGATGCCAGTCAGACCGTGTGAAAATATCTTTATTATGTCATCATCTTAAGAAGCTATACTTTACAAATGGTACATATTCCCTATATGTACAGGTTGTTTGCGTAAATAATAATATTTATATAGCGAAAATTTATTCTATCGCCCCAAAATTTTTTTATAGAAAGTATCCATACAACATATTTAAAAAGATGGTAAAATAATATTTTCATTTTAATATAACTTATTGAAATATTTTTAAAATTTTATATAATCTATTCCGGTACGTAATTTCGTAAAAAACTTTATTAATTAATAATTAACTAATATAAAAATTGCAGTCAAGATTTTGCCAATTTATTAATTTAAAATAAAAAAAATCAAAAAAAGCAAATATAAACTTTTTTAACTTTTTTTAAAAAAATTCAACAACCAAAATCCGAGCCAACACAGATAAGAAAAAGAAAACAAAAATCACTTACCGCCAAATTCGCAAACTTTTAAATTATAGTTGTCACTCAACAGTCACCACTGGTGTCACGATCGTGTGGCGTCACGTCCGAATCGAGTACCGTCTCGCTAAGCACTGGCCAGTGGGCAGGCTGGACAACTGGAAGGCTACACAGACCTACACACTGCGTCCACGTATTTCGTAACGCCATCGCCACAGCGCCGCAGCCTGCGGTCAAACGTATTTTCGCAGAGGCAGCGTCTATGACGCAGGTTCCCAGTTAATTAAAACAAAATCTTCCATTACACAGGTTTTGGGATTTTTGCACCGAAGAAAGGAAAGCCAAGGTGCAGTGGAGTTAAAAATAGAAATGGAAATCTTGCTTTAAAATACTTCCCTTTTTTTAAAAAACGCTAACACACTCATACCCCCGCAGTAGGTTATTACCTGTGTTGCGGGTGACATGGACACATATAACACATCAAAATAACACCATGACCCGAGTACACATATTTATCCGTCACATAAATATCTGCCCCGGCCGGGAATCGAACCCTGGACCCTTCGCTTCGCAGGCAGGTTTTCGTCACAATGTTTTGAAGAGCTAATTAATTTGTAATACTTATTGTGGGAGATTAAGTTCGATTACTCTGTACACTCTATGGTGCTGTGCACGCGTGGGTTCGAATCCCATCCTCATCGCCAATTGTTGTATCTTGGAATCCGATATTTATAATATAATTACATTTAATAAAACACAAGCAGATGGAGAACCATTTGCACTTTTTTTATTTCTTTTTTTAGGCAGACAAGTCCAGCCAAAGACACAGCACCATAGAGTGCACAGAGTAATCGAACTTAATCTCCCACAATAAATAATATTTATTACTTAAACATACATGTTATGTATCCCGCAAAACGCGGGCAAAGCAGTGTTTAGAGCGCTAGCACGGTAGTTCTTACATAATTGGAAAATTAGAGGTGTATGGTGCTGGTTTCGAGCACGAATTAACGGAATACGGAAATAACGAATGACGGTGCGCATGACTGCAAGACTAAGTTTCAGTCTTTATTTTTGTCTTGAATATACCCACTTTGTAACGGACGTACGAACCGGTGGTAAAATCAAAAAGCGAAGAGGGCTAGGGGAGAAACAGGGAGAGAGGGAGCGGGAGGGGAAGGGAAAGGGGCAGGGGGAGAGGGAGAGGGAGGGGCAGGGGGAGATGGAGCGGGAGGGAGAGGGAGAGGAAATCTAATGGTGTCTGATTTGTTAAACCTACCAAAACTATAAAAGTTAAAAGTAACAACATAGTAAGTACATGAATCACTGATTATATTAAGCGATACGAAGTTCGCCAAGACAGCTAGTGTTAAATATTTATTTAATGACATGCCAAAAAAGTATAACTTCTCACGCGCGTACATATGTACACGTTTATGTTTAGTACAAAATAGTTTTTGAAAGGTAATTAAAACTGATACACACTATTAAATTAATACTTTTATTTTTTAAGGTTTCACTTCTACGACGTGTGAATTGCACACATTTAATTTTTTTTAGTATTTGTTGTTATAGCGGCAACAGAAATACTTCATTTGTGAAAATTCCAACTGTCTAGCTATCACGGTTCATGAAATGGCATGGAATGACAGTGGAGTCTTAGTAATAGGGTCCCTTTTTACCCCTTAAGTACGGAACCCCCCTTATACATACAACATCATTGACGGAACCCTAAAAAGTAGGTAACCTAATTTTCATGCGCCAAAGTCCATATTCGTAGGGCATGCAAATTATTCCTTTATTTTACTTACAATGATTAATTGTAATTTTCTAGATTTTATAATTAATAAGTTAAATAAACATTACTACATTACGAGTACAAAATTTAAATATTAGGTATTAAGTATATCGCAATAATACAACGGCACTCAGTGGTATTGAAATCAGGCAGACGAGATATTGAGGAGTTTATTTCGCCATTTCATCTCCTCAATGACGGTGGTTACGGTGGTAAAATAAAAAAATAGGGGAGGGGGAGGGAAAGGTAGGAGGAAGGAGGGGAGGATAAAACCTACAATTATCATCTTCCCGAAATTTTACATTCGTCTCATTCTTGAAAACAAAAATTTTTGAAGGTTTCACTTATACCACGTGTGAACTGCACACATTTTAATTTTTTTTAACGTCCGTGGGTATCACTAACAATTTGACACTGAAATCCGGTCGGTTGACTTATTGTTACATGAGCTGCATGAAGTTGCTTGCTATTTTTATGAATCAAGTCAATATTGTTATGACCTTTTCTTTCACTCAACCAAAAGTCAAGAGCGGGGTCAATATATATAAAATGCCACAATAGTTTTTAAACAGAATGACGTCTAGCAAAATGTTTTTTAAGGGTTTAGTAGCACATAAAAATGACAGTCCTTAACTTTTCGGGGGGGGGGGGGGGGGGTTGAACCCCCAAACCCCCCCCCCCCCTGGCTACGCCAATGTGATACACAATATTAAATTGATACCTTTATTTTTGAAGGTTTCACTTCTACCATGTGTGAATTGCACACATTTTTTTTGTAATCAAATGCGTATGGTGAGCTCTTTATTTTGATACCCTTATTATGTACATTATTCGATTAATTTATATTTTTTGACACTTAAAACAATGGCATCTCACAGCCACCAAATTTGATTTTTTTTTATTTAACTTATCTAACACTTGGGTTATCAAGACCAATCTAACGATATCTTAATTATATAAACCTTCAGCGATGGAAGATATGAAGTAGGTACCTGCAGTAGCGTAGCATGGGGGGTGCCGGGGGGGCCCTGGCCCCGGGCGGCACATGAAGAGGGGGCGGCAAGCTACTCGATTTTTAAAGAAGAAAAAAATATACATTTAAATTAATTTAATTTTAATGTAAATTGTGCTATGAAAAAAACAAGAAAAGTGCATTTTTAATTAATAAAAAAAATATTTTAAATAATATGGGGGCGGCAAAGATCAACGGGGGGGGGGGGGTGCAAAGATCACTGGGGGAGGGGGGGGCAAATTTTCGGTCGGCCCCGGGCGGAGGAAACCCACGCTACGCCACTGGGTACCTGGATGATCCAGCTTTGCTCTGTATTTTTTTAACAACTGAAGTAGCTTTAGTGTTGCTACTCGCCAATAGATGTCAGGAAGAGTCTATTGTAGCACTTTTTCAGTGCCTGAAAACACAGTTAGATGTAGATTATGCACTTTTAAACACGTAGGGGAAGGGGGGGCATGACGGGGTCGCGAGGCACGACGGGGCCACCCACAAAAACAAGTAACGACGCACACTAGACGTTTGCTGTTTTCACTAATAGATGACCATTTTGTATCAATCTTTAATCCAATCGTGAATGGCGACTAGTCTGCACGCGTTTGGTTTTTATGAAAATAAACTTGTTGAGACGTGTTTTCATCAAATTTTGAGTGAATACGAAAACACATGTAAAAAGGAAACTGTTTTCATTACTATTATTGTCTATATATTGTGTTTTTCTAGAGATATTATTTATTGATATATTTTAAACAAAATCACTTTAACTATTATTCATTTTTTTGGCAATTATTTCAAATAATGTTACGTGTGGGGGCATAACGGGGCCATGGCTATGGGGCACGATGGGGTACCCCAATATACAATAAAAAAAGTATTACAATATATTAGATCCGAGATTGAATAAAACCTCGAAAAAACAAAACATCGATAAAGCTCACTCTGATATATTCAAAACGTAGACGAGGATACTTTATGCCTGTATTGACGATAACCATACATTGTACTATATTTGAAGTCTGCGGAGGGTTGGGTGGCCTGCCAGCTATGTAGACGTTTGTGGTATACAGACTGTGCTGGTGTTGACGACTAGATCCCAGAAGAAATCCACATCTGCACATATTGTGAGTAAAATAACCATGTACCCCATATTGCCCCACCCTAGGGGCACAATGGGGTTATCATGAGGGTTTCGTAAAATTAAAATTAAAACATTATTTGATTAGTTGCTTCGCCAAATTCTATGCCAAATGATAGCCTAATATGTAACCAAAGTGCTATGATTAATGTTAATTACTTAATATATTTTGTTTGTTCTTTTATTGGCTATTTTCCTTAACGTCCCCGTTATGCCCCCCCCTTCCCCTACATATATATATATATAAACCAAATTTCGCATTTTTTGCAGATGTGTCATTATATTACTAGGTGAGCGATATCATTTAATAAATCGATGGATATGTTTACTTCTGTTCATGGCAGTATTTTTTTATATGCTAGCCTTTATTTCTTAAACTAATAATAATAATAATAAATCGTTTATTTCCACCACAAATACAATCAGTGTTACATATAGACTCTTTACCAATCTATGTTATAATACTATAGTATTTGTGGAAGCTGGTCCATATTAGGTTTAAAAACCTGTGTCACAGAAAACCAGGCCCACCGCTACAATAACTAATCTAATATAAGTATTAGATAGACCCTGTAGCCTAGTTGGTAGCGACCCTGCCTGCGAAGCGAGAGGGCCCGGGTTCGATTCCCGATCGGGGCAAGATATTTATGTAACAGATAAATACTTGTACTCGGGTCATAATTATTATTTAACCATTTATTTAACCATAATCCAGATCGATTCACTCCCCGACTTTAGTTTCGGCAGTCGGTACGGTTATGTATGGCCGCTCTGCACCGGAGCTATTACCAATTGTTTGATGCATCGTTAAAGTGATAATAAATAATGCAGCAATGTTCACTTTACCTTCAGCTATATCTTATTACTCATAACGGCAAACACACTGTCACGCTGGCGCAGCAAAATATCGCGGAACGTAACTACCTCATTGTTTTATTGTTCTTCTTTATTGAGTTCTGTCTGATGTATAATATTGAGAACATGAATAACATTTTATTTGTCGCATTCATTCTGAGAATCAGCATATCCTACACTAATATTATAATTAGAGGCTAGAGCTTCTGAGATTTTGTTCTGACTTCTGTGACCTTTGTTTTCGGCAGTATAATTTTACTATAGGGAAGAGAGGCATTTATTCAAATACTTACGTTAAGGCCTTTGATTTAAAAATAATTAATGATTTGTTACTAATTTCGAATCATATTAATTAACGCATAAAACCAGTATCTAGCTTGTTCATTTATAAGCAACGATGCAGATAATAATATAGCCTGAACTGACAACCACTAATGTCAAAGTTCGAAATAATGATACCAGCTAAAGTGCGATCTACTTTTCTGGTTTCTTGAATCGTAAACTATGTCGTAAGAATGGTGACATATTAGAAGCGACACTCATAAAGATATTGGGCGTAGTTTCTGAAAAACGTTCCAATTCACACTCATTTTGAAATTGAATCAATACCTACTTATGTATTAATACTTCAGTGTATTACTTAAGTATTAGATAATACTTAAGTGTATTAGTTATTTATTACTTAA
This sequence comes from Thymelicus sylvestris, assembly GCA_911387775.1. Lineage (NCBI taxonomy): Eukaryota > Metazoa > Arthropoda > Insecta > Lepidoptera > Hesperiidae > Thymelicus > Thymelicus sylvestris. The sequence continues at coordinate 572,455 of OU426903.1, forward strand.
GTATTAATAATTAAGTGTATTACTTAAGTAATAATACTTAATAATACTTCGCTACTTAGTATACTTACTTAGTTTTTTTACAAGTATTAATACTTAAGTAATTAAGTATTAATGATATTATAAGTATTAATTATTGAAGCGCTCATAGCCCGGCGGCTTATGTTGATCCTATGTGATCGACAAAGTTAAGCAACAGCGGGCGCGGTCGGTAGTTGGATGGGTGACCGCTAGTGGCAAAAATTTCTTGAGCGTTTCCGTGCTTCGGAGGGCACGTAAAGCCGTCGGTCCCGGTTGTTATCATAAGATAACAGTCGTTAAGCCATGTCGGAGGCCCTCGGGCGGTTTGAAAACTTCCGACACTCGGGTTGGCCACTAACCCCTCCACCAATCCGCACTGGAGCAGCGTGGTGGAGTATGCTCTAGGCCTCCTCAAGAGGAGAGACCCATGCCCAGTAGTGGGCCATTAATGGGTTGAAGCCATGTAAGGGTAAAAATATTATGGATATTATGAATGATATGGTTGCTTAAACTTATTTTTATACTAGTTTTAGGGACTCTTCAATAAACATACGAATAGTCGACCCACCATCATGGCATAAAAGCTGCGAATATTTTTCCGATTTACTTTCCAGTGTATGGTCATCACTATTTAATTTGCACCCGAAACTGGTCACCCATGCCCAGATAAAGGGCACGCAATTATCCGCTCAATTTAGTAGCCGGATATTTCGGATAGTTTTTTAAATATTTTTAACTATTTCGGTTAGGGGCAGTTCAATAATTAATTATTAACGTGTTAGAGCACCAAAAAATTTGTTTTTAAAATGATCGTCTGTCTGTCTATCTGTTTGTCTGTCCGGGCATCACATGAAAACCCTTGAACGCACTGATTTCGACGGAAATTAGTTAAGTTGTTCGTTACATTTTGGGCTATGTTTTAGAAAACTTTTCATCCCGAAAAAATTTAAAGTTTTCCACGGAAACAAGATAAAACTTTGAATGGAATATTTTTAAAACATCAACAATTTGCTTTAAATTTGGAACAAACGTTCCTCTTATAGTTCGAGGGAATTTCAAAAATTTTCATGTAAAGAAAAAAAGATCAAATTAATGTTAATAATGCTTATTTTTCAAAACCCGCTCCCGGAGGATTAAGTATGTAGTATGTACATATAAGTAATTATAAGTATGTACATACTTCAATATAAATTAACCTGTTTTTAAATTTTCTTGTGTAAGGGGTACAAATATGATAAGCACAATTTCCGCGTGCGAAGCTGCGGGCAACAGCTCTCTTTTCTTATAAAAATTATTAATATCTATGCGGGTTTTAAGTAATTTGTTTTTTGGCATTTACCTAGTAGTATTTTATACTATTGGACGCTAATAGAGTATCTATTTTATGATTGTAAAGTTTAAAATATTATAGTATCTTGGTGATTTAGGGTCAAAACACATTTATTCGGCTCCATTCGGCTTTTGTCCATAGTAAACAACGATTTTGTATGGAGACGCGTAACTACGCATCCTTTCGGCTTTTCGGCGCCGATTCCGCTTTCGCGGTAAACAAGTAGGGTCAAAACACATTTATTCGGCTCCATTCGGCTTTTGTCCATAGTAAACAACGATTTTGTATGGAGACGCGTACGCATCCTTTCAGCTTTTCGCCGCCGATTCCGCTTTCGCGGTAAACAAGTAGAAAACGACGACAAATGTATTTTATCTTTCGGCCGCGTTCGCCGCGTACGACGTCGAACGCGGCGGAACAGCGCCGCGCTGTAGGTAGGTACATGGAAGATTTTTGACTCCTTGGCCTTGTCGACAGGTTGCGACCTTCATAGTTCCCGTATAGATTATACCTACTAACGTCTTCGGACGGACTTCGCAGCGTATTCAGCGCCGTACGCAGCCGTTCGCATTCTTACGTTGCCGTAAGCAGTCGTTCGCATTCTTACGACGCCGTACGCGGCTGATAGAAGCCGAGCCGAATAAGTGTAACCAAAATCATTCGGCGAAACGCGAATGGCGCCGAATAAATGTGCGTGTGTGTTAAGGGTTAATTACCACATAAAAATGTCAGTCCTTAACTTTTCGGGAGGGGTTTGAACCCCCGAAACCCCCCCTGGCTACGCCCATGGTATCTACTAGAGGGCCGTTCAAGTATTACATAAGCACTATGGAGGGTGGGGGGGGGTCTTTGTTTTGCTTATTTTTGATGACATGGGGGTAGGGGAGTCTAGATGATGATTATTTACGTCATCGGTAGTTATTATAAAACTATAATTGTAATATAAAAAATACATTTATAAATTGAAAAATGTTTACGTTACCATGGGGGGAGGGGATAAGAGTTTTGCTTACTTTTGCTGACAAGGGAGATGGGCGGGTAAATAATTGTAATAAATCTGCTTACGTAATATTTGAACGGCCCCTAGGATAAGATAAGTAGATACTTACTGGTACATCCTACACGTTTTTTAGCAACAAACCAATAGTTTCATACGATCTCACGCTTGTGCTCGCCGTCACGAAGGACGTTTTTATTGGTTTTACACAAAGAATATTTATACTAACAGTAAGTTATTTATTTTTAGTGTGTATTGTTCGGCTCTCAATAAAACGCTATGGTTTTTATGTGGCTAACTACAATTTATTTTAATATCAGTAGGTACATGTACCATGTTCATTACCTATGCTTCGTTTCGAGTTATCTTTTATTTTATTGGTAGGTGTAAAATAGTCGTGACGACACTCACTCGACGACCTTGCTGAATCCTGTGGTTCCGGGTTCGATATTTAGCAGAAAACATGGCTAACACCTGAAACACCTAGCTGTTTTTCCAATATCTTCCGTGCTTCGTCACGACAGCCCCGTAGAGTAAGAGCCCAGAGCGATCAGACATAACTTACTTTCACACGGATGAAACCTTAACTACTCAGTAGCGTCTAGTGTACTTTGAATACCTTGCGTGTTTGTGAAGCATGCCGTGTGACACCTGGGCAGGTACCAGGTGAAAAAGGTAACTAAAAATAAGAGTTATTTTACTTAAATTCACATGGCTGATTTTTATATACATTTTGTACGTATAGAATATTATTCTAAACTAGTATCATAAAGCGTCAGACACTTTTCATTGACCAGAGGGATTGTCAGACGCTTTAAACGCAAAAACTGACGAATATTATTGAACACAGTAAGGAACAAAAAAAGAAACATAACCAGGGTATCTCTGTATATTTCAATGGGATGCCATCGATCTTATTTTCATCACAACGAAGAAACAAGACGAAGTGAAACAAACGGTCAGATGTAGTTCCTATGACTTTATACCATGCCATGTAGTTGGTATCCGCTGCATAGCAATTATGATGTGTAAGACAGCGAGCGATTACATTATATGTAATAATACCTATAACTGGTGGAAGCGAAGCCTAATAAGTAGGTAGGTAGGTACTTTTATGTAGAATGTAGACAAAATTATAATTAATAGTATGAAACATAGTTTTATTATAATAAAAATAAGATTATCAAACGCTAATAATACAAAGATGAGATCACAAACATGCATATCGCAAAAACAGATATTTTAAATTATCTGTGACACAAAATAATGTCTGGCCCTCCCGGACATCGAATCCGAGACCCGGCTTCCCAGGCCGCATTCAATCACGTACCAAACTGGGCTTCTGAACTTCAAAGTAAGTTTTTACGTGTCCATACATACATACACACACATACACACAAGCATGCACACGCGCGCACACACACACTTACTCATTCACACAAACACTCTCTCTCTCTCTCTCACACACACCCACAAACACAACACACTCACACAATACACACACACACACACACACACGCACACACACCGGGGTAGTTGTTATTTACTTGTTCAGTGATATTTAAAACGTTTTAAATTGCACTTACTTGTATGGTATAGCCGACTTACAGATATTTTGCAAGTTTCTTCTCGCTTCGTTCTCGCCTGTATTGGATAATAAACGTTGTTTTTCTTTTTCTTTTTTCTTCTTGTTTTCATCTTTTAAACCGATCTGTTTAGCTTTGTTATGTTATTTTAATTTTGATAACTATTGAATTGTAGTTAAAGTTAAGTGTCAACTCGCTTTACTTGTATTATGTTTGTTATGTATTAAGTGACATTAAGTCGCATTTTATCATAATTGCATTGACTTCGAAATTGCAGTCGGATTAATAACTGAATATGTACCGTTGCGCCGCTGCTGATCTACGCGCGATAAACGGGCGCACTGAAATATCAGAGGACGTAGTGATTACTCACTACGTCCTACTATTTACATACCTACTTACTTCGCCATTTTCTGAGTGCGACCCGTTTCTGTCATTTTGGTAGCTGCAACTCCGAATTCAAACAAATAAACTTTATTACAATTTGTATTATTTAACGTTGTTGCTATCCTTATGATGGAATGAATGGATGGTTCTTTCTTTCTTTCTTTCATGTAGACGACCAGACAGGATACCATAAGGTAAATGGCATTATTAATGGTGACTATAAAAAAGTGGTCATCAATAAAAAATTGTGTGCCAGCTCCGACGCACGATTGGAGTTTAACGCCATCTAGTATTCAATCGTCAAATTAGTAAGAACAGATGATGATGAGAATAGGATGTATGTACAAACAAGATTATTACACTGATCAGTAACAAGGCCATCTAGATTCTGTGTTACGTATTAAAAACATAACGCAAAACGAAACTTTCTCAGTTTGATTTTACGCATGAAAATCGCTTCTAAAGGAGTTAAATTCCAAAAATCGTCATCATTATACCATAACTGTTGCACTAGCCTAGTAATCAATTATATTATTGATTTCGTTACCACGTCATTACACCGGCATATCAATCATGACGTTAAGAATACCCACATGCGCTACTAAAAGATCAAAGTTTTCAATTCTAATTCAAAGTTCTTCAAATACTACATACGCTACACTTGACATAACTTAAACGTGTATGTAGCCCAAAACCTTGTTGATTAAACAAAATATAAATCAATGTAATTATTTATTTACATATGTACATACATTTGTCATTGTAAAATACGTCAATAAGGATTTGTTGGTAACCGTTTAAATCCAATTTTTTTACGATTTTTCTTATCAAACGACGAATTAAAACCTAAATTTAGATCCGGCATATCGAATCCTTTACCTCTTACCGGCGCTTCTGTTTCGTATGAATGATTGTTTTCGGATTTGGATGTATTCACGTGGCTATTTATGACTTCATTAGTCGTTCGGACGTCTCTAGTACCCAATACAAACAATTCTGGGCTGAAGTACTTCCTTGAGGGATGCTCAGGTTTGGATTCATCTATAACTAGCTTCGTTGTTCGTTTCACTTCAACTGGCTCTTTATCCAAGTGGCATGTATTCTTTCTTTTCCTCACTCCCTGTATTTCTTTAAAATTTACATTGCTTAAAATTTTTACTGACTCCGAAGGCTGATGGGCCATAGATAACCCGTCTATAAAACTTGTTTTAATTTGTGTAGCCCTTGGTGAATATTTTTCCAAATTTCTCCTGAGTTTTGTAACTGTATCCACATTTGAATCATTAATATTTTCACTAGCTGTAACTTGACCTAAGTTTGAATACCTATCTGTTGATTGAGCCATAACACCAATTTTAGTTCTCGCGCTTGGCAATGCATCTAAATTTGTGTTACTTTTTATACCTTTTGGTGGATATTTCCCCAAATTTCTTCGATGTTTCGTTACTGTGTCCACTGCATTTAAATCACTAATATATTCATTAGATAAAACTTGAACAGGTCTTGAAAATTTTTCTATTGCCTGATCCACAACATTCATGTTAGTTTGCGCGTGTTCCACGTAATTTTGTATAATTTGTGGTATATTCAATTTATATTTCGGAGCTGTGCCCCGAACACAAACCTCATTATATGTATTGGTTGCCAAACAGTCTTGTACTGAAACACCTTCAGGTATATCACAGTGATAAGCAGAAATCTGATTAGTTGGCACTTCATTTGACGAAGCTGGTGTAATTGTTTTAAAATTCCTTTTGCGTTTCATAATGTTACTAGAACCATTTTTCATTCCTAAGGCACGTTTCGTATCTCCATTCCTTTGGACCTTAGGTTTTTTAATTGTCTTCTTTGCGACTACACCGGTTTTTTTACTTTTTTTCTTTTTAGGTTTCGGGTATAAATTTTTTAATTGATCCGGAGTCATCAACTTGGATAAGACGAAATCAATTTTTTGTATTTTCTCTTCAGTCATACCCAATATGTAACGTTTTGGTTTCTTTAACGTCGCAGTAGCTACTGCGTTCATTTGGTTTAAATTAAGTAAATTTTCTTTTTTTTCTTGTGATGTACTTAGGTCTGCCAAAGAGGGCTGTTGGTGTAGTTTCTGTGTATAATCACTGTAGCCAATGGTTATTGTTCCGTAATTACTAGGAATTTGTAATACCTTAGGAGTTTGGTTATTTGTTTGTTCTATGTACTGTGTAAATACAACTTCGTTGATACATCCATTACCATTTGTGTTATCGCCTTGTGTATATCCTTCATGTGCGTAAGCTTCGACGTTAGGATAAGTTACGTGACTTGCTACATATTCAATTTGATCGTTGTTACTTTTGTTATTTTCTGTACATCTATCGGCATTCTCAATTCCTGATTCACCAGTGATAGCTGCTACAGCGGTAACCGTTTCATCATTTTGTTGAGAATTATAATTTGTAGCAGACACATTTTCTTCTTGCTGCGCAATGATGTCCGTTCCAGGTCTATCGTTTACTTCATGCGAAATTATATCCGTCGTGCAATCTTTGAAAAGTAACTTCGCATGCAAATTATTCAGAAACTTATTCAGAGTATTTTTCGTTGGCAAAGGCAATATAGTACTCAAGTACCTATAAGCTGGCCTGCTCAACTTATACAGAGCTAAGGAAAACAGTTTTTCCTTCAGATTAAATCGTCTCCCACCAGGTTTTTTCTTATGGTGCACTACTTGCATTCTCATAATCATTTTAGCGTCTTCTGTCATACCCTTAGTCATCTTCTCAAAAGCTTGGCTTTTGCCTGAGTTAACTTTAAAAGCAGATAATCTCTTCTTAAATCTGTATATTTGATTTTGTTGGTTTTTCATTTCCTGTTTCAACATCTGATACTGTCCGTAAAAGGATTTGATTAAACTCTTTATTCTTTCGGCCACTGCGGGAGGCAACTTGTGTAACTTGGCCGCGTCTATCGAATCATTGATATATTTTTGAATTTGAGACAGGCGGGAAGGTATATCTTCTGTGATCACAGGAAACATAGCTTCTGTTGTTCCAGGACGTATACCTGCGAAATAAAGCAATGGTGGTGTCAGAGAGTAATAAACTGCATTGAATTGGACTCAGATCAATGTATGGTACAATCGTTACTCTGAGAAATTGGAACGCATCATTTACAAGCATTTTGTACTTGTCTTGTTACCGAACTTATATTGTATATTGTTTCCGTATGTATATTGCCATTACTAAAAGAATTGCCATTCTTCATTAGTTATAAAGCATATTTTTAAAAAATATTATCATTGTATATGCATTGTATTTTGTATTTAAGTGCTCGATAAACCAACTTAATGGCGGGCATTAAAAAATTTACTGTTATTCGTCTTGGCACGTTAATCTTTTGCTAAAGCGAAGGTAACTAAATTATATTAACAGAAATATAACGGGACTTTAGATAAAAAAAAATTGAAAAGTTCCAAGTACTACTAACCTTGTTGTCCTTGATACACCGATTTTTTCACATTAGGAACAGAAGGTTCTGAAAGAAAACAAACACATTAAATTTTCAGTACGAATGACCGTAGTTAACACTTATCTATTCAATTTCCACCACTGCCACTAAACGCTGCTCCACAATGGAACAGCATGGTGGCGGTCTTGTATTTTGGATCAATCGTGGAGACAGCTTCATTATTCAAAATATTATTTTGATTTTGTTAGTCTTAAATATGAGTGTGTACGGAATCCCGTACATTACCTAATAATTTAAGACAATGACAGCTAACTCAGCAAAAGTATGTACCGCAGCAATGCGAGTTAGTTGTTCACGTAGCTCCCCGACAGCCTAGCGTTCTAATATTAGCGAATTGTAATTTTATTGCAATTAAATATCTTCTCTAAATAAAGCAGCTTTTAATTTGTGTGTAAACCACACAACATATTGGTCCTTCGAGCAATTGATCTAGCGCGCGGGTGATCAAAAAGCGGGACCTCGCGACACGTTGGAAGCCGTCCACGTGGCTCTAACCTATACGTGCGGAGTGAAAACGTGACTTCGTACTTAGCAAATATAGTGATCTGCGGATCAGCATAGCATCAGTGAATAGCGGACGAGGAGGAATATTAGCCAGCGGCCGGGAGCCATCAGCAGCAGCAGCAGCCACAGCAAGCAGCGTCGGGTGAACTCAGATCAGTCAGTTGTTTCCAGAGATCAAGTAAGAGCTTTCCATATTTTTATATATAAGCTAACCGGTTGATTTTACATAATGGAGACTACTTATGAAAATCAAATATTAATCAATGAGTCTATTGCAAAATTAATTATCAATCTAAAGAAAGCCGGAGCGGAAAGGAGAACGGGTGATTATTTTAAAAGACGCTTAGAAGTCTTGGAAGATAATTGGTGTCAATACGAACAAAATCATGCAAATATGTGTGGGTTTGGTATTAGCAACCATCCTTATTTCATGGAGTCGGAGTATGAGAGTACGCGGCAACTGTATCTAAAAGCTAAAGATTTAATCGATCAGCAGCAGCAAGAAGTAAGTCTATCAGGAGCGGAGTCACTACAAGAGCACGCAGGTGAGTCCATTCAACTTGAAATACCAGCAAAGAGGGAGCAGCCAGCACAGCCTAGACCTGGACCCTCGCGGGAGTTCACGTCTACGGGCAGCACGAGTAAGGGAGACGACTTGCTACGTAAGCAATTAGTCAATTTTAAAGCATTAATGAGAACAGCACGTAACATCAAGTTGGACAGCATCAGCGAGAAGTGGGAGTTCGAAGATGTGTTGAAGGAACTTCAGTCAAGGTGGGCAGCTATAGATTCTTTGCATTGGGATATCTACATGGAGTTAGACGGAGAGGATGACAGATACGAGGCATTATTTTCGAAGCACGAGGAGTCGTTCATCAGTTTGAAAAAAGCGATCAACAAAAAATTATGGTCAGTATCACACAGGGAAAAGTCAGTTCCACAGATGGACATTCCATTGTTTTCCGGCAGCTATCAGCAGTGGACTTCGTTTAAGGACCTCTTTAACGAGAGTGTTCACAACAACCCCTCGTTATCACCTGCACAGAAGATGCAGTTTCTCAAGGGCAAGTTGCGTGGGGAAGCCGAGAGATTAATCCAGCACCTTCAGATAAGTACATCAAATTACAATGTCTGTTGGGAAATCCTTAACAATCGCTACAATAATAAAAAACTTATATTCAATTCTCATTTGAATACCTTATTAGGATTGCCTACGTTATCTCAACAATCCGTAGCACAATTGAAAAGAATGCATGACGTCACTTTAGAATGTCTGCATGCCATCCAAAACTTAGGGGTGGATGTGTCGAGCTGGGACCCTATGCTAGTTCAAATTTTATGTCAAAAACTTGATAGTGAAACCTATGGCGACTATATAGATTCCTTGAAATACCCACGGGATCTTCCGATTTTAAAGGAGTTTTTAGCTTATCTTGAAAGTAAATTCACTAGTCTAGAGACATCTCGTAGAAAGCAAGATTCTATTTCGAAACAAACTTCTCAAAACAGTAATAATTATCAATTCAAAAATCATAACTTCAATAAAAAACCTTTTAATAGTCCGCATAATAACAATCAAAATAATCATTACATTCCTAAATCATATCATGTAACCGAAGCAAAGTGTCCAATTTGCAAAGAAGCGCATGGTGTACCTAATTGTCCTAAATTCATTGTTATGTCTAATGAAATAAGGTTGCAAACAGCAAATAAGTTGAAATTATGTATGAATTGTTTATTCATTCACAACAGCAAACAATGCATTTCTACGAAGCGGTGCCGCAAGTGTAACGGGAGGCATCACACCTTAATACACGATTGTTTTATAAAAACTAATCCGTCAACAAGTAACGCCTTGCCGACTGCAAAACGTAATGAACCGATAGCAAATAATTTACACGTGTCTCAATGTGGACAATCCGAAGTTTTGTTAGCTACCGCGTTGCTTCAAGTTAAATCGGTAGATGGTTCTTATCAAACTTTAAGGGCATTAATTGATCAGGGCTCTCAAATAACGTTAATATCGGAGAACGCAGCACAGCGGTTAGGGGTAAAAAGATCGTTTTGTCGAGGTGTAGTTTATGGATTAGGAGAAAAAGAAAATAGTTGCAAAGGTATGCTCAGTATTTCATGTAGGTCGATTTACAATAATTTTACGTTTAGTACGGATGCACTTATTATGAGCAATTTAATAAAAAGCTTACCTACTTCTAGTTTTACGCAACCAGCCTGGCCTTTCATACAAAATATTAATCTAGCCGATCCCGAATTTTACGTCAGCCGACCAGTTGACATTTTGTTAGGATCTGATATATACGCGTTAATTAAAATGGGAGGTATCAGCAGAGGAGACGATCCTTCTCAGCCACTAGCAGAGCAGACTCAACTCGGTTGGATTCTGTTCGGTAAAATACAATCGTTTCAATGTAACGTTCTTTTGACTAACGTACAAGACATGCAAAGGTTCTGGGAGATAGAGGACGTAGAGGATGATTTAGAATTGACATCGGAAGAGAAGGCATGTATGGATTTCTATAAATCGTCAACAGAACGTCGTAGCGATGGACGGTATGTAGTTAGGTTGCCCATGAAGCCAGATGTTCAGGAGAAGATAGGTGAAAGTAAAAACATAGCTGTAGCGCAATTCTTAAACTTAGAAAAGAAGTTTAGCAAGCAAAAGAACTTCGCAGAAGATTATAAGGGTTTTATGCGTGAATACATATCTTTAAAGCACATGACACCTATTAAACAAAATTGTTTAAGTGGCATTAATGAACACAATAACAAGCTAGAGTATTTTTTACCGCATCATGGGGTACAACGATCGGAATCAGCCACAACCAAGCTCAGAGTGGTGTTCAACGCCTCAGCAAAAACCTCGACAGGTTACAGCTTGAACGACATGATGTACACTGGACCCAACATGCAAAAGGATTTACAGTCGTTAATCCTGAAGTGGCGTATTTATCCATTAGCTTTTACGTCGGACATAGAAAAAATGTACCGGCAAATATTGGTTAGCGATGAGGACCAGAAGTACCAGCAAATAGTATGGCGGGAGTCCCCTGACGAGGACTTACAAGCATATCGACTCGCTACAGTTACCTACGGTACCAAGGCCGCACCGTTTTTGGCGATGATGACCTTGAAGCAGCTAGCGACGGATGAAAGCAACAGGTATCCTGAAGCGGCACGGATACTACAGGAGTCATTCTATATGGATGACCTCCTGCATGGGTCGTTTGATATATCAAGCGGACAGAAATTAATATCAGAAATAAATAATTTATTAAAAGCAGGCGGGTTTACGTTAAGAAAATGGATATCGAATGAACCACAGTTATTAAAAAACATAGAAAGCGGAGAGGAAGTTAGCCAATTAATATTTAACTTTAAATCGGATAGCTCTACAAAAACGTTAGGTTTGAGATGGGACCCAAAAAACGATAATTTTATATTTAATTATACTATAAAAGACAGTAAAGCTACAAAAAGAACGGTGTTAGCTGAGATATCAAAATTATTTGATCCTCTTGGATGGATAGCTCCTTTAACTACAAAACTAAAATTAATATTTCAAAAAATATGGTCTAAATCTTTACAATGGGATGATTACATACCAGAAGAGATTAAAAAAGAGTGGATGAAAATACAATCGGATATACATAATTTACAACGGTGTCAGCTTCCAAGATGGATAGGATTTCATCCAAATTACGTTATAGAATTGCACGGATTCTGTGACGCATCACTAAAAGCATATGCGGGGGTTATTTACGCGCGAATTGTAAAAGAAAGCGAAGTAGTTGTAGTACTGTTAGCATCTAAAAGCAGGTTAGTTCCATGCAACAAAACTATTTCTTTGCCAAGGTTAGAAGTGTGTGGAGCTCATTTATTATCAAAATTAATGAAAAAGGTTTTAAATTGTTTAGAACAACAAAATGTTAGAGTTTATGGTTGGTCAGATTCAATGATTGTGTTAGGTTGGTTGCAAGGCGACCCAGGGCGTTGGAGGACCTTTGTGGCCAATCGTGTCAAAAATATTACAGATGTTATAAAGAATGATAGATGGAGATATGTGAAATCGGTGGACAACCCTGCCGATGCCGCAAGCCGGGGACTATTAGCATCTCAATTAGCAGATTCTACGCTTTGGTGGCAAGGACCAAAGTGGTTAGAAACATTCGAAGATAAGAAGGAGCAAATTAATTATACTACAAATGAAGAATTAAAGGTTAAATCGGTAAACATAGTTCAAAAAGGCACGGAAGATAGCATAATAAATACATTATTAAACTCAAAAAGTTCATTATTAAAAATTATTAGAATTTTAGGATGGCTACTACGAGCTATATATACATTTAAAAGGCGCGATCATAACTTACCTACTTATCTCACTTTACAAGAAATAAAACAAGCTAAGTTATTAATTATAAAATATGTACAACGAACGGAGTTTAGCGAGGACTTTGATTATTTAATAAAGCATAATAAACTAAGTAATAAAAGTAAACTATTAAATTTAAATATTTTTCTAGATAAAAATCGGATTATGCGTGTAGGAGGTAGACTAAAGAACGCGGATATGTGTGACGACATGAAATATCCTATTCTTATACCTTACAGCGGTAATTTTACAAACTTATTAATTGAGCAAATGCATCACTTAACATTCCACGGGGGCCCACGGTTGACTTTATCTAATATAAGACAACGCTATTGGATCGTATCGGGTACTAGAGCAGTCAAGAGGGAGATTAGAAAATGCGTGACGTGTAGGAAGCATGACCCTTCTAAGCAGTATCAGATGATGGGTGACTTACCTGGTGAAAGAATTAATACAGCAGCCCCATTCTATCACACGGGTGTCGATTATACGGGATATGTGGAGGTAAAGGCCAATAAAGGGCGAGGTATAAAAACGACAAAGGGCTATATAGCGTTATTTATCTGTATGGTCACGAAGGCGGTTCATCTAGAACTGGTTTCGGACCTCAGTAGCTCAGCCTTTTTAGCAGCCCTTCGAAGGTTCGCAGCAAGACGAGGAGCGCCGCGTCATCTTTACAGTGATAACGGCACTAATTTTGTGGGAGCCAACAGAACCATGAAAGCAGAATATCATGACCTCACTAACATCCTTGACGAAAACTTCTTCAATTACATAACAGACTTAAATATAGAGTGGCATTTTAATGCACCTTCGTGGCCTAGCGCTGGAGGTTTATGGGAGAGAGCTATCAGAAGCTTAAAGCATCATTTAAAGAGAGTAGTGGGAGAGCAGAAGTTAACATTTGAGGAGTACAGCACTCTGTTAGCCCAGGTAGAAGGATGTCTTAATTCACGGCCTCTGTGTCCTTTGTCAGAAAATACAGACGATTTAGACTGTTTAACACCAGCTCATTTCCTCACTGGCAGGGCCGGAACTACTATTATTGAAACAGAGCACGATGCCAGAACAAGGTGGCATCTGATTTCTAAGCTTACATCAGACCTTTGGAAGAGGTTTAAAACTGAGTAGGGGAAGGGGGGGCATAACGGGGACGTTAAGGAAAATAGCCAATAAAAGAACAAACAAAATATATTAAGTAATTAACATTAATCATAGCACTTTGGTTACATATTAGGCTATCATTTGGCATAGAATTTAGCGCAGCAACTAATCAAATAATGTTATAATTTTAATTTTACGAAACCGTCATGAAAACCCCATTGTGCCCCTAGGGCGGGGCAGTATGGGGTACATGGTTATTTTATTCACAATATGTACAGATGTGGATTTCTTCTGGGATCTAGTCGTCAACACCAGCACAGTCTGTATGACACAAACGTCTACATAGCTGGCAGGCCACCCAACCCTCCGCAGACTTCAAATATAGTACAATGTATGGTTATCGTCAATACAGGCATAAAGTATCCTCGTCTACGTTTTGAATATATCAGAGTGAGCTTTATCGATGTTTTGTTTTTTCGAGGTTTTATTCAATCTCGGATCTAATATATTGTAATACTTTTTATTGTATATTGGGGTACCCCATCGTGCCCCATAGCCATGGCCCCGTTATGCCCCCACACGTAACATTATTTGAAATAATTGACAAAAAAAAATGAATAATAGTTAAAGTGATTTTGTTCAAAATATATCAATAAATAATATGTCTAGAAAAACACAATATATAGACAATAATAGTAATGAAAACAGTTTCCTTTTTACATGTGTTTTCGTATTCACTCAAAATTAGATGAAAACATGTCTCAACAAGTTTATTTTCATAAAAACCAAACGCGTGCAGTCTAGTCGCCATTCACGATAGGATTAAAGATTGATACAAAATGGTCATCTACGAGTCTCGTATTAGTGAAAACAGCAAACGTCTAGTGTGCGTCGTTACTTGTTTTTGTGGGTGGCCCCGTCGTGCCCCGCGACCCCGTCATGCCCCCCCTTCCCCTATCTGTCACAGCTTTCAGTTCGTAGTAAATGGCTTAAGAAGCAAGAGAATATTAAGATAGGAGATATGGTCACCATTCAAGATGATAACCTACCCCCTGGAAAGTGGCCACTTGGTAGGGTAATAGAATTACATCCTGGCTCAGATGGTTTAGTACGAGTGGTAACCATCAAAACTAAAAGCGGTTTCATTAAGCGACCCATAATTAAATTATCAATCTTACCAATTAGAGCACAAAACGAAGAAGAAAGGAAAGAAGAGAATGGAGAGAATTTAATTAGAAAACCTACGAAGCAAGCAAAGGGTAGTTTTATAGCAATAGCATTATCTCTCATATTATTTTTAACATTAGCTAGCGGGGCTCAAGCTTCATTAAACGTAACTAAATTAAATAACGATCAAGCGCTATATTTTGACAAAATAGGTAACATGAAGTTAGGTCGCGACGAGTGGAAACTCGTAGTTTATTATAAAATGGATCCCTATTGGGAAGGCATGGCAACGGTAGAAAAATATATAAAATATTTAGATCGCGTTTGTACTTCCGCTTCAGTAAAAATGCATTGTGACGTAGCTTTATCCCAGATGCGCCATAGTTTATCCGAGTTAGAGTTCATTAACCGTATTCTACTTGGTCAGCATAATAGCACGCGTCGTAAGAGACGCGGCCTTATCAATGGCGTAGGGTACCTTGCACACACTCTATTCGGTGTCTTGGATGACAATTTTGCAGAACAATATAAGCGTGACATTACTGAAATAAGACATAATGAAAAACATTTAAGAGCATTATGGAGGAATCAAACGTCGATTATTGAAGGAGAATACAACATACTTAAAAGATTAGAGGAAACTGTAAGCAAGCAACATAAAATTGTAAATCAGCATCTGAATCAATTAGAAATAGGATTTAATTCTCTGAAGAAGGAAGTAGAAAATATGGAAATTATAAATGAATTTACAATGTCTGCTATCATCGCTGGTAATCTACTTACAACTTTAAGAGCTATTCAAGATCAATTAGTGGAAATGATAACTGATGTACATTATGAGAGGTTCAGTCTACATCTCCTCTCTCCACAGCAGCTACAAAATGAGCTTAACATTATATCGGGGCAGATGTCAAAGGATTTGTCCCTTCCTATCGACAACATATATCAAGAAATGTCATATATATACAAACTTTTGAAAGTGAGGGCGCGGATGACAACAGAATATTTTATATTTGAAATCCGCGTCCCTCTCGTGTTCAGAGACATATTCGAACTACATCAGTTAATAGCGGTGCCACATCAACGCGGCTCCAGCATGTACACCGTTATTCCGACATCAAGGTATGTGGCGATCAACCTACCGAAAGATATTTATGTGCCGATGGAAGAGACAGACGTGAAGCAGTGTGTTTACCTTCGATCGTCTTATCACTGCAACATTCAATCGACAATATATCATCTAAAGTCAGACAGTCATTTATGTGTCAAAAATCCAGCCTCAAATCAATGTGCAGTGAAGGAAGGTACATGTCATAATAAGTGGATTAAACTCTGGCAAGCTAATACATTTCTCTTTTCTTGTTGTGAACAATGTGTACTCCGCCTTATGTGTGAGGATCGCGTTACAGTTGAACAGCTGACTGCATCGGGTGTAGTGCACCTCGCAGCGAATTGCGTATTAAAGGAAAAGGATTTTACAGCGTACTCTCAAACAGAAACGATAAAATCTATCAATATCGACTCACACCTATATAACCCACAACCGCAAGTTTCTCAAATTAATCATTTACTTAACATTTCACTTAAATTACATGAAAACGAAACAACTGACTCAACTTTGCAACATGATTTACAAAGAGTTGGCGAGCAAGTTAACCAGTTAAAAAGCTCGGAGCCCATCGATGAGGACTCCTTATGGTATCATCATATTCATCACTACGTCCTCAGCTATGCATTGCTAATAGTTGCAATAGCAGTAATATCAGTCTTCGTGTGGAATCGGAGATGCCGCCGGGTGAGGCGGCCGACGCCAGAGACCGCCGCCTCGTCAGCCAGCAGTAGTGGTGAAGTGGGTGCAGTGAGTGCAATGAGTGCAGTGAGTGCAATGGGTGCAGTGAGTGCAGTGCGTACGCGAGAGGAAAAACAGGACAGAGCGACCTCTCCTGTTTTATTAAAAGTGCTTAAAGTGGCGGATGTGCAATGAAAAATATTTTTTTATACTAACTTTAGCATCTTTATTTTTTTTTTGCGTTAGCATGTATTTTTTTTATCTTGATGTATTTTTATTTCTTATATTTACTTTTCTTTTACAATGTATGTACAAGCAATAGCTTATCTTTACTTTATTTTATTTTTTGACTTTTTTGTTTTTTGTCTATTATTTGGCCCGGGAGCATGTACGGAATCCCGTACATTACCTAATAATTTAAGACAATGACAGCTAACTCAGCAAAAGTATGTACCGCAGCAATGCGAGTTAGTTGTTCACGTAGCTCCCCGACAGCCTAGCGTTCTAATATTAGCGAATTGTAATTTTATTGCAATTAAATATCTTCTCTAAATAAAGCAGCTTTTAATTTGTGTGTAAACCACACAACAGAGTGAAATGTTGTTCGCAACAGCACAATGTGTGCATAGTTGTCAATTTATAATACGGCAAATCGTTAATGAAAACTAGAAAAACAAAAGGTCCAAGAGTAGAGCCCTGTGGTATACCCATCACAGTCTGTAATCTCTATAAGTTGGCATCATTTATGGTGACATATTGAATTTTGCCTTTTAAATAGGATGCAGTTTAAAAAGATGTCTTTTTGATGCCCAGTGATTAAGCTTAAAAAAGGAATTTTATCTTTTATACTATAGACGAAATTGTATTTCGGTATGTATAATAAAGATTTAATTTTTTTATATAAAGATTATCCTTTTTTTAAATCAGCCACATCAATATTCATAATTTCCTTTATCCCTGCGTCATGTACTTTCATTTCATTTTTGTGGTTACTGTTTTCACGCGCGAGTGTGGATGCGCTTGCGTTCACGGGAAGTTCTCCTCGCAAACCCTTTTGATACGGGCACAAAAACCAACACTGAACGGGGTGCAAGGCGTGAACAGCCGTGAAACCATAGAACGGCCGCGAAAGCCATCCATATTCGCGGTTCGCGGCTTTCACGGGCGCGAATGTGGAGCCTGCTTAGCAATAGCGCTTAATGGCAAAGCTGCGGGCAGACCATTAACTGTGAAACTGTTCTCTATGGCCTATTTTCAGTGTGTGAAAAGAAAATAATTTGACAAATTATTAAAAGAAATATGATCGTGTCAAAAATACTTATCGAGAAACAAGACTCAATATAATAGTATTGTTATATCAATAATGATGTCTTACTTAGTACAGGCTTGTCCATCGGTGTGTTGACCGGCGAGGGAGCCAGCCGCGGGGGGGTGGTAGCCCTGACGGTATCTGACGTTAAAAACAAAAAAAAATCGCACATTATATTTGATATTACCACAGAAGAAATAATAGTACTTATAAGTACAGAAGGCGCATTCCGAAAAATTCCGAAAAATCATGTAAATAAATAGCGACTCTACCTCCAACGCAATAAAGTGTAATTCTGATCGCACAGCGCTAATCAAAGACGCGTAATGAGTTGCCTTCCTTTCTAACACTATCGCTTATCCTCTCTGGCAATGTGAGGGTTGTCTTTTTTGAAAAAATAAAATTAATCTGAAAGTTTAGTGACATGTGTGATGACATGAAGAAAAGTGACATTTATAAAAAATAATACATTTTGTATTTTTTCTGAAAGTTTAATTTTTAATATGTGTGATAGATTACGAACGTATGAAAGCCATTATGAATTTTCTGAATTAGTTTGGTCGAACGCGTAACTTGTAACATCATAGCTAAAATGCGGAGTGCACCAGGCCTGATATTACTTAAATGCAACGGGTTCCCAATTCGAATTTTATAAGACCGATATTTCGTGGATCGATTCGTGTATTACAAAATGCGAATAGTGAATACCGGTTGCATTAAAATGTTCATTTCGGAAATGATATTGTAAGTTTAAAATCATAAAATTGAAATGTTCTAATAAGCCCTGTAACTTGATACCTAATCATGCTCTTTTAAAATATTAAATATAGGTACACAGTAGCGTAGCGTGGGGGGCGCTGGGGGGGGCCGTGGCCCCGCGCGGCACATGAAGAGGGGGCGGCAAGCCACTCGATTTTTAAATAATAAAGAAAATATACATTTAAATTAATTTTATTTAAATTTTAATGTAAATTGTGCTATGAAAAAAACAAGAAAAGTGCATTTTTAATTAATAAAAAAAATTATCTTAAATAATATGGGGGCGGCAAAGATCACTGGGGGGGGGGGGGCGGCAGATTTTTGGTCGGCCCCGGGTGGCGGGAGCCCACGCTACGCCACTGTAGGTACATAAATTATTAAAATATTAAATACTGTTACTAGTTTATGATTTTTTTTAACAAAAACATTATCATGGTACTCAGTACTCACGTCCTGTCTTCAGGTATGTCTTCAATATTGTAGTTTGTTTTTGTGATGTCTCGTGTGCAGTTGAAGCTGAAAAATACATTCATGTATTGCGAAAATATAAACAATTATCAGAGTTATTGTAAAATCCTTTAACAAACTAAAGTAAAAAGAAGTAGGATGGGTGCATTCAGTCTAACCGCCGGTTTCTGAAAGGCTGATCAAAATCAGCTAACATGCTTACTAACTTAACAGTTCTGTTAAATATATCTGGAACGTCAAGTTAACTATAACATGATCTGACATGAAGTTTGTTTTTGACATATGATTTTGAGGTATAAATTTGACTACTCAAATTTGGCTAACAAGCCAAAATGATGTTTAAATAATCGTGAAGACCCTGGTCTGTCAGCATGGCATTGGGATAATAATCCAGAGTGCCCCAATGTGACCATTTAAAAGTTATCATGATAAATAATTGAGAACATTACCTTCCTCATCCTTCGAATTTGCACGTTCCGCAACAGTCAACTCATGATTCATTTTTTTTAGAATATCTTTCACTGTACGTCCATAAGTCTCATATTTGACTTCCGGAATTCGAGGCACTTCAACTTTAGAAAAATTAGGAGCTTCAAATTCAGCATCATTAATTTCGATTTCAGCAACATCAAATTCATTATCATTGGAATCATTTTCACAAACTCCACCTTCTACAACATTGTTTTTATGATGTTCAACTTCAGCAACATCAACTTCAGGAACATTGTGTTCAACGATATTTAATTCTGAATCATCAGTTTGAATAAAGTCGCGATCTAACACGGAAATCCGTTTACGAATGTCACATAATAATTTCCTTTTGACTCCAATTTGATCTGCACCTTCCTTTTCTTTTACTTGAAGGTTTTGAATAACGTCCAATTGACCAGGTATTCGCTCCTGCGTCTTTTCCGTAGCAGTGGTACTAAACTCACATTGTTCTGCACCCTCAGATTCCACAGAATCCAAGTCTATCACAAGTCCTTTCCCTTTTTTTTGAATCACGGGTTTAACTGTCTCAGTATCAACATTGATTCTTTCACCCGAACTACTTGACATGAGGAGTTTACTAAAACTTTTGAGGGTCATGAACTTTACTGGTTGAGGTAGTGCCTCGATTTCTTTTTGTTTTGCAGGAGTGTTGAGTTTATCAATTCTTAAAGTAGTGGATTTTGCTATTTCAGCTTGAGTCTTGAAAGGTTTATCAGTGGGGGCTAGTATTGTGCCTCGTTTAAGTATGATGGGTTTTCGTGTTTGTAAAGTTGGTTTTTCTATTTCAGTTTGAGTTTCGAAAGGTTTATCAGTAGGGGCTAGTTTTGTGCCTTGTTTAAGTATGTTGGGTTTACGTGTTTGTGGAGTTTTGTGTAAATCTGTACTTGTAAGATTTACTTTAGCTTCTTTTGAATTGGTATCTTGGTTTTTAGTGGCCACTTGATGTGATAATTTTTTTACCTCTGTCGTTGCTTGCACATTATTTTCATTAGTCTTGCCTCTATTAATTGGCTGTAAAACTAACAGCTTAGGTTTTTCCTTTCCGTCTATCTTAATTTTTTGTAACACATATACCCTATGGTCGGAAGATGGGATAACTTTAGGTTTCTCAACGCCACATTTTCGGATCTCTACTGATTTCATTTGTTTAGGATCAATAGCTTTAAACTCGTTAACCACGTTTTTCGGCTCCGTTACTAAAACAAACAAAAATCTGTTTTATATTATTATACAGCAATTACTTCCTCAATATCATAGGTAGATAGGTCAAATATGGATCCAATCTGGAAGCATAAAAAAATAATCTTCCAAATCGATTGTTAAGTGTTGAAATTCTGAGGTAACAAAAATACAATACAATCAAACCTCCTCCTTTTTAGAAGTCGGTTAAAAATATAGGTTTTAAGTCTTAATATTAACGCAACATTGTATTATAGTAAAATCCGGTGATTCTAAGTCTCACCTGATAACTCCCTATTTCTGTGTTGCTCGGAAATATTTTTGAGTTCCTCGGAATTATTTTTCTGAGTTGCATCAGAATTCTTACTATGTGACTCCGAGCTATCTATATATAGGTCTTGGAAATGTTGCTCGCAAACAAACAGTTTCTT
Organism: Thymelicus sylvestris; assembly: GCA_911387775.1. Lineage (NCBI taxonomy): Eukaryota > Metazoa > Arthropoda > Insecta > Lepidoptera > Hesperiidae > Thymelicus > Thymelicus sylvestris. The sequence goes on from OU426903.1 coordinate 593,869, forward strand.
GCTGGCAAACACATCCATAACATCATCTGGGCCTCCACCAACATTATACACCCATTTTTCAATCAGCTCTTTATTTTCCGATGGAGTTGGCAGAGGGAACACCTTGTATCTACCTCCACCTGCAACATAAAGAAAAAATCTTAATATATATAAATTACGTGTCACGTTGTTTGTCCGCGATGGACTCCTAAACGGCTAAACCGATTTTAATCAAATTTGCACACCGTGTGCAGTTTGATCCAACTTGAAAGATAGGATAGCTTAAATCTCAAAATTAAAAAAAAACTTTTGACAGAACGAAGTCTGTCCGGGCAGCTAGTATATTATAATAATGAATTAGTATATCAAATTCAAACTGGGTGATGACACTCTCTTGTGGACTCTTAAGAGATTTATAATGGGGAATTCACCAAGGAAATGGGGGTGAAGGTAAGAGTAACCACTAACAACAAACAGTAACAGGAGGAACCACTGATTGAAAAACAAAGTACCTTTTTCTCACACTTCCTTAGGGAACTAAGTCCTATGCAATTTAGCATTAAAAATCTAACTTGTCTTTTAGAACAAATATGAGCTACCCCTGGAAGCATTCCCATGATAATTCTAAGTAATTGGGACTCTTAAGTTTCTTAGTCCGTAAGTACAAAAATAACATCATAGCAGTTGAATATTGAGAGAAGTTAAAAAAAACAGTTGATTGACAATCAACCACTAACATTAAACACTAGATTCCGCCTGCGGAAGTGAAAAGTGTGGTTTCACAAAGATATCAACGTCCCAAGAACACATGACCAGGATAAAATCTACCTATCTTTTTAGTCTGGACTTGGTCTGTCTGTACCAAGTTTCATCTTAATCTGTACATCGATCAGCGCGTGATGCAACCTCAAACATGTTTACAAACTTTCTCATTTATAAAAGCATAATATCTGGATGACCGAGGTTTGCGCAGTATTGGAATATTACTTAGCAACACCATGTACTGTAGTAGCTCTGTGTCGTTAAAGCAGTTAGTTGCTCCCAATAATAATAATATTATTACACGCCAATGGATGTCAGGAAAATTAATGATATTGTAGCAGTTTTTTATTGTCTGAAAACACGGATAAAATGTCATTTTCTAGAAATGATACCTAGCTAGATCGATGTATCGCCTTTGAAACCCCCTGCATACTAAATTTCATGAAAATCGTAGGCGCCGTTTCCGAGATTCCGAGAATATATTTCAATATCTTAATATATATAAATTACGTTTCACGTTGTTTGTCCGCGATGGACTCCTAAACTACTGAACCGATTTTAATCTAATTTGCACACCGTGTGCAGTTTGATCCAACTTGAAAGATAGGATAGCTTATATCTCAAAAAACCCTTTTGACAGAACGAAGTCTGTCCGGGCAGCTAGTATATGGGTGCTTCCATGAAAATAGGGCAACTCTATGTCCACAGGCATTTTTCACTGCATTAAATTGAATTAATTTTACTTTTTAGATAATAGGTAACAGCTTAATGTGTGTTTTATTTATTGCCCTCAAAATGTTTGAAATAATTTAGAAATATACTTAAGAAAACTTTTTTAACTACCACAAATATCAGGCCCTAGCCGTGTCCGCCTACCAGAATTTTGTATTCGGACACCAATATCTGAAAAAACATTTCTTTTATACACTTTTATTTTATTCAAGACAGTTAAAAATATGTCTATTTGCCTAATAACATCAATAAAATAACAATATTTAGAAAAAACATTACATTTATGTAAGTTAAATTTGTGTCCGCGACTTTAACCATCAGGCCCTAGCCGCTTAGAAATTTTGAAATTACGCGGCTTTTATCGTGAATGAGGGAATGTGAATCAGTTGATTCTAAAGTATAGACATGAAGTTATCTGCAAATGCCGCTCGCCTTGCGTCGGCCATTTTTAATTCAGTGCAACTGCGGCGTGAGATGTGCGAGCACGCCTTATTCCAGTGACTTTGTCAGTCCCTCGGTAAGCAATTTTTATATTAAATAGTAGGCAATTGTTTATAATTGTTAACGTTTTAGTATTGTTTTGTAAGCCCTGTTCATTAAATATCGATAGGTATTGTGGTATATGTAACCGAACAGAGTATTCGTAGTTTATCTTCTGAATCGTCAGTCCCTAACCCATCAGGCCCTCGCTATAAATATGGCTAGGGACTGACGGAGAAGCCAGGGACTGACTTTCAAGTAAATTAATTTGCAATATCCTTTTGTAACGCACCAAATAGGAGTGTTACCTATGTTTTTTCACTACTACCCCTAAAAAAGAGTGCTATGTTTTAAATTTTCGTGGTTCATGTTGGTAAAATGTCAGTTTAACTGTTAACTAATTATTAGACAAGTCATGTTTCAAACAAATAAAACATTTTGCTTAAATTATTAATATAATATGTTGCAATGCATTTCTCTTTTATAGCAACATGGCGCCTAGGAAAGAAAGGAGGCGCTAAGAAGGAAATAGCCCTAAAGAAGTCAATGGCTGCAAAAGCGCGATTAGAGAAAATCAGACGTGACCCAGTGTTATTAGCTAGACACAAAGAGAAAGAAAGACTAAAGTATATAAAGAAAAAGGAGAAAGGACAGCGAAAATATGTAAAAGATATGACATCTCGAGAACAGAGAACAATTTTAAAAAATGGAAGAAGTAAAACCAACAAGTTAGAAAAGACTGTAATCGTTACAAAACAGAAAATACTCCATCTTTGTCTGAGGAAGAATTTCCTGAAGAGAATAGAACTATAGAACCAGTGGACAATAACATAATTCAAAATGTTAATGACGATCTTAGACAAGCCGAAGCTGAACGAAGAAGCCTTCTTCAAAGAAAATTAAGAAATATTACGTTGAAGAACAAAAATTGTGTTATTTCAAAATTTAAAAAGAAAGCTTAACACTCAACAGAAGAAATATAAAAGACTGAAACAAAGGAATAAGATGGCAAAGAAAGCACTCACGCTGAAAAGTAAAATTGAACAAATGGCTGAAGATCCTATTCTCAAGAAAGAACTAGTCAAGAAGGCGTTGTTTGGCGAAGTTATTCATGGCCAAATTTCAGACAACTAGGTATTCAAAAGCAAAAACTCACCAAGAGAAATCGAATTTCAACTGTAACATAATAATTCTAGAACAAAAACCAAGAAAAAGAGTGGTGGAAATTGTTCAGAGATTCTATGAAGATGACAACAACAGTCGCAATGCAGCAGGAAAAAAGAGTGTAGGTATTACTTGCAAGAATGTTAATAAACAGAAGCGTTATTTATTACTCTTTAAAAAACTTGCACCAAAAGTTTCTGAAGAAAGAGCCTCATTTGTTTTATTTTTTATCATAAAGGAGTATTAAAAATGTTAAGTAATTGAGATTAATTATTTTATAAGCAAGGAATCTTTTTTGTTAATTTATTACCTTATAGAGCAAAGAGCCTCGTTTGTTTTATTTTTACCTTATCTTAAACAATTTTAGCTAAAGCTACATTTGATTGTATTGTAAAGACTAAAGTAAATTTTTCAAGTTAGAATAATTATCTAATAATGATACCGTCTAAAATACGTTCCTAATAAAAGTGAAGCTATGCCCGTGTATGAGTCTCATTTTTTATTACATTAATTGCCTTAAACAATCTTATGTTACAGTACATCAGCATAATTTTCATCAGTCCCTAGCTATATGTGTCAGTCCCTAGACATCTAAATTTACAAAATCCTGAATTTATCTTAAAATACTAAACAAAGTGACTGGCCCTTTTGAACATTAATTATTCTATTGATCAGCCATAAATCACACTAATTTAAAATTGCATAGTATGTAAAAAATAGTAAAGACAAATCACATCATAAAGTTGCCCTATTTTCATGGAAGCACCCATATATATATATATATATACAAGAATTGCTCGTTTCAAGGTATTAGATTATATTAGATGTTTATAATGGGATGTGCATTTGTGCGACTAACAACACCATAGTCCTTCATAATCAACGATAATAAGTAAAACTCCGTGCCTTCAAATTCAATGTACATATAAGATATACTCACGGTTTTTTCTAAAGCACCTCGGTACGCAACATTGGGATTGCGTGTCATTATTTACCAAACTCGAAGAATCAAGATCCATCGTCCTTACATAAACATGTAAAATGTATTTTAAAACCACAAAGATTCACTAAAATAAAATATTGTAATTATTGTGAATTACATTTTAAAAACAACCTTGTTTTTGGCAAAAGTCACTGTCAAAGTTTAGTGTCATGTCCAGTGTTGCCAATGAAAATTTTTGGAAGGCCGTGTACATTAGATAAAAAAGCCGTGTTTATATGGGAAAAGATCAAGGCCGCGGTACCAATGCAATTACGCCATTAAATACCATCGGTTCAGCGCTCGAACTAAAAAAAAGAAAAGGCCATCGACAATGAATTTGATGTCCACAAAACCACAAAACAAGGAATCACTTTTCATTATCCTAAATTAACATCAACATTTGCCTAGTGGCGCTGTTTTACGGGTTTTAACATTCGTAAAATGTTTCAAAACAAGTAAATAAAAAAAGACCGGAGAATTTGCGAAAAGCCGTAGAATTTGCCACGGTAATAGGGTTCCAGCCGTAGACCGTAGATTTTGTGATTTTTTGGCCCGAAAGCACACACGGTAATTGCCGTAGAATTGGCAACACTGGTCATGTCTCAACCCTGTCACCTGTCATATACTCCATAGACTATAATACCTGCGTCGTTGAACAGACTAGATAGAAATACAGAATTGTCAAGAAAATATGTTAGAACCATGGATATATTACTCTATCTGGATCATAGACTTTGTAGAGGTACCTGACGATCGATGACGTCATATCAGTAGGACCATTCGACCTATCACAGACCGGATTGGGGTTGTCCTTCATAATAAAATTGTAGGGTGTCCACATTTACTTAGAAAAATTATGTCCTATTTTGATATGGTTCATCAAAATGTTTTGTACCTATAGGTAATTTTTCTGCTAGTAATCATTATAATATTGAAATCCATACTAATAATATAAATGCGAAAGTGTGTTTGTTTGTTTGTTTGTTTGTTTGTTTGTCCGTCTTTCACGTCGTAACGGAGCGATGTTATGGTAAGATTTTTTAAGTGGAGATAGGTAGGAGGCTGGAGAGTAACGTAGGCTACTTTTTACCGCAGTAAAACAACTCATTCCCATGGAAAGATCCATTATGATGCGTATTTGTCCATGCTTCTATACTTCCATACCCATCCATACTATCCATACTTCCAAACTTCCATACTTAATTTGATTTTGGATCTGTTACTTATTTATGAATTATTATTATTAATTATTATGTTATTATATCTAGGAAAGAGTCATGCATGTTAAACAACACATTGTTACTTCCCTTTGAACACGCGGGCGAAGCCGCGGGTAATAGCTAGTATATAATATTTTATTAAAATTTCTTCAAAGTTACCGAATTTAAATTATTGTAGTAAGATTAAAATATTGAAAATTAAAGTACACAATTATGGTACATCTTATAATTTCATCTTAGATGTTTTTAAACCATTATAAAAAATCGCAATCTAATTATATATCCTGGGACTATAGTTAACATGAACACAATACAAAAAAATATTGTCCTTCTTTTATGACGTCATCGATCTTCAAGCCAGTGCTACAAAGTTATGTATCCGGTTAGAGTAACATATCCATGGTTAGAACAGATAAAATGTCATTTATTTTATTATATACAATACTCTGTAAATATTGTCTATGACATATCTAATTTGGCGCACGCGGAAGTGGATGTGCTCAGAATCAATTTCCTTTTCCTATTATTTTTCAAATTAATTTAATCATAGAAAGTAACTTATTTTGTGATTTTACGTAGTATTTCAGATAATATAGTTTCGTGTTAGTTACGAGCTATAAGATTCAAGAAAATGGAGGTGTCCGATATAAACGAGCTTCTCAATGTCCGATGTATTAAAATGGAAAATGGTGAAAATGCATATAACGATGATTCCGGAGATGTGGAATCATCAGAACCTTTATCGATAATACCTCAATACGTCACGGAATCGGATCTAGGTAAGCTCGTCGTACTTACAGTTTACTTCAAAAGTAAGTTTTGTTACGACAAAGACAAGAATTCTTACAATTACTTAGTATTCATCTGTTGGTTTGATTTGGGAGGGAACTTAAACTTCTATTTGATTTCCAGTTAATCCAATTCAGTCATACTTTGGGCCTTGTTGAATAAATTCAGAAATACCTATTCAATGCTAGCATACTAAATGAAAATATAAAATTTGATCTACTTGTTGGCTATATCTTGTCAAATGCTTTAATCTAAAACATAGATTACCCCCTAAAATGACCAGATAAGTGATAGACAATACAAATCTTGAAACATAATATTATGGTGAAGTATGAAGATTTTGTTCATGAAGCAAGTAATAAATTGTTTCTAATACACTAATATTTATCTGATAATAAATTAGCAATTTTATCTGTTTACATTTACAAAACATTAATATTTATACACTTACATACTCACACACACTTACTTTTAGGCAGGGTTTCAACTGTTCATAAATTTTACTAGTATTTTTTGTGTAATCCGTTTTTGGCCATAAAGCAAAAGCAAAGCAACAACCCATAATTGTCCCACTGCTGGGCTCGGGGTCTCCTCTCACAATGTGAGGGGTATAGGCCATAGTCTACCACGTTGGCCAAGTGCGGATTGGTAGACTTCACACACCTTTGAGAACTTTATGGAGAACTCTCCGGTGTGCAGGTTTCCTCACGATGTTTTCCTTCACCGAAGCAAGTGATAATTAACTTTTAATACGCACATAATATTTGAAAATCAGAGGTGCGTGCCAGGATTTGAAATCGGGACCCTCCGTTCGAGAGATCAACGTTCTAACCACTAGGCTATCACCAGTGACGGATTAAGACTACTTGATGCCCTAAGCAATCCAAGCCTGTGGGCCCCCTATGGGGTCAACGTGGATTTTTGTGCTTTTTTGTGCGTCTTCTGGTGCCCCCCCAGTCGTGATGCCCTAGGCAATTGCTTAATTTGATTAAGGGTTAATCCGTCACTGGCTATCACTGCTATTTTGGCCATAGCATTTAAGTAATTGTTTTGTAAACAATAATTAATTTTGTAAACGCTGTAGGATTACCTAAGAAATAAGTAAATAAGTAACAAATCTGAAGAGTTTATTTAAATGGTAATCTGAAACTGCCAGTTGGATTTGAAAACTTTTTGTGTTCAATAGAATTGTTGAGAAAAACAGTAACAGTAGGCTGTTTTACTACAATTTCTGACAAAAAAAAAGGTGCAAAGTGGTATGGGTGTTAAAACTTAGGTATGTGAAACTAAGCGAGGGCAGGTTATAGAGTCAGGGATTTAACTAATATAGATAATATTTAAAGATCTAAGGTTCATAGATAATGTTTATACATATTTTTTTTAATTATTTTAGGATTGCTGGCGCCAGGTTCGGAGATCCTACAAACTCCTCTGGCAGTTTTTTCTGATACTCCTGATGATGAGGATACCATGCAAAGCACTGATTCTGGAGGTACGGAACGTTTATGACATCCTAATCAATATAGTATATTTATGATAAATCTTATCATGCAAAATAAAATTATGGTGGTGACATCACACTATTGCCCCTATATCAAAGGTTGCCAGACTTTTTTCTTCATAGACCACTTTCAAAATTAGCTGGTTCTTGTGGACCCCTTGCAGCTATTTATACCATATTCCCAAAACTCGACAAAAATTGAAGATTAGATCTAACTATGGAAAGCGTCGCGGCTGATTTTAGATTAGGTATATAGAGATTAAGTTTTCGAAAAAAAAGTGAGAATTGATTGGTTAATTAATTAATTTTTTGTCACGCCAACGTAGCCCGTTGAGGCTGCCGTGAACCCCTGGGGGTCCACCTGGACTACTTTGGGGAACTATTGAGGTTTTCTATTAAAACTGTTATAAAGTTTAGAATTGAACAATTGATAACAAAACCTTGTGTTTCAGAAGAGGTCATCGTACAGCTGATGGATATACGAACAAGACTAATCAAGCTGCGGTCCATGTTGGAACGGAGACTCAACACTGATCTCTCTGAATATACCTTCTGGTTGCAAGATGCGAAGATGGTAAGATACTTGATATTCTACTGGGAAGATTAAATTGTTACTTTAAATTCTTTTAAAAATCAAGTAAAAGCTCGTTATCTCTCTAAATCTCGTAATCGCATATCTTAATTCAGTTTCCCTCCCTCTTCTTCCTATTCACCTATGTTTGTGTTATTTTTATCTTAAATGTCCTCTATATTATTTGTGCACCTTTACCCCATTTAATCTTACTTCATTCAGCTCTCCACATCTCAAGGTTGTCTGGAAGAGATCGCTGTGTAGCGATAAGATCGCCTTTTGTACCTCCTGTCTACTTCACTTGCCTACTTCTTGATTGTGTTGTATTATTTTATTGATGTAGGTACATTAAAAAAGTTAAATAAAAACAATGGTTGTTTGTAAAGTCGGTTTACGGACGGTAGTTTAACGTGACAACACATGACAAAACATTGATGAAATGATTGCATACTTTTATAGATAAAATTGAGCGCTTCGGCCGATCGTAGCCGATCGTGCCTCTCTATCGCTTGTTCCGCGTTCTCGCTCGCGCGGAACGCGACAGTGAGTCATGCTTTTTCTTGCGTGCACCCGGCGTTCATCGTTTTAATAGACGTTATCACGTCAATAAATAAATAAATAAGATTTGAGTATCTGAGCGTTATTTCCTTTCAATAAAACATGGTGATGTATTCTCAGTTGGAGAACCACAAGACCCTGGTGGAGCAGTGCATCCGGGGCGAGGGGGTGGTGCAGGTGAACGTGCAGGTGCGGCCCTCGGAGCGGAAGATCAACATCCTGGACGTGCTGAAGCCGGACGAGGAGCTGGTGCAGCTGCCGCAGCGGCACGATGCCAACTGTGAGTGGTGATGGTGGGACGTTGGTCACTGGTGGTATACAGTATACTCCATGTTGTAGTCTTTGGTAAACACAAACAATCTGGTACAGTCGGCTGCAGAAGTAGCTTAACATTTTATTACCTTGTCACATTACATTTTTTGAATTTGTCATAGATGTTGCTATGAAACAGTCGAAACAGTTACTATTACAAAGTACTATAATGTTAAGCTACTTCTGCGGCCGACTGTACCTACTACGTTGTATTGAAATAAATTTAAATTAGGTAAAAAAAACATGTGTTGTGTACTTATGTTAGTATGTACGCACATAAGAAGTTATACCACAGAAGAAATAATAGTACTTATAAATAAGTTCTTACAATAGTTCTTTGTCGTAATAGAACAAAAATAGTTAAAGATTTTATTCCATATGCCACAACTCTGCTTGTAAAAGGAATCATTTATCAGCTAACTTCATCAGGTCGCTTTATAACTGTCGGCGTGCGCGCGCATCGTAAAAAGTTTATTCTCATATTTTTCCAAACGCGCCAAAAAAAAAAGCTTCGAAATTTGTTAATAGTTTTGATAACTTTGATTGTTGATCAAGACTAGCAGCTTAAAGCTATTCTACTCACACGCACGCAAGTTTGTACGTACATAATACATGTACAAGTACAAATTTCGTGCCGTCCAATGAACTTTAAATTAAATATTTTAGAATAGGTAAAAAATATATTCAAAAGGGTCACTTTAATCGCTCCTTAGTCACCATACAAATTCACTACAAAAGAGCAATTTAAGTAACCATTGGTGTCTCCTGGTTATATTTAATAATCGCGTAGCACCTCAAGTTGTATAAAAGCAGTGTATTGATAAGACATTCCCCCCAGTGCTGGGCGTGGACGAGGTGGGAGGCGAGGCGGGGGGCGAGGCGGGCGGCGAGGCGGGGGGCGAGGCGGGCGGCGAGGCGGGCGGCGAGGCGGGGTGCGAGGCGCCGCACGCCGCGTCCGTCAAGTGGGTGGTGGACTCGCACTTCCGCAGCGACCACACGCGCGTGCGCATCCCCGACGACCCTGCGGAGTGGTATGTTGCTCTTCGTTCTCTCTTTTTTAACCGACTTCAAAAAAAGGAGGAGGTTCTCAATTTGACTTTTTTTTATGTTCGTTACCTCAGAACTTTGGACTGAGCGAACCGATTTTGATGATTCTTTTTTTAATCGAAAGCTGGTGGCTGTCATGTGGTCCCACATAAATTTTATTGAGATCTGACAATGGCATCCATGATAACACCATATAAGTCTTAAATTTGTATTAAGTAAGCGCGACAAATGGACGAATAACTCAATATCACGCCAACCGATATCGATGATTCTTTTTTTATTTGAAAGCAGGTGTTTGGTACGTAATTCCACATAAATTTGAACGAGATCTGACAGTAGTTTTTGAGTAACTTTGAAGTCGGATATTTTTTGTTAGTAAAATTTAGATTATACGCTTAAACAGACAGGAGCTTAATTTTTATAGGAATCGTAAAATGTTATAATCCTAGGGCCAGTAGTTTAACCTTTATTTGCGACTTTTTTATTACAAATAAGTACCTATATGATTTAATTATTCAAAATGTGTGCTATTGATACTAACTAAACAAAATAGCTAAATTAGTAAAAATAATAAAAAGAAGTGAAATAATTATGGACACTTACGTCCAGTGTTACCATATCCAATTTAAAAATATCCATAGAATAGTCAATAAAATCCATAGATCTAGGGAGAAATCAAGAGATTAGAGAGAGAGTGTACGAACCAGGGTTGTTGCTGATGCAAACTGATGTGAAATTTCATTTCTCGTTGCAACTTTGTCGTGTCGAGGGACCATTATCACTTTTACCAACAATTTCATAGTTTCAATTTCATGTTTCAATAAAATCAGCATCAGCTGATATTAATTTCAAAAACCCTGGTACAGTCACCTGCAGAGAAAAGTAACCCATCTGTTTATAAAGACACAGTAACAGATGGGTTACTTTTCTCTGCAGGTACAAACACTGTGTGTCAACCTGACGTCACCCGTGTGTGTGTGTGTGTGTGTGTAGGTCTGTGCAGCACGTGAAGCTGTGGATCGTGTGGGCGGTGCGGCAGTTCAACCTGGCCGGCGTGCGGCTGGCCGACTGGAGCATCAGCGGGCCCGAGCTGTGCGCCATCACCAACGTGCAGTTCAAGTCAGTACCCACCTGCCTACCTCACTACCGAACTAATAGAATTTTATGAATATAGATTGTAGTAAAATATGATAAGTGCTATCTGTAACTGTGTTATAAACCAATTTATTCTTCTATTTGTAAGATCAAAATTATGATCATAGAATCCATGAGGAATTAGGTAAGTGATTCATAGATTATGTATACCCAGAATTCGATTCTTGTTAGCGACACTATCGAATGGTGTAATACAGGGTGTTTATTTTTTCAAAAATGGACTTTTCAAAAATCCAATGATAAAATTTTAAGTTTCATCAAATTCTTGATTTTTCTGTTCATATTTACAGAGAAAAAGTTCCGTCAGACCCTGGCGACTTGTTTTGGACACATTTCGAGTTGCTGCGGAAATGCAAGTTTATTGGTGAGTATATGAAATGTTTTGATAAAATCTGTTACTTGTAAAACATCTTTAAAGCTTACTAAATATATAAATAAACGCTTTTATACTCACACCCCCACAGTAGGTTTCTACCAGTGTCGCGGGTGGCATGGACGACACATATAACACATCACAATCACACCCTGCACCAGAGTACAAATATTTATCTGTCACATAAATATCTGCCCCGGCCAGGAATCGAACCCGGGAGCCCTCGCTTCGCAGGCAAGGTCGCTACCAACTAGGCTATAGGGTCATCAATTTATCCAAGTTTTACAAAACAAAGATTTTTTGCTACTGACAAGAATCGTCATCTCATTCATAAACTTATTTTGTTTCTTAATACTCGATATATTTTATTTATTTACTATTTATAATAAAGTTAACAAACATTACAGACTATAATATTATCACGTTATGTCAACTTTAGGGTCAAAACACATTTATTCGGCTCCATTCGGCTTTTGTCCATAGTAAACAACGATTTTGTATGGAGACGCGTACGCATCCTTTCGGCTTTTCGGCGCCGATTCCGCTTTCGCGGTAAACAAGTAGAGAACGACGACAAATTAGGGATGTTCGATCCAGGTGCCTTGTATCGATACTCTGGATCGATACGGATCGTTTCGCAGTGTATCGATCCAGGTATCGATCCAAGTGATTTGATACGATACTCTGGATCGATCCAGTATCGAATGATTTTTTTTTGATAGAAATAGCCGGCAAACGAGCTGACGATAGTAAGTGGCTATCGTCGCTCATGGATATCAGCAACACCAAAATCATCACTGATGTATTGCCAGCCAAGAAAGAGAGAAGAAAAAAAGTAAAATTTTAAATAGGAATGTTTGATCCGGGTATTTTATATATCGATAATTTATATATAAATGCTTTATTTGCTCTTTCACACGTAAATCCAACCCTATAATATTTGATTACAATATTTACAACACCCCTTTAACTAGAGTTGATTCTATTAAAGATTTAGGTATCACTTTCGACTCCAAACTTCTTTTCGATAAACACATAGACGACGTAGTCAGTAAGGCATCAAGAGCACTCGGTTTCATACTTCGCCTATCTGCAGAGTTTAAAAACATAAAAACAATTAAGATCCTGTATTGCACCTTCGTACGCTGTCACCTTGAATACGCTTCCCAAGTCTGGAATCCTAAATATGATACATATGTAACACGTATTGAACGAATACAGAAGAGATTTCTTAGGTATTTACAATATCGGAGCAAAAATATTACCACAGGGTACACTGAACAATGTCGAACACACCATATACTTCCTTTGTATGAGCGCAGACGAATAGCTGATTTGGCTTATTTGTTTAACATATTAAATGGTTCTGTAGACTCTCCTGAGCTATTGAACAACATCACACTCAGAGTTCCCAGATCAAACAGCAGATTACAAGCTCCCCTCTTCGTCCATCCATCAAAGGTCAACTATAGACGGAACTCCTTCTTCAGTAGGGCAAGTATAACATTAAATGCTACTGTGCGGGATTGTGACATAGACTTATTTAATACTAGTGTATCACAATTAAAGCGAATTATGACTCTTAACTTTTTCAAACCCAATAACTAGTTTTTAAAGATAGTATATTAATCAATTAATTTAAATACATCCATGAAATGCAGGCACTAATGGGAATTTCTACATGAATGTAAAATCATATCAGTATTCTGTATTCCTTCATACATTACAGTTTAATATATCTACCGACTTAGCAATTTCAATAATAGGTAATTATTAATATTACCCATATTTAAATTCTTACACGTGAAAACTTGTAATTGGCTTTCTCTCACAGTTATGATGCTCAAAAATGTTTGTAAACTAGCTGTAAGTTTTCCAAAAACAAAAAAAAAAAAAAAAAAAAAAAAAAAAAAAAAAAAAAAAAAAAAAAATCGATACTCCGGATCGTCATGAATATCCCAATATAATTAATAGTCCAAATATCGATTCATATAATTATTAAATATACCTGTAAGCGCTGTCGCGGCCAATGGATGTCAGCGACCAAAGCGTTATTGGCCAATAAAGAAAAAAAAAGAAAGAAATATGTTAATAAATAAAAGATGATATTTTATGTAGATATACTGTATAATTTAATATGATGTTTTATATCGATCCAGAATCGAATAAAATATTTTAAATATGGCTATATAAACTATCGACAAGCTTAATTCAGTGGGTTTCTAAATAAAGATAGATCATTAAGGCAATATTAAGATCAATTGTTTTAGATTAAATTTTATATTAGATTTAATTTTATTCAAAATATTGTATAAATAAATATTTAAAAAGTGACTGAAGGTTTTTTAAAACAATGTGGTATGTAGTAGGAACATCATATAAATATTAATATCTCTCTTTACAGCACTATATTTGATTTAGAACTCTTGTGTATTTAAACTAAATAATCAAATAAATTAATATATCATGCAAAGCTTATAAATTACATTTGTAAATCCTTAAATTTTAGTTAACGCTGGAATAGTAGATTGGATAAGCGCTCAGGATCAAATCGATTACTTTCGCTTAAAATGCTATTGGCCAACGAGAAAAGCCATTCGGATGGCAATGAAGTTCCTACCACTGATAAATACCGTAGGCGTAGAGCTATGTCGCAGAGTCTCCCCAAATAATTTTTCTAGCTGACCAATACTATAATTAATGGATCAGACTTTCTATCCAACAAAAATTCAGACAAATATTGCTTGAAAAATGTGTAGAAGCCTTCTTGTTCGTGTAATATGATGCGCAAACAACTGATCTAAAGAAATCTACCTCCATTCCATAATAATTTTGATCCGATCCGATTCGATCCGATCCACCCTGCATGTGTATCGATCCGCCAGTGGATCGAATGCCATTGTATCGATACAAATATCGAGCGGATCGTATGCCATTGTATCGATCCACACAAGTATCGATCCGGATCGAACATCCCTACGACAAATGTGTTTTATCTTTCGGCCGCGTTCGCCGCGTACGACGTCGAACGCGGCGGAACAGCGCCGCGCTGTAGGTAGGTACATGGAAGATTTTTGACTCCTTGGCCTTGTCGACAGGTTGCGACCTTCATAGTTCCCGTATAGATTATACCTACTAACGTCTTCGGACGGACCGCTGCGAAGTCCGTCCATTCAGCGCCGTACGCAGCCGTTCGCATTCTTACGACGCCGTAAGCAGTCGTTCGCATTCTTACGGCGCCGTACGCGGCTGATAGAAGCCGAGCCGAATAAGTGTAAACAAAATCATTCGGCGAAACGCGAATGGCGCCGAATAAATGTGCGTTGACCCTTATGGGTAAGCAGTGAGCAGTAGTGTTAACCTTGCAGCGATCGTTCAGACGGACGAGCCAGTTATAACGAAGGACCCTCTAGAAGTTCCACAGTCGGCCATCAAGAAAAAACCTAAACAGGTGTGTATACATGTACTATTGTTATGATTTTGTGTAATAATCAGAAAATAATTCGTTTTTGTAACAATACAGAAAATAACGATTTAGTTTGAATTTCTCTCTGAACTTATTGTTAGAAAATAATAAGCCCTTTAGCCAAGCCAGCCGAGCTGAGAATTGCAACAAATTGTCTTCCTTGAATAGTTGACATTATTTTTACCTCTTTCTCTCTCTGTCTCTATGTATCTTTATCTCTCTATCTCTCTCTTTCTCTCCCCCCCCCTTTCTCCTTTTTCTCTAACTCCCCCCTTTATCTCTGAAGCAATAAGAGTGAAGCCAAACGAGCGTATTTTTTTTTTTCTGTTGCCTGCATTTGGTTTCTATACTAAGGTCCTCTTTGTACCACTTTGTACTGACGCAAAATGGGTTTGGAATCGACTCAATTCATGCGACGCCCTTTATCTCAGTTCTGTCCAATGCCCCCTCTCCCCGCAGCTGATAGTCCGTCCGTGCGAGGAGGCGGGCGGCGCGCTGGTGTCGTCCCGCTTCGGCAGCAACGGGCAGATCCAGCTGTGGCAGTTCCTGCTGGAGCTGCTCACCAGCGCCGAGTACTTGGACGTCATACGGTGGCACGGTATGAACGCTTACACACTCATACCCCCGCAGTAGGTTTATACCTGTGTCGCGGGTGGCATGGACGACACATATAACACATCACAATAACACCCTGCACCCGAGTACAAATATTTATCTGTCACATAAATATTTGCCCCGGCCGGAAATCGAACCCGAAACCCCTGGCTTCGCAGGCAGGGTCGCTACCAACTAGGTTACAGGGTCGTCAACACGTTGGTGGCCGTTACTGAGCTCTACCACGCTGTTCGGTTTGGATTGCTGCAAGGGTTAGTGGCCAACCCCTATGTTGGAAGTTTTTCATGCTGTCTGAAGGCCTTCAATATGTCTTAACGACTGTCATCTTACGATGAAGACCGGGACCGACGGCTTTACGTGCCCTCCGAATCACGGAAACACTCAAACGATATTTACTTAATTTTGTCGACCACTAAAGTTTTCACTAAAGGCATTACGTAACGTGTTTTTTTCCCGTACGGGACGGGACGTGAGTTTTGGAAACATACGGTACGGGAACGGGTCACGCACATATATTTATGCCCCGTTCCCGTCCCGTACGGGTTAAAAACACGTAACGTTTGCATCATAAATTACCCCCAATAGATACCGCATAAGTTAAATTTTCTTAGAGTTTGAACTCACAAAATTTGGCGGAAGGCGCGGCTTGCGGGGGACAAAAAATGCGCTGTGATTGGCTATTTCTAATTAATACTTGGACTTGACGGGTCAGTATTGGTCGACACTATAGTCGTGAATTGCAAATGCAAGTACATACATGTTGGCGCGCGTCAGGTTCCTTGTATGCGGTATCTGTCTATTACTTAGACACTGGAGTCCGATACCGAACTCAATTAAAACAAATCTTGCTTCAAAAACTAGTATAATCTTGCTTTCTAGAAATTAGGTTACAAATTATCTAGTTGGCATGAACGTAGTCGAACAGAATAATAAAAAAAATCACAGCACACTCGCACTGACACTTTATCGCGAATAAAAATATAAACGGGTAGGTTGGTAGGGTACTTAGTTCGTGTTCGCGTAAACATTGCTCTGTAGGAACTGATAGGTGCGAACAGTATCTATTGGGGGTAATCTATGGTATGCATCGGATGCAAGCAGCCGAGGTACCAGTGTGTATGTGTGTGTGTCCCCGGTAGGCACGGCGGGCGAGTTCAAGCTGTTGGAGCCGGAGCGCGTGGCGCGGCTGTGGGGCGCGCGCAAGCACAAGCCGGCCATGAACTACGAGAAGCTGTCGCGCGCGCTGCGCTACTACTACGACGGGGACATGATCGCCAAGGTCGCCGGGAAACGGTGTGTACTCGACATACATATACTATAACATATACTAGCTGTGCCTGCCCCCCCCCCCCCTCAACCCGCCCCCCCCCCCCTGAAAACCCTTATCATCTAGCGGTATTAAATCGCTGTGCTTTCTTTCTTTTCCTTCTCTTTTTCTTGGCCGGCAACGCAGTGATGCTTTTGGTGTTACTGATGTTCATGGGCGACGAGGTGGATCGTCAGCTCGTTTGCTGCATATCCATAAAGAAATATACTTCACGACTTATTCTCATATCTATAAAATATATATATAACAAAAAATTTATAAAAATCGGTCGAGCCGTTTGGGAATGCTGCCACAAACACCGTGACACGAAATGATTCTCTCCATCTCCAAGGTTTGACTGGTAGAGAATGCCATTAGTATTAAGTCCTCCCATTGTACCTATAACTTTATAGTAAGGTTTTACAATAAAGATTAAGTAAATTAATATGTTGGATATATGTGTCAGAGACGGGGCAAAATGTGACAGATAATACAAACTACTGCAAATGCCATCTAACGTACAGTGCCACCAAGTTATCTGTGAAATGGCGAAAATTGAAACTAATGCCGGTTCATTCATAAATTATTCTTTGTGCTCAGACATTTGTCATTTACTACGTCTCGAATTTCGTCCCATGCGTCCAATGCGTCCGACAGCGCGCCATTTGAATTCACAGACAAGTTGGAGGCACTGTATGTCACGTTTTGCCCCGCCTTACGGTGCGTTTCCACCAGAGATGCTAAGCGAGGATTACAAATAATAAAATCATTGTTTTACACAATGGACACTATAAGCAATGTAATGTACTGTGGCTGTAGGTTCGTGTACCAGTTCGTGTGCGACCTGCGGCAGCTGCTGGGCTACGGCGCGGGCGAGCTGGCAGAGCTGGTGCGCGAGGCCGCGCTCACCATGGGCCGCGAGGACGACGACAAGCACTGATCACACACACACGACACTGTATGAATACAGTAGTGGAGGGCAGGGGGTAACTGATGTTTGTTTTTGTCCATTTAAAAGAGTTTATAGCGTTTATTCATTTAACAGGGGTCAGGAATGTCAGGATAGCATTTCATATTAGCAGGATAGTGCGTCAACATGAACGCCAGGGATAAAATCGTGATTAGTTCCAACCGCCCCCCCCCCCCCCCCCCCTCCCCCCTCCAATAAATAAACCACTCGTGCGAGCGCAAAATCGATGACATATCGATATTGTCTAAAGTCGGATTCGATCAAAATAAGCCGTTCCATAGAGCGACGGAAGCGACGCGACGCAACGCAATGAGATTCATTAAACAAAACACTGATACACGATAACGTAGGATAAGTTAGCGCGTTCCGTCGCGTCGCTTTGCCGCGTTTATCGCTCACATATTATGATACAAAATGTACCTGTGCAAGTGTATCCTAAATAAAATGTTAAATATCCTTCGTTTGAATGTTGTCATGATGGCTGACAATTTAATCTGACCAAATTAAGAGCCACTTTGCTCTTTATAAACGTTGCATTTCACACCCTCAGTGGAAAAAAAGCATAAGTCGTGTTACTTTGAATTTTAGTTATTAATATAATTGGAGAGAGGGACAAAAGCTGCATATGCTCAATTTTTTTCAAATTTTTATCATTAATCTTGACGGTTTTGTGCAAGAAATAGTTAGGTATGTAAATTCCTTTGACTTCTTATTGCTATTTTAACAGTTTTATTGCTCTCCTGTAAAGTTGCAGTTTTCATCTTATGCGTTTTTTCCACTGAGGGGTTAATTCGTAATATATTCGTCCGCAACTCGTGGTATCCCTAAGTCCGACGTCGTCGCTACGTTGTGGTCGAATCCGCAGTAAATTAAATTGTTTATTGTAAATATTTGGAAGAGAATGTAGTGTATAAATGTATGAATTTATTGTTAAGTGAGATGTGAGATTGTTTGGAATTCCGATTTTCTGAAACACTAAAGTAGAGCTCATTACAATTGTGATGCTTTTACTTACGTAATTATGTTTCAAACAACTTTATTTATAGTTTATAGGCATATATTTATTTTCTGTTGATATGAGGGTAATAAAAAGCCGAAACTTGTCTATTTGGAATGATATATTAATATTAAGATTGGCCTATACCTGTGACCTTATCAAATGTAATTAACTTTAAGACATTTTGTACAAATAAAGTTTATCATTTGTTATTGTAGTGTTTTCATTTTGTTTATGTCGTATATTTTTGGGTTTCAAATAAATTGAAACCTTTTGAAAATGAATCAACTTTGAAATTTTTTTACCTGTATTGGTTGCACAATGCGTTGATTTTGGTGCCATTCACGTCTATAGGCGACGGTATCTTTTTATTTTTTTTTATTTTCCAGGTGGTACGTTTGCTTTTTTTTACAATCTGCAAACAAACATCTTCGCAGAAAATTAATTTTTACACAGAGATTTAGGCCGACCCGCTATATAAGTCAGGACACTTCGAATGGTTAGGACTATAGTCCATTCACCTTCACAGCTATTTTACCTCTGGCTATTAAGTTGGTTAACCTTAGCAGTGTGTTGTCATGTTTGGTTTGTACGATTCCCTTACCTGAAATATTTCATGTCTCTTCTGATCTATATAATATTATTTACTTGGTTTATCCAAAAGCAATGATAGTAAAAAAATTATGTACGGTGATTATGGTTGAATAAAATAATGTATACAGTCTCAATCCTCCTAACTCGTCGGTTTACATTCTCGGTAATTATATTAAAATTACAACAAATTTAATTGCTTTAAATTGGGTTGGCATATGAATGATCCATAATCTTATTAATCACTATCGGATGAACATGACTCGTCAATACTGCTCTCAGATTCTGTATCAGACTCGTCTTTCAATTCTGTAATAAATTTACCAATTTCCGTGTCTAAACACCTATCTGTTTTACAAAACTTATCCTCAATAAGTCGCACATGTTCGCATTGCTTTTGCCAGATTTCTGAAGTAATAGATTCAAAAACTTCTTCGGTTAATTTTACTACGTCTGTTACTTCCTGCTGGACATTAATTCTAGCTATTCGCCTTTTTAAAAGGCTCCACATAAATTCTATGGCGTTCAACTCGCAGTGATATGGTGGTAACCTAGCTACTTTGTGTCCATGAGCCTCAAGCAATTGATCAGCTTCATATACTGGAGTTCCTTTATGATCTTTTATAATTTTATACAGTTGAGCTTTTACCATAGTAGGCAGATAAGATAGCCCCTTATTTGCTAACCAGTTTTGCATATCAGCTTTACTAGAACTTAGTGTTGGTGCCTTATTGATCTGCACAGTGTGATAAGGTGCATTATCCATTACGATTAAACTATTAGGCGGTAAATTAGGTATAAGTTTATCTTGCAACCATTCCATGAAATTTGTTCTGTTCATTTCATCATGGTAATCTCCTGACTTTGACTGAGATTTAAATATTAATTGCGCGTTTGGTATGAAACCCATTTCACCACCTGCATGGACTATAATCCAACGCGCACCAATAGAATAATTCATTAGAACACCTTCTTCATTCCCAGTTTGCGAACATTTTTTTACAGGAGACTTTGTACAGGAGACGTCTATATATGTCTCACCGAGAAATACGACAGGTCGGCCTTCATTACGATTTTGTCTCAAAAGTTTTAAGTATCTTTGTCTCCAGGCTACAATGTTATATCGTTCTATTAGCAGTTTTCTTTTAGAGCCACATTTTTTAAATCTGAATCCTATTCTTCGGATTATTTTCCATAATGTGGTACGACCTCCATTATAGTTGATGTCAACTTTTAATTCAGCTAATAGCTTTCCTAAAGTTGGAATCTCTTTTCTGACTGTGTACATTTCATGTATTTTATTTCTGATTGCACACAGATCAAAATCATCTAACTTTAACTTCTTATGTTGATTTCGTTTTTTTCGGGGTTTAGATATTTTTTGGGATGTAGACGCAGCAACTTGGCCTTCTTTGGTAATGTTGCTAACAGATTTTTCAGATATACCTGAAATAAGAACTATTCGTGAAGACTGTTATATTAAAAGCAAAACAAAAGAAATTATTAACTAAAGGGATTCGAACATTTTTGTATGGAACATGGCATAGGACCTACAAGTTTGCAATTTTGAAAAAACCTCGATTCGGCGGCCAGTGATGATACATGTGCCAATAGACGGAGTAAGTGATTACAATCAAAAAGTATTCAGTGAAGAAGTGTCGTAAATGATATACTTTCTGAGATATTGGAGTTAAAAATTAAAATAATTAATTAAATCGTAATCACTTAATCTATCGATTGACATAAGTTTTATCAATGTCCACCGAAACTAAGATTTTTGCTTTATTTTTCTAAGATTTTTAACTCAATTATCTTAGAAAGTATACCTATCACTTACAACATTTCATCACTGAATACTTTTTAATTGTAATCACTTACTCCGTCTATTGGCACATGTATCATCATGTTTCATCACTGTCCACCGAAACGATTTTTTTTCTAAATGGCGGTACTTGTAGATACAGGTACGCCAACTAGGTTCAATGCCCTTTAATAAAAAATCAGTTTATAAAATATGCTCGGCGTGTTTTTGTATCGATACAAAATTTCTATGGTCAACTGAATTTTGTGTCGATACAAAACCATGACGAGCTATTTTTTAATAAACCGTATCCGTATACATCATTTTAGTGTCCACTACTATGGGGAAAAAATAATAGCAGGTAACACTATTTTTTATACCTGTCATAGCCGCTACCCGTTGACGAACTTTCTTCAATGGGATTAAAGGGACCTTTGCAGCTTTTTCCTTTTCACAAAAATTACGCACTGCTAGAACAATTTTTCTCACACTACTTTGTATCTTTTTTGGCATGATAGAAATTAAAAATTATTACCAGAAAAGCAAAATCCGAACAAAACAACAAAACGACCGAATCACTTGACAGCAAGCAGCAAGTAATACCAAATACCAATACCAAGGCTGCGTTCCAGTAGACGCTCACATCGCTCACAACACAACGATCAAAACGCGTTCCACATGGCGACCACGGTCGTCATGGTCGCGGTGAAAACGTCATTGATGACGTCATTAATTTCGCTCACGGCACGCTCAAAGCAACCCACCTCACGGGGTGGGTCGAAGTGCCCGTTCCACTTGGGTGTATGATTGTAACACTCACAAGCTAGTGGAACAGGAAAAACCGCGGTCGTGAGCGTGATCGTTGTGATCGTCTAGTGGAACGTAGGGCTAATGTGACAAACAAATGTCAATCTAGTGGGAGGTACAATGACATCAATGACAGCACGTCAGATTAGTGCAGTGATTCCCAAAGTGGTCTATATCGACCCCTAGGGGTCTATGACAACCTGCAAAGGGTCTACGTCAGCGAAAAAAAATTTGGGGGTCCATGAAATGAAAATGGGGGTCCACGATAGTGGATCTCAACACATACACTGATAGTACCTATTTACTTACATCATACTATCTTATACTACTATATCTTATAATACTATAATAAGTACCTATGAAGTAAAAAAAATATTATATATGTTTATAAAATTGTGTAAGTTGTAGGATGTTGGTATTCGCTTTGTGGTCGCAATACATTTTGAACTTGTAAAAATGTTTATTTAATGCTACGTATATTTTACATAACAGATACAAAATATTATTTTGAGTAGTTTTAATTTAAATTCAATTAATAAATGTATAAATTAACATGTGTTTTTACTTTAAGTTTTTAACACTAAACTTCACTACAGTTAGAAATTTACAGGAAATCAATATCAGGTAAGTAGGGGGTCTACCCAACACGGAAAAACATGGCAAGGGGTCTACGACACAAAAAAGTTTGGGGAACTCTGGATTAGAGTTACCCTAGCTGCGTTCCAGTAGGTCAGACGCTCACATCGCTCACAAGTCACAACGATCAAAACACGTTCCACATGGCAACCACAGTCGTCATGGTCGCGGTGAAAACGTCGTTGATGACGTCATTAATTTCGCTCACGGCACGCTCAAAACAACCCACCTCACGGGCCCTACGTTCCACTAGACGATCACAACGATCACGCTCACGACCGCGGTTTTTCCTATTCCACTAGCTTGTGAGCGTTACAATCATACACCCAAGTGGAACGGGCACTTCGACCCACCCCGTGAGGTGGGTTGTTTTGAGCGTGCCGTGAACTGCCGTGAGCGAAATTAATGACGTCATCAATGACGTTTTCACCGCGACCATGACGACCGTGGTCGCCATGTGGAACGCGTTTTGATCGGTGTGAGCGATGTGAGCGTCTACTGGAACGCAGCCTGTGTAGTGTTTGGTAACGAAAAGTGGTAACGACACTTTTTGCCGTCGTAGTTTTTTTTACATAGAAAGCAAGCCAGAGTTAGTACTCTATAGACATAGTATACATGTTTATGCTGTCCTAGTGGACAGCATAAACATGTAAGCGAGTGTGCCAAAACAAATCTGGGGTATTAAACTTCTCATCGGCTTTCTCCTAGTAGCTATCTTTTTGCCGTCGTAGTTTTTTTTACCTCGAAAGTATCGGAACAAAAGTATCGATACCAAAAGTACTTGGTATCGAAACAAAAGTATCGATACCTAGAAGTATCGATACTTTTTGCGTATCCCTAGTCATTGATGTTCTCTGGATTGATAATGGCTGCATTCCAGTAGACGCTCACATCGCTCACAACGATCAAAACGCGTTCCACATGGCGACCACGGTCGTCATGGTCGTGGTGAAAACGACATTGATGACGTCATTAATTTCGCTCACGGCACGCTCAAAACAACCCACCTCACAGGGTGGGTCGAAGTGGTCGAATTGCAGTGTTGCTAGATACGACGAAGTTACTCTCGCCAGTTTTTAGACCTGGCAGCACTGGGTAGAAATGGATGGTGATAGAAATTTGGCGCAATTTTATAAAAGGTAAGGATGGTGATGGAAAAAATTACTGTATACGATTCGACAAGAGATACTTTAGTGGATTATAGTAGTTTCTCCAGCAGATGCTCGACGTGGGGTCACAAGTTGATATAAATATGTTAAATTATGTAAATAATTTTAATGTTTAATTCACTATACATATAGCCATCTATACATTTTTCCTCGTCGGTCAATATAATTAACATAATTAATATGCAATTTTTTTATTCAATGCAATGTTAATTGCATGTGCAATTGAATGATTCATTAAACATTCATTGTTTTTTACCCGGAATTTTTACATGTTAACCCCAATAACTTTGTACTGGATGATCCGATTTCGATGATTATTTTTTTATTGAATAGTGTATACCTTTAGGTTACCCTTGTTTAAATTTCGAAACAAAATTTTACCCCTATAGGTACGAAAATAGGGGATGATTGATATTTCATCTACTGCATTTTTACCTGGTAACTGAATCTATAATTCATAAAATCAATAATTTATTATTAATTATAAGTATTATAGCAACTAAAAATTAAAAAATAATTACTTTTTAACAAAAAATAAAACCAACGAAAAAAAAACTGAAAAGCAAAAAATAAAATAAACCATTTAGTATTATAAATTAAGATCCGAAATTAACAGTAAATAAATAATTTTGAGGCAGTGCCAAACCAATGAAAAAACAAACGGCGAAAAGATGTGCGCCGCGCTGCTGCTGCCGTGTGCATCGCATGCCGCTGCCCTAATAATATTATGAATTTTATGTAATTAATTTTGGTTGTTTGTTTGGCACGGTCTCAAAATTATTTATTTACTGTTAATTTCGGATGTTTATTTATAATATTAAATGGTTTATTTTATTTTTTGCTTTTCAGTTTTTTTTTCGTTGGTTTTATTTTTTGTTAAAAAGTAATTATATTCGGACAACACATTTTTGTGTCTTAGACTACTGCACTGTTTTATATGTATTTTACACAATTTAAATTTATTCGCGTATTTGGTGCTTCTTTACTTTCATAAGTTCGTTTGCCAGGTGGCACTCAAAGCGTTGCGTTTCGTGAAACTAGTAAGATTTCCGTATGATTGTTTTTTGTTCATCAGTTTGGACTCCGCCAAAAACATGGACTTAAGTTTTTGTTCATACCCCAGCAGTAGTGTAACCTGTGTCGCGGGTGGCATGGACGACACATAAAACAAACATCACACCCATGACCCGAATAAAAATATTTATCTGTCACATAAATATCTGCCCCGGCCGGGAATCGAACCCGGGACCCCTCGCTTCGCAGGCAGGGTTGCTACCAACTAGGCTACAGAGTCGTCTGCACATTGCTAATTTATTGCATGATTTAGGAAATAAAATTAATTAATTTTATTCATCAAATCTAAAATTATAATTTGCTAAGAACTTATCAGATTTCTGAATAAAATTAGATTGGAACAAATCGAATCTTTTCACACAACCCTACTCGAATAAATGACACGTGTCACGTGTCAGACAGCTGTCAATTCTTTGACAGCGCTGACGTAACGTAACACAGGTTGACTCAAGTTGCTGTGCTGTCAAAATTACCTGTGAAAATAAATCAGTGATGTGTTAATTTATTATTTTAATTACAAACGATGTATAACAAATATACTTATTAGAAGCTACTCATTTAATTACCTCCAGTGTAGTGCCGTGCCCCGTGCCTCGCCTGTGCCAAAATGGATGAGACTTTAGTTCTTATTTTGTTAGTTCTGGTGATGTTAGTTGGTTCATATGTAGCTGGAAGCATCCCTTTAAATGTTTCTATGTCAGAAGTAAGTGTTTTATACATTGACACTGTATTTTATGGCCTAAAATGGTCTATATGTCCTTGCTTGTAAAAAACTCAAAGTTCAGTTTGATGTAAAATAGAAAGTAGAAGAAAGTGCAGTTCTTTGACTCCTTCACTCCTTGTGGCAGCTGGTGCAATACTACATCAAAAATAAAATAAAAACATGTATGACTATCAGTAAAATGTACAATTATTTCGTTACAGATCATGAATCTTTTCCTTTACCATTACATATGGAACTTGGCTATTAGACTGAGTGGTTAAACCAGAATTTATTCAGAATTTGATATTACCACTGAGAATATCAATATGTTACCTAAATAAAACCTTGTCTTCCTCTTATACACCCCCTTTAAAGTGTGAATATAAAAATAATATTTATTTAAACTTAAAATAAAATTGAGTGAAAGTTGATCATAACATATTAGTACAAATTAGTTCAAAAGAGACCTCTCGTTTCTCCATATTAATGTTACGTTAGCTCAGATGAAAAGACTATAATGAGATATGTTGGCGCGGCAATTCAGCAATAGGATTGAACGCTACCAACTGCGGTATTCCGTGTGTGCAGAGATACTAGACCAGTCTAGACTTACCTTCAAGTTGGATGGTGATGCAGGTAGATTCTTCACGCGACTTACTTGTAGCTTGTTGGTTTGTCCAAACTGTATCCAATACACAACACACACGACCTTCGATAATAGCGGAACTGTATTAAGCGGTATGAGAAAGGGTTTCCACGATGGTGGAAGACCAGCGGCGCGGTTGAGCTCAAAGAGCAAGCGGTCAGCCCGATAGCTAAGTATGGACTACTTTAGAAACGAACGCGTAGACAAACGCGTTAATAAAAGTGTAGTTGAGGGTGGATTAAGAATTCGCCTTACTGGCGCGAACATTGCCCCCGGCTTAAAAACCCTCGGTTTTTATAATAGAAATAGTGATAAAGGTAGCGGGGACAATGCGAACTTCTCTATTGAGAAGGAAGCGGACAGAGACGTACGACAGGTCTTTTGTAGATCCCTGTCGACGTTCTCACAGAAGCAACTCTGCAGATGCCATCGCTACCAGGATAAGTGGCAACGACGACTCCGAGCGGCCACTGCAGCGGGGGGATGTTATCAGTCACAATGACAACGACATTACCTTTAGTTACAGGATTAGAAGGAGTGTTCCATTTTCCTCGACATTGCAATAAATTAAGATACTCTAATTTCCAGCGGTTAGCGAACGATTGAACCATTTGCTCTAGTAGCTCATAACGGTGTAATAATGTACGCGGTTTTACATAGTTTTCATCACGAGCGGACGCGGGCAAGTATTTTAGTGGCGTGGACATAAGAAAATGCGCCGGTGTCAACGCAGTGAGTTCAGACGGATCCTCACTGAGTAGCGTTAGCGGACGTGAGTTAATCACACATTCGATTTGTGTAACCACTGTCAACAGTTCCTCATAGGTGAGCAACTGCGAACCCACAACTCGGTGTAAATGAGTCTTAAATGCCTTTATATAAATTTCAAAATTCCCACCGAAATGCGCACTACGTGGCGGGTTGAATTTCCACGTTAATTTATTAGCAGCTAGTTCATTACAAATTGAACGATTAAATTCATCAGAAGTTAACAGATCGTATACTTGGGTAAGCGTAGTTTTAGCGGATACAAATGTTTTAGCATTGTCGGAATACATAACTGAAACTGCTCCTCGGCGCGAAAGGAACCGTTTGAAAGCGTTTAAGAAAGCAATCGTGGTTAAATCGGTGGTAAGTTCAGCATGAACTGCGCGCGTGACCATACATACAAAAACGCATAGGTAACATTTGTAGGAACGAACCCCACGTCTTCTATAAGGAATGATAGACAGCGGGCCAGCGAAGTCAACAGCGGTGTGTACAAATGCTTTTGTTTCGTTAACCCTGTAAGCGGGTAGGTCTCCCATAAGCGGTTGCAATTGCTTAGGTTTAGCGCGAAAACAAAAATTACATTTATGAGTCACGTGACGCACTAATTTTCTGCATGAAATTATCCAAAATCGTTGTCTTAGAATAGACATTAAAGTGAGCGGGCCAGCGTGGCAGTGTAAGCGGTGATAATATTCTACCATCATTAGTACTAAGCGGTCCTTACTGGGCAGCAGCGCAGGATGCTGTTGCTCGTAAGTCAAGTCAGCGTGGCGCAGACGACCGCCGACGCGGAGTATGCCGTCGTCGTCTAGGAACGGCGCGAGTTTACGTATGGTGCGGGAACATAATTTGTTTTGTTTTAAAAGCTGAATGTCATCAGAGAAATAAGCGGCTTGTAATACTTTAATAACTTTCATTTCAGCGAATTCGAGATCGTTAGCGGAAAAGGTATTTGAACACGGTAGTTTACGTAAAAAGCGGTAAATATAAATAATAGTGTGTAGTAAGACTGGCCAGCGAGAGATACGCTGCGACAGAGATACGAGCGGGTGCGGTTCAATCGCACAAGCGACGGCGGAAAGTGCGGTTGATTTACATTCGGGTAATTCGACGGAATTTGTAGCGGAATTAATCGATTCAATGGGCCACTCTTGTACGTCGTTACGTAACCAAGACGGTCCCGAGAACCACAGAGGATGGTTCTGAATTTGAGCGGGCGTTAGACCACGTGACAAACAGTCACTAGGATTTTCAGTGCCAGGCACGTGATAAAAACATTCAGCGGGAATAGCGGATGTAATCTTTGTGATACGCGTCGCGACAAACGTTTTGAATTTATGTGGAGATGAATTAACCCACGATAATGCTACCATGGAATCTGTGCAAAAAAATATTTGATCTACGGAATGTCGAGTTTGATAAGAATCAACGACACGACGAACTAATTTCGACATGAGCAGTACGGCGCATAATTCGAGACGAGCTACCGTTATTATTTTAAGCGGAGCGACTTTTGACTTAGCGCAGACCAAACGTATTGAAGCGGGAGCGGATGATTCATTTTTACTTCTCACATAAAGAACACAACCATACGCACGCTCACTGGCGTCCGAGAAAGCTACAATAGATATAGATGAATTTTCAAATACATTTAAGTGTCGCGGAATGCGTAAATTTTCTAAAGAAGGAAGTTCGCGTAAATAGTTTAACCATAAGCGTAAAACATCAGAAGGCGGTGTACTATCCCAATCGACTTTTAATGCGAATAATTTTTGTAAAATAAGTTTTGCGTATAAAATAACGGGCGCGATCAAGCCGAGCACGTCGTACAAGCGTGCAATTACAGATAAAATGTTGCGTTTCGTTGGCGGACGATCGTCTATCTTGACTTTAAACATAAATTCATCGGACGCGGGATACCACTGTAATCCTAATACTTTTAAAGTTTGCGCGGGATCGTTAAAATCGATATGAGAATGATAGCGTAATGTTTCGGGCAGCGAGTGTAGTAAATCTGGCGCATTGCTAGACCATTTGACGAGCTCAAAGCCCCCGGCTGTGCACAACTCGCGAAGATCGTCTCTGAGTTGTAAACCATCTGTCAGGGTTGGCACAGAGAAACAAATGTCATCCATGTAACAATAATTCTTAATAACGTCAGCAGCGAACGGAAATCGGTTACGTTCATCGTCGCAGAGCTGCCGAAGCACGCGCATTGCTAAGAAAGGGCTGCTTCGAAGGCCGAAGCAGACGCGGTTAAACTGATAGGTGTCGAGCGGTTGAGCGGGGTCAAATCGATATAAAAACTTTTGAAATATGCGGTGAACGTCATGCGTTAAAATGCGTAAATACATTTGTTTAACGTCGGAGGTAAAAGCTAATTCATAAAAACGAAAATTAATTAAGATTATAAATAAATCATTTTGCAAATTTTGTCCCGTGTATAAAATGTCATTCAGTGCTACACCCGATGTGGTTTTAGCGCTTGCATCCATCACCATACGCCATTTAGTAGTGGTTTTGTCAGGTCTTGCCACGGCGTGATGAGGAATGTAATAACCAGATGTACTGTCATCGTTAGTTATTAGTGAGATATAACCCTTATCTAGGTACTCGCGTATAATGGAGTCATATTCTAGACGTAACTCGGGGTAGGAAATCAGTTTACGTTCTAATAACATAAAGCGTTTCTTAGCGTGTTCATATGAATCGCCCAAGAGTGTTGGGTCGCGACAGAAGGGTAATGCAACCGAATAGCGGCCTGACTTGTCACGGGTAAAATTATTAATAAAAATATTTTCGCATTCACGATCAGCGGGACTTAAAGGTAGTTCACACGGAGGAACCTCTTCAAGTTGCCAAAATTTTTGTAAAATTAAATCTGTGCGGTAATCTACGGTCGAACAAAAGGACACGTTTGCGGAAGCGGGACTTAGCGATGGTGTATTTCCGATAACTATGTATCCAAAAATAGTTTCAAGAGCAGTAGGAGTACCTTGCGGACCGCGGACGCGTCCCGATAACAGTATATCAGAGAATAAAGATGCTCCTATAACCATGTCTACCTCTCCCGGCGAGGCAAAACTAGCGTCTGCGAGCGGTATATTATTTAAGTAATAAAGCTTCGATACATCTACTTGAGCGGTCGGCAACTCATCCGTGATTCGGTCGAGTACGAAAGCGTCGATAGGTACCAGTACCTTATCATCAAAGCGAGATTGCAAAATTACGGAAGTGACACCCCTAATAGGACTAAGTGATGACCCTATTCCTTTTACAACGGCACGCTGAACTTTATTACAATTAATATTTAATTTTTTGCAACAAGATAATGTTATAAAATTGTTTTGAGATCCTGAATCGATAAGCGCTCGAATGCAATGCAAATTGTTATCTAATGAGTTCTTTATATAAACTTGAATAGTACCGAGTAGGCAAGTATTAATGACATTGTTGTCGCTTTGAGCGGCTAGCGATGTACTTTGAAATGAGACATGCGGACGCTCCACAGTCTTGTGGCTCAATGAGGTACAAGCGGTAGCGGTGGCGGCAGCGGGAGTTGTGACGTTGGAACCGGTCGTGGCCGCTTCGCGGACGGCATCACGATGTATCGATGGGACGTACGCGTCGTTTACTTCGTGGCGCGAGTGCCTCGAGCTGGCGTTCGAATCCGAACGTTGTGCATTTTGCTTTCTACATAGCAACGAGTGATGCTTACATTCACAAAACCTACATTTAGAAACTGACTTGCAAGCGGAATAATTATGAGAAAGACTTAAACAATTAATACAGCCATGGTGATCTTTAACGAGCTTAGATCTATTTTCAATTGAAAGATCATGAAATGCGCGACATTTATATAATGGATGCCAATTATTATTACATACGGAACACGAGGACGTCCCTGCAAAGCGTTTATTAAAAGAGGAAGATGTAACGAATGAATGAGTGGATCTTGGGTTTACGGAATGTTTATTTAATTTCAAAGCGGTCTCATTTATGCGTTTATTAGACGAACCACTAACACCTGTGGCTGTGCGGTTCAGTATTTTTGATTGTTCGCGAAGGAAAATAATCAAATCGTTGTAAGTAGGCAAAGCGGTGTCTCTCTTTAACATTTCAAAAGAGCGAGCGGTTTCTGAATCTATCTTCTTTAACGCCAAGTATAAGATAATTAAATCTGATAGGTTATCGATTTTTAAAGAATTTAAACTTGATACAGCGGTACTAAATGAATCTAAAAACGAGTCGATATTTTTTGAATTAGCGGTTGTGAATGGTTTAAAATCAAACATTTGATCTAGATACGCCGTAGCGAGGCTCCGTTTGTCATTGTAACGATCAACTAATGAAGTCCAAATAGTTTGATAGTTGTCACTGTTTGGTGTTATACCTACACACACGCTGAGGGCGCGACCAGACAGCTTGCCGATTAAATATTGGACTCTTTCATGGTCTGAAAGATCGGGGTTCTCGTGAATAGTGCGTTTAAAAGATTCATAAAATATTGGCCATTTAATTGGATCACCTGAAAAGGTGGCTAGTTCAAGTTCGGGCAACTTAATTGATTTTTTATTAGCGGAAAGCGGCGTAATTACCGAAGTAGATGAGGTTTTTAATTTTGATTCCACGTATTTACAGCGACAAAACAAATCTTCAAAAGCCGATTGACTTTGATAATTGACGTCAGCGTCAGGTTTAAGTTTTATTTGTGTTTCGATCAGCTGATTCGTTATATTATAGAATTCAGTACGTAAATTGTCTAAAGTTGCGGTGCTACACATAAATAATTCTTCAGAAGCTGTACTTTCAAAAGCATTTAAGGAACGATCGTAAACGATCTGTAATCGACATTGACGTAAATTATATAGACAGGCTGTTCAGTACTTACATTTTGTTCACCTGTGTTGACCCCAACTGGGGCCAACTCAGTTTAGTACTATAATCGGCTGCGAGCAAGTGCTGTCACCATAGCTGTCACTTTCGTAAAACTCCGACTGTTCAAGAACACTTATTATTCTGTATTGTGCACAGTTAAAACTTTCTCATTATTTACGTTTGAACTTTATTTCACTTTATTTAATCATAATCGGTAAGTAACTATATTTTTATTTACAGTCTTAAAAATTATTTAGTGTCAAATATTTATTACCGACATCTTGAACCAAACTTGACAGAACGAACACAGAGTACTTAATCACTACGGAACAGGGTTGCCAGACGTCGCGGAGTGAGAGAACAAAAGGACAAAGATGCGGAAATTGTGGTAGAAACTAGAAAGTGATTTCAATACGTGACTTTTATATGAAATTGACTTACTTTATTTGTTTTAGATATTATATGTACCTATTGAATTAACGAAAATGCCAACTTGTACATTGCGGTATTGCAAAAATTATGAGCAAAAAACGAAAACATTACCTGAAAGGATAACTTTCCACAGGTAAGTTTTAACGCTTTATATTACTTCACCTGTATGTTTGTTTGTTGGTTTGTTTGTTTGTAACTTCTCTTTGGACTTGATTTTGGCTCACTTGAAACGCTCAGATTTCTTTCAAACTTCGTGGACTTATTGAGGACCAATGACAATTTAATATTTAAAGAAAAAAAAAAGAAAGAAAGAAAGAAAGAAATTACCTACATTTCATTTAAAAAAATCAAACTAAAAAATTAATAAATAAATAATAGTTTAAAAAAACTAAAAAAACACACTTATAGAAAATCCAAGTGCATGGTATTAATGGTAGAAGGTATAATATCATTATTATTATTATTATTTAAACTTAATTTTTAAGTTAAAGCTCGTCCTCTTGGGACGGTATTTAGGAACCTAGCATGGGCCTAAACCAAATGACTAGGTAACTTAATATTATTATTATTTTAGGTTCCCTCGGCCTATAAGGTGAAGTACTTAATGTGATTATATATGACAATCAGTCGGGATTTAAAGAATTGATAATAAACTACGTGTTGCTCTGAAAAACAAAGTTTTATTTAAGCTTATCATACATTATGAGTTACACTAAATACAACCTAAATCACACAAACCTACCTGGAAAACAAAGAAACGACAATTAAAGTATTTAAATTGCCAATTCCTCTTTTTGATGTTTCTACAAAAATACACTATAATATTTCAATGAGGCTACAGTGTAATTTATTAAGATACATTTCTTTTATTTTAAGTGCACAACACACATAAAAATATTTTAACACAATCGAATTATATATCCTGGGACTATAGAAAGATCCCACGCATATTGTAATAAAATGTAAATTCTGGAATAAGAAACGATTTTTTGTTTTTTTTTTTTGATGAATGGATGAACACTACAAAAATGGTCATTCCGTTATGACGTAATTAATCCTCAGGTACCTCTACAATGTAATCCAGACAGAGTAATATATTTTTTTTATTTTTTATTTTATTATTTTCGGAAAGCATACAGTGATCTTAATATATTACAATTATTACTTTACGAGTTTATAACTAATAACACCTTTTAGCTGCTTTCGCATATCCATGGTATATGTCCAGTTATAGTAATGTATCCATGATCTCTTTCGGAGTAGGGTGTTGGCAACACTGGGCGCATAGTGACTCTGTGATTGAGTTCTCTGTGGCACGAAAGTGTGACACGAAATTTCTTAGAAAGAGCGCGTCCATATAATTTACGTCAATGGTAATCGAGCGAAGATTGCGTCACGTCTGCCTTCTAACACCTTTAAATTAATTTTTAAAATAGAAGTTTCGTCTTCTTCAGCAGACTCGTGCGCATCTTTCTTTTCACAAATATCGCGTTTAGGAGGCATTGTGAAAAGATGTTAATGTCCACGCAATTTAGACTTCACAAGTAGCAAGCGGATGGAACGATCGAGAACGCGCTAACCGGTAATAATATTCGCGTAATGCAAAACTACCGACACAAATAAAATATTGTATGGAACCGACTATGCGTAGAAAATGGAACACAAATGAATAATAACTTTATGTTTTTTAGCGGGAAGTAAGAGAAGGGACTAAATAGGAGTCGAAAGAACAATTAAGGTTCTAAATTAAGGATTGGCTCGTTATGCCAAAACGAATCATGCGGCTCAGTGGACCAAACTATGGTCCGGATCGATGGACCAAAAACTAATGTTGGCGCGGCAATTCAGCAATAGGATTGAACGCTACCAACTGCGGTATTCCGTGTGTGCAGAGATACTAGACCAGTCTAGACTTACCTTCAAGTTGGATGGTGATGCAGGTAGATTCTTCACGCGACTTACTTGTAGCTTGTTGGTTTGTCCAAACTGTATCCAATACACAACACACACGACCTTCGATAATAGCGGAACTGTATTAAGCGGTATGAGAAAGGGTTTCCACGATGGTGGAAGACCAGCGGCGCGGTTGAGCTCAAAGAGCAAGCGGTCAGCCCGATAGCTAAGTATGGACTACTTTAGAAACGAACGCGTAGACAAACGCGTTAATAAAAGTGTAGTTGAGGGTGGATTAAGAATTCGCCTTACTGGCGCGAACAAGATACACCATGATAACGTTACATTGCCCTGTCTCTTCCTTGTTGGTAACATCAGTATTGCCTTCAACCCATAAATTGCCCATTACTGACTACGGGTCTCGCCTACTGATGAGGCCTAAGGCATTCTCCATCTCACTGCTCCATTGTAATGTGTGATGATCATAAGCTGCAGTTATCACATTTTTTCAAAGTCAAAATATTTTATTCATATAGGTATCACTGATATAATTATGCATGTCATCATTTTTTTAATCTACCAGCTTTTCGGAAGGGTGCTTTGTCATGGAGAAGAAAATCCGTAAAGAAACTCCTCGGCACATCTTTAAAAAAAAATTACAAAATATTGAATAATCTGAGCAGAACTGGTTGCAGAGCTGGTCATTTCCATGCATTTTTGTCATTTACTTTATTTTAGGTTTTATATCTGCTTGTTTGTCTAATACTGTAAATTACAAAACTGCTGATTAGCAAAATAAATGCCTGCTGATAATCCTTATCTAAAATCCCCAAAATTCTATTCAACACTGATTAATTACATTTACGTAATTAATTTATTCACATTCTTATATTTAAAGTAATCAGTTCATTTTCATTTGTAAGTTTTGTTTAATAGGTTCATCTGTCACTATCAGAATAGATCAGATGCAGTAGGAAATATTAATTTCTAAAGCACATCAATAACAATCTCTACTACATCGTCATCAATCATAGAATCCTGTAGAATCCTTACGTATGATCCAAATAGACTGACACATTTCTTTTTCTAAATATTTAGTTTTTCTTCGTGACTTCTTGTATGACAGTATCTGCATCGGCCGTATTGTAGAACCAAAGAGGTCGCTCGCCTACAAGTGTATATTTTGTACAACAGCAACCAACTTTAGAACAACTTTAGAACCCTATCTCTTTGTTTGGCAGTGCAAGTGAAACCTTGGGTGATACTAATGTCCATGGGTGACAGTTGGCTAGATACAAAAATGACTATAGATTTAAAAAGCTAAAAAACCGCCGACAATTTTATTTACACTGAACTTAATTATGTAACCAAGAACCATGTCGATCACATCAGCTTTCAAACAAACATAATTTTTTGCGTCGGGTATTCAAAAGGTTTAATAGGGATGTTGACACTATCAGTAAATTAAAATAAATTTATGTTTAAAGTATCAAGGACAACATTTATAAACCTAAAATATTATTCTTTTGTCGAAATCAATCACAACAAATCTATATATATAAAAATGGATGTTGCTAAGCGCTAAACTCGAGAACGGCTCGACCGATTTGGCTGAATTTTTTTTTATATGTTCCTTGGAGTCCACGGAAGGTTTTTATAATAAATAAATTAAAAAAAAAAAAAAAAAAATGGCTAACCGCTACATCGTCGCCGATCAACTGCAGATAAAAGAAGAGCAACAGTTGTAAAAGTAAATGCTAAAGCAAATAAAGCGATGATTTTATTAGCAGGAGATTTCCGTCAAACATTACCAGTGATTCCTTGGTCAACACCAGCGGATGAACTCAATGCATATTCAAAGTCCACCATTTTGTGGAAATACGTAAAGATACTAAATTGAAACAAGAATATAGGTACGTGTACGATAGCAAAATGATCAATCTGGAGAAATATTTTCAAAGCAACTCATTGACTTTGGTAATGGCAAAATCCCTGTTAAATGATTCGATTGGCTGCATTATATTTTTGTCAGTTTACTGAAACAATAATCGAGCTCATACAAAACGTATTCCCAAACGTCTCTCAAAATTACAAAGGTCATTTGTGGCTGAGCGAACGTGCTGTAGCTGTAGCTGCCAAAATTACGGATGTAGATGAAATAAACTTCAAAATTCAAAATGAAATTGCCGGTGAATCACATACAGTTGATTGGGCAACTAATCAAGATGATGTCGTCAACTATCCACCAGAATCGTTAAATTTTCCGGGATTGACACCTCATAACCTTCAATGGAAAGTAGGATCGGTAATGTTAAGAAATATTAAATACTAGCTGCCCGGACAGACTTCGTTCTGTCAAAAGTTATTTATATCTGAACAATAAACGACGATTACTTACAAAAATAAGTTAATATTTAATATTTATAGATTAACTTATTTTTGTAAGTAATCGTCGTATATAAATAACTTTTGACAGAACGAAGTCTGTCCGGGCAGCTAGTTAAAAATAATTATTTTAAAATGTTAAAAATAGTACTCACTGTCACGTGACCTCAAACGCCATTTAGAGCTTATGACGTCATTGTTCCTATTTTATATGGAAGTGCAACTAACTTCAGTCGACAGATAGTATTGAATATCGGCTTGTCACGTCACGTGACGTTTTTGGCGGGTTTGAAAATGATTTTTATTTATCAATTTTTGTTTTTAAATTGAAGATAATTATTTTTATAATATTTTTTTCGTGAATCTTAAGGTTATATCTATAAAATGAAATTGAATCCTAAAATTAGTCAACATCCCTATTGTAAGTATGACATTGTCCGTGACAGGATAAACTCCAGAAGGTGACGGTGTTCGGCGCGGGCCTGCTGGTGGGCACCGCGCTGGCAGTGATCATCCCCGAGGGCGTGCGGGCGCTGTTCTCGGAGCGCGCGCCCCTCGTCACCAAGGACTACACCCCGGAGCCCACGGATCATGATGATCTGCACTCCGTTATTGGCATATCACTAGTATTAGGTACATAATCATGTGGTTGTATGTAAGCATTTTAATTAGTTTCGGTATGGGTGCAGTAGGTACTAATTGTTTCGTCATTCGTTATGCTTACCATGAAAGACTGGTACTATTTGAGTTGACTAATGGACAAACTAGTTAGACAACAAAGTTTGACCATCAGGAAGAAGCCATAATTACTCCTAAAGTCCCGACGCCAAGCAGGAAGAATTTCGTACATTGACCTGTTATTACCTGTCTCTGTCACTCCCGCGTAATGAATCTTGCATGCACAGTGCAATGGCCGCCGTTCTATGCGAGCGAGACGCATTATATTTACGCGGGAGTTATATAGAGACAGGTAATAACAGGTCAATGTACGAATTTCTTCCTGCTTCGCGTCCCGACTATACCGACTATCAGTGCTTGTCGCGGGCTCTCCATTAAGTTTCATAGTCCACCACGATGGCCAACCGCCTGATACTTGGTTAACACCTAGTTAACTCCTCCCCCAGGTTTTGTATTCATGTTGCTGGTGGACCAGATGTCGTCGCGATACAACGAGGCCGGCAACCCGAGCGAGAAGAACGTCACCGCCACTGTCGGCCTCGTGGTCCACGCTGCAGGTAAGTGTACATGTGACCTGCCTGAGCAAACGAGAGAACATCCTAGGTGCACTTCCCAATCATGTCGGGTCCCCTAGGCAATGACCCCTAAATGTTGTTCATTCATTAAGAAGAGAGGCTTCTAACCGATGCGGGCCCTCTAGATGATTGTCTACTTTGCCTTATGAATAATCTGGCACCACGCATCATAATAGAGCTCTTGCAATGGTATCGATTAACGCACACGAAAGAATAAATAAATAATGCTCCTTATATCGCCAGAGCATCATTTTCAATGTATTATTTGTTGTCACATACTTTACATTGATAGGTCAATAAATCTTAAGATATCGACGTCTGCAGACCGCCTACAGACTAGCTTCGGCACCTCTAGATCGCAAAAAAAAAACTGCCAAGTGCCAAGTATTACTTATTTGATGAAAGTGTCGTAAACGCAGCTAACCAACCGTTTATTGTTAACACAATACATTTTATCGGCGGTTGCGTGGTGCAGACGTGATTCAAGTTTATGTTTCACAATTAGTTTGGTTACGGTGCAAGTGGTTAGAGCGTTGCGCATACGCGTGTCTAAATCGATAGCGACTTAGAAAAATGCTGTGAGCAAATGATTTCAGCAGGATAGATATTGGATGGGCTCATCAGAACATTTAAGTTTTAACACAAATGTTCTTCATACAAGCAAAACGTAGCGCAAAATACGTACTGAGCATTGGTCCAATTGAACTGCCACATTTTTAGCGCGCATTGGCCCCACTTACGCAGTAATATAGAAAATAGCTGTTGATGACGTCATTGGCGTTTTATAGATATCGAAGTAGGAAATTTATTAAGTAAAGTAATAAAATCATGTTTCAACAAAACCAACATTTTGAATATCAAATGAAATATATTATTTTAGCAACAAACAGCGCTGTTTTCAGTGCGACGTAAGCGATCGGAAGTTAGAGTTTGTTTCCCCCTCCCAGCGGACGGCGTAGCGCTGGGCGCGGCGGCGACCACGTCCCACGCCGACGTGGAGCTGATCGTGTTCCTGGCCATCATGCTGCACAAGGCGCCCGCCGCCTTCGGGCTCGTCACCTTCCTCATGCACGCCGGCCTCGAGAGGTACCCACAGACCCACATTGACACTGACACTGACACTGACATTCACTGACAGACTGACTGACAACAGGACAACTGAGACAACAATAAATAAATAAATGACGCTTCACACTCATAATAGTCCCTAGGTCCCCCAACACTAGGATTCCCTGTGTCGTGGGTGCCATGGATAATACACTAGACAAGGACATTCACACACAGACCGAGAACAGAAAT
This sequence comes from Thymelicus sylvestris, assembly GCA_911387775.1. Lineage (NCBI taxonomy): Eukaryota > Metazoa > Arthropoda > Insecta > Lepidoptera > Hesperiidae > Thymelicus > Thymelicus sylvestris. Next base: position 633,186 of record OU426903.1, read on the forward strand.
TCAAACTCATCATTCAAATTTACGCCTCGCTGGGAATTGAACCCAGGACCCTCAGTGCGGCGATCCGGCATGGTAAACATTGCGCCACACGGGTCCACAAGATTGTGCACTAAGGATTTTATTGCGCTCAAAACTAAACTTTGTTGTATTGTCTTAAAGTTCATTTTCGGACAAAATTATGCTAAATGCTAAAACGAACCAAATTGCAAGGTGGTGTAGGGAGCGTGTATGTGTTTTTTTTTTGTTTTTTGTCTTCAAGCAACTAAATTGGTGTAACTAAGACCATAACTCGTCAAATGTAGGTAACTGTTACTGTTAGTGAGTACTCAAACAATGTTAAAAGTTGCCCGATTAAAGGTTAATTATGGACGTACTATTCGTAATTTTTTATTATTGCTACAAGCTACAAAAACGTTTCTTTTTTTTTGTTTATATTTGTCAATGCAAACACAAACGCACAAATTGAAAATTTTAATCAAGATCTCGCTAAAAGTGTGGTTGTGTCCGTTTTGTAATGAGTGTGTATAAAAGCATCGATGACTTTTGTATGTGTGTTCAGACACTCATTGTGTGTGTGTGTGTGTGTCAGGAACCGCATCCGCAAGCACCTGCTGATCTTCTCGACGGCGGCGCCGCTGCTGGCGCTGCTCACCTACTTCGGCATCGGCAACGAGAGCAAGCAGACGCTCAGCGACTTCAACGCCACCGGTCAGTGTGCACTCACTACACTCACTACACTCAATGCACTCACACTACCCATCGTTTCCAATAAGCTATCTATGAATCGAAATTCAATTGTGATGATGAAATTTTATACAAATCAAATATAATATGACGATTTTAATATATTATGTTTCACGAATAATATTTAATGTCGGTTGTTTTTGTTGGTAAAATTTTGATTATTTGAAGTGTTTGTATATATTATACAGGGTGTTTCAAAACTACCCGTAAAGCCGAAAGAAGGTTAAATGGCGCCTTATAACGAGTCCATTTACAATATTTAAAAACCGTAGTAACGCTGTATAACATATCCCAAAAAAATTAAAAAATATTATTATTTTCACTGATGTGCAAACCCTATTTCAGTAAAATCAAAGAGTAAACTACGCAGAATGTACCTACATTTCTACCTAATTCGCGGAACGACAAAAATTTTAAAAGACCTAACCTAACGAAACAACCTAAATGAACACTTAATTTTTCATAATAAACGTCAAATTTACAAAAACGGCTCAAAGTGTGCTCCGCCTTGCTCAATACACAAACTCGCTCGTCGTGATATGGCTTGTGTGGCATTTCGCACCATCGTCGATGTTATTGATGCGAAAACCGATCTAACACGCTGTTACATCTCGGCAACCGTTGGGCAATCGGAGAAATACACTCTGTCCTTCACATAACCCCACAAAAAGAAGTCCAAGGGTGTGAGGTCTGGAGAACGAGCAGGCCATAGCACCGGTCCCCCGCGGCCGATCCATCCTCACGGAAAACAACCGTTAAGATGTTCTCGTACGTTGCGAGCAAAATGTGCCGGAGCTCCATCGGAGGACATTTTTTGAAGCCAGTACTTGAGTATAATGACATTCTTGTATTGAGGTAGCAAACATTTATGAATTAAAAATAGAAAAACTATTAAAGTAGATAATTATTAGGTAAAATAGGTACGTAGACCTTTCTGTTAAATAATCTGGGTCCCCGACATGACAGCTTACTAGGGTTGACACAATTTTTGGCTTTGATAATTAATTATATTTTTTACGGGGTATTTTGAAACACGGTGTATACGTAGCAGAAACGTGGTTACACAAAATGAAACGTTTACTTGTAACATTTTACCGTCACGGCAACATGAGTAGGTACCACCAAACGACAAAGTAATGCATAAGTTGAAGTCGAGGTTACAAAAAAAAGCTTTGAAGTAAGCAATATGTCGTAAAAAAGTTGCACTTCGAATGTCTGTAGGTATGTACTAAGTCTATATATAATAGTATCAAAGATGGCAATCTGACGAATTTGTAAAAAATGATATTTTGGTACGGCAATACGAGGAATTTAAAATCTAGTTTACTAACTTCTTCTGTGTTTATTAAAGAAGGCAATATTACTTTAAAAATCCCGTATAAAAAACCAATTTGGTATCAAATCCGGAAATATTTCATATCCCAGAAAAAGAAAAAGAAACGTTTTTATTGATTTGCTACAAATTCCATGTGTAGACTGCCGTCTTTGATTCTATACAAGTATACACCTTGATTCATACACTAACACGCACACCTTTTTTTAACACAATAACTTCCAATTGCAGGTATAGCGATGTTGTTCTCAGCGGGAACGTTCCTATACGTGGCTACAGTGCACGTCCTGCCCGAGCTCACACACACGAGCTCGCACACACACACGCTGCTGCCGCTGCAGGAGGGGCTCCCCGCCAGGAAGGGCTTCGGGGGGCTGCAGCTGTGCGAGGTGGTCATCCTGGCCGTCGGGGCCATGCTGCCAGTGTTGCTCACTATGGGGCATGAGCATTAGGGGAACAGGCGAAGGAATAAGTACAATTTAAAGCTTTTGCTGATTCGAAGCAGTTTGCTGCTTTGCAGCAAGTTTGCTTCTTTGAGACAAGTTTGCTTCTTCGAGACAAGTTTGCTGCTCCGAAGCAAGTTTGATGCTATGAAGCAATTTTGCTGCTCCGAAGCAAGTTTGCTGCTCTGAAGCAAGTTTGCTGCTAGCAAAGTCTTATGCTCAGTGACTTGCAAGACATTCCGATTCAGTTGTGTGAATCAATACAAGGTATGTATGTAAATAAGGTCTTTCTTTGTGCGTCTTACATATTCGATTTTTTATGACAATCCTAACAGGAATAATTTGATGAGGATTGAAGTTATTGTGCTTCATGTTCAGATTTCTACTCAGATGCCTTATAAAATACAAAATTAATGTATAGTAATATTATTAAAACCAAATACAAATAAATATTTACTTTGCTCTCATAGCAAGATTACTGAAGAAATTATTCACATTTAATTGGCTCTAGAAGCTGGCCTCGATATAATTGACCATTAAACTGAAATATAAGCAATCGATTAGAAGGCACTTTAATCTTCAGAAAATTCACACATTTATTTATTTCTTTTTTTTCTTCGCTCTTTCTTGTCCGGCAACGCATCAATGATGCCTTTGGTGTTGCTAACTTACCACTTACCATCAGGTGGATCGTCAGCTCGTTTGCCGGCTGTTTCCATTAAAACTACATTTGTTTGAGGGTGTTCTTTTTAGAAAAAGGCCCTTTTAATTTAAGAGTTTAGACTGTAAAATGTGACGTTCTTGTTGCCGAATGCATTAATCTTACGACATACTTTTTGTTCTCAAGTTTTAAGTGTTTGTGATGTCCATGTCCGTTGTTGTCTGTGTGTGTGTGCGTATGTCACACACAGGCACTGAATGTGTTAATGCAGGGATGATCTAATTTTAATGAACTTGCTTTCGTTCTTCATTTTCAAATTGTCAAGAAGGTACATACATTTTTTATATTATTTTTTGGAATTTAGGTGTAATGTTATTTAAAAATATAGTTTTTTTTAAATATTGTCGCTTTTAATATGCACCTTCGTTGTTATGTTTAAATGATGTATGGGATGCATGTGTAAAATAGTATTACTTAAATATATTTTTTCATGTAAAATTTCATACATATTTCAAAGATTATTCCAACATAAAATGCTAGGTAATGCTTATATTTAATGTAGATTTTTTTTCTCTTGTATGTTTGTATGTATATTTGATAGAAATATTATGTCTGTATATAAGAAGCTGCGAATTAGTAATATAAATGGTTAATTTACGCATTTGTAGAAATGTATAACGAAAGTTATTGGTACTGTAAGTTAGTGACGTTATTGTATAATTTGTATAATTGATGAAATTTCATGTAGTATGGGTTATACTTGATTATACAATGTGTTTCTATGATGACAGGGCGCTGGCGTCGTTTTATTGATGTATAGATCAAAATGGCTGCTGATATAAGGTTACAGTTGTTTTGAAGATATTTTAGACATACTCTTGAGCTGACTTAGGGCGGATTCGACTAAACTTTATCCTGTGAATAAAATGTTATATGAATTATTTGAATGTTATCGTGGTAACTACATTTCATCATAAGCCGTCATTAAGTTCACAATATAACGCGTTTTTGTGTAAAATCACTATTTTATTAATGGAGCGATATAATCTCTAATCTCTAGTTGCGCTTTATACAATTTATATTTGGGGTATTTTAACTGTTATAATACGATGTTTTTTCGAATCCGTCCTTACATACTTTGTGGAATAGCGTTGTAAAGAACGATTCACACTTCCTCAATTGTCAACACTCTCTAATGGAGATATCCACGGTTATCTTTCGATAACCATCCCCTGAGACGAATTTTATACTTTCTCTTCGTTTCATTTCTTAGTATTAAAAATATACATGAACATTTTGTAATAGTATAATGATTTTAGACTAATTTTAAAGGCGTAACAAACGGACAAATGTGATGTGACTTTTTATATGAATATTCAACTTTGGCACCGCTGTTACTTATTTAGTTGAATTCGGACGTTTTAGTTTAAATTTTATTATTATTAGATAAATATTTTCAATAAAGTTTTTTTTTAATTTACAACTTCATATTACAATGTTAAAGTGTCGAAGGAGATATTTTTCACGGTCAAACTTGCCACTTTATACAAACTTCTCTTCACTTATTTACTTCATTTATTTCAGTTTTAATACAATAATTTTCCAGTTCATAAAATAAAGAGATCCAGTTCATAAAATACGTCACGATCATGGTGGTTGGTGTGATGCTCAATTACTTATTGATTTGTTGGACAAAATTATATTTAAAAAAAAACAATACGGCCGTACTTTTGCTGAAAAGAAAAGCAACAATCGAATCTATTGGTATATAATTTATGAAGACGCTGAGATTATCATAGACAATCTTTTTCTATTTTAAAGATTGTTCAAAAGACTGCTTTATACAGGGTTTCTCCAGCGATGGAGGTTCTTACCCACTAAAAACCTACTGACGGCCTTCAGACGCATTGCAAGATGCACCGATTCCAATATTAAGTTAGCGCAATGAGGCATGCGTTATGACTTAACGGACGCGTCCCGCAGGATTTATAACATTGCGTCCTTTGCCTTCCTTCAAAGATAACATAGATAACAGATAAGATATTAATATTAACCATAGACTTACTCTGTTTTCCCGCCAAATAAGTTTACTTGTCTGAAGAGGCCTTGCTGTCTAGTTCCTTCTTAGATATATTAATAAGTGAATGAAGCAATAATATTTAATAAATAACAACTACAAATGACATTTTAGTGAGAATTTTTCGTATTTTATGAACAGAACTCTATGAATGTTGTATTGGTTGTTTTTTTTTTATTGTGAGTATAATAGTGAATAAATCGCTGATATATAAAATCATCTTTTCTTTTTTATCTGGGTTTAGGGGCGGAACATCGCTTGAATCCATATTACTAGCTCCATGGAAACAGTTTATTTAATGTAGTATCCGGGTAATGAGGGATGGCACAAAATAAAAGAAATTTTGTATTTCAAAATATTTTATATAATTGGTTGGTTTCCATTGAGCATTGAACCACGACCTATATGGTAGGTAGGTTCGTGACTCCTAACCTAAAATTAAAATACCGCAATAAAAGGTAACCACATTTTTTAAGAATCCTATGCAAATATTTTGTAGCTACTAAAATATTCACGAAAAAAGTATATCTACCTATATCTACTTAATAATTTAATAAAGCGTAAAATATTGACTTAGATAACATACTTATAAACAGTTACAAAAATAAAATAATATTTAAAGAATGTTAAAATTAAGGGTACCTACGTGCAAACGAGCGTACCTATATTTTTGAGCTGTCAGTCGTGTAAAATGAGTCGCGTGCATGTTTCATACTGAAGTCCTGGAGCCCAATTCTCATTTCGTAGAGATACATGTCTAACAGAGATATGTCGAAATAACATGGCTGATTGGCCTCGTTTTATTCGAGGTCGGCCATGTTTTTTCGAGATATCTCTGTTAGACATGTATCTCTACGAAATGAGAATTGCCCCCCTGTTTGTACCACACGGCGACACAAAATGTGTTGCGACTTTAGTATGAAATGAAAACAAATGCAGCAAAGCCAGCTAACAAATTTTACATGACTCCACAGGTCAAAAAATACGCTCTCGTCCTCACCCTAAGTTATGATACACATAATCATCATTGTTATGAATTTTTAATAACTACTAATGAATATAACAGTATTTTGATATAATAACTATTGTTGATTCCTGTCGAAATTATTTTTTTAAAATAAGTAGCGAGTAGTATACACTAATTATATGAATCCATCGAGTCGGATTATTCAGAGTTGTATAGCTGTAGTGTGTAAGAAAATGAAATTTTTAATAGAGATGTAGCAAATGGAAAGGTATGTTACACAAATCTAAAAACAAAGAAATAACTAAATACTATGTTTTCTTAAAATAAATAATCATAATATACTTACCTACCATTTAAAATATTCAGCCCAGACGCGGCCATTAAAATCTTTAGCTGTCTGTGCAATAGGTATACATAAAAAAATCTCCTAAATACACGTCTTTTAAATAACTTTTAAAAGCAAAGTTAAAAAAAAAACAGGCAACATTATTTTTGCATTTGACATTAGCAATATTAGCATGTGTTAACTTACTCAACTTTGCGGAATTTTATTAAAAAACGAGAGTTTATTAAAGTACATAAAGGTCTACGAGTTAAGCTTTCTATTATTCTATACTACAGTTATAAGTTAAATTAATAGAATAAGTATTTGTCAGCCCATTAGCAGGTTATACAAGCCATTAAATAACGCGTAACTCAGAGACAAAACCACGGCCAAGGCGACGAGTTTGAGGCACTGGTGCAAGAAGTATAACCTGAAAAAAAAAACAAGAAACACGTTAAAACTTTAATATTTAAATGTCATTGGCATTCGATGATTTCAAAAGATAATCCTGCTTATTTTAATTGAAATCAATTTAGAATAAATCAGCGACCGATCACATTGTGTTCGAAGGAATAAATATATTTTTAACTTTGTAACGTTAGAGTAAAGAGTAAAGCGATAGACTATCAGCCAGCCCGAGGTTTATTTATATATTTATTCTTTATTGAACCTCACACAATTTTGTTATAGGTATATTATAATATACCAGGTAAGCCAGTTATTACCTGTTCCATTTCTTCGTGGCTTCCGGCATGGTAGACATATCATCCTTCAGCAAGTATACGCGGAGTCCTGCAAACAATGTCATATGTATAAATTACATTTGTTTGAAAAGGCTGATAGATAAACATTTTGTATATTTTCTGACGACACAAAGATAGTGACTGTAGTTAATCGTTCCATCATTTGGAACCAGACCTGAATCCCTAGTATCATGTCGTATTTATTATAAAATGCGTTGTCATTAGAAATAAAGCAATATATGTACAAATTCAACTTAGGATAAGAGGAATTAGATCTAATTATTAGGCTTGCAAAATACGACCCATACAATACCATATTAAGCTAAACAAAAGCGTTCAAAACCTTCCTATTTTGCAACTAGTATCTATCGTATATTTAAAAAATCAAAACACCCGACTGTATAAAAGTTTTTTCTAATATATTTCAAGCCACCATATTGGTTTTTTTTTTACTTATCTGCTAAAGAACACTTACGCCGTCAAGACGCATTTGACGATATCTTTAAATATAAATTGGTCCAGCGGTTTACAAGATTCGCATTCGGCAGCCGAGTAAAAACCAGTATCCTCACCAAGTAAGAAGGTGTCAGTCATGTAGTCCCAGGACATGTCCGCGATGTTGAAGGGGAAGGCGTCGCGGTCGGCGCGGGACAGCGCACGCCACACGCCGCGCACGCCCTCGTCGCTGAACCGCCAGTCCTGGGTGGAGAAGTAGAACAGGATCGTCGACATCTTCGTCACCTTCCTGTAGAACTTCAGCATCCTGGAAGGAACGAGGCAGCTACAGTCTGTGAAGTGATAGCTAGAGTCTGTGAAGTGATAGCTGGAGTCTGTGAAGTGATAGCTAGAGTCTGTGAAGTGATAGCTAGAGTCTGTGAAGTGGCAGCTAGAGTCTGTCTAGTCTGGTGTAGTATCGGTGTTTGAAGTTCAAAGAAAGCAGCAGAAGTAAGCAATAATAGAGTACCTAGTCCTACAAAACACTTGATTGACCTGGAGTGACTGGTTTGTTTATGGAACAAAACGGAAACCCAAAGTTATAAACGCTGGTCTAGACGTCATTATCATTTTCATTGTTCAATTATTGGTTAAATTAATTTTAAGTATGAAGACTAGCAAAGTGCTTCGATAGAAAGAACTTTGCGCTGTCAAAATGTTTCTTTAAATGAGATTATAGGTTGGTGCTTCGACAAAACAGCCAAGGTTGATTTAAACTAAATTCTCACAAGACCCAACTATTTCCCCAACAGTATAGTCACCACAGCCTCAAAAAGTACTGACAATCGTCTATTCCCGGTGAGGCAGCAGAACGCGTCGATGAGCAGCGCGGGCAGGTAGTGCAGGAAGAAGTCGTAGAACCGGAACATGTAGTAGCTGTTGGTGGGGTTCAGCCCGTAGTACCTGCAACAATATAAACATGAAGCACGGGGTTGTCCGGCTCGAAGGACCATCATGAATTCAGACCATTTTTTCATGTGATGATTTTTCTGTCTTTTAATAAAATGAAATACCTACTTTTATATGTAGCGATATTCATCATTCCTGTCCTTCATATAAAACGGTCCATATTTTTTGTACTCACTTCAGTATATTATTGAATGAACATTTACCAAACAGCTTTAGTGGTGGGCACTTTGATTCCTTTCTCTCGGTTCTGTTCGATGAACTCGCCCCAGGTGATGGGGTTCTGCGCCCCGGACACGAAGTTGTAGATGGGAATGTGAGAAGTTTGACTGGAAGTACATACATTTTTTTTAAATGTGGAGCAGTTCAAGTTATAAGAGGACGGGCTAGAAAAAGCTAATTATACATTAATTGGAATTTAAGTTCTTTAGAATCGATTTTCATATTCAAGCCCGCGGTATGAAGTTTTATGAGTAAAATCAAACTTTCTCCTTTACGTTATGCCTTATGTTTGTAATACGTAATACAGAATCTAGATGGCGTTGGATGGCTGATCAAAATTCAAAATCATTACCTGAGTCGCGGGTGGCATGGACAACACATAACACATCACAATCACACGTTGCACCCGAGTACAAATATTTATCTGTCACATAAATATCTGCCCCGGCCGGGAATCGCACCCGGGACCCCTCGCTTCGCAGGCAGGGTCGCTACCAACTAGGCTACAGGGTTGTCCAAAGGAGCCGTTCTGCGGTTGTATTAAAGGAGGAGGTACAAGTATAAAGCGACTGACTACTCCTTACGTATATTAAAGGAGGAGGTGTAATGTAAAGTGACTGACTTCTCCTTGTAGTTGGTGGCGGTGTGCCAGGCGGAGGCGATGATGGCGTTGACGGCCAGGTCCACCGGCACCATGTCCGCCACCTTGCTCTCGTCGATGTACATGGTGCGCAACACCTGCAACACACACACACACACCATGCTTCAAACACCTGCTATGAATACAGTTTGACCACCCGTCTGCCGTAATGGTTACTACGTTTCGTAGCGAGGTGGTAATGATGAGTTTGAATTTCTGTTGTCGGTCTGGGTTTGTTGTCCATGGTAATGACGACGTAAGAAATCCTAGTGTGGGGCCATGAGTGTGTAGCGGTATAATATTTTAATAACACCATTCTTCAACGTCACTAAACTTCTCGTCTAGTCATGCCTCGATTGATCAATCAAGTGATCTATTTTCCCTACCTAATGGGCAAGGCCCGGTTAATGTGGATTGCGGGTTCAATAAACTGGAGATGCAAACTCGCTCTGGTCGAGTTCGACTACATCCAATGACATAGATTTAATATATTTTAGGAAAGACACTATTCTTTATATGTACTTACGTGGTACCTACACATCGAGGCTTGCGTAAGCACATCTTTTTTTACTTGCTACTGAAAAATACTTTATGTATATGTATACACAAACACTATAATTTTTATAATTAGCACTCACCCCAGTACCAATCCCGATGATGAGTCCCGTGGGGCCGTACACGCTGTCCGTCCAGCCGCGCACCGGCTCCTCGTACGACGATATCACTGCAACAAACATAATACTCATTATAACATAACATATCATTATAACATAAATTATAGTCCGTTTTCTAGACGAAACTTTTTGGTTAACAATCTTGGCAACAATTTTATCGAAATATTAGTATAAAAAATAATTTATTGCAAATAGAAATTGATTTTAGCATTAAATGATAATTTATTCTTAAATGTTTTAGTTACATTTAATGCCTGCCTTATTTTTAAATTATAAATTACGAAAAAAATACCCTGTTAGTTTATTTACTAAATTAACTTATTTAAAAAACGGACTGTAGATACCCTCTTCGAATATTTCAACAATGCTGGAGCATTGTGTGATCAAATAGGAATTTGAACACACACCCATAACACCGCATCAGGATTCTGTATCGACTGACTGGTGAGTGATGGCATAAATGACATAAACCAAACCAATACATCACATCACTACCTGCGACCCGAGAAAAAAAAATTCTGTCACATACCTACCTACCCACCTATCGAATTTAATAGATAATCATCATAAAACATGCCTGAAAAACTTAACATTTCACACCAAGTATTCTACGTCAACAAAATAATGACCAGATAAAAATCTCTTTGCTTATTATCATTGTTGCTTACCGATCGAAGGCCGCAGGATACAGATGGGCAGCCCCTCCCCGTACCGCCGGACCGTGTCCTCCGCGATCGCTTTGGTGAAGCAATACGTGTTCGGGTACTTGTCAAGAAGCCTGTAAACATTATCAGAATAATAAATAAATAAATTAATAACGCTTCACACTCATAGCCCCACACTAGGATTCCCTGTGTTGTGGACGCCATGGACAACACACTAGACAAGGACATTCACACCCAGACCGAGAACAGAAATTCAAACTCATCATTCAAATTTCCGCCTCGCTGGGAATCGAACCCAGGATCCTCGGTGCGGCGATCCGGCATGGCCACACTGGTCGTCGTCAATTCGTCAAAGGTCTAAGAGAATTAGTCTCACCAGTGGCAAACTTCGTCAGTTGTGGCCGACGGGGATAGAAGTTGGTGTTAGCCAACAATAAATTTTGTTTATAGTATCTCTTGCACCCTGGTCGGTCTGGTAGCATTAATGTCTATACGTAAGTACATATTAAAGAGCAGACTTTCTTCACTATGTTCTTGTTCAAAGTTTGTTTAAACACGGTAATTCGTGTTGAAGATGGTTAAAATATGTTAAATTATTAAAATGAATAACTTACGTAGGCAGTATCCCCTCTAGAATCTTCTCATCAATATTAGCAACAGCCTCCAAGGTTTCTGCGCTCATTGGGGGATCATAAAATCTAAAAGAAAAAATGAAAAATATGTGATAATGCCGCTTTTGATTTGTAATTTCATGTTAAAATAAAGCGGCCAAGTGCGAGTCGGACTCGCCCATGAAGGGTTCCGTAGCAGCAAGTAACATAATATAAAAGTTCGTTGTAACTTTGATCGAGGTAAATTGCGGTTTACGATTTATGACGTATTAAAAAAAACTACTTACTAGATCTCGTTCAAACCAATTTTCGTTGGAAGTTTGCATGGTAATGTACATCATATATTTTTTTTTAGTTTTATCATTCTCTTATTTTAGAAGTAACGGGGGGGGGGGGGGGGGACACACATTTTATCACTTTGGAAGTGTCTCTTGCGCAAACTATTCAGTTTAGAAAAAAATGATATTAGAAACCTCAATATCATTTTTGAAGACCTATTCATAGATACCCCACACGTATGGGTTTGATGAAAAAAAAATTTTTGAGTTTCAGTTCTAAGTATGGGGAACCCCCAAAATTTATTGTTTTTTTTTATTTTTGTGTGAAAATCTTAATGCGGTTCACAGAATACATCTACTTACCAAGTTTCAACAGTATAGTTATTGTAGTTTCGGAAAAAAGTGGCTGTGACATACGGACGGACGGACAGACAGACAGACAGACAGACATGACGAATCTATAAGGGTTCCGTTTTTTGCCTTTTGGCTACGGAACCCTAAAAATGCGGGAAACTCAATTTTTTTAACAATAAATGTAGGGTAACATCAATTTTTTATTGCTCGAGGTGATGTCATGAGATACTAGACCTGAATCACGCTACTGAAGTTTTCTACATCACTGCATAATAATTATGTTAATCATTCTATGATGAACTATAGCCACTTACCATCAGGTGGATCGTCAGCTCGTTTGCCGGCTATTTCGAGGTAGCTAGACTGCAGGATACAACTAGCAACAGACACTTACTTAACCCTACTTCTCCTCAATAACCACTTACTTCTCCTCAATATGCCGGTGCGGCGTGTTGGAGAAGGCGGTGGAGATGTGTGTGACGGCCTTCAGGTTGCGGCACTCCTTGGCCAGCTTCAGCACCTCCCGCGTGCCGCTGACGTTGATCCCGGTCGCCACGGACAGCTTCTCGTCGAACTTCACCGTCGCCGCCGCGTTTATTATTATTGTCACCTGGACACGTAGGTTGTATTAACAAACGTAGGTTATTACCTGTGTCGCGGGTGGCATGGACCACACGTGTAACACGTCACAATAACACCCCGCACCCGAGTACAAATATTTGTCTGTCACATAAATATCTGCCCCGGCCAGGAATCGAACCCGGGACCCCTCTCTTCGCAGGCAGGGTCGCTACCAATACCTACTACAGTAATGCTTGTTGAGGAAGACATGAGGAAAGGGAAGTGGATAAAAGTCGGCAAAGAAGTATTGGGTTCGGAAAAGAAAGGGAAACTTGAGTTTTGAAGGAATTTAAGGCTGAGCTTCGCAGCAACCCATAATGTCGTTCATTCACAATATCTTCTCTCAAGAGAGGTTTTTTGCCCTTTCACTGCAGAAGTTCATTTACCTTGGACGTAAGCTTCTTCCGGTCCTCGTCGCTGATGCCCAGCCCCGGCTGCTCCATGTCACCGACGACAGGAATCACCTTGTGGATGCCCTTGGGGTTCACCTCATGAGCTCGGTGGAACAGCTGGAATGAACCAATGTTTCACTTTCTGTAGAATTAGGCAATAGAAGACAATATTTAGAGTGGTTTCCTCCGACCTCGATGGAACAGCTGGGAATTTCAAACTAACCACCCTGAAAATACTTTTTCGACTCATCAACTTATTAACGCTAGGTACTGATTTAATCCAGGTTATATTATATGCCAAATCTTACTCTCTAAGTATGACCTATTTATGAATGAGTTACTGACATAATTAAGGCTGAAATTTAAACCGGAACTATCTATAGCTGAGCCAAGGAGGAGGATCTTACAAAGTCGTCGAGCATCTCATGGACCCTGGCGGCGGCGTCCTTGCCCTTCTTGCTCCTCACCAGCACGTAGATGGAGTCCACGTCTCCACACGACCGCAGCATCTTCTCTATGAACACTGCAACAATTGAGACGCTGATGAACTTTATGTCTCCTCTCCATACATTTCAGAGGAAAACTATCACGGCTATGTTAGCATTAAACTTACTATTTCGGAACCCTTGCGCGTGGCCTGACACGCACTTGCCCGGTTTTCTATTTACCTTACCGAACTGTCGACTTGAAATTAGGGCGGGACAGCCGAGCAGATAGACAGACAGACAGAAAGACAAACGTTGTAACGTCACTTTGAACTTATCATAACTCGTCTACATAGTCTCCTCAATATGCTTTTTAGAAAGAAAGAAAGAAAAACATTTATTCCTGTGCCAATTAGGTACCGTACACACGAACATAGATATAAAAAGTTTACAAACCGACACAAAAAAAAACATAATTAACAAAAATTGACAGCATTATTGGTCTGTAAGGCTCGCATGTGTCCGGTAAGCCAGAAAATGGAGCTCACTCAGCATAATGCCGTAGTGGAAGCTACGGCGCTGATTTTCAGTGAGTCCATTTGCTTTAAGTGGAAGCAGGGATATACGAGTTCTTCTGTATGATCAGTTTTATGCTTTCAAAGGCTCGGGTATGATAAAACCAAGTAGATTTTGCATGTAAACAAACTGAAACTCAAACTCAAATCTTTTTATTCGAATTAAATACTTAGGTTTGTTTACAAACTCTTTTCGAAAATCACTCTAGGCCATCGCTTCAACAAATCCCTACCGTGAGTGGTCCCGGGAGAAGAACCGGCAAGAAACTATCGGTAAGGTATATCGGTAAGGTACATAACATACATATATCGTGTTTTTCGGACCTCGCCCTAGAGCACGGCCCTGCGTTCTTAATTACCAGTTGATTGTCAGTAGCTGTTAGCCCTTAGGCCTTCACGCTTCAAACGGACGGATGGTACCAGTGCACCTTCAAATAGAGTATTATTTCTTCATTTATGGATCATAACTCTTAACATAACCTCGAGAAATTGTAAATGTTAATCACGAAGAACATTAAATATGATTCAGCTCCGAAATAAAAAAGTTAAGTAATTTCCGCATCACACAAAACTTTATAAAAAGATGTTTGAAGCACCAGCTGCATAAAGATATATCAAATAACGTATGTGCTATTATATATCTGTAGTTTCATAATTAGGTACGTGGGTAAGGAAGATGGCTGTTTCACATTTTTTGCCATTTTTAGCTATGGCTTTTATCCGCCTATTCAAGCGGACCCCACAGGTGGAGAAATAATAATGGTATTAATGAACTATAGGTAATTGAAATCAATATTAGGTAGCAATATGCCAATAGCAATATAATATAGCAATAGCCTTTGAGGGACCTGCCAGCAACGGGCCAGATTAGCTATTTTTTACTTTTTTTGGAGTTAGTACCTATAATAAGCCACCTCAACACAGCTATTTCAGTTTTGTCAAAAGTTCCTCCCAGATGTCCACAGTGCTACGCAAGTGAATCGCATGAGTACTAGTCCAAGAGCTAGTGAACCCTCCGAGTAACGGTCTTCCTGTAAGGCTAGAAATTTGTACACTGATGATTTATAGCATGCTAAGGGCAATAGCCATGACCTGGCAGGCGTCAGCCCTGCACGTCATCATCCCCTTAACTTTTTAAACTGTAAAAAAAAAATTAAAAAAAAACTTGTTTCTGTAAGCTTAAAAATTTAATAGGATGTAGTTTATTTATTGCAAATCTTGAAAAAAAATTGACAGGCGATTACAATGAGCAAGAGTATGTGACAGGCGAATGGAAAAGTGCACAGTTGATGAGGTAAAATAAACTTTCTCCTGTATACTTGAAATTTGGATATGTTTTTGAGTAAACATTTTAGAATAACTATGTACAATGACAGGCGGTTTCGGATAGCATAAGACCTTGACAGGCGAGGTCCAAGAGCTAGTGAACCCTCCGAGTAACGGTCTTCTTGTAAGGCTAGAAATTTGTACTCTGATGATTTATAGCATGCTAAGGGCAATAGCCATACCTGGCAGGCGTCAGCCCTGCACGTCATCAGCCCCTTAATTTTTTAAACTGTAAAAATTTTTTTTTATAAAAACTTGTTTCTGTAAGCTTAAAAATTTAATAGTGTGTAGTTTATTTATTGCAAATCTTGAAAAAAAATTGACAGGCGATTACAATGAGCAAGAGTATGTGACAGGCGAATGGAAAAGTGCACAGTTGATGAGGTAAAATAAACTTTCTCCTGTATACTTGAAATTTGGATATGTTTTTGAGTAAACATTTTAGAATAACTATGTACAATGACAGGCGGTTTCGAATAGCATAAGACCTTGACAGGCGAGGGGAAAGCTGCTAAGGGCGTGCGAGTAAGATGTGTTACGTGACCAAACTTCGCGCCTAAGATGAGAAAAATAATAGTAAAAAAAACTAAAAAACACGCTTTTATAGAAAATCCAACTAAAAAAAAATAGAACACAAATTTGAATTAAAAATCGTGTAATTGTAATAAAAGCGTGGGGTGCCTGGTGTCAATGAATAGAAGGCATAATATTTTAAAAGCATGGTGCCTGGTGTCAATGAATAGAAGGCATAATATTTTTAAAAGCACCCCACGCTTTTTTTACAATTACACGATTTTTAATTCAAATTGGTTTTCTATTTTTTTTAGTTGGATTTTCTATAAAAGCGTGTTTTTTAGTTTTTTTTACTATTATTTTTCTCATATTAGGCGCGAAGTTTGGTCACGTAACACATCTTACTCGCACGCCCTTAGCAGCTTTCCCCTCGCCTGTCAAGGTCTTATGCTATTCGAAACCGCCTGTCATTGTACATAGTTATTCTAAAATGTTTACTCAAAAACATATCCAAATTTCAAGTATACAGGAGAAAGTTTATTTTACCTCATCAACTGTGCACTTTTCCATTCGCCTGTCACATACTCTTGCTCATTGTAATCGCCTGTCAATTTTTTTTCAAGATTTGCAATAAATAAACTACATCCTATTAAATTTTTAAGCTTACAGAAACAAGTTTTTTTTTAATTTTTTTTTTACAGTTTAAAAAGTTAAGGGGATGATGACGTGCAGGGCTGACGCCTGCCAGGTCATGGCTATTGCCCTTAGCATGCTATAAATCATCAGTGTACAAATTTCTAGCCTTACAGGAAGACCGTTACTCGGAGGGTTCACTAGCTCTTGGACTATACCAGTCGTTATTTTAATAACATCCTCTCCGCAATGGCCTAGAAAAATCGTGTCAGTCCAAGTTATTGCTCGATGTTATTATTCTACTCACCGCATTTCTGTCATTCGACAAACAAGTGACCATATTCTATGGTTTATTTAACTGGAATGTTGTTGTGTTGTGAGGACATCATATTCTTCACATTAGTTTATTTACTTAAGTATATCAACCTGATGTACCTACCTATCTATTTCTGTTATTATTTATCTCATCAAAAACATAAATGTGAAACCTAGTAATATTTATTATCTAGGTACACATACATATGTACCCAGAGATTATCAACCTACAATAGTTTACGTAACTACAATAATTTCAAAAGGAAAACGTACATAGGTATACCAATAAGTCAAAGTTAACTATCTACCTTATCTATTTTTCATCGTCATACATAATATTTGGCGATCCCAAAAGTATTTTTCCTGAAAATGACTAACGCTCCTCGCCCACGTCAGACTTTTTGTAGGACAGATAATCGGGCCGATTTTTCCTCCGATTCTTTTCCTAAGGCTATTCGCCCACGACCGATAATTGGTGACCAATTTTTTGTAGGAGAAAAATAGAACGTACTACGTACGTATACGCAACGTACGCAATAGTGCAAACGTCCTACAAAAAGTCGGTCAGAAATAATATGGCAGGAAAAATCGGCCCGCTTATCTGTCCTACAAAAAGTCTGACGTGGGCGGGAAGCCTAAAATAGACTAATTTTCATTAAAATTAGATCAGTTCAGTACCTTCCATTTTTTTCCAACTTCCAAGTCGGCAAAAATGTGATTCCGGCCAGGATCGAACTGGCGGCCTTCTGCGTGTAAAGCAGATGTGATAACCACTACACCACGGAACCGATAATAATAGTAACGAATTTACCACACACGTGGTTTTATACTATTTTAATGTATTACGCAAATAAAACGAGGTCATTAAAGTAAATATTCACAGGACTTGGTATACATTTCTATAATAAAATCCCAAAATTAATTCATGACTTGCCAATAAAATCTTTCAAAAACGTGTAAAAACAATTGTTAGGCAAGGGATGTTATAGTGTAGACGAGTATATAAATGACAAAGACGCATGAAATCACCAGCTCTGCAAACAGTTCCGCTCAGATTAGTAACTAAATGTTTTTGTAATATTTTTAAAATACAATATGTGCTGAGGAGTTTCTTTACGGCTTTTCATCCCCTAAATGACAAAGCACCTTTAGGAAACCGCGTTCCGAAAAGCTGGTTGGTGCATAAGTGTACCTATCAGTGATACATAGGTATAATAAAATATTACGACTTTGACTTTGAAATAGGTACCTATCTACTTTACGACTTTGACTTTGAAATACGTTCTACCTATCTAGTACTTACTACTGTTTGGCTTGGGAAATAAATAAATAGAAATGATCTATAAAATAATTTTATTCACACAATGACACAGAGTACAGTAGGTATACAAAAAACACTTTGAGACACTTTTATTATGATTTCTTTTTATTTGATCTACAAAACAACCTTCTCAACGACTCTGCTAGCCTTTAGACTGATTCTGCCGTCTGGAAAAACAAAATGGCCGCGTTAGTTAATTGAATACACTTTTGTAAGACCACAAAATAATGAAACTACTATTTTGTGCACTGAGTCGATCGAATTCCGATATAACACGGTTCCAATTGATTCAATGTGATTAAAAGGAGAAATGACATACAATATTATGCAATATGGAATTATAAATCAATAATACTTAGGTATAGCTAGGTATACCAAACTTCACCCTCCCCTTTGAAACTGGGATTCCCTGTGTTACGACTGGGACAGACATGGCCAAATGAGATACCACACTCAGTCAAGACCACACTCCAAGGCCAAACATTTAACACCCAGGCCAGGGATCGCACCCGGCCCTGGGAATCTGTGTCAAGACTCGAACTACCTATGCTTGAAGTTTGTCATCTGCTGTCCGGATTGTTGTCATTCAGAACACAAGTGAACAGTTCATCTTTGTACTTCTCCTTCAACCACATTGAATATTAAATGACAAAGTTATAATCTGTATAAGAAAGCACGATTGGGTACATTTGCTACACGCAAAATAAAAGGCGGAGTGAACCGCGCTATATCGGATTATTTAACACCATACAAATGCAACAAGCACCACTCCCAAGCTTCCCCAAAAAAGCTGACTGCACTGAAACACAGCCCTGATACGAAACTGAATAAAGCCATCGTCAGGTCATAATGATCAACTCTTTTGAAAAATCTGATCGCGTTTATAATGCCTGCGCAAGCGCAGTCCTTCGAGGGAAACCTCGGCGTATTTTTGTCTGAAAACTTTTTTTGGTTTTGGTTGGTTTGGTTTGTTCGCGACAAAACAATCTATCATGTCGTGTCGTGGTTCTGGACCTGTGTCATCAAAAACTGTAACTGTAAAAAAACATACCAACAGTTCTAGAGCTACGAGTGTGACCAAGTTATGTGTCTTTGGAACTATGTGGGTCTTTCCCATCTCCCACTAGTCAATTTTGCACTATTTTCTCCAAAAAGTCCCATGTATGTAGTACACTAAGTCGTTCGCAAGTTTCGCAACACGTGTATACAGATTGCAGAATTAATAAATCTTTTGTTGTCTACTAAAAACAGTTTCAAAATTAAATTCGACCGGGCTAGTGCAATAATTTGATAAAACATAGACGAAAATTAGATATTATGACCGGAACGACACATGTAAATACAAAACTTCACTTAAAGCACAATATATATCCACATGCATTATAATTATGTATTTATTTGAAGAACAAAATTGTAAAAAAACTCACCGCATTGCTTTGTAAATCCAAATTATTTATTAAAGAACACGCCATGCCAACTAGAAAAACACTCAAAAACAAACACACACATTATGCAAACCACACAAAATCACACTGAAACAATATCCCTTTTTCATAATTTCCTAAAAACTGATATCAAGCGAAAAATATGAAACATGATTGAAATTTTATTTAATTTAATAAATAAATTTATTTTATTAAATAATAACAAAAATTAAGCAATTTGGACAACTTTTATTATTGATTATGGCTAAAATGATAATAACTTTAAATAATATCTACAATAATATGCGAAAATTTTTTTTTATGGGAATAGTCGGCAAACGAGCTGACGATCCACCTGATGGTATTTAAGTGGCTATCGTCGCCCATGGACAATGGACCAAAGGCATCACTGATGCGTTGCCGGCCAAGAAAGAGAGAAAAAAAAGAAAGAACTGGCAATGAAATATTTTCACTTATTAGATGTCTTTAGAATGTTATAAAAATAATAAAAATTTGTTGTCCTTGTGAAAATGTAATGGCAACTGTTCTGAATGGACGAAAGAAAATATTTAATATACTCATAACTAGTAAATGCCCTCGCCTTCGCCTCGCTTCTGCAAACCTTTCAGAAAGCCCACACTGAAATGAATGTATGTATGGTTTTCTTTCTGTTTTTGCAACATTTTTCATTGATGCTCCACTACTATTGGTCGTACCGTGATATTATGTAGCCTACTATAGGATATAGCTAGGGCCCTATAGCCTCCTTTCGATAAATGGGCTAACAAAAAAATAATTAAATTCGACTATTGGTTCCAATTGAAAGTAAATTTTTCCTGATACAAACTCTTCAGCTATAAAACAATAGTATAGATTTACTTCTTTAGTGTTACTAATGATCACTTAGCCTGAGTCGCATGCGCCGCGCAATCAGCGCAATGTAGAGCTTCTCTTCAGCTTTATAACAATAGTATGGAAATACTAAATAGTATAGATTTACTTCATTAGTGTTACTAATGATCACTTAGCGGTACTTTACCTTGATGTTTGAACACTGGCCGTAATTATCTATTATACTCTTCGCTCTAATAACTGCAAGATAACTAAGTTCTTAGGTACTTAATTAGTGCAAGATAACTTAGTAACTACATTTTAAATCCCCGGTTATGGATCCACAGTCGTTGACGTTGTCGGACACTGTACATCCTATACGCATCCCTTATTTTCATTAATGTGTCTATTAGAAATTAATTATCCCTTGCTTAAAAAATATGAAGAAATATGCCTAAGTGTCCATTAAGTTCTCAAACAAGTGTGAAATCTGTCAATGACGCGTAGTGGACTAGTCAATAACCCGTCCCGTATGATTCACATTGTGAGAGAAACAGTGACGGATTAAGACTACTTGGTGCCCTAAGCAACCCACGCCTGTGGGCCCCCCTATCCATATGTCAACGTGTTTTTTTTGTGCTTTTTGTGCTTCTTCTGGTGCCCCCCCAGACGTGATGCCCTAGGCAATTGCTTAATTTGATTAAGGGTTAATCCGTTACTGGAGAGAAAAACCCGAACCCAGTAGGTAAGACAGGTTATTGTGATAGTAATCTTAGTACGTACTTAGGGACGTAATAAATATATCCATAAAGAATGAAACGCATTAAAGCAGGTCTTTATGATAAAACATGTCCTACTAACCAGTTCGTAATAATAAACTACATAGTTTAGTTAAGCTAATGACCAGAATTAATAAAAATGTGCGTCATTTTTGCTTCATGCCTAGAGCGAAGATTACTCATAAGAAGTTCGTTTTGTACCTGTTTGCTATCTTCATGGAACTTATAGAAATAGTAATTTGTAGGTAAATCAGTGATACGTTGATAAAATGAGCTCTATTCCTGCCATGCCAATCCAACCACCACAAGCGACTCACCTTTCCCCAGGAATCCGGTGCCCCCAGTCAAAAACACACACTGATCCTTATAAAACTGCTGGATCTCAGTCCTGGGTGCGTTACCCTTCATGAGCCTCTTCTTCTCCTCCTCCTTGGCGTCTGCCATGTCCTCCTCGGCGCAGCCCTCCGTCTGGTTGGCAGACATGAACTCGTGGTCTTCCGAGTAGTCCAGGATCGGTGCCGTGGGCGTCATCGCTTCATTTTCTATTTCTGGGATGCGAACTGAGTTTTCCAGTTCCTGTAACATTTTTTATTCTCATTTAAATAATTGTTAATGAGCACATTATTAACTATTATAATCTATACCGTAATACTATGGTCAGGTAAATGGACTTTATAATAATACTAGCTGCCCGGACAGACTTCGTTCTGTCAAGTTTTTTATTTTATTTTGAGATGTAACTCAAGTTGGATCAAACTGCACATGGTGTGCAAATTGGATTAAAATCGGTTCAGTAGTTTAGGAGTCCATCGCGGACAAACAACGTGACACGTAATTTATTAGGCACATTAGGCTAGTCCCAAACTAGAATAGATATAGATAGAATAGAATAGATAAGATGGATAAGACAATGGATAAGACACACATCCACCGAGAACAGAAATTCAAACTCATCATCCGCCTCACTAGGAATTGAACAATTGAAAAAGTATAACTAATGTCCGGTTTACTCGTATTAAGTAGTTAAGTAATTTTTTACAAAATTTTAAGAAAATTAATACGTGTAAACGGGCAATTTAGTAATTAGTTTAGTAATTTAGTAGTTTAGTAATGAAGTAGACAAGTAATTTAGAAAATTTTCTATTTTCTGTTAAGTAGGTGGGCGAGGCTTATCACTTAACACGTTTGGACAGGCACTTTTTAGTTAAAATTTAGTTAACTACTCTACGTCTAAACCGAACATACGGGGAATGGTACCGGCTAACGGGAGGATAAACGTACATGCAAGTTGTCCTGCAGTTCCTTGCTGAGGTTCCTGACGTTCTGCAGCTCCTGCAGCTGCTGCTCCGTGGGCTTGCCGTACACGTCCACGGCGGTCCTCTCGCCGCGGCTCGTGGCCTCCACCCAGCGCTCCATCTTGTCCCTCGTCAGCTCCACCCTGGTCAGCGGGGACTGCTCGTCCGTGAAGTTCATTGTCTGGATACATTCAATTACATATAAATAAATAAATAACGCTACACACTCATAGCTCATTTCCATTTCATATAAAAAGAGCCTACATCTCGAGATGTTTGCTTAGATAGAGATATAAATGTCGGTCGTTAATTATCATAAAACGTGACTGGGTTTTCGAAGACTGCATCTGGCTAATAAAAGTATAACTGTAAGCAGTGAACGAATATACTATTAGTATATTAGTTCATTGACTGTAAGCAAATGACTTCCCTGACACGTGTTAATAATACGCGTAATAACACATGTATTCAAATTAATATTACATGTACGTATATTGTGTTAATAACACATAATATGTGTTGAAATTATTTACTTCCGACAATCATTATAAGTCATAAAATGATTCCATTCTACTAGGTCGTATTGGGGTTACCCATAATACTGACTCTTGAATCCCATGCGGCCATGCTGGCAAACAGGGATGTCGTAAGTCTGATTATTACCTGTGTTAAATTTCATGGAAATTCATTATTATATTATATTATATATTATATTATTATTTATTTTATTTATTTATTTACCTCAGAATAAATTCCATACATTATACAAAATTAATATTACAATTTTAAAAACTACAGGGAAAGTAAAAAAGCCCATTGCATTAAATTACAACAAATTACACAATTAAAATTACAACTACTTAACAGCATCAAAACAAATTAAAAATACATGCCAAATTATAAAAATTATTGAAACTAAATTGTTACCTAGTGAAATTATATTCCCTAGTTTTTGCAATTGATTAATTTTATAATTCCATGTTCAAAAATTACATAGTTTCGTACACAATTTCACCCCCTAATTTAAAGCTTTGGGATTGGTTTATCTTGACAATTTTTATATAAATAACATAAAATATGTTTTTTTATGTGTATAGTAACGTTTAAAACACGTAGAATATCGGTGAGCCAGTAATTACATCCTCCTTTGCTATGAAATACACAAGAAGTCTCAATTTTCAATACATAGTAGCGAATAGTGTTTATTTATGCCTGCAAATAAATACAATTGAATGGCTATAAAGTTTTATGACTCTCTGAGGTAGTCAAGCAGGTATTGCAACTGGCTAATTAACAATAATTTGTATACCTATTTTATGGAGAATCTGTGTTAATATTCAATATTATTTTTATTAATTGTCAGTAGATTCCAAAAGGCTCATATGATTTATTTATTGTGGGTAGGTACCTGCCATAGAACCATGGGCATAGAACACAGAGACAAGTTTGTCTCCTGTGTTCTGTTGTAAGTAGGTATTGTAAATAATTAAAATAATAAATAATTTATTATTCGTAAACATAACATATTTTCCGGATTAAAGAAATTATACCTTGTGATTTCGCCGAATAGGAAGAAAAAAAATTATATTTCTAAATTTTCATAATTCATTTTTTTTCAACACACTTGCTCATAAATTGGTTTTTAACACCCTTGCTCATAAATTGGTTTTTATCACATGGCTTTTACACTCATAAACACTTGTGCTTTTTAGGGTTCCGTAGCCAAATGGCAAAAAACGGAACCCTTATAGATTCGTCATGTCTGTCTGTCTGTCTGTCTGTCTGTCTGTCTGTCTGTCTGTCTGTCTGTCTGTCCGTCCGTATGTCACAGCCACTTTTTTCCGAAACTATAGGAACTATACTGTTGAAACTTGGTAAGTAGATGTATTCTGTAAACCGCATTAAGATTTTCATACAAAAATAGAAAAAAAACAATAAATTTTGGGGGTTCCCCATACTTAGAACTGAAACACAAAAAATTTTTTTTCATCAAACCCATGCGTGTGGGGTATCTATGAATAGCTCTTCAAAAATGATATTGAGGTTTTTAATATCATTTTTTTCTAAACTGAATATTTTGCGCGAGAGACACTTCCAAAGTGGTAAAAAGTGTGTCCCCCCCCTGTAACTTCTAAAATAAGAGAATGATAAAACTAAAAAAAATATATGATGTACATTAACATGCAAACTTCCAACGAAAATTGGTTTGAACGAGATCTAGTAAGTAGTTTTTTTTTAATACGTCATAAATCGTAAACCACAATTTACCTCGATCAAAGTTACAACGAACTTCAAGAACTTTTATATTATGTTATTTGCTACTACGGAACCCTTCATGGGCGAGTCCGACTCGCACTTGGCCGCTTTTTTTTTCTTGATCGCACTAGTGTTTAATAACTATAAAATTTGTTTTATTACTCGTAAGTGTGTTGAAAAACGTCGTATGACACACGTGAGGTTTGGTCATTACACTCTCAGTTTTCTTGCAGCACTCGCCTTCGGCTCGCGCTGTGCAATATCACCTCGAGTGTAATGACCAACATACCACACTTGTATGATGTATCATAATGTACTATTTCTTACCATGTTTCCCGAACCGAAGCGAGGACGGGTTAACATTTTATACAAAAGGAAAAGTCCTAGGTGTGACTCTACGGCAAGTCCCTACCTACTCCCTACTCTACTCTTGAAGCTAGAAAGCTAAAGACCTAAAGATATGCACGCAGGTTTATTATAATTTAAACAAGGAGTATAAAAGGATTTAAGTACCTATATTATGTATATATTCGCTTTTAAGTTGCCTTTATTTCTAAACTGAATTTTTTGTGTAAATTGTTCTATGTTTATGCAGTATTCGGTTCTACATGTTTGTACGGAATCCTAGGTGTGCGAGTCCGACCTGCGCTTGGCCGGTTTTTTAAATTTTCCTGGGATGGGAGAAGATAGCCTCAATAAGTGAATTAATTTACGTTATGTAAATTAATAATGGAGTGAGATTTATGTAGTGCTATATTAACTTGATCTTCACCTTAGTCATGAACGAATGCTCGGAACCGGTCGTGAACGATATTTTATATTATTGATATGTTTTTTTTCACATAATTTTTGATCGTAGAAATGATATAGGAAGTAATTGATTAGATCGTTGACCTAGATCAATTTTAAGAACATTGACCTACAAGTTTGCACGCTTTGCAAAGGAATAATTTGTTGTAATTGCCATTAATTAGTAAATAATTTTAAAGTCTGGATTGTAACTAATGCAGGTTACTCAATGCTTGGGCTTATAAGGGGGCGTCCATAAATTACGTGAGGTGTTTAAGGGGGGGAGGGGGTCGAGTCAAATCTCATCTAATCTAACGTTGGAGAGAGGGGGGGTCTCGGCAAATATCACGCAATTGTTTTTCTGATTGAAACAAAAAAAAATATACTATTTTGGTCCATTTAATCCAGATTGTGCAATGTGCATGCTTAAGATTGAATCTTAAGCGTAATCGTAATACGATTAAGAGCTAACCGGATTTGTCTGCATATATCCGGACTTTTATCTTTCATACGGCTTTTTGAAGAGGAGCGCCGCCATTTTTTGAGCGAAGTTGAACATCAAAGGATGGAAAGGTATGGAAAGGAGGACGGGTAAAGATAAAAGCTAGCGCTATCTATCTAGTGCTTTCATTCCCCCTCAATGGCAGCGTTAAACGTTTAACGTTTTGCAACTTACGTTTTATAACTTAAAAGTATAACTTCATTATACCTAACTTCAATAACTTCAAAAATAAGAAAACCGAAGCAAAGCGAGGGCGGTTACTCGTTTAGAAATAAGTTTTATATTATCTCGTAATTAATTGTCTGGACTTTCCTAATTTTGAGATACCTGACCCTACCCATTTTAACTCGCTCTCTGTACCTACTTAATAGTTACATTCAGTTTTACTCTCCGGTGCCCTGTCAGGGTCTGACGCTAACACTAGTTTGGTTAATTAGGTAATTAGAGTGGACTATTAGATGTTTACACAATAATTAAATAACGCATTAATATTACGTCATTATTTATATTGTCTTCATTATAATATCAAATATCCCAGGTATTCATGTGTAAACAATAATATTATGATTACAACAAGATCATTTTGGTCGTTAGCATATTCGAGAAAAGTCATTAACGACATCCTAAAATAGATTGACCCCCTTATTCATTTAAAAAACAAGCGAAGTTATAGAACGTTCCTTAAACTCGTAGAACGTTCATTTTCACAAAACACGAAATATCGTGGATAGAACTTAGTAATGTTATAAAAAATATGCGCGTCCTAACTAACGATAACATCAAATGAAACCTACCTATGCAAATCAAATTTAACAATTTAATTTAATTAACAATTTAGTCAACAGTCAAATCATAGATAGATGTCTCTACGGAACTTTTCTTTATTTAAAAGTAAACTTTTTACAATAGAGTTTGTTTTAGTCTTTTATATAATTGTATAACTTTGTGCAATTCGCAATTCTTTATTATATAAGTAGGTTTAAAATATAGTTTGATTATTACATTTCACACATCATAGATTTCACACTTTCGATCAGCTCAAAGCAGTCTTTGTAAGCAGTATTTTGTCACAGTCGTGTAAGGTTTCAAGTTAGCGTTTTCTTTGGTTCTATTTTGCCGATGTCTTTTTACAAGATATTTTGTCATTGACAACCATAAATTGGCAAAAATACCTAAGTAAAATTATTGTATAAATATCTTTTTTTTTCTTTTACTTTATTGAAACATCCAACCAGATAAATCGACAAACAGAAAAAGATAACAAAAAATACGTATCCGGTATCCGGAACAACCCTAAAAGTTTTAGGTTAAATTTTAGCCGTTAAAACATTAGTAGCATAGAAGTTTTAAGACCCCGGACTTCGAACCATTAGGTATATTATTATTTTGACGACCATGTAGCCTTGTTGGTAGCAACCCTGCCTGCGAAGCGAGGGGTCTCGGGTTCGATTCCCGGCCGGGGCAGATATTCATGTGACAGATAAATATTTGTGCTCGGGTGCAGGGTGTGATTGTGATGTGTTATGTGTCGTCCATGCCACCCGCGACATAGGTAGGTATATAAACCTATTGCGGGGGTATGAGTGTGTAAGCGTTTTTTTATTTACTTTTTCTTTTTAATAATAATAATACAAAGCACAGTCTAATTGCTGTTATAATAAATCAATAAAAGTCAAACAGAAGAACCCGTTTCGAAGTTAACAGTAAACGTCACCAATTGATACCGCGTAACTGCACAAATCGAAATAAATTATTGGTGAACAAAAAACTTGTTTGTGGATTGAACAGGATAACGGGATACGGATGAATAGGACCGAATGTCCCAAAGGCCTAAGTTTACAGTTAAGAAGAAGTAAATTAATTTTGTAGACTAGTATTTAAATGACAAAGACGCATGAAAATGACCAACTCTGCAACCAGTTCTGCTCAGATTAGTAAACATTTTTGTAAAAATTTATTTTCTTTTTTGTAGTATTTTTTTAAATATGTGCTGAGGAGTTTCTTTACGGTTTTTCTTCTCCTCCGTGACAAAGCACCCTTCCGAAAAGCTGGTTGATTAAAAAAATGATGACGTAACGTGCTTATGTGAATCAGTGATACATATGTGAATTAAATATTTTGGCTTTGACTTTGACTTTAACTTTCACGCTTCACATTGGTGTCATAAATGATAAAATATGTCTTATTAGTTATTACCCATTTTTGTCTCATCTATAAAGAATAATAAAGCATATTATTCACTATCTCGAAAGAAACAAAAATAAACTACTAGTTATTATGCTTCTTACCTCCAAATTCCAAAATACCAAATACCGTGAAATCAATTCTGCATACATAATCTAATTTATTTCATAGTACCTTGTCTTCGTACAGGAAGGGCCTTATGGCCATACGACCTTAACCTATAGTTTAAAGTTAAACTTTTAACATGTTATTTATTATGGTTAATTTTCCCACAGTCAAATATGATCGTGATCTTACTAGGTATCTCTACGTACCTTAAATTTAATAGTATCTAAGTATGTGAGATTAAAATCAGGTTAGCTCCACCTACAGTTCACAATTCACAGCCTTCATCGAGCCGTACAAGCAAATTTCGCAATCAACAAACATAATCTAGTTGTTTACATAATTGCGCCCTCGATGATGTGACATGAGCACAAATACGTGCTAGTTGAACGAATGTTGTCACGGTCGCCTCGCCTCGGCCGTGTGTGGTGCCGCGATGGACAATACGCCATTTATATTATAACCGATTAAGCTGCATACGGTCGCATGCAACCATTCAACCCAAGGATTGTGGGACCAACTCATCTGCTGGCCATTTCCGGGTTCATCTGAAAATGGACCATAGACGGAATACAGGATAAACGGAGCTATTCAAACTGAACGGCTATTCATACTGAACTTATAATACTGTTTTAGATTTACAGCAAGAATTATTTATGAAACTGATTTATAGACAGATTATTAAATGTAAAAAACCGGGTAAATGCGTGTCAGGCCACGCGCAATGTAGGGTTCCGAGGAAGCAATTTTATTGACTATTAGGTACTCACTAGCCGTGATAGTTTTCCTTGTAAATTCATCATACCTATAACCTATTTCTGAGAATTTTTTCACTTGTTCAGCTCAAACCGTTCAGCCGGCAGGGAGCAGACCCTTCTTTCCCACTGGCACTCTGGGCAAGTGCCCAGGGCCCGTGGGTTCTAACGTGGGACTAAAAAAACCTCTGCACATTTATATGATAACAAACTGAAAAGAAAATCCTTGAGAGTATGTGAAAACAAAAATGGCTCTCTAACCACTAAAGTGAACCTCAACTAGAGGTAAAGTTGAGATATGAAATGAAGAATAGAGATAAAGGAAGAAAGAATTGGCTCCCAATCCCAATTGCCCATGCCGGAATATTTTCAGTTACGTGTAGTTAAGTACTTTATAATTTTGACAATCTGTCCTTTTGCGAATAATCCTACGAATCATTTGATGGCTGACTCGAGCAAGATTTGAGCTTGTTTACCAGCCATCGTAGACACGCAACCCTCCACCAAGCCACTGGAGCAGCGTGGTGGAATTCAGGCTCTTCGCGTTCAGCATCCTTAATGCATTGTCTGTGGAGACTATCATTACCGTGCTATGGCTACAGAAGTACAATAGTACATCTCTATGTAGAGTTGCCAGGCGTCCGGATAAAGCCGGACATGGTTAGGCTTTTTGAATGCGTGTCTGGCCAAATTTAACGATTACCGGCTTGTCCGGCTTTGTTAGGCTTTTTACATTTTACCAACTTATAAGAAACTAATACAAGGACACAAAACAATTTATAGTGGTGACTGTTAAAAGACGTTTCTGCATGTAATCAAGTTTCCGAAACTGTTAGTATCCACGACGAAAACGTTAAAATTAACGATAGCAAAGGTTTTGACTAATTGCAAAACCTTAAATATTTTCTGATCGAAAATGGGGATGTTGATGGTTGATTTCAAGAAGCTGTTCGTATACCAGAAACGAGTAGCCTATTTTAAATCGACGAGAGTAGTCCAGATGGCTTTCAATATAAAATATTTGAAATTTAAAGATTATCACAACTTTATTTTGAAAAATATTGAACTTTTAAAGCACGTATCTGCTAATTATTTAATATTTTTACTTTGTTTACTTTAAATGTTATTAATTAGTGAAGAAGTTCTGAAAAATGTCTTATTAATATTAATACATAAAATTCTTGATAATTTAGGCCTAGGGTGTCCGGCCTTTTTACCCAAATGTCCGGCCAAACTGTCAAAATTTCCAATACCCGAGTCCGCGAGACAGTCAAGGGTTTATGTCGATATAAGCAAAGGATATCCTTGGTTGGTTGGTAAAAGTAAGTTACGTTTTAATGTATCAGTAAAGTGATTGGTATCAGCTAGCCCTGAAAACATTTTATTCGCAAGTAAAAATGTACATTCACGTGGATTTTAGCCTTTTACAAGTTAATTATAGGTAGGTAAGTTAATTATAGGTACATTATTACCAACTAGAATGAATTAAGTAAAGGTTATATTATTTATAATTCGCCGTAGGTATTGGACTTTCATGACAATATATGACACAAAGCAAAGTATACATTTATAAGTACGTAATTATTCTTAATTTGAACGATTCTCGAACAATCGTAACGTTATACATAATACAGACGAGTGCATACTAGTAACACTATTTTAATGGAAATGCTTACAAATGTAGTTAAGTAGGTATTTGGTGCATAAAATAGGTACCTACTGTACTTGCCCTGACTCGACAGACATGTAATAAAGTGCAACATTTTAACTACACTATGTACCTAATTATAATAACTATTTTATTGTACGGTCTACAATACTTTATTGTCGCGTGGAACCTTTGCGAGTTCTTTGTCATAGCTTACAGTCATTGAAGTATTATTACTAGCGCTTGCAGTAATTGTTGATGCACAAAGTACACGTATTAGCTTTATCTAAATCTCTTCGTGGTGGCTCCTGCTATGACTGATCTCTTCAGTTGAAGGTTTCTGAGCTCTGGGCCTAGTTAATTGGACCGATTGGACGGTACTCAAGCTGATGGTAGAGTTTCTTCGCCCACCCTTGATGACCATCTTACCATCAGGATACTTGTATGACAGTTTGTCTACTACAATATTTACATAAATATCGTTATACTCACACTGCAGCACTGCACTTCCCGAATAATGGTTTTAGTGGCAACCTAGGTTATCAAGCTTGTTGCTTACTTGTTGGACTCGGTCTCTTGTTTACGACAGATTCTAAGTAGGTAAAAAACAAGGCAAGTGCGTGTCAGGCCACGCGCAATGTAGGGTTCCGAACTCTCGATAAACTTACTAAGTAAGTAGGCCTGTAAGTAATTATTATTAAACCAAAATTTAGTTTTGACAATGTACATGCAATTTTTTTTAATTATTCTGTTAAGATAATACGTAATAAGAAATAATACGTTAAAATAATAATAATGCTAATAACTCGTTTTCGTCAAAAATGTCAGATACGTTGTTTCATTAGGAGGGCAGTATAGTAATCATGACTTGTGATTATTTATGTATTTTGTGTAAAATTTGCACTCATTTAAATAAGCAAAAATAAGTATGTTTAAAGCGTAATACGTCCATCAAAGGTTTTACAAAAAGGAAAAAGCAACCACCAGCTAGAGAAGTGCGGGTGCGGATTAGCAAAGGTCGCATACGTGATACATCCAATAATGGATTAGAGAAGTGAGACAAAATAATGGCAGTTGTCATCATGGACATTTAATGGGTCTAGTGAGATGGACCCCAACAGATTCTCACTGTGACGCAGGTTTCAAGTAAATAATAAACTTAATGAGAAATATACATTTACAGAGAATTAAGTAATTACCACGCAAACTGACTATCCGAGTGTCCGAGAGCATGTTAACTCAACGATACCGATCTTAACGTTCTTAAGTAGGTATGCAGTTGACTGGTAATGGGTGGAAACTATGTCCAATGTCATGGCCAACCTCTAAGAAGTTCAAACCCGTGCAGGAATAGGTATTAAAGCTCATATTCTCCATCTTAATACCCATACGCTATGTACAATTATTATGCTATTATGTCCCGCCATGTCTGCCTCTCTGTGGTCCAGTGGCGGATTTAAGTTTGATGTCGCCCTAGGCCCCTTAAGATATGGCGCCCTTTTTGCTCTGTGAGGACGTGATTATCGAAATTAAATATGCAATTTTTAAAAACCTAAATTATTTTGTATCAAATATTAACATAATTATACGTTTTATTAGTTATCATAGAATTATCGTTTATGTAATGTCATTACGACATCCACAAAAAGTAATCCTGTGTGATTTTTTTTACCAAAAATGGTTTTCATTTTACTTTTTACATTTTTTTAATAGAAAGTCCAAAAAAAAATATGAACGAAGAAAAAAACCAAACCTGGCAACGTTTCAAGTTACACAATCCCCTCTTACAAAGAGACCCCCTCAAATGTTGCCAACTTGTAAATATTTCACCTCAAAAGTGCCAATTTTCCTACATTTTACAAAATGGCCGCCACGGCGTCCGTCATCTTGTCGAAAAAAAAATATACCCCAAACAGCAAAGTTGAGGATAGACCCGAGCAAAGAGAGAAGAAATATTGGAAAAAAACGTTATAACACCACCGCGATGTAACCCCGCAGCAGACACCTCGAAAATTGGAAAATTTCAAACTTAAATATCTCGGCGGCCACCTGGTTTGTCAAATTTTTCCAATTTCATCGTGACACTTTTCCAAAGATGAGCCGAAAATGACACTAATCTTGGGTAGGTGAATAATAAAAAAAGTTGGTCATTCAACTCGTCCGCCATCTTGGATTTTCGAAAGGCCGGATTTTTCCCATAGACTTCTCGGGACCAATTCGACTTTTCGTAAAACAAAAAAAAACAATCCAGCAGCCAGTGTTGTCAGTTGACATCGACGAAAATGGTCAAATGTCATTACGGTGACTACGACACATTTGCCCGTGTGATTTTTTGATTAAAAATATAGCTCCTTCTATTTTTCATATTTTTGAATAAAAAGTCCAAAACAAGGTATGAACGAAAAAAACTCAACCTGGCAACACTTTGCCTCGATTCCCACAACCACCCGAAACAAAGGGATCTGCTCAAATGTTTCCAACCTGAAGAAAAATGTACACAAAAAATGACTTTTTTGTACATTTTTTAAAATGACCACCACGGGGTCCGCCATCTTGTTGAAAAAAAATATCCAAAATATTAAAATTAAGGATACACTCGAGCGAACACAATAAAAATATTGAAAAAAAGTTGAAAAAGAACCCCGATGCTACTCCGCAGTCACCTCTAAAATCGAAAAAAATCAAACTCAAATATCTCAGCGGCCATCTTGTTTTTTTCAAATTTTTTCGTAATTCTCCTCCCAAACTTTACGAAACCACCCAAAATTATTGGGCGAAAAGTCATAAAATTGACAATCTCAACTCGGCCGCCATCCTGAAAATGTGAAATGTCAGATTTTTCCCGAGGTCACGGGAGGGGAAGGAGAAAACCCGCCATAGACAACAAAATCCCATCTCACCTTCTTCTGGGAGAACAATTATATAGTTATCACGGTGGTAAGTCTAGGATTGCTATTATACAGGTTGAACACTTTTTTAAATTTAATTATAAATTATTCATAAAGGCTATTGAGAAATAGCAAATAATATTTAACTGTCCGCAATAAAAATTAATAATTTGCGAAAAATCTGAAAATTATTGTTTTCAAGGTAATATTGATTAAAAAGAATCTATATTGCAACGACAAATTAAAAGGTAAACTCAACATTAAAAATATTTTATAAAGAAGCAAAAATAATTCACAAAAATATTTTAGGTAGGTACAAATAATTCTCATATTTTACTGCTCTTAAGTTTTTAGGTTTCTGAAAATTTTGCCGCCCCCAAAGTCATGGCGCCCCTAGGCCCGGGCCTCACGGGCCTAGGCCTAAATCCAGCACTGCTGTGGTCTGTGTATTCACACATTATAAATTAGCTTTCGCCCGCAGCTTCTCCCGCGGTAGAGATCGATTTTTTACAAATCCTACTTACTTTTACTTATTGTTAGTTAGATTTAGTTGCCTGTGACTTAAGTAAACATGTATCATTTATAGCGTCAGAACTTGCAAATGAATTTTACTAACGCCATCTATTAACAACACCCGGAACTAAATATCTAGCAACTAACAATATATCGATCTTCCCATGGGGATGTTTTACTACGGTAAAAAGTAGCCTACGTTACTCTCCACCATCCTCACTATCTCCACACACAAAAACCATACCATACGTTGCGACGTGAAAGACGGACAAACAAACAAACAAACACATTTTCACATTTATAATATTAGTATAGTATGGAAGTATAAATTAGAAAATTACTGAACGGATTTTCATACCGTTTTCACCAATAAATAATACTTTCTTCTTCTTCAATTCATGATAAAGGTTTTGATTTAATAAAATTAGTGTATTAATTGAGCTTTTGTATAAATAGGCTAGAATAATGTTGAAGATGTTGGAAAACATCGTGCCGAGAGATAGCTTTAGCATAGGTACTACAACATATTATATTGGAGGCATAATAATAATTTTGTTCTGGCCATGCGAAGCCGGGGCGGGTTGCTAGTAACATGCAAACGGGATATGAGTTACATGCATGGCTTCGATTGGCGACATTGACCGAGCCTTATTGGCCAAGGCTGGAGTCGCCAGCGAAACTAGATTTATACCAATTACGTAGGTTTACCTGTTACATACATTTTTCTACGAATTGTTATCTTATGTTCCGTCTGTATCAAATATAATAACGCTATAATAACGCTTCACACTCATAGCCCCACACTAGGATTCCCTGTGTCGTGGGTGCCATGGACAACACACTAGACAAGGACATTCACACCCAGACCGAGAACAGAAATTCAAACTCATCAATCTAATTTCCGCCTCGCTGGGAATCGAAACCAGGACCCTTGGTGCGGCGATCCGGCATGGTAACCATTGCGCCACACGTCATTTCTAACAATAAAGTGTAAGTACCTACTTAAATTAAACAAACTGTTACATAGTCAACCATTTCATCTTTCAAAGCTACACCGTTTATAATATACCAAAATTTGAAAATGGAACACATAATAATAAAATAATGTCCACACAATTACTGCCCATCCGTTTGTCCGTCTGTACTTATTGCTGAATCTCGCTCGATACGTAGGTACTTGCCCGTTTTATTTTTATTTTCAGTAACCGAGTGACAACCCTATGAAAGTAGGTATGAATTTTTGTGTCTGTTAGGAAGTTAACATTCTGGTTGTTATCTATTCATGTGGTATTCACAATAGAGATGTTGACTTATAATTTTAGGATTCAATTTCGTTTCATAGATAGAACCTTAAGATTCACGAAAAAAATGTTAAAAAAATAATAATTAATCTTCAATTTAAAAACAAAAATTGAAAGTTAGAAATCTTCAGAAAATTTCAGACCAAAAACGTCACGTGACGTCACTAGCGGATATTCAATACTATCGATCGACTAAAGTTTGTTGAACTTGCATTGCATTGCATATAAAATACGAACCATGACGTCATAAGCTCAAAATGGCGTCATTGAGTACTATTTTTAACATTTTAAATTAAAAAAAAAAGCAACAACCCATAATTGTCCCACTGCTGGGCTCGGGGTCTCCTCTCACAATGTGAGGGGTATTAGGCCATAGTCTACCACGCTGGCCAAGTGCGGATTCACACACCTTCGAGAACTTTATGGAGAACTCTCCGGTGTGCAGGTTTCCTCACGATGTTTTCCTTCACCGAAGCAAGTGATAATTAACTTGTAATACGCACATAATATTTGAAAAATTAGAGGTGCGTGCCAGGGTTTGAACTCGGGCCCCTTCGTTCGGGAGACCAACGTTCTACCGCTAGGCTATCACTGCTTCATTTTATATTAATTCATTTATTCATTTTAAATTAATTATATTTAATTTATTGTGATTGATTTCGACAAAAGAATAATATTTTAGGTGTTTAAATTTTTCCCTTGATACTTTAAACATAATTTTATTTTAATTTACTTATAGTGTCGACATCCCTTTCCTAAAGAAAAAATATGTTGGTTTTGGTAAGTTCATAATCTGAATTTTTACCAGACGAGTAGCTCTACAATCGAAAAACGATAAAATTATATTTTGATGGTTGAAAAGGAAGTCTACAGCCATGGCAAGTACCATTTTGAATAAACAGGGTGGTACAGAGTTGTACGATCTCTACAAGATATTACAAGGTGCTTCCTAACCGCGTGAAGCTGTATGTAAAGAAAGGCCGCTAGGGTGCGCTTCACGCAAGAGTTCCATTCGCTGTAATACTATAGAGGAACTCTTCGTGAAACACACTATAAGACCAACAGCAACTATTCTATAAAAAATGAAAAAGAAGAAAAGAAGAAACGAGCCAGGGTAGTTGACTTGGACTCAAGCTCAAAATCACTGCTTATTATGTGTACTAACTACTATGAACAACCTATTTAACAATATGTACCTACTCTTTATGCATCTTATTACTTTTGTACAGTCGCAAAATACAAGGTATTAGCATTGCAGAATAAAAGGCAAATGAAACTCCTAAAGGAGGGGATAAAAAAGGTTGGAATAATGATAGAGTAATAGTAATAGGAGCCATGAAAAATGCGAGTCCGCTTCCTTTTCTGTTGACAACGCGTTGGTTGTGGTTGGTGTTAAGGGCACTCGCCGACGACGACTTTTTGTAGCGATGCTGTCGCGCGTTTCATGAACGAGCAACAGCATCGCTACTAACGCTTGTTAGTCGCATTTGCAACGCGCTACAGAAGCGATGCCAACGCGCTACTAACGCGCTACAACATCGCGATTCGCGACTGTATCGATTCAACGCGCGACCGTGTCGGACGACATCGGTATCTTGCAACTGTAGCGATCGCAGTTACCATGGTGCTGTTACTGAATCGCGTTTGCATCGCGACAGAAGCGCGATTGTATCGCGTTTGTATCGCGACTGAATCTAGGCCCGTGGGCGAGGGCACACAGCTAGCGACCGCTTCGCCACTGTATCGATGCGGACGCGCGACAGCATCGCTACAAAAAGTCGTCGTCGCCGAGGGCCCTAATGGTGGTGACACTGGTGACCATGGGCAGGTGGTCTGTACGTAAGACTTCTTTGACGAATACGCAGTATACAGTTATTACAATAAATAAATAATATGCGGTATTGAACTCGACTGTACAATGTAAGTAGGTACTTAATACGCAAACGCAAAGTAATTTAATTCTCATACTGTTTGCACAAATCAAGTACCTATGTGTAGGTACCTAAGTATATTTATAAAATTGCCGTGTTTGGAGTTGGGACATGGACAAATTCAATGGTAAAACTCCAACAAGTTTTACTTTTTTATTCCGGTAATTCTTTTTGGAATATTAAGTTTCGGGGCGTTCACCTTGCGTTGGGCCCTTATCTCGTTTCAAGAATTATGATGGAATCCGCAATAAATTCGCTGAGACAAATTTGATCATAATCATAATCGTTTATTTGCAATAAATGTGGTGGTACAATGGTGGTATGTTAATATTATATGTATAGTTTCCACACATTTAGCTTGTCCAAGCATGCATGATCCCCATCGCTTATTTATTTATTTAACACTTTATTGTTTGTACACCATAAAATAATATTCATAAGAGCACAAGAAAAGAATACAAAACAATGGGCGACCTTATCGCTTTAAAGCGATTTATGTTGTTACAAGACTTACAAACAATCTTTAATTCAATGGTTTTATGTTTAACTTACTAACTTACTATCGTGCGTTGTCATCATGGTAATATTGGTAGATAGTGGCGATGCCTTGGTGATTTTAATTAAAGCCAGTAGACTAATCCAGACTTTAAAGTCAAACTTAATTTTTTAAATATGTTTTTAGAAACGCTATTACTTCAACAAATTCCTACTGTGAGTGGACCCGGAAGAAGAAGCGGCAAGGAACTACCGAGGTTTTTTTTCTCTATTCAGATACTTTTAATAAAACTATGACTGATCGATGTGTGTACATGGAAGTTATTTGAGAAGAACTTTTAATGCGGGTATTCATTAACGTCTAATTTGTAAAAAGTTATCTTTGTAATAAAATTAAGGCTGCACGAGACACCGTAGTCAACTATGTGGGGATATATTTTTAAATGGGATTGTAAGTACCTATAACATTTTTATTTGTGTTTGTTTAAGATATTATTTTAAATAAAAAAAAATTGATCTAGCCGCAATAACGAGATCGCATCATCGATATTGAATACGATTAATCAGGCTAAAGGAGTATAAAAATCGCAAGTAGGGTGCAAATTAAAGGTAGATAGAGCCTCCTATAAAACCCAAGAGATGTATTGATAGATCAAAAAAAAAAAAAAAAAAAACTCACCGAAATCGATCAAAGTTTCTTGTCCACTAAGAAGTCACAAATAAAAAACAAATAAATGTTTAATATTAATAATGTTAATATTGTATGTGTATGTTTGTTTGTTTCCTTGCGCGTGTGCAGGGATGGAGATCGCGGCGCACTCTGTCCTGCGTGCGCGCAGCCGGCGGCCGGAGGGCGGCGTGACGTCACTGGCCAGCTCCACACCACACTGTCGCCGAACATAAAACCGCGAATGCGCAAGTATGACAATTTTATCATGAGTATGTTTGTGAAAACAACGGAGACTTTTCTCAATAAGCGTAAATAACAAAATTTTTCCACGCTGTTAAAATTTTCCGAACATAGCGTGGTGCATCATCACTAAGCGTAGTAGATATTTCTCTTTTGCAAAACTTTGCTACAGGAAGAAGTGACAAAATAATCTTCAATGTTAGAATAAAAAAAGTTTCGTCGGCTTAAATATTTTTCATCACTACAGCGGCGGATGGACCGGACCACCCGTTCATCGGATTTTTTTTTTTCTTTTTTTTCTTGTTTCATCATCTGTGTGCTTTGTAACGTACATAATTTTGTCAATTTAACAGATAATATCCTTTTTTTATAATAATAACGTGTTTTAGAGATATTGTGTTGAAGAACAAATTGACAAATGTGTTCTCGTTTTCTTCTTGAACGGCAACGCATCAGTGATTGATACGACGGTAGTGATGATTTACTTACCTTCAGATGACGTAACTTGAGTGAGTTTATCGCTTAACAGAAAATAATAATTCTATATTAATAATAGGATAAATGAAAAAGATTATACCGAGAATGTGAAGCAGTCGTCACAATTAGATATTCGTTGACCCTGTGTTAAGTGTCGTGTACTGAGGTAAAATCAATCCTGTTTAATGCGAGTACTTGGATTGTTTTTATTTTCATAATAATTGAACTTCACAATTACTGTTGTAATGACTACGCGACTTCAAAAAAAGAAGGTTCCTTCTTTTCCGTCTGAATTTTTGTATGCTCGCGATTTACTCAAAATTCAAAAACGAATGATCCGATTTTGATAGAGTTCTTGTTTATTTTTATGCATATTTTTAGAAAGGTTTTGATATAATACTCAATGTATTGGGATGTGAAAATGTTGTTCGTAGATAGACAACGGAGTTCTTCACAGCAAATGACCCGCGATTGCTGAATTTAATGACATACCTAGACGCGGTTTTTAAGTTAACGTGATTTGCTGCTCGTAAAACTACTTATTTTAAAATGAGTTAAATATGACTGGCGTTACAGTTTTCTTTCTGTACGAGCTGGGGCCCGCAACTTCATCTGCGGATAATATTAATTTATGTTTATACTCATAACTCATAAGTACCTACTAGGTAACTTTTACTACGTTAGGGAATGAATTTCTTTATACTACATTATAAACATTCATATTATTATATCTCCTTATAAACCTCTGTCTGTATATCTAGGTCCACTGGCCCCCTTGGCTGTGCGTGTAGTGTTTAGCAGTTTGGCAGTTTAAGTAGCTAGGGATAGATAGTTAGTAGGGGCTTCTACAAAAAACTGCGATGCGACGTCGCATCGTAAAAATCTACGACGCACGACGCATCGCAAGAACTTGCGAATTGTTTTGCATCGCACATTCCTGCGAATAAGATACTTGGAAGAGCGTATGTGAAAATTTATTTCAAAATTTCCACGAAAAAGAAAACAATTTCTTTAAAACTTTTCTTGGAAAGATTCATATTTCAGAAAAAAGGAGTTCCCATTAGCGTTCATAATAGTACCTGACAAATGGATGGACCCAAAATCTTATTTGCTTCTTTTTCCTATATCTTTTCTTAACAGTAACAGAAGAATGCAAATCTTTTTTACAATCTATGGCATTACCTACAATTAGTTTACAAAATACGTTCAGTACCTATGGTTGAACATCGTCGAAGGAATGGTCACCCGAAGAAGAGCCGAAGCATGGAAGGGAGAAACCTTGCCTCACGAAATCGCATCGTAGTTTTCTGCGATACGAATTTGTATCGGGTATTCTTGCGGATGAAGTTACCAGCAAAAACGCCGCCATCCAAAGTTCAGCAAACTCGATTAACTTTACTGTAAATTAACCTTTTAAATCACTTGATAATGACTCCTAAAAACCGGGAGCCGAAATCGCCCATTGTCTTTCGTGTTTTTAATCAAGCTCCGAATAAATAATCGAAATACTGTCTTTTAAGAATAACTGAATTGGTAATTGAATCTTTAATAAAAACAATATTCAAATGGATTGGATTTCATTTCCATGTTTGTTAAAATCGAAAAGTCTCGACGGATTTATTTTTGTGCGCGCTGTGACTACGTGCGTTTAGACAGGACGGCAAAAGATCTTTCGATGCTTGATTAATAGAGAACGGCTGGACGGCTTTTTTTGTTTTATGCAATATGCAGGCAGACGAGCAAACGGGCCACCCAGTCAACGTCGCCCATGGACACTCGCAACACCAGAGGCGCCACCAGTGCGCTGCCGGCTAAGAAGGAAGCGATAGACACACTTCTTGAAGGTCCTCATATCGTAGCACTGCGGGAATACTGTCGGTGGTAGTTCGTTCCACAGTTTACACGTACTGTGGTAGGAAATATCGTGTAAATCTTACCGTGGACGAATGCCAGGTTTCGATATG
Source organism: Thymelicus sylvestris (assembly GCA_911387775.1). Taxonomy (NCBI): domain Eukaryota; kingdom Metazoa; phylum Arthropoda; class Insecta; order Lepidoptera; family Hesperiidae; genus Thymelicus; species Thymelicus sylvestris. Next base: position 674,492 of record OU426903.1, read on the forward strand.
GTGTTTGTGAAACAGGGCATTGCGGCGCGTTGAACGATGGTGGAAGTTGGCTGCAGGTATTAAATTAAACAGTTCTTCAGAACATTCCCCATTGTACAGACGGTAGAAAACGCACAGAGAGCTCACGTCTCTTCGTACTCCCAGCGACTCTAAACCGTCCGTGAGCTTGGGATTATCGATAATACGAACAGCTCGTCTCTGAATCCGGTTAGGGGGATCCACTCGAGTAGTCGGTGCTCCAGCCCAAAGATGGGAGCAGTACCTACTCCATATGAGGTCGGACTAGTGCGAAATTAAGCTCGTAGGGATTTCGCTAATTCTTTCACGGATTTCGCTAATCCGTGCGAAAAATTAGATAAGAATACTTAACGAACATAATATAAACTTTTCTAATGTAACCTTAGCAACATAGCGACGGGTGCCGTCGGCGTGCTGCAGTTAGCCTGCCGGCGGAATGCCGTCGGCGCGTCGACGTTTGCAGTTGGCTCTCTTGACTGCAAAGTGCTGTTCGTGTGTAGGAGCGCTAAGACTAAATCATATAAATTTATAAGTAAAACTCCTAAGTTGGATCTGATAACCCCATTGACTGGCTCTCATTACCCGGATATGCGGGGCAAAGGGAGCGAAATCTACTTGTTTGAAAAATTGATCCTGTTGTGTCTTGCTCCAATTTAGTAATAACTTTATATTTAATGATAGTCAGTTAAAGAATATTAAGCAAAAAGTAGTAATGCAAAACCGGTTTCTGAAGAATAACACTGAGTTTAGCTTAAGTAGTGCGAATTCCCCCGTATTTCCCTACCACAGAGTACCCGGAAGTCTGTCGTTAAATATAGTTCAGAACAAGTCTTACCGATTAAATTTTTATATACCTATCGCGGAAAATTCTGTAGGTACTAACTGTAAGACCTACGCATGCGCCACTGCCAACGATTTGGTGTATTAATCAAGGCCTGCTTCCGCAAATAATACGGCTTGTATTAAGTACTTATTATATTATCAACAGGTTTAACTTCATAATTACGATTTTAGAGCCCGTACACAAAACTGCGATTCGACGCGATGCGAATTCGCAACGCAAAAAGTTGCGACACGAATTGCTGCGATGCGATTTCGTGCGGCGAGGCGTGTCCCTTCCACGATAAGGTGACCATTCCTTTGACGACCGTTGAAAACTAGGTCGTGACATGGATCGTAAAAAGAAGTGTGCACTTTTGTTATTGCTTAGGAGATACAGGCAAAAGATACAAAGAAGATTTTGGGTTCATCCATTTATTACTATTATGAACGCCGAAGGGAACTATTTTCATCGAAAATATGAATTTGTTATTAAAAGATTTGATTTTTAAATGAAGAATCTTAGAAGAAAAAGAAAAAACGTTTCATTTTTACGTAACGAAAAAGATTTCGTATTTTCAAAGTGATCTCAAACTTTATTTGATGTGTGTACGTCTTGCCAACACGCTGTCTCAGAGCCGACTTAAAAGTGTTGTCAACAAGTATGACGTAACATCGCAGGAATGCGCGATGCGAATCAATTCGCAAGTTCTTGCGATGCGACGTGCGAGCTCGCAGGTTTTTGCGATGCGACGTCGCATCGCAGTTTTGTGTACAAGCCCTTAACTTTTTAAGTAGGTAATTTCCGACATTTTTAAGAGACGGAAAAATCATGTTAATAAACAAAATAAACTGTTTAATAAACTGATAAAGAATAAAATCCATGACACTTAGATCTTACAACGGGGTAGGTATCCAACGGGATGATAGAAGAAAACAATTATGGCCAACACTCAGAACGGGTTGTTCTGGTGCACCTGCTTATTATTATGATAAGAAATATTTAATTTTTATTTGTTATAAATAAAGACAAAAAAAATGGTGGTAATAAAGTTGTTTTATTATTTTAATGTTATGAATGCGTAACTTCCGTTACCACACTTCTGCCATAGACAGTAGATGATTTCTCCCATTTCACCCGCAAGTCGCATTGACGCCTGAGGAAGTTGCCTACAATATTCGACCGGCTCGATCTCGGCTGGGCGCTGATTGCTGCTTTACAACCAACAGATGGCTCTTCTGCTCTTTTCATCTATCTATTTATCGACGTCTATATTACATGAACTCCGAAGCGTGAAAGCATTCAAGAATTGTTGCCCCTAGCGGTCATCCAACCAACTACCAACCGCGCCCGCTGTTGCTTAACTCGGTCGATCAAGAGAGTTTGTACTTTAATATAATACTTACCTACTTGAAACTCATATATATTTATATAAAACTAGCTGCCCGGACAAACTTCGTTCTGTCAAGTTTTTTTTTGAGATGTAAGTTATCCTATCTTTCAAGTTGGACCAAACTGCACACGGTGTGCAAATTTGATTAAAATCGGTTAAGTAGTTTAGGAGTCCATCGCGGACAAACAACGTGACACGTAATTTATATATATTAAGATAAACAGCAGTGCCATAAAGATTGTCAAATAAGTCTAAATATGTAACGAACTCTACATTAAAAGTTAAATATAATTTTGTAAATATCGCGACAGTGCAGTGGCATTAAAAACGCGGATAAGGAAGTTGCATGTGGAATGCAGTTAAAGCTTCATATTGGTAAAAATTACGTTATATTATATATTCAACTGGTAAATGTGTATGCTACAAGCTGGCACGTTCAGGGACGTTCACCGTACTCAGACAGTTAACTTTTCATATGGATTAAAAAACATTGTTTTAAATATTGTTACAACAAAACTGTGTTAATAATACAAATATGATTTTGAATTTGAATTTAAACCATCTTTTGTTTTAGAAAATCTATATGTGGAGCCGCTGTTAATAAAAAGGCTAAACTTGCCCTAAGTACATAAGGAGCCGGAGATGTCTAATGAAAAAGAAAATTAAATTCATATTAGAGAACTTTGATAATATAATGAATGGCGGATATCTATTAGGTATATAAAATTCTCGTGTCACGGTGTTAGAAGTTGAACTCCTCCGAAACGGCTCGACCGATTTTCGTGAATCTTACCGTGCATATCGGCTAGGGTAGAGAATCGAACAACATCTATTTTTCATCCCCTTAAATGTTAAGGGTGGTCAACCCCTAAATTTTTGGCAGAACAACGTTTGCCGAGTCAGCTAGTTAATTATAAATAATTTAAATTAAATAAAAACACTTCCTCGTCAGCAACAGCTAGTTTATTAAAACCACAGAAAACAATTAAATAGTATCTACGTATAACAGAACTGTCAGTCGAGACTCGAGTGAGAGGGAGAGAAGTTGTTAGGCGGTACAAAGTTCGCTATAAAACAACAATGGTTTTTAGGGTTCCAAAATAAAATCGGAACCCTTATAGTTTCGTAATGTCCGTCTGTATGTCCGAAGCTGTAATTTGGCATGGATATGTGTACATATTTAGTAAAACTTCAGAATCATAGAATATTTTTTTTTTCAGGGTCCCCTACAGGTAACGTGAGGATGATTTTTTATTCGTCGCGAACCCTATAGTGTGGAGTATTGTTGAAAAGGTCTTCCAAAAATATTATGGGTCTTCTAAGACCATTTTTGGAATTCGGGATCCGTTTGCGAAATATTTGGTCTTAAAGTAATAATATTGGTTAGTCAAGTGCCCCCCCCCCCTGCCGGCTAAACGATTGATGTTGGACAAGTGAAAAAATTCTCAAAAATAGGTTATAAGATGAATTTACAAGGAAAACTATCACGACTATGTTAGCATACAATATAAGTAGTTAATGAGTGTTCAATCCTTTAACACTGGTCGGTGTGAAAGAAAAAGTAAAACCCTTCCAAAATTGACACTTAATGTCAAAGGAAAAATATCGCGAGTTGCGTCAACTCCGTTAAGAAGATCGGTAGAATTCACGACGTTCGTGGAGTTTCCATCATCAGAAGACCATAACGTTTATGGTGCTGTCCTCCGGCCGTGCCGTGAAAGAAAGAAGCAGTCGTGCGCAGCGCAATCCTGCGACATTGGATGTTAAGGTTGGTGGGTTCTTTCTTACTGATTTTGGTATTGGATTGGACATACTACCAACCTACTGCTTCATACATACATACATACATTTATACAGTCCACATTACATACATCGAAGGATCGCCCCTGCGATTACCGCACAATTTTTTGTGGTCCTTCGAGCCGGATATAGAGTAGGCAATTCTTTATTCATTTATTTTATGTGACATAATATTATATTTAGTTCGCACGTTGCAATGGCTACTAAAAAGGGTCAGAAGGTTCAGGAAGTGTACGAGGAGTGCATCGCTGATGTTGAATTAAACGTTTTAATCAACAAAAAGCAAAGAATTTTTGAACAATTGCAAATAATATCTGACATGTCACTAAATGTAACTGACAGCAATATTCGTGAAATGTTTCTATTGCGTGTCACGGATATAGATGAGCTACGTTCATCTTTCGAATTATGTATTTTTGAAATTTATAAATGTCAGTTACAAGCTGGTATGAAAACCATATTTCAAAGTCAGGAATTGAATAGTTTTGATGAGTTGTATTTCCGTATAAAATTGATTTCTTCAAAATTACTAGCGAACGTTAAAACTGAAAAAACACAGTCGTGCATCGAATCTAGACCACGTCTTCCAAAATTGGAGTTGTTTTGTTTCGATGGAAATATTGAGAATTTTAATACCTTTTACGAGACATTCTGTTCGTTGGTTCATAATCAGCCTCAGATACCTAATATAGATAAATTTCACTATTTACTCTCATGTATTAAAGGTTCCGCTTTGAACATAGTCAAAAGTATTCCGATATCTGCTAATAATTACGACATTGTTTGGCAAGCTTTACTCGACAGGTATCAAGATAACCGAATGTTAGTTGGGAATTATTTAGATAAAATGTTAAACTTTACACCTATTGCGAAGGAATCATCCTTTCAGTTGAATAATTTCATAGAAACCTTTGATAACTCATACAAAGCTATACAATCTCTTAATATTGAAGATTTGAATAGTTACATTATGTGTCATATAGCATTACGAGCCTTGGATCCATACACTCGTAGGTCATTTGAACAAAGTATCAATCAGAAGTCGATTCCAAAATTCTCTGAATTGATTACTTATGTTACTAATCAAATAAAAGTGTTGGATCATTCTAGTTCTTATGGTGCTAGTACAAGCAACCAACACGTCGTACTAAATAAACGTCAACCAGATGTAAGTAGGTTTACGGCGCGAACTAGAAACAGTGCACAGAAAAACTACGCGCATGCATCGTCATCAAACTCAAAAAATAATTTATCTTGTTTGCATTGCGGAGACAATCATATGATATATCGCTGTGCTCAATTTCGTAAATTGAGTGCTTCGCTACGAATCAGCCGTGCTGATGAGTTGAAGTTATGTCATAATTGTCTTAAACCTAATCATACTGTTGAACAGTGCAGGAGTGAATTTAAATGCATTATTTGTGAGCGACCACATAACTTATTATTGCATCAGGACGTAACGAAAACGTTTCTCGCTTCCTCTTATGACTCCGGTAATGCATCGATTCCTGTAAGCGCGCCCGCCCAGTCGGGAGGCCCTTCAACTGATAATAATAACAGTTACAGTACGGTTTTGTTGGGTACCGCGATTGTTTATATTTTAGACAACTTTAACGTCTATCAACCATGTCGCGTATTAATTGATTCCGGTGCACAATCCAATTTTATTTCCGCTGCATGCTTACAACGTTTAGGTTTATCTCAACGTAAATGTCCGTTTAGCATTTGCGGATTAGCTGATGGTTTAGTTAAGAACTACGGCATGACGTCATGTAGCTTAAGGCCGCGTCACACTGATAAACCTGCTTTTAATATTGATGCTGTTATTCTTCAGAAAGTAACTTCAGATCTACCTACCATTAAAATTCCTGAGCATATAATAAAACAGTATGATAATTTATTTTTAGCTGATCCTCATTTCTATAAGCAATCGCCAATTGATTTAATTTTAGGCGGTGACGTTTTTCCTCATATTTATAGTGGGAAGAAAATTATTATGGGTCCCAATATGCCAGCCGTGCTGGATAGCGTATTTGGGTATATTATCACAGGTAAACTAATTACCCCGTCGACTAATGACGTCACGGAAGTGAACGTTGTAGCGTCTACAACGTTGGTGTCGTACACCACTGATGATCATTTAAATGATACTCTTAAGCGATTTTGGGAAATAGAATCCTCGCCGTGCGATGTTCCTTTAAATCCCGATGATGAAGTCGCTGAAAAACTATATATTGAGAAACATTATCGTGACGAGAGTGGCCGATATGTTTCACCTATTTTATTAAAGCCAAATCACGAACCGTTAGGTAATTCGTATGACATAGCCTTTAGGAGACTCACGCATGTCGAGCGCCGACTTGCGCACTCACCCGAGTTCCGGAAGGCTTATTCTGATTTTCTGAAGGAGTACGAGTCACTGGGGCATATGGAGCTATATCGTGGTACGGAGCCGTCTAAATATTTTATACCACATCACTGTGTGTTACGGCCTTCTAGCTCCACAACACCGTTGCGTGTGGTCTTTGATGGATCACAGAAAACTAGTACTGGGGTGTCACTAAATGACAACCTTTTGACCGGCCGTAAATTACTTCCAAATATTTTAAAAATTATTATTAACTTTCGTCTCTACGACATATGTTTTACGGCGGACGTGTCAAAGATGTATCGAGCCGTGCTCATCGACCCCGCTGATAGGTGTTATCAACACATATTATGGCGTGATACACCGTCAGACCCAGTACAAGTTTACGAGTTGAAAACGGTCACTTACGGACTGCGTAGCGCGCCTTACACGGCCATTCGCACGCTGCTTCAACTTGCCCAAGACGAACGGTCAGACTGTAAGGCTTCCCGAGTTCTAGAAGAGGGTGTCTACGTCGATGACTTTTTGTGGTCATGTCAATCTGTAGATGAAGCTTGTACCTTACAAGACGGCTTAATGAGTCTTCTGAAAAAAGGCGGGTTTGAATTACGTAAGTGGGCTAGCAACTGTCCCGAGCTACTGACACGAATGAAATCAGAACAAATAACGCAAATAAATTTTCAAGATGATACGTTATCATCATCCTTAAAAGTCCTGGGATTGACATGGTTGCCCTCATGCGACTTCTTTTCATTTAATTATAATTTAAAAGATAATGACGGAACGAAACGTTCAGTACTTAAGCTGCTTGCTAGTATTTACGATCCGGTTGGTTTTATTTCGCCGTGTACTTTCGTTGCCAAATGTATCATGCAGGATCTTTGGAAACTGAGCCTCGGTTGGAATGACCGTTTACCATACGAATTGTTACAAAAATGGGATAAATTTATCGGTCAATTACCGATCCTTTCACAACTTCGCATTGAGCGACACCTTCTAGTGAATTCGTTTGTAAACGTACAATTAATCGGTTTCTGTGATGCGTCATCACTGGGTTACGCAGCTTGCATATATCTTCGTAGTACTGACAAGGATGGGAACGTCAAAGTCAAACTATTGACGAGCAAATCTAGAGTTGCTCCATTGAAGCCGTTAATGTCTATCCCTAGGCTTGAACTTATGGCAGCCGTGCTGTTATCGAAGCTAGTTCGTTTTGTCGTACAAAACGTTAAAGATTTTAATTTACCAATAGTTGCCTTTAGCGACTCGAGTGTAGTTTTGTCGTGGCTACAGACTCCGCCATACAAGCTAAAAGTGTTCGTGGCTAACCGTGTTAGCGAGATTGTTGACGTGATTCCGCCCAATTGCTGGTTTCATGTAAACAGTGAGAACAATGCAGCCGACCTCTGTTCTCGAGGCGCGCTGCCTGAACAACTTTTAGCAGTAGCGGACGAATGGTTTAGTGGCCCTGCATGGCTTGCTAGAGATCCACGTAGTTGGCCAAGAAGTACATTATTTTTAAAAGAAAATGATATTATTCCGGAACTTAAAACTAACGTAGACACATTTACCTTTAATTCTTACAATTTAAATAACTTCAATGATCTTGAACATTCCTTTAATAATATTTCATCGTTTAGTAAACTCGAGCGCGTAACAGCGTGGTGTCTTCGTTTTGTAAATAATTTAAAATGTAAAAAATCTGATCGAACATTTGGTTCACTAAAGTCTTGCGAGTTAAAACAGGGACATGATTTAATTATAAAAGTCATTCAAAATAATTATTTTTATTCTGAAATACAAATGCTAGCAAAGGGAACTCATGTATCATCCCTTCGTAAACTATCTCCCTTTATAGACCCTGATAATTTCCTCAGGGTGGGGGGTCGAATACAACAGTCGGATTTACCGTATAATATAAAACATCCGGCACTATTACCTAAGAAGTGCCACATAACAAATTTAATAATTGATTATTTTCATAAATTGTACATGCATGTAGGACCGCGCACCTTGCAAGGCATTTTAAATAATAAATACTGGATAATAAATGCTCGTAGTGTAATTCGTTCAGTTTTGTCGAAATGTCGGGCTTGTTTTAAATTTCGTCCATACTCCACACAGCCTATGATGGGTACGTTACCTGCAACTAGGCTTAAGGCCAACAAGGTGTTTGACCATGTTGGTTGCGATATTGGTGGTCCATTCTTTATAAAAGAAGGTATGCGGCGAAACGCAAAGGTTACTAAGGCATATTTATGTTTATTTGTATGTTTCTCTACAAAAGCAGTGCACCTAGAGGTGCTCTCAGATTTATCTTGCGAATGTTTTCTGGCCACATTTGATCGTTTTGTGGCACGCCGCGGTCTCTGTACTTGCTTATATTCTGATTGTGGAAAAAACTTTATTGCGGCAGCTAAACATTTAAAAAACGTGACTAATTATTTTAATTCTACATCAAATTCTGATGAAATCCTTTCTGGATTATCCTCGCGAGGCGTCGAATGGCGCACGAACCCGCCTAATGCAGCTTCCATGGGTGGTCTGTGGGAGGCAGGTATAAAATCAGCCAAACATCATCTCTACCGTGTAGTAGGTGATAGGTCCTTGACTTTTGAGGAGTTGAGTATTTTATTTTGTAAAATTGAGGCGATTATGAACTCGCGACCATTATGCTCCCTTTCCAATAATCCTAACGAATTTGAAGTTCTGACTGCGGGTCATTTATTAATTGGACAGAATTTATTAACTGTTCCGGAATATAATTTTGAAGATGTACAGATGAATCGATTGTCACGTTGGCAATGTATTCAAAAGGCATCACAATCATTTTGGAAGCGATGGTCAAATGATTATTTGCACACTTTACAGCTTAGAGAAAAGTGGTTCACCTCAATTCCAAATGTTAAGAAGGGTGATTTAGTGCTTCTTAAATCTAACTTAACCAAACCTTTGCAGTGGCCTCTTGGCAGAATAGAAGAGGTTCACCCTGGTTTTGATAACATTGTACGTGTAGTTACTGTACGCACGCAAACTGGGGTTTATAAAAGACCAGTAAATAAAATCTGCCCATTGCCATATGCAAACTAAATATAAAATTAGGTTATTAGGTTAGGACTTTGATTAGGCTCATACACTCAAATTTTTACTTAACACTAACAAGTTTCTTTATTTTATTTTGAATTATTTCGTAAATATTCATTAACACAAATTATTAACACACTCATTCTTCACACACCGACACTATTAGGAAATCATCACACTGATTTCGGTGGGGGGTATGTTCAATCCTTTAACACTGGTCGGTGTGAAAGAAAAAGTAAAACCCTTCCAAAATTGACACTTAATGTCAAAGGAAAAATATCGCGAGTTGCGTCAACTCCGTTAAGAAGATCGGTAGAATTCACGACGTTCGTGGAGTTTCCATCATCAGAAGACCATAACGTTTATGGTGCTGTCCTCCGGCCGTGCCGTAAAAGAAAGAAGCAGTCGTGCGCAGCGCAATCCTGCGACATTGGATGTTAAGGTTGGTGGGTTCTTTCTTACTGATTTTGGTATTGGATTGGACATACTACCAACCTACTGCTTCATACATACATACATACATTTATACAGTCCACATTACATACATCGAAGGATCGCCCCTGCGATTACCGCACAATGAGTAATAGAGTCGATAAACTTACTTCTTCGGAACCCTACATTTCGCGTCGCGTGACACGCACTTGCCCGGTTTTTCACCACTGCTTTCATGTTGTCTTTGCTCCAAGAATTATATGTATTTTCTTTTTGACATTTAGTTTATATCAAAATGTAAAATGCTTCAGACTCGAAAATTTCTTCACCGATTGAGCTCAAATTTTGACACAATATAGCATGGTTCATATAAATTTTTCGCGTCAGCAACTTATCTGCGACCAAAAACAATATTGCAGAACAGGTCAGCTAGTATAAAATAAAACAATTGTATATTTTTTCCACTTATTTTATTCAAATGGCCACTGCTGTAAAAAATATATGAACAAAAATGTATCTAGCATAACATCTCCATGTACTTATCACTAGGGGGCTCCTTCACTCGCCACGACGACGACACGGGACGATCACGATACGACACTTGTACCTCTTCTATTTCCTTCCAAATATACTATTAATTCAAGTAATTACGTCCCGTGTCGTCGTTACAACAAGACACCTTGAGACGCGATCATTCATTAACATTTCAATACGACTATAACGTTTATCGGATATATTAATGTACGGTTTCATGTATTGGGACAATTTATTATGAATCATTTATGATAAAACCACACTCGGACATATCAGACATCTCAATTTAAACCAGTTATTTAAACACACTATCCGATTTAAAAGTATATCTTTTTCAACACCAAAAAAGGCAGGAAACTCTTAGGCATGACACAAGTGCAATATAAGTTTATAAACATACACACAAACACACACACACACACACGAACAATCTCACACACACACACACACACAAACAAACAATCACACACACACACACACACACAAACAATCTCTCTCTCACACACACACACACACAAACAATCACACACACACACACACACACATACGTGTAATGGTTCGTGTATTCGTGGTAGTCATAGAGTTTAGTCATTTAAATTATTAAGTAGTTACTTAAAGTTTTTTACATTATATAATTTCAGATATTTTTTAATAGTGAGTCGGATTGTCCTGTTAAAATGTGTTTTATCCTCAATCATCCGAACTGCACAATTTGAGGGTCACTCTGAAAACCAGCGGCCGTGGTTTTTTCCGCGACCATTATGCTGAGCGTGAACTCTTTTCACCTAATTATCTTACATCTAAGTGTTGTATTGTTTTTCGCTGTAATTTGTTGCTGCAGTTAATTAAGGTGAAATAAACTTTTCTTTCTTTTCTTTTCTTTTCTTTTATTTAGATTTACCAGTTTAAAAAAATACCATTAAGTATGACCAATTAAAGGCTTTTTGTTTTCATACACTTTTCCAATCCAATCTATATGATATATTTTTTTTTTGTTTCTTTTTCAAATTTAATCAAGAAATGGATTAATTTAATAAATTCGAAAACAGAAATAACGCAATTATTTATTACATATAATGATTTTAGATAACATGTCTCAATACATCAATAAAATATAGTATAGTCGATCGAATTGGCCATGTCAAATCGCGCCCACGCAATTATACCTATGTTCTTTTATTCTACGACTATATAGAACATAAACTACGGTTATATATTTTTAAATAAACTTGAAATATATAAAAAAAAACTTTTTGTATAAAAAAATGTTTGAATTGCACTGATCATTGAAATTAAAAATATATATTTACATAATATAATTGTTTCCCATTATACAACTTTATCATCAGTGTATAGAAGCATGTAGTGATCTAAGATTTAAACACTCAGTAATTATACGTTTTATAAAACTGATAGCAAAGTTAACACTGAGACGACAGGAATACCTCGCTCCAAATATTTACAATTTTGTTTTTTTTTACCATTTAATATAATGAAAGAGAACTGGTAAAAAATAGTGTATAGAAGTACAGTTATATTGTATTTCCAATTGCAACAGCCGCAGAGTAAAATAACACACGTACACATCATTATTTTCCTTAAACAACATTCTTTACAATAAGTCACAGCTTTGGTCTATTTAGAGCGTACAAATAATAAAAATATAATAATTTTCTTCTCTATTCAACTCTCATAGTATAAATATCATTTTGATTTATATAATTACAAGATTTCGTTTAAAAAATAATCAAAGGATAGTATTTAAAGTTTTCAAGAGACTCGAATACGTGGTACGAGTGAGAAATAAAACGCGATAGTATATTGTGCACGCTCCGACAGTTTCAAAATATATCCTACCATCCCGCATCCTTAACTACACCTTAACGACTATGGTAAATAAATTCTGCCGCCGCTCGAATGTCCAAGCGAAACGCCGAAGATTGAACTACCCTCATTCGGGTATTACGTGGGTACCCTCATAGTACCCTCATCATATAACTACATTAATGACTTCTCGTGTAAACGTTAATCAATAATTAAGACTATAATTTTTCCTTTGGACATTCCAGCACAACAGCTGACAGTAAAGTTCTAACAGAAAAGTAAAACATTATCCTCTAGCGAATCGCCTACGATGTGCGTACTAACTTTCTCGGAACATTGTACTCAAACATCAGTTTATATATTATTGACACTTTATCTAGGAAACAAACTACATATCATTTAACAAAAAAAAAATGCAAAAAATTCGGAAAAAAATATATTAAAATTAACGAGCACCAAGTAGAAACGAATAATTACAAAAATAGAAAATGAGACACCGTTTGTGCCACGCACTTAGTATATACCGACTTTACACGTATCCGTATAAGGTGCATTCCACTTATATATATATAACTACATATATATACCACCGTATAACTTATCCGATTCTGAATATTACAACTACGTAACTTGTCCATTTTCTAGATGTTATTGTAAACGGCTGCAGCCCGTTTCAAAATGATTTGACAAATGGTATAATTAGTACCTATTACTAAAACTTGAGTAATAGTCATGATTTCTAAACCTTGAACAAAACCAAACTATGTACTGTTTAACCCGATAACTTTCAGTGACAAGCACCGATAGTGGCCGTACTGAAGATGGGAGGGGAGTGGGAGGGGGAGGGGGACTGAACAAAGCAGGTATATACTAAGTGTACGACGTACATAAAAGGCTAACATTTCTCCTCTACCGCGACACCGCCACGTCGCGAATTTCACCAACTAACATTTACATTTAACAACAGATTTCGTATCAAAAATCCAAAAACGAGAATGAAATCCGTTAAAAATACTTTGGCAAGACACTATTCACTGCGAAACGATATTGTGACGAATTACGAACGACATACAAACCTAAATAAACTCAATTCACGTCTTACAAGCTAAGTTTATGTATCAATAATTGCCAAGTAAATTCGATATAATATCACTTCCTAGCAAATATTTACCGCGGGATTCAAGTACGGCTTTTTCCGCGGATTGTAATAACTCACATGTGAGGGTGATATGGGGCGAAGTTTTGCAACACGCTATATTCGGCAATTATATGGACTTAGATTTCTTTGTCCTAATTTGATACAGTTGTAGCAAACCATTCTTATACGTCGTCGAAAAAATATCAAAACAACACATTATACAATAAACATAAATGTCGTAAAATAAAGAATATATTGTCAAGTTACATTAAAATTATAAAGAAAACTAACAAACAATACAAGTAAACAAATGATTTAAACTTATACCAGTTAGTGTTTAAGTTCACAAATAAAATATTATTCATAAAATTTTAACAAAATTCAACACAGTATATAAAATTATCATATAAGTTCCTATACACTTTACAGCTGTATCAAAATAGAAAAAACTTTGAAAGACTCGCACATATTGAAATTAATTATTAATGGTAACTATTTTGATCTATATTGCATAAATAAAATATAGTTATTTATACATATAAAAGATAGAAAACATTTATAGAGAATTTGTAAAAAAAACAGCAATCAAATTTTAAAATATACGAAATATAAAAATAAAACCTAAGAGATATTTATTGTTAAATAAAAAAAAATATTGTATGATTTAATTTGTGCGATATATAATTTGAAAATTATACACTATACCATGATCAAGTAATTTTGTGTAGTTTTTATGTATCTGTCGATTAGTCAGTAGGGTGTCAGAGCATCTATCTCATTTCAAGTTTTTTTACGGAACTATACACTCACACTATCTTTAATTCACACACACATTTGCGTAGTAGACTTACGTAGACACGAGATCTACTATTCCGAGGTCATTTACGAGGTCTCTCCTTGGCATGGCCTGAATTATTGTCATGGTACTCAAACATGACATAGTTCAATAAGGGTACTCACTATTAGTATTTTTAATGCCAACATGTTGGTCATAGCCACGAATAATGCAACTCAATTCGGTAGATCTTCTGACATCTTAACGACCGTAATCAAACTTCACAATTAAAAAATAATCATCATTTTAAATGTAACGTGTGCCCTCGAATTTTGTATGTACCTCTTTTGTTTCAATCTCGCCGAAAATGTGACTCATGGATCAATTGGATAATTGTAAATCATAACTCATTGAATACCCTTTACATTAAAAATGCTGTGTCCACGATTATAATCTTCATCATATTTAATATCGCACATTTAATGAAAATATAAAATAAAATCTCTAAATGAAGTTTAAATTGGCGTATAAAGACAAAGTTTTTGTACATTGTCGATACTTTAACTCGAATGAGTTAGCGTCCACTGCGACGTGTCGGGAAAATTGCAATTCCTTCTAAATATTTGCTGCACTTGTTATATCAACGCCATTAAAAAAAGTATAATAATTAAAAAAGATTTAAAATAATATGTAGATACTATTTATATTTTTGCGTCAGTTTTAAAAAAGGATACCAGTACTTACTCAATATGTATTAGTTTTTATACACAAATTGTTTTTTATATTTAAGTACATACAATTAGGCGATATAAAATGGAAGAATTTTGTCTGATTAAGAAACACTTGCATATTTGGCGGCGCAAGGTCCACATAACTTATTTTTGTAAAACATATATCAATGTCACTCTGTGTACATAGTTAATATTATTTTAATATTAAATAATTAAATGGATAATAAATGGCCTTCATTCCGCAACAATCATTGTAGTGATAATATATTTTTACACCATGCAAACCCACGCGACAAGTGTTACCTTGCGTTGAGCTGATATAATATATTAACCGTACAAATTGAAAAGCACTGGCATCGCACAGATACACCAATAAACTGAAAAAAAGATAAATAAATAACACAATTAATTATAAATCATACAAAGTATGACCGAGGAGAGATTATCGTCACATAGAGAATTTATTTGTGTTATATTATAATCTATATCATAATTACAATTAATTACAATATTTTTTGTTTTCAAAACTTTGGAATGTCTTTCATCACTGCTGGATTCTGGCCAGGTCCTGAAAAATTCAAATGGTTTTTAACACAAGAGCGTATCGTTAGATAACAATCGTTAATCATGGGTTGGCCACCAACCCTGCCATCAGTTTGTACTGGAACACAATAGCAAGGTATACGAAACTTTAACAATATAATAATCTTGACTTAATAATATGCAAACTGTATAGTGCCTCCAACTTACTGTCGGACGCATTGGACCAATCACTGGACGCAATTCGAGAGGCAGTAAATGTCAAAGAACTTATGAATGGGGCGGCATTAGTTCCAATTTTCGCCACTTCACAGATAAGTTGGTGGCACTGTACCTATTGTAATCATTAATTATTAACATTTTACTACGATACAGGTACTTCCGATAGTTATTTTGTACACCGATATGTGGATTGTGGACCATGGATATTGGTCACGGCTGAACTGCGGTAGCACGGAGAATCTTTTGACAAGATGACAGATGACATTTTGCACTATGGGCGCGTTCCACTAGACGCTCAAAACGCTCACAACCAGTGGCGGCTGGTGGATCCTAGAAGTGGTGGTGCACTGTATCAGCGTATTTTAATTTTTAACGACTGCCAAAGAACGGTTATGATTTTCGCGCGTAGACCTTCTAAACAGCTGGATGTATTTGTATCGTTATATTCGTCTTAAAAGTGTCCTTAAATGAGTGTTTGAAAAATAATCCTGCCGATTTTAATTCCAATTTTTGTTGAAAAGTTTCATTATTGCTTTCAAAATAGTCGATGTTAAAGTTTAATACTCATTTTCACACCTATTTACTCACACACAATGTCCCACAATTCAGTAACTATAATATTATAATACTGAAAATCCTTGCAGAATGTAAACAAACGCAACTCCTTTTAGCTAGGTGGCGACAGCCGCGCAGCGACGTAGCGCGCGCGAATTTCGTCAAACCTCGTCGTCCGCTCTCGGTAATCTTCGGTTCCCTTGTGCGGCGCACCAGAGTGGTCATAATTTGCCATACATTTTCTATTGAACTAGCTCTGTCTCACGCGTCAGGCGTTTTCGGTTGCATCTCATAGAAGTTGTATGAGCATTCGCCGTGCGCTTTGGCTAGCGCACCGTGAACCATTTTATAGCGATTTTCGCGATAATGAGTCTTAATACTTTATCAAAGAGCTTAAATTGGTTCATCATAATTTCGTTAATATTGAATAGATCGTTAATCAGACACTATTAAACATTTTATGTTTTATTTTTCTAAACATTAAAATCTGGCAGTTCGGCGCACGAGTGCACTTAAAGTACAGCCGCCCCTGCTCACAACGATCAAAATATCATAATAATTTGATCGTTGTGAGCGTTTTGAGCGTCTAGTGGAACGCGGCCTATAAGTTGGGAGCACTGTATCAACTTTACGTCTTGTGAATACATGGTGAGTACCCGTATGATAGTAAAAAGTATAAAGTAAGTTACCTCATATCTATGTAACAGCTGCGAGGAGTTGTAGTGTGAGCTCTCGCTGTAGAAGAACGGCCGCTTCATTGTGTTTTGCCCTGCGGACACCACACCACGTACAATATAACATACAAACAACATTATTTGGGTTAGCTTTGTGTGTTGTAGTCAGGATGTCACTGCCACATCTTTACAATATCACATGACCATTGAAGTATAATAATAATATAATGTACTAAAATACCAGAACAGACACTTTCAAAATCGAGCCCCCGTTCTCTTTTCACAATCGACTGAATCCATTGAAAACTGTAGCCAATTGGCAACAGTTCATTGCGCGACCATCGGGTTCGCTGTGTCGAGTCTATACGCTTGTAATAATAATAGTTCAATGGACATGAAGCAGGTGTGGTGTGGCCAATGGTCTAGCGCGCTAAAAGGGGCGTGGCGTTATAAGGTTTACACGTGAAGTGATAACTAACGGTAACTTCATCAATATAAAGTTAGTTCCACTCAGATTTCTCGATCTCAAAGAGGGTGACCTGGTCCTTCTTTTTCGCAAAATGTTTCTTTTAAAAATACTTATTATTCTTATTTCTTTATTTTTTTCTTTGCTCAGACTTTCTAGCTCCTCTGTCCAAATGTGAAGCTGTAAAAGCTACAAGGGCCAACAGCAACTATCCAATCGAAAAACACACAGACACACAAGAGTGACTGTAAGTAGGTGAGTGTAGTGTAGTGTAATGTAGTATAGTATACGTATAGTTAGAGTGCGTGTGACTCACATAGCTGCGTGTGCGCCGCGAGCGCGTTCTGCTTGGCGATCAGCATCTCGGGGCCCGGCCGCGACAGCTGCTCGTAGTACGCGCCTGCGGGGACACACACATACACACACATACACACATGTCGCTATATACTATACTATACTTGATAGCACACAGTAGAAAAAATATTAGGCAGTGTGTAATACCTCATTCAATATTCCTTGGCTGCCAGATGCATTTTTCTTCTAAATTTTTAAATATTGACAGTTGGTTTTTACAAAATGCATCTGTCAGCTGGGATCCCATCGGGGATTATGTAAAAATGTAATTTTTTTTTATAGCCGTAACAGTGCCTACTTATGTAAATAATTTGATAGTGAGTGTAAAGGATATTTATTTTATACTTTGCGATCGGAGTTATTCCTCATTCGATAATTTCCTACCCCGCCCTGAGAGCCTTACTACTATTAATTGTGGAGGATCTACACCCTCGCAAGTGTGTTGTGAGAAACACCGCGTACGCCACAGGTAAAAGAGCTAAGAGGTGGTGAGCCGTATGGGAACACGGAAAGTTTCGAAGCTTTCCGGCTGTGTGCAATGCACTATTTGACCACATTCATGACATGTTTAGACATCAATAAAAAATATATAAAAATAACCACTCACCCGTCACGTTACTGTGTCCATTTGTGTTATAGTAAGGGCTCGTCTGTGGCTGCATCACACTGTCGCACCCTGAAACAAAACAATTACATTGGACCAATGATATTTAAAAAATATAGATTCGTTATGCCCTTACAAATCAACCAAAAAATCTTTTATTACATACATTGGACCCTGTAAATGTAAAACCTTACATTGTAAGGGTAACATGTAAGGGTGCGTCTAGTTCTGGCGAATACGCCGCGTACGCACCGTTCGCGCGCAAGCTACGCACCATAGTATAATCCTCCCCCTTTTACATAACATTGTATCTAGTTACAGAACAGGATATAATGCACTAAAATTAATTATTTGACGTAAATGAAAGATTTTTAGGCTTAGGTATGTATAATTAGTGTTTTTATGTACCTATAGATTTTGAGGACCACATACCGCTCGGGACCCTGTATCGATACACAGCGAGGATATACGTGGGTGAATGTTTATTAAAACATCACATCATTCTGTCCCTGCCGGGACACACTAGGAGACGGGATCGTCAACTGCACCAGTCGACGGTGATGGGTGGGAGGTACATACCGTTGGCGACGTCCGGCTCCTGCTTGACCTGGTGCTGCAGCTGCTGCAGCAGCCGCTGCTGCTCCAACAGCCGCCGCTGGCTCTCGTACGCCCCCCCTGCACACACAATGACATGTTGAGTGTAATAACAGACGGTGTGAAGAAAGGCTACGCCCCCCTGTACACACATCGCTCACCTAGTAATACTAGTAGTAATACAACGGCACATCTACGTTTGTCATATCTTACAGAAACGAATTTCAAAAAAATTTATAGGTTCTTTTTACGTTTTTTACAGATTGTATGGGTTTGGTTACTAGTATAGACATTAATACATATTAACCACTTTGTAGATTATGCACTTTTAAACACGTATACCATATAAACTCAATTTCGCATTTTTTGCAGATGTGCCATTACATTACTAGGTGAGCGACGTGTTGACTATAGGAACGGAGGGTTTGAAGAAAGGCTGAAGGGCTCATGACTCCCCAAATCGTAAACGTTGAATTGACAATGGCTCAACGGGCTTAACCCATTAATGCGACGGCTAAGAATCTCAAAAGTCTATCTCAAAAGAGTAAATTTCACAGGAGATGAACAAAAATATGTTAAGTGTTCATTGATAAGGTTACTGAAAAAGTTTATCATATGTATTATACATAAAGAGTATAATAATATATAACTAATACACAATAATAATACACCATCATTAGAATTATTTAACTGCGACCGTGTTATAAATTAATAATAAATATTAAGCAAAATATTTCTGTTTGCGGCATGAAAACAGCCTTGCAACATGTCCATCAGAGCTCTCTTTATAGAAAACTTTTACTTTACAATGCGTTATATCCACAAGTGCCCCCGCTGAGCCCGAGATAATGTCGCACTGCGCACAAGCTCCACTTACCCATCTGATCCTTATTTCTCTCGTATAAAAACTTCTCTTCCTCATTCCCGAAGTCTATCTCTTGTTTTATATGGTTCTCATTAAAAAAGTTTTGATTCTCGTTGATTCTGAAATAGAAAACGAATGGTATGAGAGAGATGAAGAATAACTTTATAGGAGTCTCTGAAATACGCTCCTGTCTCTTTCTGTATCTGTACATGTGAGAGTTATAACTGGTTCAGAGCTGTGATTCAGTCAAATCTAATCAAATCAAATGTTTTTATTAAAAATTGGTTTGGTTCACAAACACTTTTTGAAAGTCATGCAAGCTACGCCAATGCTTCAACAAGGCCCTAATGTAAGAGAGCCTGGGAGAAGAAGCAGCAGTCAAGCGCAAGTAGAACATATAAGACAGACCCATGATCGGGCCAACTAGTACCAATCAATTGCTAGTAATCTGTACTAATATTATAAAGAGGAAAGATTTGATTTTTTGTTTGCATTGAATAGGCTCCGAAACTACTGAACCGATTTGAAAAATTCTTTCACTGTTGGGAAGCTACACTATCCCCGGATGACATAGGCTATATTATATTTTCAAAAAATTAGGGATCCTTAATAAAACTCAAATAATGTAACCCAAGGTGTAAAAAAATAAGAAAACCGAAGCAAAGCGAGGGCGTTTACTCGTATATAATATTTGTGAAAAGGAGTCTTTATTAACTTTGCATACGCCGTGCCTGTCTGCGAGCGCATACGCATCCATGTGTATTAACGTGTGCGCACGCACCAACCTGCGTGTGTGTGTCAGTGTGTGCGTGTCACCCACTACCCACCTATGCTGCTCTTGCAACAGCTGCAGGTTGTGCTGCTGGCCGCGCAGCGCGTCCGCCGCGTCGTAGTGCGCGTGGAACACGTACCCGTCCGCGCGCACCTCGTACTCCGCCCCGCCCGCCCCGCTCGCCCCACTCGCCCCGCCCCCCGCCCCGCCCGAGAACACCTCGTGCACCTTCTGGTAGTCCTCTAGCGGCAGCTTCTGGAACTCTATGGACAAGTAGGGATGGGATACTCATAAGTAGGTACAGTCCGCAAAAATATTAGGTATGCAGGGCATAAGATAAAACCGTTCCATAATGTTTCTCCATAATGGATCTCCTTTTGTACACAAGTATGGTTTGGTTAATAAAATTCGACCATAGTATGATTTTCTTGACTATTGATTATGGTGTACAATAAAATACCGCACTCAGAGTCACTTAACAGTTACTTAAATCGCTCCTTGGTATAGAATTTGTTTTATGATTCTGTACTACGCGATTTAAGTAACCGTTAAGTGACTCTAGAGTGCGGCAGAAAGTGTAATCTATATATATAAAATTGAAAAGCGACACACCGCTGATTAAACAAAAAATCTCAGAAACTGCCGAACCGATTAAGATGAAATTTGGCAGGGAGATAGTTTATGCTAAGGAGACGTCCACTAAGAACGGATTTTTGGAAATTCATCCCCTAAGGGGTACAAATAAGGGTTAGAAGACACTTTCATACAAACCAACTTTCTTAAGGTACCCACTGACGATACGTCCATCAATCCAAATGGAGTGGTAGTCTTCCAAAATCGTTCCGTGAATGGTAAAATAATATTCCATTTGGATGGACGTCGTCCAGCTCTGGATTTCCAAACGGATTGAAATCCACGCGTCCAGTCTAAATGGACGTCGTCTGCGGCCGACTGTCAATGTAAAAAACGTGCGCCATGCCATATGGAAGCAGTCCGATTTGTCAGTGAATGGGCAAATCGGCGTCCATTTTCTTGTGTTTATTGTCTCAGTTTATGTTTTGGTGTCGATGGTGGTACTTGGTACATGTGCTGGATCTGTCATTTGTATCTAACAAACAAACTTCTCTGTACCTATCTATTGGATTATATTATTATTATGCCTACGTCTACGCCTCACATGAGGACATAAGGATTGCCTCATATTAGCATCTTGTTTTTTATTAATGGTGTTACAAGTTCCAGTAATTTGTAATATGTACGTCTGTTCGTCCATTCTCAAGTAGTTTCTCCAATCAATGGGCTCTAAAGATAATTATAATAAATAAATAAAGCTTCACACTCATAGCCCCACACTAGGATTCCCTGTGTCGTGGGTGCCATGGACAACACACTAGACAAGGACATTCACACCTAGACCGAGAACAGAAATTCAAACTCATCATTCTTTCCGCCTCGCTGGGAATCGAACCCAGGACCCTTGGTGCGGCGATCCGGCATGGTAACCATTGCGCCACACGGATCGTCAAATTCAAATTAGTCAAATTCCGACAATAAGTTGGTATGCGTAAACGTATTTCTTTGTTTCAACCAACCCTTCATCCACTTCTTCTTAAGTTTTTTTTAAATACACACTGCTGTTGCCACGACTGCAAAGATCGAAGTGATGCCATGCGTCCAAACGGATGTATAGTCAATGGTACCTTATCAGGATACATTTTCATTTGGAGTGCATCCATTTGGAAGTCTACCAAAGGGACTTATCGTCAGTGGGTACCTTTAGTTTTAGATTTATAAATTTGAAAATTTTTATGTAGGTTTATAGTAATAAACAAAAGTTAACTTTAATATATTTTTTTGGAAAATCATCCCTTAAAGGGTTAATTTACTGAATTGAACTTAGTAGGCAACTTCGTCATTTTTGAAGTTAAAAACATGAAAATTTACGTATTAGCTCCAGACTAGAAACAAAATTTGTAAGTATTATGTTTTTTTTTGAAAATCATCCCCTAAAGGGTTAATTAAGAGTGCGAAAGTTAGTATGGACACTTCGTCAGTTTTGAAGTACGAAGGGCGAAAATTTGTATATAAGCTTATAGTTAGACACAAAAAATAACTGTATCACTGTTTTCTCGAAATTCATCCCCTAAAAATAGGGGTTGGTAGTCAACTACATACAAATCAACTTCGCCAATTTTAGAGTTATAAATATGAAATTTTTTATGTAAGTTTATAGTAATAAACAAAAGTTAACTTTAACAATTTTTTTCGGAAAATCATCCCTTAAAGGATTAATTTAGTGAATTTAATTTAGTATGCAACTTCGTCATTTTTAAAGTACGAAGGGTGAAATTTTGTATATAAGCTTATAGTTAGACACAAAAAAAAACTGTATCACTGTTTTCTCGAAATTCATCCCCTAAAAATAGGGGTTGGTAGTTAACTACATACAAATCAACTTTGCCAGTTTTAGAGTTATAAATATGAATTTTTTTATGTAAGTTTATAGTAATAAACAAAAGTTAACTTAGATTTTATTTTTTTCGGAAAATCATCCCTTAAAGAGTTAATTTAGGGGAATGAACTTAGTAAGCAACTTCGTCATTTTTTAAGTTAAGAATGGACAGGGAGCAGGAGAGGGAGATAGAGAGGGACAGGGAGCGGGAGAGGGAGTGTGAGCGGGACAGAAATCGGGAGAGGGCGCGGGTGTGGGCGGGAGAGGGACTGGGAGCGATAGAGGAAGAGGGAAAGGGATATGAAGTGGGAGAAAGACCTCGAGCGGGAAAGGGAGAGGGAGAGGGATATGTGGTGGGAGAAGGACCTCGAGCGGGAAAGGGACCGGGAGTGGGACAGGAAGAGGGTGAGCGAGGGGAGTGAGACAGGGAGCGGGAGAGGAAGAGGGCAAGGGGAGATAGGGAGATGGAGAGGGAGAGGGAAAAGAAAAAAGTTAATGTTGTTTACTATTCCAAACCCGCTCCCGGAGGAATAATCTGTGATTGTATCGTAAGTTTCAGTATGTAAATTTCTAAATATAAGTACTTCAATATAAATGAACCTGTTTTTAAATTTTCTTTTGTAAGGGATAATAAATAATATGATAAGCATAATTTCCGCGTGCGAAGCTGCGGGCAACAGCTAGTATGTAAATAAAATAAATAAAATAATTATTACCATAAAAATGTTTACCTTTTTCATAACCATTGTGAGACTTCCTTTCCAGCGCATACTTCTCCGCTTCCTTATTGTACTCCTCATTGGTCTGCGGGATGTAATCCTCCGCCTGCTTCGTGTAGTCCTTGGGCATTTCAAACTTCTTCGACCCATAATCATCCTTGTACTGTTCCTGCTCCTTGTACTGTACCTGTTCTTTAAACTGTTCCTGCTCTTTAAACTGTTCCTGTTCTTTAAACTGTTCCTGTTCTTTATACTGGTCCTGTTCCTTGTACTGGTTCTGGTACTGTTCCATATCGGGACTGTATGATTTCTCCGACGATTCGTAGCCAGTTTGTTCGTCTTCGTCCATGATAGGGTCCGTTTGCATGATCGCGTCCTGTTTCTTCGGCTTAGGCAACGGTGTTGGTGGACTTAGCGACTGACTGGTTTGATGTGGCGATATTATGTTGGCGATGTCATTCAACTTCTGCAGACGATACGAGACCTGGAATTATAAAGGAGGAGAGAAAGTCAGTTTGGTTTTTTACGCTTTCGCTTTGAACAAGTAATCCGGTAAGCCTTTTCCATTCCAGACAATAAGTCAGGAGCAAAAAGAAAAATATGGGTTATTACTCATTACTTATCTAGAAAAAATATCCTGAGCCCAGGAATCGAATATAAAACTATGTTTGTTAGATAGATCAAATGCAGTAACTAATTAGCAATCAATTTAAATTCCCAGGTCATCTATATATAAAACTAATTTCGCGTGTTAAAATTCAATTAATAAAATTGTTCTGTGAAATGACGAAATTCAACTTCAACATCACATTTAATTTGATTTACATACAAATTCTGATTACGTAGATGTGATTTATTAAGTTTATGTAACGTGATACTTAGGTTGTTCAGTGGAATTTCGAGGGAACAGTGAGGTCAATCATAAAGATGGAGAAAATTATAACGTATTGTAACTTAATACTATGTATATTATTTAAAACGAGAGAGTTCATATTGTTGGGAATAAAAAATAATATGTAAATGACAGTGCTGTCACTCCGTTTTAAAAACCATGTCTTCTTGTGTTGCTTTTTGATCTCTATATATTATTAAATGTATATTCCCACATTATAGTTTCACTTCCACGATATTTCCATCAGGTTATGGGCCCAGCAACCGGGAAACTAATTAAAGAGTTGCTGTGAGAAAATATTTTTCGGATTGTGTTACGAAAATACAGAATTGACAAAACGTGATTTGTTCATCGAATTGCCGTGTTCGAGAATTTTGTCAAGATGGCTGCATCTTCTGCAAATTTCATTTCCATCGAAAAACTAAAAGGAATAGAGAATTATTCTTCATGGAAATTTATGATGAAAATGATTTTGATACAAGAAGATTTGTGGGATTGCATTGAGAATAAGAAGATTGATGAAAGAAAGCAATCAAAAGCAATGGCCCGAATTACATTGTCCGTTCATGCGTCCGTGATACCTCACATACGTAATGCGAAGACGGCACATGAAGCATGGAGTAATTTATCTAAAGCATATGAAGATAAGGGACTATGTCGTAGGCTTGGACTGCTGAGAACATTATTTGCAACTAAACTTAAAGATAGCGAAAGCATGGAATGCTACATAATGAAAATCACTGAAATGTCACAACAATTGAGTGAAATGGGATCTCCATTAGAGGATGATTTCGTAGCCGTGATCATGTTGAGTGGATTGACATCTGATTATGATCCGCTGATAATGGCTTTGGAAAACTCAAATGTACAACTCTCCAGTGAAGTAGTAAAAGCGAAACTGTTGCAGGAGAATATACGAAGAGGTGACAAGGGTGATGAAGCAGCTTCCGCCTTATTTCTTAAGAAACAACCACGTTGTTACAGATGTAAGAAGGTAGGACATATGATTGAAGATTGCAAGTCCGGAGATAAGAAGTTTGTGAAGAGCAATACAGACAAGCAGAAGGGTTTATTGACTGCATTGTCGGCAAATATTGATAACAATTCGTGGTATATCGACTCTGGAGCAACAAATCATATGTGCAACAATAAGGAAGTAATGTATGACTTTCAAGTATGCAAACCATTGGAAGTAAATGTTGCGAATGGTGAAAAGATTTCAACGGGTGGATTTGGTAAAGTAAAAATTAAATTAAACTTTAACAGTCAAGTTGATCATATCAGTAATGTATATTTTGTGCCAGGGTTATCAACGAACTTATTATCTGTTAGTGAATTAAACAGAAAGGGTTATAAAGTATATTTTGACATGAATAAATGTAAAATATATGATGGTAAAAAAATTATTGCTACTGCTACGTGTCGTAATGGTGTGTATGTATTGGATACATCCAAGATCAAAAATCAAAGATCTGAAAATACACTAATGATATTAGATAATAGTAATACTACTGAAAATTTACAAATAATTCCTGTAGATACTAATGAAGGTAGTATTTTCTCTTCTATGAACATGGATCATTCCATATGTGAGCAATCTGATGACACTATAAAACGGAATCTCCGCAGGCAAACTGTATTTGAAACAAATAACAGTAGCGGTATAGACACAGTAAATGAAACTTTAAGCTCTTCAAGCTCAGAACACTCTTCCGATCCTACATATATTCCAGGATCTTCCAGTATGGAAACAGAAGGGTCAAGCTTCGAGGATGCAGAGGCGTCATATGGGTATGCAGGTCTTGTAGATATGTACAAGGACAGTGAAGATGATTGTCCTAATACAATTGAGGAAGCATTACAGAGCAGTGAAGGAAAACAATGGAAAGATGCCATTGCAGATGAGTATAATGCTTTTATCAAAAATAAATGTTGGAGTCTTGTTGACTTGCCACATGGAGTGAAACCGATTAAGTGTAAATGGATATTTAGCAAGAAAAGAGGACTAAATGGAGAATTGCTAAAATATAAAGCTCGATTGGTAGCAAAGGGGTTTACACAAAAATATGATATTGACTACAAGGAAACGTTCGCACCTGTAGTTAGGTATTCTACAATCAGGATTTTACTTGCTCTGGCAGCTCAATATGACATGATAATTGAACATTTGGATGTTAAAACTGCATTTTTAAATGGCGATATCAAAGAAACCATTTATATGGAACAGCCTGAAGGTTTTATTTCAGAAAGTAATGAAAATAAAGTTTGTAAATTAAGTAAAGCAATTTATGGCTTAAAACAAGCGGCGAGAGCATGGTATGAGAAGATTAATCGTGTTTTAATCGATAAATTGAAATTTAAAAAATTGTCGTCAGAACAATGTGTTTATATACATAAATTTGAGGATGACATCATTGTTATTGCAATATACGTTGATGATATATTATTTTTTTCATCGGAGAAAGCTAGTAAGAAGAAGAATGTAATTAAAAACTTACTTATGAATGAATTTGAAATGAGAGATTTAGGTAAAGTTAATCAAGCGTTAGGGATGAAGATTACCAAAACGGATAACGGATTTACGCTAGATCAAACTGGTTATATTAATAAGATTTTGGCAAGATTTAATATGTCAGATTGTAAACCAGCAAGAACACCTATGGAAGTTGGTATAAAGTTGGAAAAGGAAGAAAACAGTCAATGTTCACATGATTATAGGTGTCTTATAGGTTCATTAATGTATTTAGCTGTGTGTTCCAGACCTGACATAGCACATAGTGTCAGTTATCTAAGTCAGTTTAACAACTGCTACTCGGATAGTCATTGGAAGGCAGGAAAAAGGATATTGCGTTATTTAAAAGGTACATCGCACTACTGTCTTACATATAAAAAGGGTAATATGGATATTACTGGATTTACGGATGCTGATTGGGGTGCAGATAATCTGGATCGCAGATCGTATACAGGGTACGTATTTAAATTGGGTGATAACATAGTTTCATGGGAAAGTCGCAAACAACGGACAGTTGCACTTTCAAGTACTGAGGCTGAGTACATGGCGATCTCGGATTCTTGTAAAGAGGCATTGTTTCTGCGCAGTTTTATATTGGAATGTACAAGTACTGAGTGTAATATAAATTTATTTAATGATAATCAGTCTGCACAGAAACTATGCAAGAATACTGCACATTCAAGGACAAAGCACATTGACATTAGGCATCACTTTGTTAGAGAACTTTGTAGCAATAAAACTATTAACTTGCAGTATTTGTGTACTCAAGAGATGGTTGCTGATGTAATGACCAAACCTCTAACAAGAGAAAAACATGTAAAGTTTATTACAATTATTTTTAAAACTTAAATTGTAAATTGTTTTTCTTAAGGCCTAGTATATTATGTTGTTTTATAGAGTCCTTGTTATATTTTGTTGTTATTTACATAGTTATTTTTAAGGCCTAGTGTTGGGAATAAAAAATAATATGTAAATGACAGTGCTGTCACTCCGTTTTAAAAACCATGTCTTCTTGTGTTGCTTTTTGATCTCTATATATTATTAAATGTATATTCCCACATTATAGTTTCACTTCCACGATATTTCCATCACATATTGTATGTATATGTCGTACGTAGGTACCTTATACGATCTTAGTTTATCTTAGTTTAGCAGTGCCGGCGTATCACTGAAACCCCGGGCAAGAATATTATGGCGCCCACTTAAGGAAACCAAAATCAAGTGTTAATTATTTGCTGAACCAATGTGAACGTATATAAAGAATTTAATCTTTCCTTTTTTTTCGCCTCTCCCTCCTTTGCCGCTCTGTGCCGTCGCCCCATCGCACCCCCCACCCCCCCACCCCCTTCCCCCCTAACGCCGGCACCGACTGTGTGGTTATTAATATTTATTAAACTGTAGTATGTTCCTCTGTTGTAATATTGACTATAATTTTACTTTGGGTATTTGGGTTGGATACAATTGGAAGAACAATCCAAAAACGATTGGAATATTTCGGAAGAATATTCAGCAACAAAGGCATAACATCAGTCATTGTTGCCGGCGAAGAAAGAGAGAAGAAAATATTATAATACTCACAAAAGTGTCCTGTGACTCGGCCGCTGCTGGGAGCGTCCTGTCGGGCGTGGTGGGCGCTGGCAGCCCGCAGTGTGTGTGGCTGAGGGGCATCAGCTTGTCTGTCTTGTCCCTGGAAACGTTCAAACATGCCTGATGATCAGGGGCGTAGCTACCACCGTATCAGCTGTATCAATTATACGGGGCCCCCAGCGTATAGGGGCCCCAACTAACACTCCCAAATAAATGCTGGCCAACGGCCTACGACCACTACAGATGGCACTCCTTTTATACTTGACAGCTGACATTGAGGCGACCCCAAAACAAATATTGATATGGGGCCTCCTTAGGGCTAGCTACGCCACTGCTGATGATGCTCACAAGTGTTGGTGCTGGTATGTATGTCGGTATATTATGTATATACTTTTAATTATTGTAGTGCATGTTTCCGTTGTGGGAGGGACGGAGGTGCCACGCATGTCTTAAAGTATATACCATCATACATGTTAACCGCGGATTGTTGCAAAGTAGACTAATACTAACTTAATAACAATGGATTTCCGCAAAGTAACACCTGATACTATTAACTATAACGTTTAAACAAACCATTTGAGGTTTGAGGTTTAAGCTCCGTCACGGGAGCTCTGAGTCGATTTACATCAATAAAAAATATATAATGCAGAATGGCAATTTTTGTTTTCTTAGGGGGTGCTTTAAGACATGAGCAATAGATTTTTCAATCATTTTTCACTAATAAGCATAGATTTGAATTGAAAAAATTAAACCCTAAGATAAATATATTTTTCGCTTCGAAGTTTAAATAGTGAATTTTTTCGAAGTTCCAATAGCCACCTCTGACGCAAATGGACTGATGTCCACCAAAGCCTGCTCTGATGCTTGGCCAGCGAAGAATGATGAAAAAAGAAAGTAAAAATAAATAAATGAACGCTAACACACTCATAGCTCCACGGTGTGACGGGTGGTAAAGACAACACATCAGATGACATAACTATAACATCCATAAGCCGAGTAAATATCTGCCCCGACTCCTCGCTTCGCAGGCTACCAACTAGATTAAAGGGTCGTCAAAATGAATGAAAAAGAAAGATAAACCTTCTCTCAAGACAAGATAAATCTGATGAAATTGAATTTCTGTTTTCGGTCTGAGTGTGTTTTTGTCTTTGTGTGTTCATGTGTCAATGGCACCTTGACGACCCGTGTGGCGCAATGGTTACCATGCCGGATCGCCGCACCAAGGGTCCTGGGTTCGATTCCCAACGAGGCGGAAATTTGAATGATGAGTTTGAATTTCTGTTCTCGGTCTGGGTGTGAATGTCCTTGTCTATGTTGTGTGTTGTCCATGGCACCCACGACACAGGGAATACTAGAGTGGGGTTGAGTGTGTAGCGTTATTATTATTATTTATTTATTTAACACTCACGAAACGATATCTTCCTTCCTCTGCTCCTTGTACTTGACGGTGCGACTCTTGCGGATGACCATCACCGTGCCATCGGGGTTCAGCTTGGGCAGGTTCTGCGATGGCACTGCGTCCTTGTTCAGCGTCTTCCACTGACCTGGGTGAGAGAGAGATAGGTATAGTGCCACATACCGCGATATCTGGCCAATCAGACGTCTTGCGTCACCTTTATAATATACACCGTTTTTAGGGTTCCGTAGCCAAATGGCAAAAAACGGAACCCTTATAGATTCGTCATGTCTGTCTGTCTGTCTGTCTGTCCGTCCGTCCGTATGTCACTGCCACTTTTCTCCGAAACTATAAGAACTACACTGTTGAAACCTGGTAAGTAGATGTATTCTGTGAACCGCATTAAGATTTTCACACAAAAATAGAAAAAAAACAATAAATTTTGGGCGTTCCCCATACTTAGAACTGAAACTCAAAAATTTTTTTTTCATCAAACCCATTACCCAAACGTGTGGGGTATCTATGAATAGGTCTTCAAAAATGATATTGAGGTTTCTAATATCATTTTTTTCTAAACTGAATAGTTTGCGCGAGAGACACTTCCAAAGTGGAAAAATGTGTGTCCCCCCCCCCCCCCCCCCCGTAACTTCTAAAATAAGAGAATGATAAAGCTAAAAAAAATATATGATGTATATTACCATGCAAACTTCCAACGAAAATTGGTTTGAACGAGATCTAGTAAGTAGTTTTTTTTTAATACGTCATAAATCGTAAACTGCAATTTACCTCGATCAAAGTTACAACGAACTTCAAGAACTTTTATATTATGTTACTTGCTGCTACGGAACCCTTCATGGGCGAGTCCGACTCGCACTTGGCCGCTTTTTTTTAGAGGAGTCTTCTTTTGTAAATAAATAATCTTGGCACTACCTTTTATTGTAATATTAATTTAAATTAGTTTAATAATAAACAGAAATTCGTTTAGGCATTAAATGATTATGTCTTTAAATTGTTTCATTTCATTGTATGTGAGCATATATTTTAAATTATTATAATAATATTATATTATTAGCAAATATTTTAAATTTAAGTTACGATAAAAAAACACGAACGCCTCAATTCAGAGTCACGAACGGTTACTTTAATCGCTCCTTAGTAAAGAATCGCCATACAAATTCTATGCTAAGGAGCGATTTAAGTAACCGTTAGTGACTCTGAGTTGGGGCGTAAGATTATTTACCAAATAGGACTTTACAAAAACTGAGTAAACATAATATTTGTTTCGAGTGTTGCTACTAACACTTAGTTTTTCCTTTCCCGAAGCAAAGAAACTAGTTAACCGCTTTTAAACGCTTACAAACTCATACCCCCGCAGTAGGTTTTTACCTGTGTCGCGGGTGGCATGGACGACACATATAACACATCACAATAACACCCTGCACCCGAGTTCAAATATTTATCTGTCACATAAATATCTGCCCCGACCGGGAATCGAACCCCGGACCCCTCGCTTCGCAGGCAGGGTCGCTACCAACTAGGCTACAGGGTCGTCAAAGTTACCGAATTAGTCCGAAAGAAAATCTCGAAGACTGAAATTGACGTAGTATTTCTATTTTTCTGTGTGAATCACCATATCATTTAAGTGAGCACCTATGTATAATTATATAATCAAAATAATTTTGCAAGGTTATTAATGCATTTTAAAATTTTTATCTACTTTAATTTATAGTAACTTAAATTTTACATTGCATTATCTTGAGATAACGATGCCGAAATTACGAAATGTCTAGACAGTATCGGGTTCCCTTCCGAATATTCGAATATTCCGATATCAAGTACGATGGACCACTGAAGTTCTCACACTAAACATAAGCAGCATGGCCGAAATAGGGTGCTGTAACACTACGGTGTACCGCAAAAACTCGCACCGCAATACGATGAATCTCGAAACGCGTTAAATGATGTGAGATTTGCGTTGCGTCGTAGTCGTCACACCACAATGTTGTGGCCTCGCTTAGCCATTTTCATGTTGTTTCTTGATGCCAAAACGTGATCTTGTATTGTACTAGGCTTTCCTGTAAGACATCACTAACAGCCACGACCCGAGAATGTCTGTTCAGGCCAATAATCCGAAACCCTTCGCTTTGCAGGCAAGATGAGCTAAATGGTCTACAGGCCAGTCTAGCCTAGTCTTTTATTAAGGCCATACAAACACCCTTGAATTGAAGTGGATACTGCAATGCAACGCACGGAAATGTATAACCAAACAAATGTGAACCTTAGTAATCCCCACATATTTCAAAAGAAAAGAGCTTGATAAAAGCTTTCTATAAACTTCTATTTAGAGACTACAGAAGCGGAAATAATAGTCCACCCCAGGCGAATCGTACAAATGTAACCTATGACCTCGAATAACATGAATCGGACAACACGATACTGTTTGAACCGGAATCTATCAATCTCTTCTGGGAAAATGTCACGAGAGATTGCATGCAAATTAAATATGTATAGCCATGTGACAAAAACAGTGATGTCATGGGGGAAAACCCGACAGTTATCGCTGGTAAAGGCGCCTCTGCCCCCTACTGTAGTTCCTGCGTCCTCAGAAACAACAATCTATATTTAATACGTGAAGATAAAAAATTGTTTCCTTTTAAATAACAATGCACGCACGTGGCAGTGTGAAATGTGGCATAGCTGAAGTATCCATGGTGAAGAAATGAAGAAAGCTAAATGTTAATAATTTAATTAACAAATACATGCAATACAAATACCTAAATAAAACAACAGCTGTCAATGTAATCTTTTCACAAAATGAATTGCGGTCAAATTTCGAAGGCCAGAGCGGATGTCACTAGTAATAAAAAAGCTGTAACTGGGTCGTTTCATATAACAATAATATGCGACTCCTCTCGATTCCTTCTGGGCTGATAATGCATCGGTAATACCTCCGGTGATGTGGCCATCGGCAGCTGGTGACCAGTTTCCATCATAGTCTGCTGGATTAGAGCATGTCATAAAAGATGGAAATACTCAGGATGAATTCAGAACTCGCAAAACGTTTGAATCCGATTAGAAGAGATGTTTTTGAAATGAGCATGAGAGCGACCTTTACTGATCTACTGGTAACTGTAGTGATTAGTGATTATTAGGGGGAGTTAGTGAATATTGTTGTGCATATTGACAATCACTAGCAGATCTTCGTGCAAGAAATGTTGATGATGATGCAAGAGTATTTTATGCAGTCATGCTGCCCGAAAGACTTCAAGGTAGCTCCAAAACTGCTATCTAAAATCTATCGACACGCGTCATCCATGTAACTCCCGACTATGCTCAGGTTTGCAGGGGTTTATCTTTAAAAGTGACCGTTGATATACGAGAGCCGTCACGGTTGAAGTTGTTTATGGTTTGCTATCGATAAACAGATCATAGATTTTTGGAAATAAGACTGTTGCAACATCACGTAATCCGATAGATTATGTAGAGCTTCTTCCACATTAAGGTCCTTTAAAACCTCTGCAGACTGCAGACCTGCATTACGGCCATTAGCCGGCAATGGTACAATCCAGAGGTCCACGCAATGCGGAGACCTGAGGCTTGGCCATGGGTCACTGAGCACTGGTTAACCAGTCACGCGAAGGGTTAAAATAACAACATTCATCGGGTCACAATTCGCGAGATAAAACATTTAATACAATAGCAGACATGATAATATTATGACCACTATCGAATGACACGTCATTTAAATGACGCGTAATACTTCGCTCATGTCATTGTGCATAACATTTTAAATATTGCTGCAGTGATAAATGATATGTAAATGATGGTACCTAGGCATTTTAGGATTCGAATCCTGCAAGTAATTAGTAGGTATCCGTTTTTATTCCAAGTTCCGTAAGTATAAGATAACCATCATCATCAAGGAAAACATAGTGCGAAAATATATGTATATAGCTGAGTTTTTCTTAATGTTTAAAATATTTTTATTTTTGCTTGACGGACAGGTTCATTCAGCTTCAACTTCAGCATAAATTCAGAATATAATTCTAAATCACTTACCTACTTATTCATGAATCTTAATTAAACACAATGAGCACGTATTTTTATCTACCACCGTTTTGGAAAGCTACATTTTTTTCTGATCCATCAGAAGAAATGGTGAAAGTAAAAAAATTGTTTAAATAATACACACCGTTTTTTTTAGATTTTTTTTCTTTTTAATTAAACCTCTGTAAGACTGTAATTAATCAAATCTTGCGTAATATAATTAAAATTTTGCAAGTAAAATCTGACCTACTTCCTGGAGTTGCGAAATCTAAAATAAAACGATGCAACCCTATTGAGTTGTACAATTATCGAGTGTTTTGAATTTAGGAGCCATTCATTGAGGGTGACTCAAAGTAACCAACTTTATCTATGTACAAATAAATAAAATTTGAGTGTCTGTTTGTAATACTAAAATAACCGCTTTTTACTAAGTGCATTTGGATGTATACACGGTAGGTACATATATAAAAAAATCACAATTTTTGTCTATCTGTCTGTCTGTTTGTTCCGGCTAATCTCTGAAATGGCTGGACCGATTTTGACGGGACTTTCACTTGCAGATAGCTGATGTAACAAGGAGTAACCTAGGCTACTTTTATTTTAGAAAAAAATTACTGTTAGGCGATACGAAGTTCGCCGGGTCAGCTAGTCTCTACTATAGCAGTCCCGAGAGCAGCAGCAGAGAGTAAAGAAGAAGCGGCAACAAACAATCGAGAAGAATATTTTCATTTCAACCACATTTTCAACATACAGTTGTATACATTTAGACAGAATTTTATTACAATGTCTTGCACATCGATGAATGAGTTACCAACAATAATTTTTTGAAGTCTGAAACTTTATACAATCACTTATGCCTTATTTTAAAAAACTCACTCTTCAGTAGCCCCTGTAAACTCAACATACTTATGTAAATTATTTTTAGCATGTTCAGTGATTTATTTACTTCAACTGACCGACTTGACCCCTAGCCAGTAACAACGCAATACGTCTACAAAATAAAAATTTTGATATTCAGCAGTCATTTTTATTGATTGTTATTGTCCACCATGGTGACCAAGTGCGGATTGGCAGAAGTCACATATCTTTCAGAACATTACCATTAGAAATACAGTAAAAAACATTAGAAAATTTTGTAAATTAGAGATTCGATTTCTCCGGATGCACTGCTTATTATTATATAGTTGCACTGAAATATAAAATAACAATGTGTGACAATGAATCAGAATGGTATCAAATGAATTATGGATAGTTAATGAAATGGTAACAGTCGGTCAGTAGTGACATTTTATCTTAAGAATAATGTAATTACGTTATGTAAACACCGACAAAATCGCCACATGAGTGATCGTCGTCTCTCAAATCTCTCATTCACATCAGTTATACCAAAAAACTAGGCTTGCAACGAATAGTATATTCGGCAGTATACCGAATACCGAATATTCGGCGAGCCCCCTGACCGAATAGCCGAATATTCGGCAAAAGTATTCGGCAGGATATTAGCGCTAAAACTTGTATGGACGTGATTGTTTTGCGCTCGTTTGTTCTAATGTACCTGCTAGAGATGCGCCGAGAACTCGTTTATTACTCGGTACTCGGCGTATTCGGTCTTTTATTTAGTACTCGTACTCGGCCGAATTACTCGTAAAACCGAATAATACTCTGTATTCGATTACTCGGTAAATCTAGTACTCATTGTCAGCCCATCTCTAGTACCTACTCACCGCTAGCACGCCCGCAGTTACTCTGCGTGGTATAAAATGCAGTTTCAACAGAAATTGATCTTTTCTTAAGTATTAGTAATTTATCACGTCATGACAATCCGTATACTTGGTGGCAAGCAAGGAAATTTAAATTTCTGTTTTTGACCAAGATTGCAGCAAAATATTTGTCAGCGCCAGGAAGTAGTGTTTAATCAGAGTGCCTTTTCTCTGAATCCCAGCTTCAGCTGGTCTACGAGAAAAAAAGAAGTAAACTACTGCAGAAAAATTAGTCTTTCTGCACCATAACCTTCCCTTACTAAATTTTATTTATGAAAATAATTCAAATGCATAGAAAAATTCTTAACTTTTCTAATATAGAAAAAAGATTATATACCTGTTTTATGTACCAATGGCTACTTAAATGATTATGAAAGAAATGAAAAACTACCCTTCTATGACAATAATTCCTTACTTCTCCTAAACTTAGAATCCTTAACTTTTCTAATACAGAAGATGATTATGTACCTGTGTTTTATACCAATGACTACTTAAATCATTATAAGAGAAATGAAAAGATGAATATATACGTAATGAATCGTTTTTTTTTTCATTTTACCAATTATCTCCCTATTACAAAATATATTACATAAGTATTCGGTATTCGGCCGAATAATATTTACATATTCGGTATTCGGCCGAATATAATAAAAGCAGCCGAATAGGCCGAATACCGAATAGTAACCGAATATTCGTTGCAAGTCTACAAAAAACGGTATCACCAATGCTTAGCTAGCCAAAAATTTGGTAGTACCCGAATTTTTCTAGCTCTGCGACATAACGACCGAAACACGTATAAACATTTCAATTGATTTTAGTAAGTAGGGTGGTATCGATCCAGACATATAGGAAACCTTCAACATATAACAGTACGACAAAACTTTTAGAGTCCAGCACCCTATAACTTGATAGAATAGGGGAGGTTGACTAGGCCTGTAGTATGGACAAAGCCATACACTTAATACATAGCACTTAAAAATTAATGTCAATATTTTTTAATCTACCATTACCATTCCATGCCTTTTTGTCTATTTTAGTATTTCTATGTCCAGAACACTGAAATAGGGTAGATTTTATTCAGGTTATTATGTTCTCCAGTTATGACTGGGACATAATTATGTGTTTGTGTGACTATACCCAGCACATACATAACTTAATGAATGAATCTACTGCAATACTACAAATAGCAACTTTGTCAGGTTATCACCACCGGACACAGTAACTGCGGTTTCCTGTGATCGTGGCAGTAAGTGGGAAATATAAAGAATTCGCATAAAACTTAAATAATACTAGATTCATCGGCGATAGTTCTTAGATAAGCGTTATGTTAACTCACTAGGGGGCGCTGCAGCTGAGAGAAATAAAGAATTTTAATATTTATTTAAAAATGGTTTGACTGATTAAGACACTATTTTCTGTAAGTTTGTGATTCACCGGCAAAATTACAAAAAATATCAAAAATAATTCTGTTAAAAGAAAAAAACAATTTAATATGAAAAACCATGAGTTGTAGGGTCATATCATTATGTCTTAATGAAGTTTCAATTTGTAAGTGGATCTTTAACTTTAAAAGACTTTCAAAGTATTATATATGTTTCAGAAGAATGTCTGCCGGCCGGGTCAGCTAGTTTTATTAAATTATGAAGGTTATACTTTTACAGTCTCCCAAATATACAGAAAAGGAAACTTAAATTATATTATGATCAGAAATAAGTACAATATTATTATTAACTTACTTTGCTATCTTACTCAACAGGAAATTCACAAATTGGGTGACCTATACTTGTGTGTTTTCACTCTGGGGTTTTCTAATCATCAAATACTTATTAATAGCGGAATGCTTTTACAAATATAACTTTATTATTATATATAGTGAATGATAAAACCAGATTCCATTTATTGTGCTTATAATTTAACCTATGTTTGAGAAAAAAAAATTACTTATTAACAAAATCAAAAAAGGAGAAGATTCTCAATTCAACTGTATTTTTTTTTGTTTGTTACCTCAGAACTTTCGACTGGGTGAACCAATTTTGATGATTCTTTTTTAATCAAAAGCGGATGCTTGTCATGTGGTCCCACTTAAATTTGAGCAAGATCTAACTAGTAGTTTTTGAGTTATCTCTATAATCACACCAAAATTTAAAAAAAACAGTGTGATGATTCATCACTTTATTTGGTAAACCATCATAATTGCTCATGATTCTCGAGGATGTTTGAGTTTGTTATTGTATACTGTGCCAGGGTCTGACATCTCTTTCTCTGTCACTAACTTGTCTGGTGCATGGCTTGTATCAGCTTGCATCGGCTTGTGGAAATATGGCATGTGATAAAATTGATGAAAATACTGGTAATATTATTGAAGTTATAATTTATATTTATGTGACATTGTTTTTCATTTTTCATAACCGATTCACCGAAATCTGTACGGCGCATAAGTTATACTATATATGATATATGTATAGATAACAAAGATGTTTTTAAAAACAAACAATTCACTAGTAAGAAACTTGGAGACCTAAGGATACTTTATAGATCAACTTTTGAAGGTTCTCTGCTAATGTTATTCCGTATTGCCCCACAATATTTTTCCTGTCGCGAAAAAAATTACGCAGATATATGACTCACCGGCCAACATATTAAAAATAAGTTTTTAAACTTCAAAATGTATATACATGGATGTGTATGTGTTTTTGGTAGCTTTATACATGGAAAATCCCAAATACCTTTATTCTTACCCATTGTTGAAATGTTATAGTCAGCCTGTGTGAAATGGAGACTGCAGACTTTGGAGTATTTTGTGTATGGTTTTCCACGCTTCAAAATTATGTTCCACTTGTCTGCCATTAAATGGTCGCGCGGGAAGCGGTGGAACTTGACGTTCTTCGTCTTGCCGGCTAAGGAAGTACATTGTGGCACTGTGCAATAGTAGCCCATCACGTTATCCCAACCACAATGTTCACAATCCAACCTTTGTTATGGTACAACTTTCCGGGAACTCGCGCACGACACTCATCAGAATACAGGAAACACTCAAGATTCCACTTTCTACACTTTAATTATCTTATAAAGTTATCACGTTTACAAAAATCTATTAAATTATTAATTCATCGGCTCGCAGCCTTGAAATATTTGACATGTATTTGCCTTTTTTCCCTTCCCCACTTCCCACTTTTTCAGAAAAATGGCGTAGAAACAACACTTTTTTGGACCATAGCATAGATTGTAGAAACTAGCACAGATTATGAAGTAGCCACAGGCTAGTTAAAAATACTACAGAGTAAATACTAAATTTTAAGGTATATTTCAAATAAATTTCACGAGTCAAAAATTATGCAGCTGTTGTTAAAAAATTCACAATTGCAGCTATGTTATATTAACATTTCACTAAAGAACATAAAATGATACTCATGAATTTGGTACTTCTAAAATACCGGTAAATTGTTTCTAGCCTCTAATACCCATAGACAAATAATGGTCATAGGTTAAAAGCAGAGTTGCCAACTATACAGTTTTAACTGTAGATATTTTACAGTTTTTTCGATATCTTCACAGTTTTTAGTTTAGTACTTAAAATCTAAAGTTTTTTTCTTTATAATACTACGGCCATCTATTTTATTCGCTACGTAACTAAAACTTACGAATAAACGGTCTATCACCACCATAAAAGGCACTATAATAATAATAATAATAATAAAATAATTTATTTCGGACCCGTCATCCATATGTTGGTTAGTAACATTGAAAAACTTAAGACTAGTGTTAGTAGGAACTAAAAAGCTAAAAATAAAATAATAAAAATAATCTATTTCTTTGCTGAGAGATGTGCCGGGCCCACATGTAATGCAGTCCAGTGTTTCAATATGGGACCGTCACACCTCTCCGCCACCGTACGCAGTAAGCTGTTTGGGCTGTCGCGCACCCGCTGCCACAGCGATGCTACTCGTTTGCGGATAATGGCATGAAAGCCATCAATGCCCGCTTCCGCAAACATACCGGAGGCGCTGCAGTACCGCGACAGCCCCAACAGTGCCCTAAACGCGTTGTTGTATTGGACGCGCAAGACGTTGTAAGCCTTTTTCGTATACTGTATCCACAGACTGCAGGTGTAAAAGGTTTGGCAGTATGCCCTGAATAGGGTCAACTTTACCTCTCTACCACACCTTGCAAATCTGCGAATCAGCATATTACTCCTGACTGCCAACGCCCTGCGCTCCCTCTCAACATCCACGTCATCGTTCAGATCCGCGGTGACCCAGTGACCCAGGTACTTGAACTCTGTCACTACCTTAAGTGGAGTTCCTCGTATCGTGACTGGTGGAGTTAGCCTCTGATGTTTCCCAGCTTTAAAAACTAGTAGCTCACTTTTATCCGCATTGTACCTGAGCCCATGGGCCTCCGCGTATCCTTCACAGATGCTAAGTAACTTTCTTAGCGCTCCAATTGAGGGACTCAGCAACACCATGTCGTCGGCATAGCTAATATTATTGACAAATGTGCCATCTATGGAGCAACCTACCTTGGCGTTGCTGAGTTCCTCAATCAATCTGTTTATATATAGACTGAAGAGTCTTGGCGATGTCAAGCCCCCCTGTCTCACTCCACACTTGAGCCTAAATGGACTACTTAATGCGCCCGCCCAGCGTACCATATTTGTTTGATTCTCATACCAATATTGGAACAGTCTTATTTGTTCTTCTGGAAGTGTGGTTTCCACCGATAGTTTTTCCCAAAGCTTGCTGTAGGACACCAAATCAAACGCCTTTGAGAGGTCAAGGAAACAAGCATAAATCGGCGTTTTCCTGACTGTGTAGTATCGCACAGTATGCTTGAGGCACAGTACTGCTGCTTCCGTAGACAGCCCGGGTCTGAAACCAAACTGTGCGTCATGCAATTTAACGTGCTTATTCAGACGTACCTCAAGCATACTGTCCAACACCTTAGCTACGATGGTGGCCAACGATATGGGCCTATAGTTTTTCTTATCGGACATATCCCCTGTACGGTTTTTAACAATGGGAATCACCAAGGTCCTGATCATCTCTTCAGGCAGATACGAGTGGCTTATACAAACTGTGAAAAGCATGGCTAGCACCTGGTATATCTGATCACCAGCATGTTGTAGGTGCTCTATACTGAGTGAGTCATGTCCTGGTGATTTGCCTCGTGTCATACCTCTCACAGTCTGCTCTACCTCCTCTGCAGTGATAACCACACTTCCATTTGATTCAACTTTTTCCTTACGGTAAAATATTTCCCCCGTTGAAGTCAGCATAGGTTCTACCTTAAAATGGTGTTTAAATAACTCTGCAATCTTGGCGGGCTCACCACAACCGTCCACGCTCGCAGGAACGCTCGACCGGGGATTCAATTTACTGGTTTCTTTCCAGAATTTACCAAACTGCTTATTTTTGTGGTGTGAAGCAATAATATCAAGTTTTATTCGCTCAGCATTATCC
The DNA here is from genome assembly GCA_911387775.1 of Thymelicus sylvestris. Lineage (NCBI taxonomy): Eukaryota > Metazoa > Arthropoda > Insecta > Lepidoptera > Hesperiidae > Thymelicus > Thymelicus sylvestris. The sequence continues at coordinate 715,879 of OU426903.1, forward strand.
TGACACCATTTTAGTTTTGCTTTAAATACTTTTCTCGACTCTATCATGGTATTAAATATGTCACCCGCTTTAGGTCTCCCATATAATACCCAGTTTTGAAACCCCTGTCTAGCCTCCTGATGCGCAGATTTTACATGTCTATTCCACCCAACAACATATCTATTTTTCTTTGGTACAAAATGATCATAACTTGCCTTTGAAGCCTCTTTTAAAATTTTTACAATAATCAAATAACTATTATCTATTATGGTCTTATGCTCTGGGTTACAACAATGTTTCGCACTACATTTTACAAGCTCATCAGGATAAGTGACGTCTAATAATTTATTAGTACATAGTTCCCGATATAGTTCTATCTGTTTCTGGTTTCTCTGACCCCATACAATACTATTATTTACATTATTATTACAAACATACTTATTTTGAATCAAATTAAAATTACACTTTATTTCAAGGGGAAAATGGTCCGACCAATATACATCATAATGTATTTTAGCACTTACTACAACTTTCCACCCAGCTTCCGACACTACACAGTGGTCCAGCCAACTTTTAGAAAAGTGAACGTCACTGATATATGTATGTGATCCCGACGCCCTCCCCAATAGTTCAATATCAGCGCACCTCCACCTTTGTTCACCACAAAAAAGATTAAGTTCCTCACCAAAACGTGATCCCGGGTGCGCATTGAAATCGCCTAGTATAAAAACTGAGTCTACGTTGCACTCCTGAACAATAGCAGCTATCTCACCCAGGCACTCCGTGAATTCAGCTAGATTGTCTTGGTGATCAATAGGCATGTATACGCTTATCACTAGCAATTCGCGGCTCGACATCGCTATTTTTACTGCCGCTATACGCACACTGTTGGATTGCACTATCGACACTGAGTTAAATACACTTTTCCTCCATAGAAGGGCGACACCTCCGTGTGGCCTTCCTCGCAGGATGCCAGCTCCCATATCCATCGCTGACTTACCCGTATACTGAAAGTCTTGATCAATTTCACCTAAGAACGGTATATCTTGCGGTAGTAACCAAGTTTCTTGCAACGCAATTATATCCGCTTGCTTGCACAATCCTCTGACACAATCTATCGATCTCTTGATTGATCTACAATTAAAAGTAGTTATGGATGTTAAATAACTATCCATCGTAGGTCTTAACAATTATATTGTTATTTATTTATTAATTATATTATATTATATATTGTTCTTGATTAATTAATTAATTAATTATAAGGGTGTACTGTCCACGGTATTATTATTCTTGCTATTATTTAGATTCCCACTTTCTTCTATTTTCTTTCTCAATCTAAAATTAACAAACGGTCTAAAAGAAATTCCCTCCGGCCACAGGTTTGTATCCAGAAAAATATCCATCTTATGTCTAGGCACAAAAACCTTATACGCGTTATACCCTTTTTCATGTTTCATGTTAATTTTTTCTAAGTTAGCAACCACTTGGGTTTGGCTCAATATGTAGTTGGAGATATCACTCATTGACGCAGACTTGTCTACATTGTTAATGAACAAAGGCACCCTGATATCCGCCGCTTTAAATTTAATCTCCTCACTAGGCTGTGCTTTTCCTTTCTGCCCTATAAATCGGTTTCTTAATCTCCTTTTCTGTATTTGAATCCACTCCTCACTTGGGGTTTCACGTTTCCACTCGCCTTTTTAGTTAACAATCTCAGAAAAAGATTTTTGTTTATTCATAACCATATTTTGAACGTTTCGATGTGTATTATCACTGTTTAGTTTCGCGCTTAAATCAAGCATCAGCTGTTCGCCCGGTAACTCACTCGCAGGCGCTGGCAAGCGGGCCTCAGTTTCTTGAGGACTATAAATAAAAAGTCAGAAATTAATTTTTTTTATGAGTTCAATCCTTTACTTATAGAGATTTCATAAAATGAAATGAAATGAAATGAAATAATCTTTATTCATGTAGGTATCACTGATACACTTATGCACGTCACTTTTTTAATTTACCAGCTTTTCGCAAAGGTGCTTTGTCATGGAGGAGAAGAAAAGCCGTAAAGAAACTCCTCAGCACATCTTTTAAAAATAAAACTTATGTTTATTACAAAAATAGGTATTCTCTAACCTGAGCAGAACTAGTTGCCTAGCTGATCATTTCCAAGCATCCTTATCATTTAAATATTCATACATGTTATAATAACCTTTGCCTACTAGTTGATTTTTTACACGTTTCTTAAAAGATTCCACCGGCAAGTCACGTATTTGCTTTGGGACTTTATTATAGAATTTTATACCGAGTCCCATAAAAGAACGCTGCACTTTAGCAAGACGGTACGATAATATATTATATGACTTTAAAAATAAAGATGAAACTGAAAATGAAGAAGATGTGCAAATTGAAAACGAGGCAGTTTTAGTAGAAATTGTCTTTTGTTAAGATTTTAAGTTGATTTACAAATACAAGTATAATTTTCTTACTATATTAAGTTGTTTTATTGATTATAGCTATTAAATAATACAAAATAAGAAAAACCGTAGATTTACAGTTCTTTAAGTAGAATTTTGCAGTTTTCTACAGCTTTTTGAAAGCTACTTTGCAGTTTTAATCTAGATTAGGGTTGGCAGCACTGAGTAAAAGTGACAGTTCACTGAAAATAAAACATCGACAATCAATCGTTTAAAAACAAATTCCTCTATAGTCTATGACATTGACAATTTTTGTTTGTTTCTAATTTCTATCATGTCGGCGCTTGGTTGGTGTTTATGCGCGAAGTTTTGTTTGTTTTTGTGAGTTAAATTGCTTGGACGCCAAAAAGTGAATAGAACGCGATTTAGATATGTTAATGCGTATTTTCACATGTTCTTTGAAATAGAAAAAAAATGCCGTACTATTGTACTGTGCCGCGTTGTACTTCAATGGCGGGTAAGGTGAAAAACGTATCGTTTCATCAATTTCCTAGAGATGAAGAGTTAGCCAAACTGTGGAATAAAATACTAAAAAGAGGGAAGCCCTACACCAAGTACTCGAAAGTATGCAGTTTACATTTCACCCCGGATGATTATACAATAACCAACGCGGGTAAATATAAAGGTATAATTACATACATGCCGTACAAGTATATCGTTAACGCATTAAAACACCACGATACTACTGAGTACTGCCTAGCTTGTATACTTGGTATAAGCAAATGCAATGGTAGTAAAAGAGTAATATAAATCAGTCTACAATATTATCTTGACATAAACTTTGAGAGCCCACTTGGAAGCAAAGCTAATAAATGTGTAGTACTTTGCATTTTTGTAGTGCGACTACTGATATTTGCGGCTAGATCTACGAGAAATGTAATTCTTGACTATGTCTTAAAGCTTAGCCAATAATTGTAATTACATGTAACTCCATTTTAACTTAATTATCACTATGCATTCTTTTTCATAACAAACTTTTTCAAAGTCTTGTAAAGCTTAATATGTATAATGTATTGGTATTGATTTCAGGTCAGTGGAGGACACTCAGAAAAGATGCTATACCATCCCGCAACCTGCCGTCGGAGGCTCCAGTACCGTATCCGAGAAGAGACTATGCATCGTTGTCTCCTCCAACAAATACTGTTGATCCTAGAGTATGCCATCTTTTATTTTTATTAATATCTGGTATCTCACCTTGATTCTCTATCATATTTTTTAACTCCTGACGTAAAAAGAGGGGTGTGATAAGTTCGACATGTCTGTGGCAACGTAGGTCCTAAACGAATGGACTGATTTTGATTTGGTTTTTTTGTTTTATAATTGTCATGATCGAGATGGTTTTTAGTTATGTTTGGTAAAACTAAAATTGTTGAGGGTTTTTAAATTTAAAAATTTATTGCTATTATATTATCATAATTTATAATTTGATTGATTGATGACTTTTGTTGCCCAGTTTACATGATGGCATGAAAATTCCAGCTCCATCAACAAATGGCGCAGGCTATCTACGTCCAGACGATGCTGGCCATGCAAGCCGCCAGCGTCACTGACATTGGGGCCAGCTTGTTTAATAGTGGTAAGTGTAGTATAGTATGCGGCACGGATGTTGAGCGTAATGGAATGGATTGTTGAGGTATGTACATACCACCATAATGCTGTATGGACATCTTCTTAGTTTAAACTTTAAAGTACCTATACAGACATTGTCAAATAAAATAGTTTTTTGATCTACATACTACTATTTATTTAAATAATTTTACGGAGTGCACCTTCTGTACATTGATGTACTATTATGTCTTCTGTGCTGATATGTAAATAAATAATAAATAAATGTCAAATTTGCAATGTGGCAATTTGCTATTTATTTAAACATATATAAAATGATATTGATAGCACATGCTGCATTGACATGCGTCGTCTTTTAACTAACTAAAATAGTTGCAGTATTGCACTGTACCCGTTGACATAAAGTGCGAGCGAGCGCGCAATATGCTTCGTAACTAAGAGATGAGTACACAATAATATATACAAGAGCTAATTTTTTTGAAGATTTACAAATACTTACGTCTGTTTCAGATCAGCGATTGCCTTCACCCAGTACTGAAGAGAGTTCCAGATCACCGAACAGTAACTCCGCAGATCAGTATAATTGCAGATTAGATAACATTGATAAACTAGTACATCAAACAAATGATTTACAACCCGACGAGCAGATAGAAGACACACATACTGGCAACACTGATATAGAGAATACAGAAAGTAACAACACACAATCAAGTACATTAAGTGTAGTTAGCAATACTAGTACTGGTTTTCTTAATGAAAGCAAAGTTGATACATATAAATGCACTGAATGTTCGAAATGTTTCAAAGATCCCGATGTGTTTCTACTTCATAAACGTATTCACACTAAAAGTCCCTTAAAACCTAATGAAAAGGAGTTTTTAAATGGTAATAACTCTTTAGCAAGCAGCACACAAGAAACACTTAAAGCTAATCCTATTCTAGCTAATTTACTAAAATCTAGCATCCCTCAAGGTGCTACATTTGGTCACAGTGATTTAGAAGTAACCAAAGCACTTGACACAAACGTTGTTAGTATTGAAAGTCAGATCATGACTGCTCTGGCCGCTAATATGGAAAATTATTTAAGAAATCTATCTACCATAATGTCGAGTGGCTTGATTGACAGTAGAATTAATAATGAATCCATCCAGGATGAAGAAAATGTTCCCGATCCGGAGGATTCTAAAGAAAATGTAGATGATAATGGACCAAATTTTGATGATGTAGATGAAAAAACTAATGACTGTGAAAGTAATAAAGACTTAGATGATTCTCAAGACTCAATGGGATTAGTAATAGATGAGGATAAATGCTGAGTATTGTATAACTTTTAAGGAAGATGTAGATTTTTATAATTTTTTATGTATAAATGAATGTAAAGGTGTGGCCAGTAGAAAATGAACTTTAATGCTATAATTTTTTTAATGATAAATGGTGAATATCTTATTTCTGTTCCATTTCCGCCTGCGTTAAGTTTATTGTTTACTGGCAGGTTACAATAAGCATATTAAAGACTTAATTTTAGAAATAGTTATCGGCAAAGATTAAGTAACATAAAAAAAAACCTATTGTATACAACACACAAGTTCCCATTAGTAATGGAAGTAGCAAAGCCTCACACATACTATATATTTATAAATTCAATTTGATTTTTCGCATAAGTGTAGGTTTTACCAGATGTTTTTAATTATTAGGCAGTAATTAGTATGTACACTTCGTCAATTTTATTGATATACGAATATGTTAGTTAAATAGTTATCATGGGTCATATGTATATCACAGAAAAAATATCTACTTTTATATTATTTTTTACTATTATTGTGTTATATCTACTTTTGATGTATTTTGTACATCTACCTGTTCTCTATGTTCAATATGATCACAGGCCACAGCAAGCTATCAGGACTGTCAGTCATCAGTATTATTTTTTTTACAAAAGTTGCTCATTCATTTTTTGTATGTACTACGCGTTCACTTCAAGTTTGCCCTTAACCCCCCGTCCCGCTCCTCGTACCGCACCTCATTTAGTACGGACAGCAGCGCTACCCGCGTATTTTTGTGCGGCGCGTGCGTTCTTGAGTTTGTTGTTGATTTTGATGTTACTTTCGTTAAATTATTTTTCTATTGATTTATTTTACGTTCATTGATTTTCGTCGCTTCAATGACTAAAATAGAAAATGTTTTACACAGTGGCAAACGTAATTTGTTATTTATGTAGTGAAATTATTTGATAACTTTTTTGTCTACAGTACCGTTAGCTGTGAAATCGTAACGGTCGACGAGGGCAAACTTGAAGTAAACGTGTAGTAAGAATGTTTTAGTTTTAAGCACGATATTACTGTCCCTCCTTCATTATTTTGTCTTTGATTGCAGTGCAGTGCGCCAGGATATTTTTGCGGGTAGGGCGGGGGCTAAACCAGCAGAGGAAATTACATAATAAAATGTATTAATAATACTAGCAAAAAAGCGGTGCTTTAGGAGGGCTTATTTTGATTTTGAGTTAGGGAGTTTATTTTGACCCCTTGATTCGCAGGCAGGGTCACTACCAACTAGGCACAGCGGTCGTTATGTAAACCTCATTTAATGTTTAAAAAGCAGATGACTTATACACTTGCGTCCCCCTAGCCCGGCCCCCCCTGGATCTGTGCCGCAGTAAATAAAAGTTGACTCAGGTTTAGCTAAAGGGTTTTGAGTCAGGAGGAGTTTCTAACTGCTCACTTTGGGTCACCCTCAATCTGAGGCAATGGGATATCTATCTGCCTATGGAGCTTTGATAATGTTGTCCTACCTCAAAATTCGATATCCACCTTTTTTTGATATTTATAATAATTATTTTTTTAATATTGCTATGTCAATATCAAGTTAATGAATTGGTTGTTTAATTTAAATATGGTCATTAATGATCTTCTACAATTTTGCTACTTCCATAAAAAAATGTTCTGAACTTTGTAAGGTGTAAATTGACTTGTATTACCATCGGACTAAAGTTCATTTTAGACGATAGATTAATGATAGATAATATGAAAGACTTGCACGATTGGCGCCCACCGATTTTAAAAAACCATTTGTTTATTTGTTAGTTCACTAGCATTAGTTATATTAGTGCCTTAGTAGGAACAAAATGTGTATTTTATATTTAGATTTATGTTATATACCTACTTAGTTATAGAAAGAACACATCTGATAAGTGAATAATTCTAATATGTTGCACTGATTCAGTTCATATTAGGGTAATCGCTCAGCAATAACCTATTATATAATAAATAAGCAATACTCGTTCAGCCTCTCTGTAACATTTGTATTATGCTTTATATTATGTAACCCACAGACCAAATAAGATGGATTCTTTAACAAATTATTGGACTACAAATGTTTTATTTCCAAAGGCAGTGGGTTAAATACAATCGCGTGTATATTATGTACATCTCTTGCGTATCATAATATATTTGCTGGTCTGAAGCAACACTATTTAAATGTATGTTTAAACAAATTTACATCCAGGCCTTTGGAATTTTTTTACAAAAATGCGTTCCTATCGGCGAACGCATTGCGCCGTATCAGAAGCGTTTATAAAGTTTTAAAGCACTTTTTGAAACAAACTTGGGCCAGTACATAGCTGTAGTATACAGAGCCGGCGTTAGGGGAGGGGGGGGGGGGGGGCGATGGCCTAGGGCGCCTTTGGATGGGTGCCACATTTGTGGTGAGGAGCAAAAAAAAGGAAAAATAAAATTCTTTATAAACGTTCCCATTGAATCGGTAAAATTTTTCGAGGAAAAAGAGCTCGATTTTTATTTTCTTAAGTGGACGCCACAATATTATTGCCTGGGGCGTCAGTGGCTCTAACGCCGGCACTGGTAATATATGTATAGCGCTTGTTGATAGATCGCCACGAACTAAACACTGAATATACTGTTATGTTAACACATGCTCACAGCTCACCCGTGACCAACTGTGAGCCGAACATTATATTAACAAATTGTATTGAATCAAATGATAGACTGGTATTTGTGAATTTTTGATCTCTTTTTTTCTTTTTTGGAAGTTGTATAAATTATATAAGGAAATAAATATGTAACAGAAATATTTTATTTTTATTTTAAATTTTGAAAAATGGTATCGTATCTTTTGGTGTTCTGTGGTTACTTGGCTATTATAGTACAGGGTGAAATATAGTACCTACTGCCACGATGTGGGATGGCGCCACCTACACATCACATCGCTGGCGAATACAAAGTGCCTAATATACATACATGCTTAGAATAATAATAAACTAGAAGCCACATCTAGCTGTCATTGCTAGTCGCGCGTTGTCTCCAGAACCGCCCGGCCCCGCCGTTCTTCCCACCCGCCGTAGTATTGCAACGTAAAACATGTCGCATTATTTCGGGAAATGTTTGTGACAGGACGTTGAGAAAAAAGATAAAGGCGATTATACTTAGGTCTACCAAAATCTGATCGCAACATATTATTACTGTGTTTCTAAAAATATGTTTCTCATGTAAGTGACTGTATCTTAAATATGAGAATAAGTTTCTTTAAACCTAAATAAAACTTGTTGATCGTAATTGAACTATTATTACTTTCAATGTTGATTGTTAGTATTTTTATCATAATATATATTAGTTTTATAATAGGTAATATAATATGTGTGGTTTGTTAATTTTAGACGAAAACATATTAAAAAATAAAGACCCCACCCATTTTCAAATAAAAAATTGTTGAAAATTTGGGTGGGGGGTTAGGGGTGGATCCAGCAAGGTTTATGTAATCGGGACTGCGGGTTGTCAAGGGGGTTGAAAATCGTGTCAAAAATCGTCTAGGACGCACCGTTTCCGAGATATCCGGTTTTTCCAAAAAAAATTGTTGAAAATTTGGGTGGGGGGTTAGGGGTGGGTCCAGCAAGGTTTATATAATTGAGACTGAGGGTTCTTAAGGGGGGTTGGAAATCGTGACAAAAATCGTCTAGGACGCACCGTTTCCGAGATATCCGGGATTTTCGGTTTTTCCAAAAAAAAAATTTGAAAATTTGGGTGGAGGGTTAGGGGTGGCTCCAGCAAGGTTAATGTCATCGGGACTGGGGGTCCTCAAATGGGGTTGGAAATCGTGTCAAAAATCGTCTAGGACGCACCGTTTCCGAGATATCTGGTATTTCTAAAAAAATTGTTGAAAATTTGGGTGGGGGGTTAGGGGTGGATCCAGCAAGGTTTATGTAATCGGGACTGCGGGTTGTCAAGGGGGTTGAAAATCGTGTCAAAAATCGTCTAGGACGCACCGTTTCCGAGATATCCGGTTTTTCCAAAAAAAATTGTTGAAAATTTGGGTGGGGGGTTAGGGGTGGGTCCAGCAAGGTTTATATAATTGAGACTGCGGATTGTCAAGGGGGTTGAAAATCGTGTCAAAAATCGTCTAGGACGCACCGTTTCCGAGATATCCGGTTTTTCCAAAAAAAATTGTTGAAAATTTGGGTGGGGGGTTAGGGGTGGGTCCAGCAAGGTTTATATAATTGAGACTGCGGGTTGTCAAGGGGGTTGAAAATCGTGTCAAAAATCGTCTAGGACGCACCGTTTCCGAGATATCCGGTTTTTCCAAAAAAAATTGTTGAAAATTTGGGTGGGGGGTTAGGGGTGGGTCCAGCAAGGTTTATATAATTGAGACTGGGGGTTCTTAAGGGGGGTTGGAAATCGTGTCAAAAATCGTCTAGGACGCACCGTTTCCGAGATATCCGGGATTTTCGGTTTTTCCAAAAAAAAAATTTGAAAATTTGGGTGGAGGGTTAGGGGTGGCTCCAGCAAGGTTAATGTCATCGGGACTGGGGGTCCTCAAATGGGGTTGGAAATCGTGTCAAAAATCGTCTAGGACGCACCGTTTCCGAGATATCTGGTATTTCTAAAAAAATTGTTGAAAATTTGGGTGGGGGGTTAGGGGTGGATCCAGCAAGGTTTATGTAATCGGGACTGCGGGTTGTCAAGGGGGTTGAAAATCGTGTCAAAAATCGTCTAGGACGCACCGTTTCCGAGATATCCGGTTTTTCCAAAAAAAATTGTTGAAAATTTGGGTGGGGGGTTAGGGGTGGGTCCAGCAAGGTTTATATAATTGAGACTGGGGGTTCTTAAGGGGGGTTGGAAATCGTGTCAAAAATCGTCTAGGACGCACCGTTTCCGAGATATCCGGGATTTTCGGTTTTTCCAAAAAAAAAATTTGAAAATTTGGGTGGAGGGTTAGGGGTGGCTCCAGCAAGGTTAATGTCATCGGGACTGGGGGTCCTCAAATGGGGTTGGAAATCGTGTCAAAAATCGTCTAGGACGCACCGTTTCCGAGATATCTGGTATTTCTAAAAAAATTGTTGAAAATTTGGGTGGGGGGTTAGGGGTGGATCCAGCAAAGTTTATGTAATCGGGACTGCGGGTTGTCAAGGGGGTTGAAAATCGTGTCAAAAATCGTCTAGGACGCACCGTTTCCGAGATATCCGGTTTTTCCAAAAAAAATTGTTGAAAATTTGGGTGGGGGGTTAGGGGTGGGTCCAGCAAGGTTTATATAATTGAGGCTGGAGGTTCTTAAGGGGGGTTGGAAATCGTGTCAAAAATCGTCTAGGACGCACCGTTTCCGAGATATCCGGGATTTTCGGTTTTTCCAAAAAAAAAAATTGAAAATTTGGGTGGAGGGTTAGGGGTGGCTCCAGCAAGGTTAATGTCATCGGGACTGGGGGTCCTCAAATGGGGTTGGAAATCGTGTCAAAAATCGTCTAGGACGCACCGTTTCCGAGATATCTGGTATTTCTAAAAAAATTGTTGAAAATTTGGGTGGGGGGTTAGGGGTGGATCCAGCAAGGTTTATGTAATCGGGACTGCGGGTTGTCAAGGGGGTTGAAAATCGTGTCAAAAATCGTCTAGGACGCACCGTTTCCGAGATATCCGGTTTTTCCAAAAAAAAATTGTTGAAAATTTGGGTGGGGGGTTAGGGGTGGGTCCAGCAAGGTTTATGTAATCGGGACTGGGGGTCCTCAAATGGGATTGGAAATGGTGTCAAAAATCGTCTAGGACGCACCGTTTCCGAGATATCCGGGATTTCCGGTTTTTCCAAAAAAAAAAATTGTTGAAAATTTGGGTGGGGGTTAGCGATGGGTCCAGCAACGTTTATGTAATCGGAACTGGGGTATGCACGGGGGGATGGGAATCGTGTCAAAAATCGTTTAGGACGAACCGTTTCCGAGATATCCGGGAGTTCATTCACAACTAATTTCATTTTTAAAATAGAAGATATAATATTCACAATTACAAAACTACAAATAAACTCAAGTCGTTTGATAAAATTAAAATACTGTCAGTGGACGAGCGCGTTTAAGTACCGCGCGGGTGTAGGCAAATTTTTCAAGGACAGGGCCGAGTAGGAATATGGCTTATTTGTGCTGCAAAGCCGGCGGCTTCAAAAGTTGCCAATCACGCCAGCGGCAAAGTGTGTAACAGTCATTACGGTAGGGAAAATCAAAACTGTTATATTGGCAACACTGACAAAATGGAGGCATAAATATGGTTGACAATTTCAATATGAATGAAAAATTTGATAATTTAATAAGATAATGTTTTATTGTGCTAATTACACATGAAATGTGATCCCATCCTTTTTCTTTTTAAGACCAGCTGCATTTGTACACGTCGGAACGGCGCAAAACGGCATTATTTAATAAAATTACGAGAGCAATTCAGCCGTCCGTCCACAGGGGAATTTCCGGAGAACTAATCGCTCGTTTGTAATATTACGCCCTATTGGCGTATTTTTTGTATCGACCATTTTAGGCGCGTATGAGGGATGCTTGCATACATGTAGCAGCTTCACGATACAAAGCGAAGAAAGTATATAACCACGCCACGGCGCCACGCGCCAATGCGAGACGAACTGTCCAAATATAAAGGTTCAATACAATATCCAGTTCCATACTGTAGCTGAAGCAGTGATAGCCTAGCGGTAGAAGAAGCAGTGATAGCCTAGCGGTAGAACGTTGGTCTCCCGAACGAAGGGGCCCGAGTTCAAACCCTGGCACGCACCTCTAATTTTCAAATATTATGTGCGTATTACAACAATTGGACGTAATTTCTGAAAAACGTTCCAACCCACAAATAAGTCGAAATTGAGTTAATAGTGCCAAACTGACTACGTGATGCACATTAACCAGCTGTCAAAATTTGACAACTCTACTGTCACTATAAATGTCATGTACGACTTAGTAGCCCAACCCACATAGTATGGGGAATACAAATATTTATTTAACTAAAACAGTCCAAGCGTCCTGAAACGTTTTTATTTTATATTGTTTTTACTATACACACTTAGAATTTAATTCATAAAAATGATCCAAACATCATTAATAACTGGCAAAATCATAATAAAACCAGTTTATAATGAAAAAAGACATGACGTATATTAAACCAAAAACAAATTAAGTTAATCTTTTTAAGTTAAATTATCGCCTAATCAACATCTTGAAGAAAGCATATTACAAAGTTGATAAGTACCTATTTAAATGACAAGACTGCTTGGACATGACTTTTTATATTAAATATTGCATTAAGTAGTATTAAGTGCTGTCTGTAACTGTGAGTAGGAAAAAAATAGTCCCGGTAGTTTCTTGCCACTTCTTCTCCCGGGACCACTCACGGTAGGGATTTGTTGAAGCGATGGCGTTGAGTGACTTTCGAAAAGTGTGTGTAACAAACCTACTTCGAATAAAACTTATTTCATTTCTTCATCTTCTATTTCATCATTTAAATCTGGTTCACCCCCAAATCCTTCTATGTAATCAGTCAACCCTTCTATGCATTTAAACTGTTTATAAAATGACCAGACAATCCTCAGGAATCAAGTGAAACATTGACTTAAACTCATTTAATTTAGCCTGAGTAATAGGCTTCCCGTTTGGTCAAAGAGGAACAAAGAGTTCTGTGTTTAAAGGAAGCTGGTTTCCTCTGAATTTCCTCCCTATGTATAACTCTTTATACTCACCAATATCTTAATATTTCATGAAGATAGAATATCGCTCACCTAGTAATATGTATAATGGCACATCTGCAAAAAATGCGAAGTTGAGTTTATACGGTATATATAATATATACGTGTTTAAAAGTGCATAATCTTCGTAGTGGTAAATATGTATTAATGCCTATACTAGTAATCAAACCCATACAATCTGTAAAAAACGTAAAAAGAACCCATAAATTAATTTTAAACATGTTTATAAAATTTTTGAATTTCGTTTCTGTAAAAATATGCCAAACATAGATGTGCCGTTGTATTACTGGGTGAGCGATATGTATACGCTATCTTTTTTTGACTGAATATGTTTAGTTTTTAATAACTTTTTTCATTATAAACTCGTTTTATTATTATTTTGCCAGTTACTAATGATGTTTGGAACGTTTTTATGAATTGATATTGCATAACGTGACATAAATATTGTAATATATCAAAAACGTTCCAAAGCTATGTTTTTGCCAATATTAAAAAAAAATATCAATGTTGGAAGTCCTAAATTAGGTTATCTAAAAATTTTAACATGTTGTCTATAGCATAACAAAACTTGAAGTTTAAACTAAAGTGATTTCATGAAGAAATACAGGGTTGAACTTAAACCTCGATTTTCTCAAAATGTTATGTTTGTGGATTGGAACGTTTTTCTGGAACTACGTCCAATTATGGGTTGTTGCTTTGCTTTATACTGTAGCAGACCAATAGTCATGTCTTGTGTCAGTTGTGTCCTGAGTCCGGACACTGCAGATAGAGACACATCTTATATATATAAAAGAAAGTTGTGTTAGTTACACTATTTATAACTCAAGAACGGCTGAACCGATTTGGCTGAAAATTGGTGAGGAGGTAGCTTAGAATCAGGAGACGGACATAGGATACTTTTTATCCCGGAAAATAGACCTGTTCCTGTAGGATAAGGTAAAATTTTGTTATATGTAGTTGATAGATTAGTTATTTATACAGATATAAAATAAAGCTCGGGGATGGATATAGGATACTTTTTATCCCGGAAAATAGACCTGTTCCTATGGGATAAGGTAAAATTTTATTATAAGTATGTAGTTGATAGATTAGTTATTTATACCTACAGATATAAAATAAAGCTCGGGGAGGGACATAGAATACTTTTTATCCCGGAAAAAAGACCTGTTCCTGCGGGATAAGGTAACATTTTGTTATTATAGTTGATAGTCATTATTATTAGCGCCTTTTATGACTCCTTTTTTTACCGAAGTCAAAACAGAATTCTTATAGTTTCGTCATACCTTTTGTCTTTTTAGAAATATTCAGTCGTTTGACAGTTGGCGCGATTGACAGAATATGAGAGGGATAGGGTGAGGGAGGCAGTGGGAGTGGGAAGAAAAGGGAGAGGGAGAGATTGATAGGCGGTACAAAGTTTGCCGGGTCAGCTTGAGAGCGGGAGCGTGAGAGGGAGAGGGAGCGAGAGCGGGAGCGGGAGCGTGAGAGGGAGAGGGAGGAGCACACAGAAACTGTAACGGCTAAAACGGCTGTACCGATTTTAATGATTTCTGATTTGTTACATTCTTAGGCGATACGAAGTTCGCCGGGTCAGCTAGTCTTATATATATAAAAGAAAGTTGTGTTAGTTACACTATTTATAACTCAAGAACGGCTGAACCGATTTGGCTGAAAATTGGTGAGGAGGTAGCTTAGAATCAGGAGACGGACATAGGATACTTTTTATCCCGGAAAATAGACCTGTTCCTGTAGGATAAGGTAAAATTTTGTTATATGTAGTTGATAGATTAGTTATTTATACAGATATAAAATAAAGCTCGGGGATGGATATAGGATACTTTTTATCCCGGAAAATAGACCTGTTCCTATGGGATAAGGTAAAATTTTATTATAAGTATGTAGTTGATAGATTAGTTATTTATACCTACAGATATAAAATAAAGCTCGGGGAGGGACACAGAATACTTTTTATCCCGGAAAAAGACCTGTTCCTGCGGGATAAGGTAACATTTTGTTATTATAGTTGATAGTCAAGCATCCCTCATACGCGCCTAAAATGGTCGATACAAAAAATACGCCAATAGGGCGTAATATTACAAACGAGCGATTAGTTCTCCGGAAATTCCCCTGTGGACGGACGGCTGAATTGCTCTCGTAATTTTATTAAATAATGCCGTTTTGCGCCGTTCCGACGTGTACAAATGCAGCTGGTCTTAAAAAGAAAAAGGATGGGATCACATTTCATGTGTAATTAGCACAATAAAACATTATCTTATTAAATTATCAAATATTTCATTCATATTGAAATTGTCGACCATATTTATGCCTCCATTTTGTCAGTGTTGCCAATATAACAGTTTTGATTTTCCCTACCGTAATGACTGTTACACACTTTGCCGCTGGCGTGATTGGCAACTTTTGAAGCCGCCGGCTTTGCAGCACAAATAAGCCATATTCCTACTCGGCCCTGTCCTTGAAAAGTTTGCCTACACCCGCGCGGTACTTAAACGCGCTCGTCCACTGACAGTATTTTAATTTTATCAAACGACTTGAGTTCATTTGTAGTTTTGTAATTGTGAATATTATATCTTCTATTTTAAAAATGAAATTAGTTGTGAATGAACTCCCGGATATCTCGGAAACGGTTCGTCCTAAACGATTTTTGACACGATTCCCATCCCCCCGTGCATACCCCAGTTCCGATTACATAAACCTTGCTGGACCCATCGCTAACCCCCACCCAAATTTTCAACAATTTTTTTTTTTGGAAAAACCGGAAATCCCGGATATCTCGGAAACGGTGCGTCCTAGACGATTTTTGACACGATTTCCAATCCCATTTGAGGACCCCCAGTCCCGATTACATAAACCTTGCTGGACCCACCCCTAACCCCCCACCCAAATTTTCAACAATTTTTTTTGGAAAAACCGGATATCTCGGAAACGGTGCGTCCTAGACGATTTTTGACACGATTTTCAACCCCCTTGACAACCCGCAGTCCCGATTACATAAACCTTGCTGGATCCACCCCTAACCCCCCACCCAAATTTTCAACAATTTTTTTAGAAATACCAGATATCTCGGAAACGGTGCGTCCTAGACGATTTTTGACACGATTTCCAACCCCATATGAGGACCCCCAGTCCCGATGACATTAACCTTGCTGGAGCCACCCCTAACCCTCCACCCAAATTTTCAAATTTTTTTTTTTGGAAAAACCGAAAATCCCGGATATCTCGGAAACGGTGCGTCCTAGACGATTTTTGACACGATTTCCAACCCCCCTTAAGAACCCCCAGTCTCAATTATATAAACCTTGCTGGACCCACCCCTAACCCCCCACCCAAATTTTCAACAATTTTTTTTGGAAAAACCGGATATCTCGGAAACGGTGCGTCCTAGACGATTTTTGACACGATTTTCAACCCCCTTGACAACCCGCAGTCCCGATTACATAAACCTTGCTGGATCCACCCCTAACCCCCCACCCAAATTTTCAACAATTTTTTTAGAAATACCAGATATCTCGGAAACGGTGCGTCCTAGACGATTTTTGACACGATTTCCAACCCCATTTGAGGACCCCCAGTCCCGATGACATTAACCTTGCTGGATCCACCCCTAACCCCCCACCCAAATTTTCAACAATTTTTTTAGAAATACCAGATATCTCGGAAACGGTGCGTCCTAGACGATTTTTGACACGATTTCCAACCCCATTTGAGGACCCCCAGTCCCGATGACATTAACCTTGCTGGAGCCACCCCTAACCCCCCACCCAAATTTTCAACAATTTTTTTTTTTTGGAAAAACCGGAAATCCTGGAGATCTCGGAAACAGTGCGTCCTAGACGATTTTTGACACGAATTCCAACCCCCCTTAAGAACCCCCAGTCCAGATTTCATGAACCTTGCTGGACCCACCCCTAACCCCCCACCCAAATTTTCAACAATTTTTTTTTAAATGGGTGGGGTCTTTATTTTTTAATATGTTTTCGTCTGAAATTAACAAACCACACATATTATATTACCTATTATAAAACTAATATATATTATGATAAAAATACTAACAATCAACATTGAAAGTAATAATAGTTCAATTACGATCAACAAGTTTTATTTAGGTTTAAAGAAACTTATTCTCATATTTAAGATACAGTCACTTACATGAGAAACATATTTTTAGAAACACAGTAATAACTAATAATATGTTGCGATCAGATTTTGGTAGACCTAAGTATAATCGCCTTTATCTTTTTTCTCAACGTCCTGTCACAAACATTTCCCGAAATAATGCGACATGTTTTACGTTGCAACACTACGGCGGGTGGGAAGAACGGCGGGGCCGGGCGGTTCTGGAGACAACGCGCGACTAGCAATGACAGCTAGATGTGGCTTCTAGTTTATTATTATTCTAAGTTGATAGTCATTATTATTAGCGCCTTTTATGACTCCTTTTTTTACCGAAGTCAAAACAGAATTCTTATAGTTTCGTCATACCTTTTGTCTTTTTAGAAATATTCAGTCGTTTGACAGTTGGCGCGATTGACAGAATATGAGAGGGATAGGGTGAGGGAGGCAGTGGGAGTGGGAAGAAAAGGGAGAGGGAGAGATTGATAGGCGGTACAAAGTTTGCCGGGTCAGCTTGAGAGCGGGAGCGTGAGAGGGAGAGGGAGCGAGAGCGGGAGCGGGAGCGTGAGAGGGAGAGGGAGGAGCACACAGAAACTGTAACGGCTAAAACGGCTGTACCGATTTTAATGATTTCTGATTTGTTACATTCTTAGGCGATACGAAGTTCGCCGGGTCAGCTAGTTATTTATAAATAATTAATTATTTTCTTTGTATATACAGATATACAACTTATTTATTATAAATCAATATGTATGCATGTATGTATTCACATAAACAGGGAGTGTGTACTACCATACAATTTGCATACCACACTATGGTTAAAATTGAGGATTATTAATAGGATAACAACAACATCTGTACCAATTTTATCGCAAATAAACATTATTACCGTTGGTTACTTTACTCTCTAATAGTAGATTGGTAGTCATGGTAGTAGGTACATACGTAGATTATGACGTCACGTTTATAGATCCAAGGTCCATCCTAACCAAATCATGATCATGAATCATCATCATCTACATGGAGCTATCTCTACTACTCCGCTGGTCTGGTCACGTCACGTTCACATCACTTTTCTTTTCTCACAACACTAAAATACTGTATTCAGCTTTTATTGGTCGGTTTTTGGCTATTTCCTTCCCTTTCCCTCCAACTCAGGGGATTACCCCATCATAGACAAATTAAGATTTTTTTTGATAAATAGAGATATTATTTTTTTAACAGAGATGGAAAACCTTTATAATGTTAATAGACCAAGATCTTATAAAGGGCCACCAGATGATATTTTTATTTTCTTGATGGATGTAGTGTATAAATAAATATGTTATACAGGTACCTACTTTGATCGTGATTATGGCCACCTAGCTTGATCCGTAGACCAAGTTATCGGGCAAAAAAGGCAAGTTTTACACTATTTTGAACTTTATTTTCTCAAAACTTGATAACTGATCGTTAGAAATGTATGATAAATGCTCCCAAGGATTTATTGTCGGCGGTAACTGCTTGCAGATAATGTAAAAGGTTCCAATAAAAAAATTGCTGAAATAACAGCATTAATGACTGAAGCAAATTATACAGGTACATACGTCGTATATGTCATCCGGATTCAGACCAGCTAGACAGATCCTAGTAATCTAGACATCTGGACCCAATTTAGCTGATTTTTGTAGACTCGATACTCAGCAACGCTGTGGGCCAATTAAGTTGCATATCTTTGGAATTGTATACCTGTTTCAATATTTTTTTTTATATCATTTCATTCCATTGCTTTCTTATAGTGCAATAACGCAAGATCATGATGAATTTTCTAATTTCAACGGTGAATGATTCATGACGGTGAAGATTAGAAACAAGAGTAAATACTTATGCATTTAAGTGAATATTTCATTTATTGATTTGCTTTAAATGTGTTACATCTCGAGTTTTTTTTTTATGGAAATAGCCGGCAAACGAGCTGACGATCCACCTGATGGTAAGTGGCTGTCGTCGCCCATGGACATGAGCAACACCAAAGGCATCACTGATGCGTTGCCTGCCAAGAAAGAGAGAAGAAGAGACAAGAAAGAGTTGGTAGGTACATACTTACATGTTTCTCAGATTTAGCTAATTTATATTTGCATAAGCATGCAAATCTATTATATCTTATCTTAATATATATAAATTACGTATCACGTTGTTTGTCCGCGATGGACTCCTAAACTACTTAACCGATTTTAATCAAATTTTCACACCGTGTCCAGTTTGATCCAACTTGAAAGATAGGATAGCTTACATCTCAATTTATAGTCGCAATATTATTTTATTGTTTATTGCAATATTTTTTGACAGAACGAAGTCTGTCCGGGCAGCTAGTATTATTACATAAAAGAGATGAATTTTTTCCTATATTTCAGTTTGCAGCCAAAACTACGTCGCAGACGCATAGTGTTTGTATGTCGCAATAGGTACAAGGCTCCCTTCGTGCACTATGGTGGTTGCAAGCAACCTTTAAGGGTGTAGAACTGTAGGAGATACGGTGTTGAAGCGCCTAGCGGTTTTATGGGAGCAATATTTCCGAGCCGCGCGTTGCTGGTAGATCACCAGGAAAGGAAGCTACGCACGCAAAATTATGATTTTATTATCTGTCGACCGCGGCGACAGGTCGACCGTCACTTGAATGCATTCATGATTAACTCTGTACTTTTCTTACCCCGGTCACTCACATACTCGCAAATGTTTGACATTTTTACGAATGTTTGTACATATGTGAAGGGCGGTCAGGCAAATGGGTTCGCATAGGAGTATACAAGCCCATTTCCGCTTCCTCCTACACTTTGTTCACGAATGTTCAATCTTGCTGTTGTTATTATGTTGTTGTTATTCAAATCCATTTCCAATACAGAAAATAAATGATAGTACGATTAGACGCCACGAACCACGAAAAATTAAGACTTAAGTCACCTTTTTAGTCGGGCTATTCTCAAAAAGTGACTTTAAAGTACTAAAAAAAAAAGTTGTTTTTGATATGATGTAAAGTGGTCTCAAATGAAAGGTATCATATCCCATAACCTGTACCAATTATGAGCCGAGCTATTTTCACAGTATTTTTCGCGAAAATAAGGAAAAAAGAAAACTCGCTTCCGTGGATGTGACACTGATCCATGGTAGTGACATATTTTTTCTATTTGACATATTTAATGAGGTATTATTGAATAAAACTTACTTTTTATTTTCATATTTTTATTTTTCTAATCATTTACTTTTTTAAACAATGGTACGTACATATAACACATCTTATTAAGTAATATTTGCAATATCAACAATTTTTATAGGAACTCAAATTATCTCTAATCAATTCTTAATCAGTTTCTTCTCTCACTTGATCACAACCGAGCTACTAAGAGCTGAAGGGATATCCCTTCTAGTGGCGCTCCAAAAACTGTTCGATTCCGTCATCAATACTGGAAGTTGGAACTACCCCGGAAGCGTGGGGCAGAAGTGTGATGACGCTGTTCTTCAAAAAGGGCGATAAAGCCCTTTTGAAGAATTACAGGCCCATTAAACTTCTAAGTCACACGTTTATTAGCTGTTTTCGTGGATGCTCACGAATCGCATTGCATGCAGTCTGGACGACTTCCAGCCCCCTGAACGAGCAGGATTCTGAAAAGCCTACAGCACCGTAGACCATAATAATATACATACTCTGCGGCAAATTTAAAAAAAGCCGAGGAGTATAGTCTGCCGTTATGTGTTGCCTATGTGGACTATAAGAAAGCCTTTGATTCCATTGAGACCTGGGTGGTACCAAATTTTCTCCAGCGGTGCCGGATCGACTACGGTATGTTGAGGTGTTAAGTGTTTATACTCATCTGTCACCATGTCAATCAGAGTACACGACACAACATCTAACCCCATCCAACTGCAGAGAGGTGTCAGACAAGGGGTTGTCATATCCCCTAAACTGTTCATCGCTGCGTTGGAAGACGTGTTTAAGCTGATAGAGTGGAAACGACGTGGCATTAACATCAATGGCGAATACATCACATATCTGGAATATGCCGATGATATAGTCCTCCTGGCGGGTTTCCTGGAAGAACTTGGTACAATTTTAAGGGACTTGAACAGCGCCTCACAACGGGTGGGTCATAAGATGAACATGGACAAGACGAAAATCATGTCAAATGTCCATGTCACACCCGTACCGGTTGTTATTGACGGCACTGCTCTCGAAGTTGTAGACGAATATATTTACCTGGGACAAGTGATCCAGATGGGTAAGTCCAACTTCAAGAAAGAAGTCACTCGTAGAATCCAATTCGGATGGGCTGCATCCGGGAAACTGCGTGAAACTGCAAGATATGAATCTAGTCGTCCAAAACACTACCTAGTGCCTGAAGTTGAAGGTGTTCGAGCAGTGTGTGTTCCCAGTGATGACCTATGGCTCCGAGACGTAGTGCTTTACTAATGGTTTAATCCACAAGCTCAAAGTCGCACAGCGAGCTATGATTTTTCTACGTGATCGCATCAGAAATGATGAAATCCGTAGACGAATAAGGATAACCTACATAGCTCAACGAATAAGCCGCCTGAAGTGGCATTGGGCTGACCACTTAGTTTGAAGGACCGATAACCGTTGGGGAAGAAAGGTCCTCGAATGGCGCCCACGTCTCGGAAAAAGGAGCATAAAACGCCCCCCAAACACGTGGACTGACGACCTGAAGAAGACAGCGAGCATCCGGAGGATTCAGAAGGCTCAGGACCAGTTAGGGAAGGCCTATGTCCAGCAGTGGACCTCCAAGGGCTGATGGATGGATGAATGGAGACGACTTAGCTGTGCAAAATGTGATAAAGATTTTCCATAATATGGCATAGGAAAATATACTTGTTCACGGAGAATCATCGACGAAAAGTCTCTTTCTGGCTTCTTTTCGAGGGTACCATAATCTCAACCTGTGTCAAAAATATTCTCATCAAATTCATTCAAAATCAAAAATTTAGTATAAAAATATTAAAAATAATTCATAGTATTGTCGCTTCCATGGATAGTCTGTCACATCCGTGGATATTCGCAATCCACGTGGGTGACATCTATGGAGGTGACATTTTAAACATAAAAGCCGTTTTATCACAACCTCAATTACTGATTATAAAATACGATAATATATTTAGTTAACGGTTACAATAACTCAACATTTTAAAGTACCTGACAGTAATTTAATTAAATATACACTGCCCCAAGTAATCCACAAAAGTGACCAAAATAGCGTGCTAATTTTTAAAATATCTTACCTTAGAGGTCCGTGCTCCTAAATTATTATCCAGGAAATGTCAAACTGTCAAAAACTTTCAAGATGGCATTGTGTTGATTGTCTACAGTCGGTCAGAATCTGTTTTCACCGATTTAATGAATCACAGCTACGTTCAATAAGTTCACCCATGGAGGTGATCATTCATCCATGCACAAATGTTATACAATACGTAAAGTTTAATATTTTACATAAATTGTAATTACTTAATGTTTTCTATAAAGTTTATTTCATAGGGTATCGTGAAAGAATATAAATTAGCTAATTTAAAAGAGAAAAATATATTTTATTCAGGTCTGTGTCATCGTAAATCGACTTTGCACACGACATGGAGGTGACTTTTTCATCACATTTTTGAGGATTATTTAAAAATCTATTTATGTATTATTATTTTTATTAAAAATCCTAAAAATACTAACTACTTTGATTAATTCTACAATAAAAAACATTTAAAGTAATTCAACATTCTTCTTTTAAAACCAATGCACATTTTTTTTCCGCAAAAATGAGAATGAGCCAGTCGTGTGCGCAACTGGTCGCACGAATGTGTGGGAGACTACACGAAGGTTCGAGGTTCGCGCGCTTTGATGTGCAACAAAAAACCGACACAGCTTGGAAAACCCCGAATGCCTCGAAAACTTCGCATAATCATTCGCGAAGGTCGTCCCACACTTGCGGGTTCGCGTATTCGCGCGAATGTGAGCGACCGGCATTACAAAAATTAAATGTGTGCTCTCGAAAAAGTTTTAATTATTCGCTGCAACAACCAGTTATTCCTCTAAAGAATTAACAAGAAATTATGTTGTTGATCATTATAAAAGCAGAAACAATAAATAAATAAATAACCTGCCAATTTTAAAATAATAATTACCTACCTATGAATGGACTTAAAATTTTTTTTTAAGTAAGTAGGTACCTAATAAAACAGTTCAAAATATTTTTACGCATACTCGTAATATTGGCGAACAGATTGCGATTAAAACCCTCTGTAAGTTAAATTTATGATATTTTTTACATGAATATGTTACAAAACTGGGTGACAAAATAAATTGACTTTACTAAGCAACATGGTAGAGCAGGCAATAATTTTATTTCCAAGAGAAAAGAAAGTTGAATATTTCTGATGTTTAACATAATATCAAATAACGCTTAACACATGTTTATTATTCAATAATACTAAAGCAGTATTTTTTCAGGGACTTCCCCTGAATCACATTTTCTATGTAAATTTAGCGTAGTTTAGCCGACGTTTTTACTGAGGTTGGAGAGAGTAATGAGACTCTTCAGAAGGTTGCAAGTAGAATGATTTTATTTACAAAATGTATAAATTCCACATATTTCTTAATTTTTACTTCAATAAAAACTCACGCGCGTTGCGAAAGGGGGCTAGGCGGAAAATTTTGGGACGAAAAGTTGTAACGACACTTTTTGCCGTCGTAGTTTTTTTTACATAGAAAGCAAGCCAGATATTTTTGTTTCTTGCAGTCAGTACTAGGATAGCAAAAACATGCAAGCGAGTGTGCCAAAACAAATCTGGGGCATTAAATTTCTCATCGGCTTTGTTCACCTAGTAGCAATTGCTACTCGGCTTTGTTCACCTAGTAGCAATTGCTCCTAGGTGAACAAAGCCAATGAGAAATTTAATACCCCAGATTTTTTGGCACACTCGCTTTCATGTTTTTGCTATCTTAATACTGACTGCAAGGAACTTCGTTCCATCCGGGTGTCGTTTAACACCTCTCAAGTTTTTTTAAAGGGTTTATTAGCACATAAAAATGCCAGGGGGTGGGGTTTCGGGGGTTCAAACCCCCCCCCCCCCAACAACGCTCCCCCAGTAAGTACTAAGTTTCTTCAAAGCAGAACATACGCGTGTGGCAGTGTTCTTGTCTAAAGAATATAAGAACTTCTAGGTAGGATAGACCCATCAAATCCCATTTAAGAATAAATTCTTAATTCTTCATGATTTATTTAAAATTGTCAAGCATCAATTTATTTAAAAAATGATTTTAATTAATTTTATCGACCTACTCTTTGGTCTCTTTCCAATAGTCTATGGCTCTGCGTCTGCTTGGTTAGATGATTAGTGTTGCCATGTCTAATTGCATAAAAAACGGTCCACTTACAGTAAAACTTGTTTTGTTATATGTGACATTCCCACATTAATTACAATGTAAAACTTTTACAACAACCTGTTTTGTACTTGAATTTGTACAGTATTGTGTTTGCATTATTTAAAATTTTCCTAAAAACTGCCCAATTGCGTGTCGAGCCACGCGCAATGTAAACCGTAGTTGTAAGTTCATCGACGATTATTTACTAAGGTAATATTTTCTTCTAAATTCATTATATAACTGCCAAGAATTAATTACAAAACTATACAGCTTAATAAAACATTAATTTATAAAAAATGCGAACATTACCCCAGACACTGTGCCAAAACATTGGGCCAGTGCAACCTGCAAATGCCCCGTAAGATGTTTCACGTATTGACGATGACGTGAATATTGAAGTTTTCGATCAGTGTTGCTAATAAAATTTTTTGGAAAGCCGTGTACATTAGATAAAAAAAGCCGTGTTTATATGGGAAAAGTTCAACTGTGGGCCGTGTCCAGAGCTGCCAATATAATAAGCTATCCAATTATGCCAATTTAAACCAGCGTTTCAGCGCTTGAACTAAAAAAAGGTCATCGGCAGTGAATTTGATGTCCACAAAACAAGGAACACTTTTCATTAGCATAAATTATTATCATCAACATTAGCCTAGTGGCGCTGTTTTAAAGGTTTTAACATTAATTTAATGTTTACAAAAAATAAATATAAAAAGACCGTAGAATTTGCTACGGCAATAGGGTTCCAGCCGTAGGCCGTGGATTTTGTGATTTTTTGCCTGAAAGCCGTAGAACACGGTAATTGCCGTAGTATTGGCAACACTGTTTTCGATGCAACTCGCACTAAGCACACAGGTACAACTACAAAGTTCGTGATCCAGATAGAGTAATATATCCATGGTTATTTACCTAAAGCATAAGTGATTTTATTACAGTCTGTGCTATTTTGACATTTTGAAAAGGGGATGCCCCAATGAATTCTCATCAGCGAGGTATTGAAAGTTGAAACGAAATAATATAAACAAATGAATTTTTAAATGATGTGACACAAATAATTATAGGAATGAATTACTATTAGTGATATTACTCAAGGATATTTGTGACTGTGAATTGGAAAAATGGATGGCAAAGCATCAACAGTTATGGTGCCAGCGATCCCAGTAATAGTAAAGAAAGGAAGTAAATTGACATTATTAAAGAATGATTTGCCAAACGACTTATTAAAGCGATGTATTAAAATATCAGCGGTGACGAAAGACCAGCCGATTTATAAGTCGGTGCCTGGTGACTTCCTGCGAGGGGAGTTCCCGGGACTAACTCTCGTCACTCGGTTCAATGTGTTGAACCAAGCCAGTTCGACGATCGCGAGATTCACCGACGGTAGTGGTAACTTGATTGAAAAAAATTCGAATGAAGTCGTGAAAGTCATAGGACAAAACAATTACGACACAGTTTTTTCTGCTTTGTGCTCGGTCATAAGTCACGAATTACGCATAAGGGCTCTCCTAGCACTGCTTACTATTGAAGGGAATCATAAAAATAAAAAAGTTTCCGTGCAGACCGAGAAATCCTTCGCAGACTGCGCTTGCCAAACGGATCAGACATCTAAGTATATTTTGGACAGCTTCAAAATACGAAAAAGAGTACGACGGCAGCAGTTCAGGCCTTATATTGTGAAAGAAGACGATAAACAGTTAAAACGGGTCGTTATTGATCCCAAATCTCTGCCACGAACTCTGCTAAAACCTGAAAAACTTGTACAGAGTAATACATCCATCTCGATACCGAATGCAACTTTAAGTGATCGTGTAGATGCAGTCAAATGTGCCACTGAAACTGAGAAGAAAGTAAATAACGAATCTTTCCCAGACCTGAGTGAGATTGTAAATGAGGATAGCAATTTCTCAGACATCAGCATAGGTAACATATCTTTAACGAGTCAGCATTCAGTGAATATACCGCAGTTGCTTGAAAACCCCACGTCATTGCTAGATAACGTTGACGACCATACAGCCTTGAATATTGTCCCACTGACTCTGCTGGACGGGTCTGTAATAATGGTTTGTGCGAAGCCCATGGACAAGTTTCATTGGGCTGCTCCGGATATTTTGAAAAATTTATCTGACGCTGACCGAAAAAAGTTGCTGTATCATCAAGTGATCATCCATTGGAAATATTGTCTGGAGAGAGATGAGGATGGATATTTGTAAGTTTTTTTTATTATTTTTTCTACATATAGATGCTTGAAAGGCAAAAATTACTAAGCGACATGTTGGGTGATATTGAGTTATAAACATCACAAAATTAACAATAAAATTTGCATCGATTGATCATATGATTGATTGATGCTAGGAAGAGTTTTGTAGTCGCTTGGTAACTTAAAAACAGTTTCAGCGATTTTTTAAGACTTTTTTTCTAAAACTAAAAACTTTAAAATGCTCTAGCGTACAATTTCCAACATGTCGCTTGGTAATTTTTGCCTTTCAAGCGTCGATATAATAATTGACTTCAAAAAAAGGAGGCTTTCAATTTGGTTTTTTTTTTCTATAGTTTGTGACCTAAAAACTTTGTCAATTTTCATAATTATGTTTTATTTATCATATTATTAATAATGATTGGAAAAATATTTTTTTTTAAGAATATTTCCACATTGGTCCCATGTCCATGATGATCTCAACATCAAGGAATTGAGGGAGCTCCTCAATTATAAAAAGCAATAAAAGTATAACTATGTATGACGATTTTTTTTAATTCCTCAAAGAGAATTGAACATGCTGATGTCAAAACTCAAATGCAAAAATAATGTTGCCTGTTTTTTGCTAGTGATGTTTCCATGATTCTAGTTATATAAATTGTAAGATATTAATTTGTTTATCCGGTTAACATCATATACATATTAGGTACACCCCTCTTTTTGCGTCGGGGGTTAAAAATACTTGGAGCCTCCTCCATGTTTGAAGTGTTATAAGTAAACGTTTATGTCAACAGGCCCATCCACCACGCCGTGATGACGAACGATCTGGAGTTCCTGTCGCGGCAGTGCGCGGCGCTCGTCAAGAAGTACGGCTCCGTCGACGTGCCGGCGGCTGGCAACATGGTAACCACCTGGGACGCAGTGGCGTAGCTAGCCCTAAGGAGGCCCCATATCAATATTTAATTTTGTTGTAGGGCCCCCTCGACGTTAGCTGTCAGTGGCGAGCTTTTATTTGGGAGTGTTAGTGGGGGGCCCCTATACCTGGGGGCCCCGTATAATTGATACGGCCCTGGGACGGCTAGCCTACTGATTCCAATTCAATCGTTTTGTTTATTATGTTAATATTAGTCTGAAACATGAAATGATTTAAATTCTAAACTTGAAACCTGGTGGCATTGATTGTGTAATTACTATTGTGAATAATTACGTGCTATGATATAATTCATGTGATATTTACCTACGATGTACGTAAATATTTGTAGGTGGATGTTATTACAGACACACACACTGATAACACTATCTTTCTGGCTACCAATAAATCTCAAAATGAAATATTCCATTAACCTGAATTGAGATACCGGCTTTGCGCTAAAATCTATCAAATTGTTTTTAATGGGCTACTTAACACTAAAAGTCGTCTAACGACCGTTTTCAATAATCCATCAATCCATTATCGTCATAAAAACTTCTTGATACAATGTTATTAAGACATTTATTTTAAGATATTATACAGACAATCGGTTGCGTAAATAGCTAGTTTCTATTATATTTTCTCAATAATGCATATGTCTCTGACAGCTCATTGCATCATACTCCTTTTTATTCGTTTTCTAACAATGACGTGGCCAGTCTCATAAGTACTTGCTCATATTTAACTTATATTATTATTTATCTACAAATTCTTTATTAATACAATTATTAGTTATACCTACTAGAATTAAATTACTCTACATTAAATTTTTGGATAGGAAAAGTCAAAAATACACTTCATGAACGGACCGAATGTGTCTAATTCATTGTTTAGTTGTCTAAAATCTAATACCATCTTCGCATTATTTCCTTTCAAATAAAACCGGTTGGGGGGGGGGGGGGGGGGGGGGGCACATCGCTTGAATAGCTTAGCTAGAAACATTTTTTTGTTCATATTGTGTAGTATAATATCGACATGTTGGCAACTTTACACTAGAGCATTTTAAAGTTTTTAATTTTAGAAAAATAAATCGTAAAAAATCGCTGAAATTGTTTTTAAGTTAACAAGCGACAATATAATCTAAATTTTACTAACAAAAAATAACCGACTTCAAATTCTCAAAAACTACTTGTCAGATCTCGTTCAAATTTATGTGGGACCACATGACAAGCACCAGCTTTCTATTAAAAAAAGAATCATCGAAATCGGTTGACGTGATATTGAGTTATTCGTCAATTTGTCGCGCACATCTTAACACAAATTTACGACTTATGTAGTTTTCTCATGGATGCCATTGTCAGATCTCAATAAAATTTATGTGGGACCACATGACAGCCATCAGCTTTCGATTAAAAAAAGAATCGTCAAAATCGGTTCGCCCAGTCCAAAGTTCTGAGGTAACAAACATAAAAAAAAAAAAAAAATACAGTCGAATTGAGAACCTCCTCCTTTTTTTGAAGTCGGTTAAAAACTTTCTAGCAACAATCGATCATATGATCAATTGACGCAGGATTTCTTGCTGATTTCATTGATGTACATAACTCAATATCGCCCAACATGTCGCTTGGTGATTTTTACTGAAGCGTCGATATAGATTTCCTAAGTTATCAGTGTACCGTCGACCGCAGACGGCGCTGCAGATGTCCATCACCCAGGGCGGCGAGCGGTGCGCGGCGCTCCTGCTGCGGCACGGGGCCGACCCCTGCCTGCAGGACGACGAGGGGAAGAGCTTCTTCCACACCGCCGCCGAGGTCTCCCACCAACACCTCCAGATCGCGCTGGACCACTGCCGGGAGAATGCCAGGTGACGCTTGCTCACATTTTTTTAGCCGAGCCCTATTTGGTAACAATCTTAGTGTTTTTTTTTTATTGTTATTAAAATCAAGGTTGAAATGAAATGAAAAGATTTAAAAAAGAAGATAAACATTTAATGCCTTATTTATATTTACTCATTTTTTTTTACTAATTTAAATTAATATTTTATATTTTTAATAAAGCAGTGTCAGTAGTGCCAACATTGTTTGCTAATTATGATTCGTCTAAAAAAATGAAATAAACTTCGCTCGGAGATGGTATGCGGTATGCTCGACCTGAATCTATACTCCAGTCACATTCGGGTTGGACTCGATGTAAACAAACTGTTGCCTAACAACGACAAACAAACAGGTGCATGAAACTTTTTCTCGTAATAAAGTGCGTTTGAACTAAATCTGGAGTTCGATATAGTGTTGGTAGCATTGAAATAAGCCCATGTTATGTTATGACCATCTAATGTTCACGACAAATTATTTTAAAGAACTTCAACGCACACTGTTCAAAATAATAATGGCATGTCCATATTTCAGAGCCATATTGAAGGAAGACGAAGACCTGTGGAACCCCATGATGGAGAGCCAGTCGGACGAGCAGTTGGCCAAGATCTTGCTCGATCACATTTGTATCATGTGTGACAATCAAGGTACTTTATTTTTTTTTCTTTTATTATAAGTTACTTTATTGTAGAATGTATTAATTGTTAATTAATACCATTATTACTATTATTATTTCGCTTTCTTGAGCATGAGTCAGCCGCCTAACGACTCGTCGGGCTGGGAGAGAGCCATTTCTTTCTTTCTTTTTTTCATTTTCTTCTCTCTTTCTTGGCCGGCAACGCATCAGTGATGCCTTTGGTGTTGCTGATGTCCATGGGCGACGATAGCCACTTACCATCAGGTAGATCATTAGCTCGTTTGCCGGCTATGTCCATAAAAAAACAACTTAGGTATATCATATATGTAATGTATTGCAATCCTCATTGTTTTAACTGTATCGAGCATTGTATACTGTCATGATAAAATTATTTAATCATCATCACGATTATAACTTAACACAAGCGAGAATTCGTTACGAATGCCGCCACAAGTAGCGATGCAGTCGTTATTAATAGAATAATGTTACTCTTTTGCACGCCTATGGAGGCAGAGCATAAGGATTTTTTTAATGTAAACACCTATTATGATACTGTGTTCTGGCAAAATAAATGATTATTTATTTATTTAAGGCACGCCAACTAGGTACATAATATACATTATTAATTATTATGAAATAGATCAAAATATTTTTTATATGTACTTAAATTAAAGGCATGCACAGCATTTTCTTAACTAAGTGTCAGAATCAGTGAGCCCTAGGATACTATGATACTAGGATACTATGATGATGATATGATATGATATTATGATTATGGCTCAAAATCACGAAGGTGGCGAATTTCAGGTTTGCAATTTGAGCATAAAATGTTAAAAGCAATAGCCAATTAAAGAAGTATAAATGATTGGTTTGTTATTAATCTTAACATATTTAAAAGGGGCGTGCTTAGATTTCACAATTTTTCAAATTACAGCGATTTTAAGGTAACTCGACAATCACAAGAAAAATCGTCATTTCGGGAACGTAGCTAAATATTTATTTTTAAATATAATGTTTATAGAAAACAATAAAATAATATTATTTTTAATAGCAGTCTACTATATTTTTTTAAATACAAATGGAAATTTGGTGAATATACATGGATATTTATAAAAATCATCAAATTGAAAATTAAAAAGTAACTAAGTTTCAAATTTCAAGCACAAAATTCAAAATATAACAAAATATAGATGACCTAATAAGTAAATTTAGATATTTCTATATTAATAACTTTATTATGTTTGTATGTGCATATTTAAATTTTCAATAATATTTGAAATTAGTATATAAAGGCAAATAAAAGTAGAGTTCCCGGAATGACTATGGTGATTTTCTTACAGGTAAAGGTATTTTTGAGCAATAATTGCGACAATTAACTTTTGTAATTTCTATAATCTTGTTAAGAAATATTATTTGTTGTAATATTATAATCAATATTAATAATAATAGCCACAAGAAAATAAAATAATTAACATTTCTCAAATATATCAACATTAGACTTAAAATAAGATAATACTTGTACTACACGAGGTACTGGAACTGGTATATCTTTGATTAAGTCATTCACTTTATTTTTTGGAGTCATCTGATCACTGTTCTTCTTGTTTTCTGTCTTTTCCTTTCTGCTTATTATTTTATTCAATTACGTCTCATTTCTGTTATTATATCTTGTTGTTCTTTTATATATCTGTATGCTTTTGCCTGGTCTTTTTTCACACTTTTTCTTCCGCGCTGTCTTCTCACCGAGTTTTGTGTTTTTGTGTTTTTAAGTTTTTTTTAGTTTTCTTCTTTATTTCACCTTCGTTTGGTTCCATTTTTACTGAAAACAAAAGAAGATCTTTTAATTTAAACAAATATTTATTAAATATTAATTCACCATTAATAAGTCATGTCAGAAACCACTACGTTAATCTGGAACCGCGTCATCATGTCCGGGAACGTCCCCTTAATGACTGTTCCCGAAATGACGTTTTTGAAATTTCGCACCTACAATTTCGATGGTCGCCATATTAGACATATTATTTCTAGGTTATTGTGAAGTAAACAATGATAGTTTTACAGAATACTTATTAACTAATTGTTATTTTAATATTATTTACTATTGCACCCGTTCCCGGGATGACGTATAGTTCATGTACGGTGAAAAATACATGAACATAACAGTACTTACCACTTAAATTGTTATTTATTTACGCACAAAACAACACATGACGCCCACTTCCCAACACTATTGCTCGTCACTAAGACACACTAGCGCCTTAAGTCGCGTTTAAGAATAAAAGTTTTCACTGCCTAATGCTGCGTTTACGGATATGACGTTTGATTTCTCGGACAAACTTTTGACAAATGCCGTGTTTAAAATGATTTTATTTTCTATATTCTGGCTTAGAATAATAATTGTTTAGGAAACAAGCAAACTCTAATGAAAATTGAGAATATAAAAAGTATGATTTTACTATTTTTAACGCAAGTTGAAGTTTGAAGTTTTTGTTTGGGACGCGTTCCCGAACTGACTTTTTACACATATTTCTTGTTAAATTATTTAAAATTACTTATTTTTCAAATCATTAATTTTAGGTATGAATACGTCTAATTGATCTCAATAGTATTGAATTCTTATTTACTGTTATTTGTTCGTATATTTTATTTTACGAGCTTCCAAACCGAATTCGCCACCTTCGTGATTTTAAGCCTTATGATTATTCACCCTTTCCCTAACACGTGTGTGTGTGTGTGTGCCCCGCAGGGTACACTCCGCTGATGCTGGCCAGCAAGCAGGGCAGCGCGGCGAGCGCGCGGCTGCTGCTGGCGGCGTCCCCGGCCTCCGTCAACCGGCCGTCGCCCGCCAGCGGCTGCAGCGCGCTCTACCTCGCCGTCGAGGCCGCGTGCATCGAGGCTGCTAGTCAGTTCATTATATTATATTACTACAGTGGACCCGCGGTAATCTGGCCCCTGTCTAATCCGGCGCCCCCTGTAATCCGACACGCCTATCACTGTTGATTGTACATAAAAATTGATTCTTTGATTTGTAATTTGTCGGATTACAAGGTACTCTTATTCAAAAAATTCCGGACTATAGAGGGTCTTAGGCAGTAATAGTAGGCAGTACTCTATAATCCGACAAATTCGATAATCCGACATCGGCCTGCTAAATGTTTGTCGGATTACCGCGGGCCTACTGTACTTGTCTAATACTCAAGGGCGTAGCTACCATCGTATCAGCTGTATCAATTATACGGGGCCCCCAGCGTATAGGGGCCCCCACTAACACTCCCAAAAAAAGCTCACCAATGGCATACGACCACTACTGTACAATTAGCACTCCTTTTATATTTGACAGCTAACGTCGAGGGGGCCCCACAACAAATATTGATATGGGGCCTCCTTATGGCTAGCTACGCCACTGCTGATACTATAGGATATGTTATGTTCATACATTGCGAGCTTCAGTTTTTGATGACAACTTTAGATTCAATCACTCAAAGGCGACTGTCAATTTTCATAATGAAATCGCTACACCTGACTGAATTCGACTATCTTATGGTTGATGCATACGTAACGTGGACGGGACGTGGATGGGGCTTAAATATAATATACGTGCGTGCCCCGTTCCCGTCCCGTCCGTGCCTCCGTGGCGTATGCGCTATCGTTTACATTTTCTATGAAACAATGTTTCCAAAACTTATTATTATAGAACAGTTTTGTCTCGAGGCGCAGAACACAGGAGACACACAGAGCTACTTGCTAACCAACAATTTGTTCATATTACGATTATGGTTACGAGCAATCTAGTAGAAGCTGTTTCAAAATTTGGACAGTTTCAACAATCTCATCATCCAAAACCTTGAATTCTAACCACTATCACGAGCCTGAGCACTGCAACTCATTGTAATATGACTCCCTTTCAGACAGCAAAAACCAGACGAAAATATCTGAGGACTTCCTGAAGACCATAGAGATCCTGATGGAGGGCGGCGGCGACCCCGGCCTCGAGAACCACTCGGGCAGCAGCGTCAACATCCTGCTCACGGAGTTCAACATCGTCGACCTCTCCGTGCTGATCGCCAACAAACTCACCTCCGTCAAGTACTTCGATGGCAACACCTTCGCCCCGGGGAACATTAACTCCCTAATGCTCCTCAAAAATAGCGACGGGAAGGTCAACTTGAAAGAAATCCGAACGAGGAAGCCGTACTACGAGGCGAATGCGGTCGCTAACACTAGTAACACTAAAGCGAGAAGTAAACTTAATGTTAATATGAAAAAACCAAACACATGTAATGTCTCGGGGGGTAAGAAAAAAAGTAGTAATATTGAGATTAAGGACATTAAAACGATTAAAGTGGAGCCCCCGGCGGAGGGGGGCGCGCCGCCCGCGACCGCCGCTATCTCCGCGAAGCGCTTTATCATATTCCCTAAAAATAAACCTAACCCAGACATACCCAAATATGTGAAAATTGCGCCAAAATTGCCAAATATGATAGATACTGTTATAGACCTTAAACAAAGCAGAAATAAAAGACCAATTAAAAAGCCTGTAAAAGGCCAGGCGGGTGCGACGTCAAACAATATAAACCCAGATTGCGAACCGACGCCGGTTAAAAAGCAGCGGAGAGACACAGAAGATGGACAAGCTGGGAGCAGCGGGGAGGTGGGGGGCGGTGGGGGGCGGGACCACTTCAAAATAAATGTTGGTATCAAAAGCAATGATATCTTAACGACATCTACGGAGTAAATGTGGAAACTTTCAATGAACTTATGTCACCAAAACAGTTTTGGTCTGTACAGTTTCGCGTCTTCACACTTTTTCCTACAATCAGTTGAGCCATACGACTGCAAACCCTTATATATAGTAATTTTCAAACTGAAAATGAGGTCTATATATTTCTTCTTAATCATTCTCCTATATGTATACAATTTATCAGTTAGGAATTTAATTCGTGTTTACAATACAATGTAATTGACAATGTACTCGTAATACATGAATAATTTATTCACAATACGACATGGGTATTGAATATTATTCCTTAGACAATTTTATTAGGTTAAAGGTTATTTTCCCAGTGATTCTACACTCCTTATATAAAATAACATACATAAAATTATGATCTGACTTAAATAAATTGTATATTAGGCACATTCATATTGTTTACCTACTTTTATTGTTTTAATCAATATCGTTGACATGATTTTGTTTTAATATCATTTTAGTTAAAAATGAAACGCGCAGGAAATAACCGAGTTAAAATAATATAGTGTAAACTTTTTTTGATAATGCGATTTGTGGTACCTTTTTTATACCTGCATTTTAGCAGAATGACGAAGTATTGCGAATGCCTCAAATAGAATTAACGGAAATTCTATGATGGCATTATAAGACACTTTAAAATGTTGCCATGCGCAATATTTTATTGCTACGAATTGTTTCATTTTTTTTGTTTTTGATTATGTATGCGGTATGTTTTTGATTAAAATTGAGTTTTTGTATATTATGCATTGGATGTATTGGTTTGATTAGGTGCTGGGCATGGTTTCAAACTACAATTATATTATATTTTAAAAGTACGTTAATAAATGCGATTTTAATAATCTATTACGAAAATTGAGTGTGAACACATTAATAGTTTAGATATTTGTGTGTTGTTTGGTACAATAACCTTATTTACGAAATATTTATTTTATGACTTATTTAAAATGGTAACTAATATGTGTTCTGTGGTATTACTTAATTCCTTACTTATTAAACTGGACCATATTCTTTCTTTCAACATTATTTAAATAAAACTGGTTTCGCCGTTGATACTGTGGTATATCAAACTAATTGTAGTTTTACTTTCGCAACAAAAGACTTCGGTAGTGATTCAGGTTGGGCGTGACGTCACCGGATGTCGCCACATACTTATTTAAAATTATGTTGGAAATATAGTTGTGATAATGTTAATGTTACATTTACATAATTATTATGTATTGCAAAGTTACGTCATCAATGTTATTTGTTTAATTTTATAGGTAACTTCGACTATCCAAACTATGTTTTGTTAAAGTAAATTACAAATACAAATATTTTATTTTTCAAACAACTAGGATCATTACAAACCCTGAATATTTTAAGTTTAGCTTTGAACATGTAAGCTTACATCATTATCACTGCCTATATTTTAATAGTTTAATCTTTTACGTCGCCTATTAGTATAATGTAAGTTATATAATAATACTAGCTGCCCGGACAGACTTCTTTCTGTCAAAAGTTTTTTAAATTTTGAGATGTAAGCTATCCTATCTTTCAAGTTGGATCAAACTGCACACGGTGTGCAAATTTGATTAAAATCGGTTCAGTAGTTTAGGAGTCCATCGCGGACAAACAACGTGACACGTAATTTATATATATTAAGATGTACATAATATATGTTAGGGTGTCTTCATAGTTTCACGATATTGTCGTATATGCCCTTGGCTACTTCAATAAACAATGTTGATTAAATATGTTAGATGGTATTTGTATTTACATTTGTTTTATTTCAATTGTATCCTTTTCTTTATACCTCTATCAGCTATCAAATCTATCCATTTAGACAGGGACTGTAAATAAATACATCCAATAATATAACTTACACCTTTATTCATTTATTTACATTTATTTACGCACAATTTCAACATTCACGATACAATAAGATGTCTAAGAATAACATTCTTTTGAGCAATGTTCGTAGGTACACATACAATTGACCAGCTGCCCCCCCCCCCCCCCATAATAGCTGCAATGGCCCGTGACAAGCGACTGTTTCCATACTTCAATGACACTAAGATCGTTCAAATTAATGCAGACGTCACTTTAAAAGTAATTCATTCATTTATATCCGCAATAATTTGTCCAAATCCCTCAAGGCCCGTAATATCAATAGCAATTTAAACTCAGAGTTTAGTTTAAACTGCTATTGATATTACGGGCCGAAACATGTGATGTGCAATCTTCCCTGTAACTATATTCGGTACCTCCCTACCTAGCAAGTAATATTCAAACATATATAAATCCTTTACATTATCAAAATTTACATCAGTAATAAAAAACATCTTTCAAAATATTAACGACTACATCTCTACCACTCCTCAATATTTAAGAAAATGGAAAAAGAAAAGTGTATATAAAAATAATATATTTAAAAATACCACTAAACCTAAGGACGGACCCATTAGTAGACTAGGAGCTATCGAAAATGAACGATTTTACTAAGTAACTAAGTATTAAGTGTATATAAGTGTAAAGGCGTAATACTTCAAGGATCAACCACGCATTCAAATATAAAAGTTGCCTAACATGTACCTTATAATAATATCTTTTCTAGACAGGTAGAAATAATATCATGGGTGAAATACATTGTCTTCTGGTATCCGGTATCCTCTCAATTAAAACGATAAAACAAAGTCTAAAGTATAATTTAGTATTTAAAGTTTAGTTTAATTTTAAATATTTTATATTTAGTTGATTACTTTACATTTACATTTACATTTACATTACATTTGAGTTACTTCAGATGGACATAATGAAAAAAATGATTTTTTATTAAACTGTTCGCAATTTCTTTATAAAATATGTAAGTAATTATAAATTATTATCCTGTGTATTGAATAAGCGCTGTTAGTAATTCGTTGATCCTTTTAGTAGCAGGCTACAGTCTACACCATATAAAACAATTGTCTCTTTACCTTAAATCCGACACAGATAATAAGATAATTTCTTAGTAAATGGCAACCCGAAACCCAATTAAATGGAAGAGTAATTTGAAAAAAATTATTCATTGTACATCATTTTTACAAAAATCACTTTTTTAATTTGTTACAAAACAGTAGAAATTATCATTTAGCTGGTAACACCACACGTAAAAGAGTGAAGATGTACAACGAACAACATAAGGTGGTAACGTAACATATATTTACAATGATTATACGATATGTCAAAGTAATTCTAATAAACGTACAATATAATATTAAATTCTTAAAATGTTTAAGCAATTTTATAAATTTAAGTAAAAAATAGGGTAAAATACAGGCCCGGTGTATGTATTAAACGACCCGACACTTCCCTAGCGGAGAGAGAAGTCTTATACTACAAAATATATGTATAAAAAATCATTCAATATAATTCGTCACCAGAGAATATTACACCGAAAATATATTCTACTCCCCTTCATGAATAAACTATTCATCAAAATCCTTACAATGTTGATGTTTTATCCCTCACGTTATAATAAAAATACCACGCAATTATGACGTGCGAAGAAATATTTAATGGACGGACTATGTAGAGAACTAAGTAGTTATTTGTGCTCCTACTTGTTAAATACGCAAGATCTAAAATTGTTATAAACATATTAAGCATTTATATATCTTCAATAATTATGAATTAAATGTCATTTTCATTGAGTACCTAAATTCATTAGTATTTGTTCAAACAATAGAATTTGCTTAAAATCATCATTATCACAATAAAATTCGTAGGATAAAGAAATGTAATTCGACGATATGGAATGGATGGATGGATGGAATGACATAATATATGGATAACACTTATACAAGTTTGGTTGAACCTGCCCTGTAACATTTAAGTAATTCTGATTCACTGATAAGTGATGTGGTCTATTCAAAATAAATTATAGCTGTGTTATATGTATATTTTGCGGTGTCGTATGTTCATTTATATATAAAAATGTATTCTTCTAAAAATACTTTACAAAGCTATCTTTTATAAAGCAATTCATAAAAAATTTGTTCTAAAATTACCCATACATAATATAACAAAAATTTCTATTAAAAAGTAAAATATATAATTTTAAAGGTGGTACTTATTTTTAAAAATGCTACATTTTATTCTTTCTGAAGGTTAAATTGCCAGTGTTAGTTCTACTTCGAATATTTCTTTATTTTTGCAAATGTGAAAAATTAAAAAAATATTTATCGAAATAGATATCTTCGAGCACTTTTCTAAAAGTTTCAAAAAATTGAAAGATTTTCTAAAAATAGCAAGTTTACCGATTTTAAAATCAGTACCTGCTGATAGCACCTAGCATTCGCTGGTAGACTTTATTACCAGTCAACAATAAAAGTGTTGCCAGCCACGAAAACGGTAGAAATAGTAGAAAATGATGGATTTAGCAATTGGTTTAATCGATGGTTGAGTAGAGTAACCTTGTATTGCTTTAACGTTAATTACATTAGTATCAGGCGTTTATTATCTCCTATTGTTCAGTTCGTAGCCGTTCTCCTTGCTCGGCGTCTTGGAGGGCGGGGGCTTCGCCACGGCGTGCCCCTCCAGCCGCAGCGTGCTCTGCCGGTGGGACGACCTGGACAATACAACAGTAGGTACTCGGTTATTGTATACATTATACAATTATACAAATAGATAATGAGCTATGAGCGTCTTGCTGCCGGCAAACGAGCTGACGATCCACCTGATGGTAAGTGGCTATCACATTGGTATATCGCACGAAGACATTTTAACGCTGTATGTCACAAGTCAAGCACTTGTGACAACAACAATATCGTGCGTACGGTGCGTACCGTCTTGAGACAGAGCGACTACGAGTCAGAACGGTCAATTGCCTGTTATTACGCTTTTCATCGTCGACGCGCTAGTGACATAATAATATAGATCAGTGCCTCCAACTCATCTGTGAATTGAAAGAGGGCGCTGTCGGACGCATTGGACCAATCATGGGACGCAATTCGAGACGTAGTAAATGACAAATGTCTGAGCTCAAAGAATTTATGAATGGCGCGGAATTGGTTCCAACTTTCGCCATTTCACAGGTAACTTGTTGGCACTGTACCTGTTTTTACATTATAATATCGTAGCGTGACAGTGTGTGTAGAGTGTATTATTGGGCTCGGCCCAATGAAACGACGATATCCAACAGCTATTTTATTATACTTTTCTGCAAGATAATCTTAACACTAAAATTAGGTTCTAATATTACTAACTTCCAGAGAGACACAACTTTTGCAACCGACTGTTCAGCCCAAATGTCGAAAATGCTTCGCGTTCGGTGCTCTTTGCTATAACATAATCTATACTGACTGGCGTTGGATCAATACATCAATACGCCTGACGGAGACTGATGACAGTAGGCTGCACAACTCAATTACCATAGTGGATTTCACAATAGATAAATACAAAGATATTGCATTACACTGTAATTATATAATAGCATGCTAACAGTATGTACAGTGTGGGCAGTGTGTGTGTGTGTATGTAGAGCAGTCAGTGTGGTGGTGTGTACCGTATGAGGCAGGTGACGGCGAGCAGCAGCAGCAGCGCGCCGGCGGCGGACAGCCCCGCGCCGAGCGCCAGCCGCGCCACGCCGGGCGCGCGCGTCGCCAGCCGCAGCAGCGACGACACCTGCTCCGGCAGCTCGTCGATACCCTGCACGCACACACACACAAATTCAAATTCAAAATCATTTATTCATGAAGGTATCATTGATACACTTATGCACGTCATTTTTTTAATGAACCAGCTTTTCGCAAAGGTGCTTTGTCATGGAGGAGAAGAAAACCCGAAAGAAACTCCTCAGCACATCTTTTAAAAATAAAATACATTGGTATATTTCTTACAAAAAAGTAACAGTAGCCTGTACGGAACTGGTTGCAGATCTGGTCATTTCCATGCGTCTTTGTCATTTATGTACCAATAAGAGGGCTGTATACAGCTCTGTGCGTCCGCATAGCCAAGTGATACTTAAGGGTCGACTGTGAAACAGAAGGCTTGCCATGACCAACGCACTGAGAAATGCCTTACTTCGCATAGTATTGCTTCTTTACTTATACAAGTATTGTTCTTGAATACGGGGGTTAATCCGTCACTGAATACGTATAGATGATACAATAATGTGTGCGTGCACAGCCAGGTATTACATGACAATCACTCTAAAACAACCGTCTTCAAAATTAATGAAAACTCAAAAACTAATCGTCGAATCTCGCTCAAATTTAAATGAGACCACACGACAAGCACCAGCTTTCGAATATAAAAAGAATCATCAAAATCTGTGCACCCAGTTAAAAGTAATGAGGTAACACACATAAAAAAATTCTCCTTTTTTTTGAAGTCAGTTAATTACAAATAGTTAAAAAATACAAACTATTATATTCTGACTAAAATGTTATCAGCATTATCTGTTATTAAAACCATCATGGTGGAACATGTGTGTGTGTGTGTGTGTGTGTGTGCATGCTGAGTGCTGACCTCCTCGAACCACAGGATGGGGAAGACGATGTCGGGGAAGTTGGCGACCTGCTTGATGTCCACCACCTGCGACACGGCCAGGTTGATCTGGATGCGCGCGCGCGCCCGCATGGCCGTGCCCATCTCCTGAAACACACAACACGACACGATCACATTACATTCATATAACCATTTGGCATTTCTTCTCCTCCATGATGTCCTGTAAAGGCCGCTAGGGTCAACAGCAACAAAACATTCGAAAAAATTAACGTGTACTTATGTACGTACGTGAGAAGTTATATTTCTTTGGCATCAAAGAAAAAAAAAATTAATAAAAATCAAAATTCAGAATAAAAAAAACAATATTAAAAAAAACAATATTAAAAAACCAATATTCAAAAAACAATATTAAAAAAAGCAATATTAAAAAAAATATTCAAACAATATTCCAATAAATATATAATAATTAATTTTTAACAAAAAATAAAACCAACGAAAAAAAAAACTTAAAAGCAAAAAATAAAATAAACCATTTAGTATTATAAATTAAGATCTGAAATTAACAGTAAATAAATAATTTTGAGACCGTGCCAAACAAACAACCAAAATTAATTACATAAAATTCATAATATTATGAGGGCAGCGCGGCAGCGGCATGCGATGCACACGGCAGCAGCAGCGCGGCGCACATCTTTTCGCCGTTTGTTTTTTCATTGGTTTGGCACCGCCTCAAAATTATTTATTTACTGTTAATTTCAGATCTTAATTTATAATACTAAATGGTTTATTTAATTTTTTGCTTTTAAGTTTTTTTTTTCGTTGGTTTTATTTTTTGTTAAAAATTAATTATTTTTTAATTTTTAGTTGCTATACTACTTTAATTAATAATAAATTATTGATTTTATGAATTATAGATTCAGTTACCAGGTAAAAATGTAGTAGATGAAATATCAATCATCCCCTATTTTCGTACCTATAGGGGTAAAATTTTGTTTCTAAATTTAAACAAGAGTAACCTCAAGGTACACACTATTCAATAAAAAAAGAATCATCGAAATCGGATCATTCAGTACAAAGTTATTGGGGTTAACATGTAAAAATTCCGGGTAAAAAACGGGTGAATAATCAATCATTCCCTATTTTCGTAACTTTAGGGTGGGAATAAAATTTTCAAAAAAAATATGGGACCAACTTCAGGCCATACCCTATCCAATAAAAAAAGAATCATCCAAATCGGACCACCCTGTGCCGATTTCTGCGTGATCATACATAAAAAAAAATATATACGTGTCGAATTGAGAACCTCCTCCTTTTTTTTTCGTCGGTTAAAAAAGCGCTATCGTCGAAAAAAGTCAGAAATTGAAAAGATATAAAATTGTAATTGCCACAAGATCGCGTTGAAGTCTTTTCTATACCATTTCCATTTTTGACAATTTTTTATCAGGGTTCTGTTTTAATTTAAACGCACATATTTTTCACAATTCATGCACATTGACAAAATGTCTCAATCATGCAAAAAACACAACAAATTATATTTAAAAATTTGAAATGTTTGTTAAATTATAATATATTTTAAAAAGGTCCTCACCGGCTGCACATCAATGTATAGCCTGTGGTCGTCGGGCACGGGCGGCGAGATGCCCTCCACGGCCTCCCGCAGGCTGTCGTCCGCCAGGTAGAAGTGCGGGAACGACAGCATGATGGGCGAGTCTGGGAACATCACATACTCGTATAGCCATTGTATATAGCAAGTGACCTACCGAGTCGAGAATCAGTAGTCGGATGGGTGACAAAGTATGCTCTAGACTCTAGGCCTTCTCACTTAGAGGCCATCCATAAATTACGTCACACTAATTTCGTGACTTTTTGATCCCTCCCCCGTCCTTGTCACAGCTGGTCACATTTGTGAGACCTCCCCTTTAGTGTGACGTCACATATTATGAAATTTTACACCTAGAAATTATTCAATTCCCACAGCAGTTCGATTTTGAAATGTGACGTCACAAAATTTAGGACCCCTCCCACCCCTAGTAACACAATGTCACACATCGACCCCCCCCCCACTCCCTAACATGTAACGTAATTTATGGACGGCTCCCTTATGGGCTCTTGAATGGGTCATATATGTTGACGGCAACCGACCATTAGCGTTCTCTTCCGAGATGTCATGCGTGGGGAGCGGTCGAGCGATACATAAACGCCGTCATGTTATGTTACTATGTACATATGTCCGTCCCCGTCACTCACCGTACTGGCAGAGCGAGACGTTGAACAGTCCGTTGGGCGCGCACGGCGGGCCGGCGGGGCAGTAGCAGCGGTTGTGCTCGCCGTCCGCGAACACGTCCTCCGGCGGCGTGAAGCGGTACCCCTGCACGCCGGCCGCCGACTCCACGTCCTTCAGGTATCTGTACATTGATGGTTGCCATGTTGTTATGTACAGTGACTGAATACAGAATAGAGACGTCAGACGTCAGTGATAGTGTGATGATGTCTTACTATTGTCCTCTACAATCAACCTGCCGGGTAAGCAGGAGTACGTACGTAATAGAATAATGGGGTATGTGTAAAATAGGTAGCTATCAATGATACGAGGCCCCCGAGCTACAGGGGCCTCGACGTATAAAGCATTCCTAGGAAAAGTGAAATCAGGTGGCCCGTAAGCTTTTTCGTCTGCCCTTCAGGCTATAAAAAAAGTGCATTTTACGAACCCCATCGGAGAGGGGCCCTCAACATTTTAATTCAAGAATC
Organism: Thymelicus sylvestris; assembly: GCA_911387775.1. NCBI lineage: Eukaryota > Metazoa > Arthropoda > Insecta > Lepidoptera > Hesperiidae > Thymelicus > Thymelicus sylvestris. The sequence continues at coordinate 759,994 of OU426903.1, forward strand.
CACACCACTGTTCTGTTGTTCAAAACCTTGTTTTTATATGTGTGCATTTTATTTATACATGTGTTGTATCCGCAACCCGAATCACATGGAATCCTAGTGCGAATGTGAAGGCATGAGAACGTTTATGAATTCTATCAGTCTTCACACTCTACATGACTACATAAGGACTTATATCTGTCCAATTTCTCAATATTAAAACAAAGTTAATTCCGTGTTCGACTCATCTCACAATAATATCTCATACGTAAACACCATCACCCACTCACAACACAATGAGCATTAAACCAATTGACGCAACGAGACGGTTGCAAAAGGGGCCGTTCATTGCTCAATCCGACTTCGGTTTGATGTTCGATGACGATCGACTGACACTTACACGGTATCGGAAACAGAGCCGGATTAACCACGTAGTAAAGCAATTGCTACGGACCCCCCGCGAAAGGGGGCCCCGCATATTTAAACCCACTCATCTCTGCCTGAGCGTATTTTGAGGGAAACTTATTAAATTATGGCCGATATTGAATTTACTAGATGTCACAAAATTTTGCTACGGCCCCCGCACTTGCTTAATCCGGCACTGATCGGAGCGACATATCGCACTGCCTACCACATACAATGATCGCGGCCAGAGATCGAATATAGAACTCAACTCAGTGGGTATAAACCTTACCAAAAAACGCGTCTAACGAAACCAGACATTTAAGATTCATAGAGCAAAAATCGGTATAACCGCACTTGGAAAAGGTTAATATTCAGAGATCCAATTGGACAGAAATAATTCATACGAAGAAATTCGAAAGACAGGATTCGAATTATGGGAAGACTGTGTGACTCTCCTGTGCAATGTCCAAACTGCTTACCTCGGGACCTCTAATGATCTTGCGTCTTTTCGGCTAAACTAACCAAGGATAATAACGCCCCAACTCAGAGTCACTAAGGGTTACTTAAATCGCCCTTTAGTACAGAATCACCATACAAATTCTGTACTAAGTACGATTAAGTAACGATTTAAGTAACCGTTAAGTTGGCCCGTAAGAGTCCCTAGCAGTTTCGTACTCCTAATTACAGGGTTATTATACATTATATTACAATACGGTGTGACGATCGTCCAGCGATTATGTAACGAGTATACGGAGTAATGTCTCCATTGTCTCACGGTGGGAGTTGTGTTGTGACGACACAGTCACACACACACACACACACACACACACACTCGCGCACGATATTAATGTTGTTGATCGGTATTAATTAATCATAATCCCATCACACCGATCATATACATGTCATAATCTATATTTACGTCGACTTGTGTCTTCGAATTACGTAACTAATATACAAACACTACCGGAGCAAAACATCCCATTCGCTAATGTCCCATGTCCCATGGCCACAATTGCAAAATGACCTATTCTTGTATTCTATAAAACGACCACACGTACGTATTAATTAATGTATTAATATAAATGCTTTAATGAATAATGATAAATTTAAATAAAGATCAAACAACTTGACACTGTGTTTTTTTTAATTTTATCAGCGTAACCAGTTTTTGTTAAGGTTAAACATTATTACTCGATAAAAATCAACAAACGTGTTGGAGTATGCCTAAGACCTTTGCCCCGCAGACGTAATAATGAGAATAACAATGTAATTATAGAGACTAATAATGTTATTAACACCCAATTCTCACAGGAGCTACTGACCCACTACAGTCCCACCTACAATTCAATTTGAACGTATACGTATCAGAATGACAACCTAGTGAAATGTCCTTGTAGAATAAATTATCTACATAAAAAAAGGACTACTAAAATGTTATATCGTTATGTACTGGTACAATGTCTATGTTTGTCACAGATGTGTATGGGCGGCAAGGGATGGTGGCAGTGCAAGATCGTTTGCTATCTTTATCACATAAAGCGTGGTGGAGCCTGTTCCCCTCGCTGTGTGACAGTTATAAGTTGTGATGAACAAACACCACTTGCTTGAGTCAGCCGCCAAACGACTCGTCGTGTTCCGGCTAGGGGCTTGAGAGTCAGTTCTTGCTTTCTTTTCTTCTCTCTTTCTTGGCCGGCAACGCATCAGTGATTCCTTGGTGTTGTTGATATCCATGGGCGACGATAGCCACTTATTAGTTAGATCGTTAGCTAGTTCGCCGTCTATTTCCATCAAAAGAACAGCACTAACTTGAGCGGCAGCAGCCGGCAGAGGTCCTTGTCGTAGACGCTGAGCGTGTCGTTCCTGGTGATGTGCGGCGGGAAGATGGAGCCGTCGGAGCCGGCCAGCGAGTTGCACTCGTCGGTGGCCCAGTGCGGCAGCCGCGCGCGCAGGTTGTACCGCTCGATGATGCCGTACTTGGAGATGTCCGTCGCGCCGCTGAACATTGTCACCGGGTCCGGGGAGGTGCCGTTTTTCTGTCCAAATTAATGTTGTGTATGAGGTTTACTGACAGAAAAAGACAGGTTAAAGACAGACGAAAACCCTAGACAAGGAAAGGAATGTGTTATAGGAATAATTACAATAAATGTAAACTGTTTATATTTTAAATCTGCTTTTCTTTTTCCACGACTATACTAATAACAATCGTTAACGAGGCCAAAACTGTAAAATTTTCTTTTTTGGAATTTTAATATATCAAAACATACTTTTTTGCATTTTATTGAATACTGTCTGAACACGTCACGAGAAAACCATTAAAAGATTATATTTACCCTATTTAATCGTCACTATCTGTAATATTTTATATCCAGGGAAATGGAGCGGTTCCCACGGGATAAATGATAATAAATTAGTAAATTATAATAGAAATATATTACTGACGCCCCAACTCAGAATCACTAACGGTTACTTAAATCGCTCCTTAGTACAGAATTTGTTTGGTGATTCTTTACTAAGGAGCGATTAAAGTAACCGTTAGTGACTATGAGTTGGGGCGTGAGACACAAATTCCCCGAAAGCTAGTAAAGATTATACACTTCTAAAACAACAACACCAATCAAATCATCTATCGAAGACAAAAAGAAGCACCATCAACTCACCCCATAGAACAGTCCGAACTCCTCATACGGCAACTTCTGCTCCTTGGGCACCACGTCCTTGGCCAGCTTGAGCAGCGGGTCCTCGTAGCCCCACAGCAGCTGCCCCACCGACACCTCCACGAACGGCTTGATCTTCAGGATGTCCATGATGGACGCCATCGCCAGCCGCAGGAAGCGCGCCGCGTGCTTCGACTGGGATGTCGCGCTCTGGGGAACAACAGAGAGACATTCGTTTATAGTGTCATTGATAGGCCAGCCTATTGTACCTTTTTTTAAGTGCAATAAAGCCATTTCATTTTTCATTACATTGATAGGGTTGTCTTCAGTTCCTATTTTACAGCTGTTTGCAATATCCTGTCTATACAAAACCCTTAAAAACCGTTGTTAATATTCTACCTATCCAGTCAGTTGACTAGCAGCTGTCAATAAGTCATAGTATTTAACTTTGTTATGTAAAGTAATAACTTCTAACCAATCCAGGGATAATGGATAGATAGATTAGTGAAAATGACCATAATCCAGTTACTCAGCAACTGTCAAAAAGTCCTAACATTATACGTACTGTAAATTCCAAATCATTTATTCATGTAGGTATCATTGATACACTTATGCACGTCATTTTTTTAATGAACCAGCTTTTCGCAAAGGTGCTTTATCATGGAGGAGAAGAAAAGCCGAAAGAAACTCCTCAGCACATCTTTTAAAAATAAAATACATTGGTTTATATATTAAAAAAAAGTATCAGTAGTTGTTATTAATTTATCTACAAGGTATTTTATCCAGAGATTATGTAGATGTGTAGATAATTGAAAACGGCCATTGGGCCAACCGATCGATCGCGATCTTTACACAAACGATGCAATACAATGGGCTGCGATGATATTGTATATAAGCGAATGGGATAAGCTGTGTTGTGTGACGAGTTTTCTCATTCTCCTTTGGCTTGTCCACGGCCGCAGTTAATGCGCAGGTTAAGAAAATAAAGTCTTAAAACTCCTCTACTTTAAAATCTCACTACCTTTTGGTGTTTTAAAACACTAGTTAAATGAACCTTGAGATTGCCTCGTTCGGTGAATATAATATAATATATTCATATTATGAAACAGTGAACTTGTTCACTGAGTAACTCTAATTTTTTTATGGAAATAGCCAGCAAACGAGCTGACGATCCACCTGATGGTAAGTGGCTATCGTCGCCCATTGACATCAGCAACACCAAAGGCATCACTGCGTTGCTGGCCAAGAAAGAGAGAAGAAAATATCCATACCCATATCCAGACTGGATATCCATACCCATGGGGGTAAGTATATGGATACTTTTAGTTATTATCATAAAAGTTATATTTTTATATCTCTCTTAAAATTTGCTCTTTTTGTATACCCATACCTAACCTTTACGAGTTAAAGGCAATTTTAACAAAAACCAGAAATTGCTTACAAGGAAAATCAAACAGGTTTACCTAACACTTCAATTTAGTGCTACAACATTTTTTTTGTAGATGTAATATTTAATTTAGGCAATTGTGCAAAAACGTAAAATACAAGCGAGTGCTACTTATTAACTTTATTAACACTTGACCTTTAAGTTTAACAAGATTCAACAATATTCGCGTAGATAACTCGTTGGTACCTTCGGTGTTATTATTCGGGTAACTAGACGCGAAGTTCTGTATCACGTCAACATCCTCCGGCAAACAATGAAACAACGATTTTGGTATTGTTTACGATTTTATAATTGCGTTTATAATTAATTCAATAAAATTTCCATCCCTTTTTGACGACGCGGCAAATTGGGAATGTTTGAGTCGTCTCGGCTCATCAATTTGGGAATGTTCTGTTCTCAAGGGTCCTCTTCCAGATACACTCATTAGCGACCAACTGCACATCACAGTCGGCACTCTCCTCAGATATAAAGATACCCTAGAGCGTACATAGCCATTGTCTCTAGGAAGTTGCTTGCCGGACTACTCAAACAGGAGGTTTAATTGCAAAGCACTCAGCCGCCAGCCGCCAGCCACCAGTGTAATTACACTATCACAACAAGGAGTTTGAGTTAAGTGACCCGGTCCCGGTGAGGTCAGCGCTTGTCAGTTTCCTGTGCGCGAGCCTTGGCTCTCGCGGTGAGGTCACATCGTGCCGTATTGCTTGCGTATTGCTGACATGTATGATACCTTAATGACCACATTAACTACCACACTTGTCTTCAGTCGAACATTTCAATTTGAAGGTTGTTTAAAGTTAAAAACGCAATTGCACTGCCTTATGATTAGTGGTTTTAATTTAGTGCAATAATTGCTGTATTACTATAGGTACATAATTTTATGTACAATTATTTAAATTTATTTTGTAGCACCATGAAATATTCTATTCTTCCTTCGGTATTTCTACATGCCCTAAGCCTTAGACTAAGTCTAAGCCTACTAAGGTATTCAGAAGATTAATTTAATCTTTGACATTTTTAAATAAGTTTTATGTTGTAGAGGGTGCTCTATGTATCAAAGATGTAAGGAAATACAGAATCCTGTTGGAAAGAAATCCTTAATAGTCGTTATCTAGATATCCAGTTTTTTTTTTCACAAAATCACAAAATCACAATATTTCATTACCTCTCGGTACATCTTTATTCTGTGACATAATTGTAACTCATTCCAATAAAAATTACTAATTTATTCGTTGATTCGTTGTTCAACTAGTTATTAAAATCGATAAAGTAGGAATGACTTTTTGTAATAATTGTTGGTCGAAGGTCGTATTCTAATTTGCTTATAATTTATTGTAATCAATATCGTTTTATACGGTACGTTGATATGAAATTGTGGAAAAATATCGGTAAATTAATATTATAAAGAGAAGATCAACTAACTATATATTTTTTTTTGTTTTGTAGTGGAAAAACTCAAGAACTACTGAACCGATTTCAAAAATTCTTTCACCAATAATATGATGCTCTATTGTTTCTGAGTAATATAGGCTATATTTTATTTAAAAAAAATCAATAATAAAACTGAAGCAAAGCGAGGGCGGTTACTAGTAATAATAAAATAATTAATCCCTACTAATATTATAAATGTGAAAGCGTGTTTGTTTGTTTGTTTGTCCGTCTTTCACGTCGCAAAGAAGCTGTTATTTGGTATGGTTTTTGTGTGTGGATTAGTGAGGAGGGTGGAGAGTAACGTAGGCAAATTTTTACCGTAAAACATCCCCATGGGGAGATCGATATTTTGTTAGTTACTAGATATTTAGTTCCGGATTTTGTTAATAGATGGCGTTAGTAAAATTCCGCGGGCGAAGCTGCGGGCAAAAGGTAGTTATACATATATTAGCAGTAAAAAGGCGGTTGGAAAACTGGTTCTAGGTTTATAAAATATAGAGGAATTGTAGAATGCACCGATTAAAGCTGTAATTCTTTATTTTCTGATGAGAGTGATGAGATAAGACTACTAGAAATCTAAAGTAAGAATAATTACTAGTTAATCATCTGTAAAATGGGACTACATAAGCAAATTAAGCAATATACCTACTCGTAATTTGTTGCCTTGATCTAAGGCTGTGAAAAATTAATCCGAAACGTAGGTATGTATATTAGGAAACAATTCCGATATTCGATCATACATATATTATAGGCAGAAGTTGAATGGACTAGCAAACGGTAAATACATTTATTAATATCACCGAATACCGCTATGTGATTGTGGGTGGGTGTCTAGTCAACAACTGCATTACTACTGCCTAATATGTATTGTTCGGGTGCCATGTGGCTGATGTGGCCCATGTGCGAATAGAGCACAGACACTTGCCTGTTAATGATCCGGGTTTGAATGCCGGACCATAACGTAGGTATTTAATACAATTTAGTTTGTGAATTTATTTAAAGGTTTTCCGTAATTAAATTGTATTATTGTTCAGTGTGAACGATTCAATATGTAGGTCAGTCTGTTATGAATACTGTCGTCAGACATCTAATGTCATTGCTTTATTTAAACCAAAAAATGTTCCTTCTGTAACTTTTGCCGGGTTTCGGTTTAAGTGGTAAGTAATGCACAATCGTAGAACGTAAATGACCGACCGAAGATGCCCTTGTTGTAATTCCGACTTCACGCGTTTCAGTAAATGAACCAATTAAACTGCAGGATATAAACATTTTGTATGCTAAAATCGAAAGTACAACGTCTCCATCACGTATCGTGTGACCGCAGTGAAAGCCGACACACATACGATACGACGCTTTACTACACCTAAGTTAAGTTAACTTAGGCACAGCAATTCAACCGTGGCAGCTTACTTACTATGGTTTATAACTCAGCCACGCACTGGTACATCTATACAAATAAATAAAATTGGAGTGTCTGTTTGTAATATTAAAATAACCGCTTCTTACCCAGTGCATTTGGATGTATACACGGTACATGTACCAAAACAACATTTTTTACAATTTTTGTCTGTCAGTCTGTCTGTTTTTTCGACTAATCTCTGAAATGGCTGGACTGATTTTGACGAGACTTTCACTGACAGATAGCTGATGTATCAAGGAGTAACCATTTATTTTAGAAAAAAAATAGCATCTTGCAGAACAACGTCTGCCGGGTCAGCTAGTCTATAATAGAGTTTAAATGCACTGTGCTTTGATAAAGAAAACAGAAGTTATGTTTCAGAAGGATACCTAACTTTCGTATTATTATGTATGATCCAAGTATAAAGAGACCGCCTAGATTTGAAGGCGGGAAATGGGTGTGATTGGCATTAATATTTTAGTTATATCTAATGCTATTAATTAATGTTATTAATGGCATATTTTATTAGTATTTAACAGTATTAATTAAATACCTACTAAATGATTAATTTAATGCCATATCACACCCATTTGATCACACCTAATGACAGTTAAGTGACGTACAATGGTGTTAAATTGGTCGTCTTTGCTTAATTGGACATTAAGATAGACTATTTTTTTATGCTTGTTTTCGGTTTTATTTTACGTAGGTATACGAAATATAATTAATTATTAATTAATTGGCTTGATAACAGGAAATACAAATGGTAAATAGTCCCAATAAGTTCAGACGCAAGAATTACCCAACGGTTAATGCGGGATTTTTGTCCACTAAAACCCCCTTGATAGCCATTTTTCGCAGTACGAAGAGGGTCCGGGATTTCCAAGGGTTTCGCTTTCGGCCAGTCAGTTTACTCGTATCTCCAGGTACCCACTTTTGGGGCCCTCAATTATTATTCGATCTCCCGTTCCCTCTCAGCGTCCTCCTTCTTAATTCCATAGTAGTAGGTTTCGCAGTAAACCAGAACCTGCCGCAGACACGAGTTTCAACTGCTTATCACTTTGCAACGAGTAGACATCACCGGTTTAGCATCGCATCATCAATGACTAACATGGTGACAAAATACCCAGGACCCAGAACTAATGAAGGTAATAATGTCATTAAGTTCTTGATATCGCTTACACAACCATGAATGACGTCAAGGAGTCCGCAAGGTGAACGACCCCTAGCAATAGAACTAGTAGAAGAGTCGCTAGTCAGCCGCACGTATCGTATCTACATATTGACATCACGCTCGGCTATTTACGAGGCAGCCATGCGCCCGCGCCGGCAGCACAGCATACATTAGAACCCGCCACATTTCACGGAAAGTTTTACGACATGACTCAGTCCTCACACTCTTTCCGGAATCTGATAAGAGATGGCGCTCTCCACAATTAGATATAGATAGATAGAATAATTAGAGTAATTAATGCCTTAAAAATTCACTTATTATGAAAATGTGAAGATTATTAGAGACAGGGAGGATAATGATTTTTTTGGGAAAAGCTAATAAACCTACTTTTTGATCTTTGATCTTTACGAAACTTAGTCCAAGCTATTATGCTAATTAGAGAAATATACCTTAGATATTAGGTACTGGCTATAGGTAGGTTAAGACAATAACGAGGCAATAGAATTTCTCCAAAAAGGTCATAAAAGTTCTTACGAGCAACGTGCATGTGACACATTTAATGTATCATTGCATTTCTCTTTACTATTGGAAGCTAGTTCGAAATTCTAATGAGTTAAAAATAGATTGTTTCATCGTAACTCCGCTCATTTCAATAGACACTGGCGAGCACGTCACCAAGTTTAGCATATCTAGTTCCGCTACAACACCGAGTACAGATCAATCACTAGTATTAAATTAATGCAACTGGTCGAGAATCGAACCCCATGAGACGGAACCGACCGTTCGCCGGAGCGGCGCGGGCGCATGCAGACGAATAACTGTTCTAAATGTTCCATCGTTGCTCACTGATCAATGATTAAAATTGCACGGAACTTGGAAAATATTGTACGCTGTTGTGAAGAGTTCAATGCTTTAATCTGCCATGTTACTATTGTTGTTGTTGTATCAGTGGCGTAGATAGCCTTAAGGAGGCCCCATATCAATATTTGTTGTAGGGCCCCCTCGACGTTAGTTGTCAAATATAAAAGGAGTGCCAACTGTAGTGGTCATAGGCCACTGGCGAGCTCTTTTTGGGAGTGTTAGTGGGGGCCCCTATACGCTGGGGTCCCCATATATTTGATACGACTGATACAGCGGTAGCTACGCCCCTGGTACCTTTCTACTCGTACTTGATACTGGACTGTGGCGAATACTAGGGGACTTCAGCATTCCTTAAGTACAAATCAACTTAACTTATTCGTGGTGAACAAATGGCGCCAAGAACGCTTCAGCTTCAGGGTACTTGGGCTCTGTTCCGCCCAGTTTAGTCCTGACGGTACACGTAAATCCTAAATTAGTACCTGGTTAAAATAATGTACTTCTCTTCACGGGAAGTAGACTACGTGAAAACGCGAACGGAACGCTGCGGCATTGGCCTGTGCACAATCCACAATAGGAGAGGATTGAAATTGCCAGGAAGATCTGAATAAGTTTCACAGTGACCGCGACGTACAACTTACAATTATGAAAGCACTAAATAACACTTGATATTCAATAAACCAAAGCCACAATTACACAATCCGCTAATCGATGGGTAATTGTGACAATGATAGTGCGGTGTAGTACATTACAAAGTCATAATGCGAGGCGGTAATGTGCGATGTGTGTATCAGCTTTCCCGCACCCGGCGGGCTCACGGCTCACGGCTCACGGCTGACCCCACACTCAAATGAGCTGTGATAATGTGTGGTTTCTATTGCATTTCATTCTTAAATGAGTGGTTGTGGACGCGGAAGTACTAAACGCAGTGGCGTGATCGTAACGAAAGCTATGTCGCATGTAGTGGCCCACTACTGAACACGAGTCTCTCCCCTTGAGGAGATATAGAGTCCGAACTCTTATGAGAGTTAAGCCATGTCGGAGGCCTTAGGGCGGCATGAAAACTTCCGACACTTGGTTTGGCCACTCACTCCTTCACCAATGTGCTCTGGAGCGACGTGATGGAACAAGCTTCAGGCCTCCTGACGAGGAGAGACCCTTGCTCAATAGTAGGCACTTAATGATTTGAAGTCTTTTGTTTAACAAGCAAAAGTTGCCTAGAATACATTACTCGTCATATTGTGATGTATTTTGTATAACTTATGTTCATTTTCTCTGTTTGTATAGGTAGTAGGTACTAGGTACATAATTAATGTACCTATAAATAAAGAATAATTGTCTTGTTATATATGCACAGCACTTGTCTTTATAAATCTACGCGGTGAAGTGGCTAATAAACTGGTGTGAATGTGTAGTGTGTGAATGTTTTAAGGTGCGATGTATCGTAGGTTAAGACAGTTCTAATAAAGTCGTCCTTAAAGTAACACGTCTTTGAATCCAAACCTAATTGCATACGTCACTACATGGCGACCCTGCCTGGCCGGTGCGCTTGTGGCGATGCCGCGTCGCTTGCGCACCGGAGGGCATTACAAAATCAAAAATGAAGAAGAATAAAATACATAAGAAGATGAAGGACGTAATCAGACAAAACTATGGATTATGTGAACGAAACTTGGACCAATGACGAAGAAAGAACATCGAAGACTTAGACTCCAGCTTACTACCAGCATTATTATATTATCTGCACAAGATCGCATCTCATCATCTGTCTGCGAGTATCTTCTCAAATTCATCGATCCAGTTCAGCAGAATGCAGTTGGAGAAATTAAGGAAAATACAAAACTAGCTCGAGACCAACACCAACGGTAGTGACGGTTCATCAAGAGGAAAATTGCGTGACAGTGAATATAGTGTTCATAAATTGGTACGTGATTATTTAGTAGTATGTAAACGATTTTTTTTACATTATTTTCTAACTTTGTTCTGAAAATTTCTGTAGTAAATTGATATAAGTAATGTTTGCAAAGTAGCATTTAAATATTTTTATAGGAAAACTTATCACGTTGTTGTTTTTCAATCGTTTAATTTTTTCATTAGTGAATTATTTGAGTTACTATTAATAAAATTTAATAAGTTATACAAAACATTCTTAATGTGAAATTATGTTTAATCCATTGAACTTTGCAACTTCATTTTTGTAACGATAGCTTATAAATATAACGTAAATTCATAAATACTAATGTAAATTCATAGTATTCAAAATGTTTAAAATATTAGCTTAACTTTAATGAAGATGTTCTTTGTTACAATTATCATTACTCATCCTTAACGGAATGTGGATTCGGATTGCACGGGTGATGCAACGCCGATATCGTTTCAGATTGCAATCACTTTCCATAAACGTAACTAAAGATGACGCCTATTGTTTTGATTAACATTATAATTTTATGTCATCTTGTGCATTGTATCTTCGAGTTTGTGATGTAATAATTTTGTCATTCAAATTGAATATGACTGAAATTGACGATTTTTTAAGAAGATTGAATTATTTTAAGACATTTATTTGTGAAACAATTTTCGCAGAAGTAAAATGACTAGAATGACCAGAATGAAAGTACAAGCATTATGTATGGATTTCTTCAGTAAATTAGTATTTTTGGTAATGATTGGACTGATCCCCCAAGAGTTAAGAGAATATCTAAAATACTGACGAAATATTGGTTATGCATTGTCAAGTTATTTTTTGTTGGGTTTTATAAATGTGAAATTACTTTATTTATAATGAGACCACTCTCTTGATCATGCTGTACGCGAGACGTCTGTGTGAAAGAAATGGCTCAAGGAACACTTTAATGTATACGAATAAAAGTATCAGTGTTCAAATATTATTTTGACATGTATAATATATTAATTAAATGAAGATATTAATGAGATATAAGGTATATTAGCCTTGAAATGAATAATGAAAATGAATAATGAAATGAATAATGAAATGAAAGGAAGAAGAAAACTAAAATAAAAGGTTTATAAAAGTATTTAAGTTGATAGAATGAAATGTAGTAAGTAAATGTAGTAGAGTACAATAAAGTACAATAATGAAAATGATGGAATTAATACTTGCTATGACTAAGTTTTGTAACATGGATGTGACAAAATATAATACCCTGATATGACTTTTAATACTAATTGATTGAATATTGAATATGGATATTATATCTCTCATGTTTATTAATAAGTATACACTTTATTATTATCTTACACTTTATTGATTTAACTTTAAACTTAAAATGATTATCTTAATTTACTTAATCATTAGGTACTATCATTATGTTATTGTGTTATACTTAAGAATTATTATGATGTATCCTTGGACATTGCCTACTTATACACATTGTATTGATCATTTAATTATTAACACAGATATACCAATAGTGTTTATTCTTTATTGTAAACCAATAGTTATCAATATGTATCAATAATTTTAAAAGCAAAAAATTTAATCTGTCAATTAATTTTTTTTTTCAAAAACCCCGGAGATGTAGTGTGTGAATGTTTTAAGGTGCGATGTATCGTAGGTTAAGACAGTTCTAATAAAGTCGTCCTTAAAGTAACACGTCTTTGAATCCAAACCTAATTGCATACGTCACTACAAATGAATGACAACAAATAATTTATTCACAGTGTCACAGACCGCACTATTTATGGTAACGAGAATACTACGTTCCTCCCGGGAACGATTAACTATAACTTTTACGTCAGAAACATTTATTTCTATTATTTTAACTCAGCCCTCTTTGCAAGTAAGTATTATGGCTAGATTATAATAGAGTTAGAGAGATATTACTGAGTTTTTTCTACACCCATACATGCGTTGCAATGTCGCAATGTGGGGCTTCATAGCTCACAAGGCACAGTGTTGTGTTAGTGCGAGCGACATAAGAAGACCTGAACTGCCTGCAGCCAGCGAGCAACAGGCAACGTGGGAACGACTGGGGCAACTCACCAACATGGGTATGTTGGGCACGACCACTTAGTTTCGCATTGCCAACGTGCGATCGACATCAGAACGGCTGGTGAGACACTGACCAGGCAACGGGACGGCTGGGGCAAGTGGGGCAACTCACCAGCATGGGTATGTTGGGCACGACCACGGAGTCGTCGTCGGCGCCCGCGCTCAGCTCCGGCACGAAGGTGTACGCGCGCCGGTAGTGGAACGACAGCGTGCCGTTCTCGTTGTCCGTTATGTTCACCTTCTCCCACTCCTCGCTGGGAAACAAACAAACAAACATACAAACAAACATATTACTATTTCGTAGACAATCTTAATAGTGATAGGCCACACTTATCACAAAAATTCAGTGTCATCTGAACTAAAGCAATGTGTAAAAATAAGGAAAATACGGGGAAATCTATCTGTGTGCTCAAACATTCAAACACGTTCAGTATTTCATGCGTGATAGAGTAACTAACAGACATCCATACATCTTTACACACTTTCAGTTATAACGTTAGCAGGTCTTAAACTTTTTTCGATAAGATGAAGTAGGCCTAAACCTACAAGTTGACCCAGACTAACATGGTAAGGCTTTTAGCCTTTATAAACATCACTCTTAGGTACTCGTACAACCTCAGCCTTCGATCTTTGGACAGTGCATGTATATCGCACTTTGTACCTACTAGGATACATCGAGCGGTCATCAGGTCATCACTATACAACGTAGTGATATCTCCGCGGTCCGCATGTCCTCACTGCACCACATCTTTATTACAATTACGCCGTCCGCGTCACGCCACATCGCGTGACAGCAAAATTTATTTGCAGCTCTCAGGAATATAATTACGATGATACGTTTCATCCTTTGTGTGTCTAATGGGCCCTAGTTTGAGATTTTAATATTATTAAAGGAAGTGAATGGTACCAGGTTTACTAAATAAATACATTTTCAGGGCGGGTATTGAAAGTCATTGCCATTTATTTTTGAAATTGAGAGAGCTACTTATTAGGTAAAAATAGTGATGGGCCGACTACAACCGACTAGTCGGGAAAACCGACTATTCGGCATGTTTTCTAGTCGCCGACTATTCGCCGAATAGTCGGCAAAAAAGGCCGAATAGTCGGCATTTATTTTCGCTCCTAAAAATAAAGTTAAAGAAAACTCCAAAATTATAAAATCAACATAGTTAACTAGATGTATTATTTTAATAAATCAGATAATAACAAAAAAAATATTGAAGTGAGTGACAATGCGCCTTGATTTTGCTTCAACGCCTCTTTGATCGATAATTCATATCTATCCATACTCCATACTTAATTACTTCTATACTATAATAAAACTCAAAGGGCAAATTTTCTGTACATTGAATATTTTTTTAAAATGTTGATTAGGGGGCACTTCAATAACGTGTTGGAGCACAGAAATATTTTTTTTAGAATTATTGTCTGTCTGTCTGTTTGTCTGTCCGGGCATCACATGAAAACCCTTGAACGGATTTCGATGAAAATTGGTAAAGTTGTTACTAATACTCCGGGTCATATTTTAGGATACTTTTTATTCCGGAAAATTAAAAAGGTTTCCCCGGGAAACGGGATGAAAGTTTGTATGGAATATTTTTAAAACATCAACCGATTTGCTTCAAAGCAACAAATGTTCCTTGCTTAAATTTATGGAACATATATTTTTCAGTTTTTCAAAATTTTGCAAAAAAAAGGAAAAATTTTTCAAAACCCGCTCCTGGAGGAATCCTTTGTGATTTTATCGTGGGTTTCGGTGTATAAATTACTAAATATAAGTTCTTCAATATAAATTCACCGTTTTTTAAATTTCCTTCTACAAGAGGTACAAATAAGGTAAAACATAATATCCGTATGCGAAGCTGCGGGCAACAGCTAGTTATATTATAAATGTGAAAGTGTGTTTGTTTGTTTGTCCGTCTTTCACGTCATAACGAAGCTGTTATATGGTATGGTTTTTGTGTGTGGAGATAGTGAGGAGGGTGGAGAGTAACGTAGGCTACTTTTTATCGCGGTAAAACATCCCCATGGGAAGATCGATATTTTTTTAGTTGGTAGATATTTAGTTCCGGATGTTGTTAATAGATGGCGTTAGTAAAATTCATTTGCAAATTCTGAATCACGCTATCAAATGATACATGTAAATTACTTAAGTCATAGGCAACTATGTCTAACTAAGTAAGTAGGATTTGTAAAAAAACGATCTCTACCGCGGGCGAAGCTGCGGGCAAATGCTAGTACTATAATAAAACTCAAAGGGCAAATTTTCTGTACACTGAATATTTTTTTTATTTTATTTTGATTATGGGGCACTTCAATAACGTGGTAGAGCACAAAAATATATTTTTCAGAATTATTGTCTGTCTGTCTGTTTGCCTGTCCGGGCATCACATGAAAACCCTTGAACGGATTTCGAAGAAAATTGGTAAAGTTGTTAGATACTAATACTCCGGGTCATATTTTAAGATACTTTTTATCCCGGAAAATTAAAATTAAAACGTGATGAAAGTTTATATGGAATAGTTTTAAAACATCAACCGATTTGCTTCAAAGCAACAAATGTTCCATACTTAAATTTATGGAACACATATTTTCCAGTTGTTCAAAATTTTGAAAACAATAGAAAAAAATACAAATTAATGTGAATATTGCATATTTTTCAAAACCCGTTCCTGGCATAGAATTAATATTACTAGCGTATAGAAGGGACACCGCGAACATCGGGTTCGGGGGTGTGCATTGCAGCCGGCCGGCTGCATTTCATTCTGTCACTCAGCTGTCACTCGGCTGCGCTCATTGCGGCCGCATGTCAAAATTGTTTACGAAAAAACTGAAAAAATGCCGTCGTGCGTAATAAGAATGTGTCACAATTGCAAGACAAAAAACAAAAAAGCGGCCAAGTGCGAGTCGGAATCGCCCATGAAGGGTTCCGTAGCAGCAAGTAACATAATATAAAAGTTCTTGAAGTTCGTTGTAACTTTGATCGAGGTAAATTGTGGTTTACGATTTATGACGTATTAAAAAAAAACTACTTACTAGATCTCGTTCAAACCAATTTTCGTTGGAAGTTTGCATGGTAATGTACATCATATATTTTTTTTAGTTTTATCATTCTCTTATTTTAGAAGTTACGGGGGGGGGGGGGGGGGGACACACATTTTACCACTTTGGAAGTGTCTCTCGCGCAAACTATTCAGTTTAGAAAAAAATGATATAAGAAACCTCAATATCATTTTTGAAGAGCTATTCATAGATACCCCACACGCATGGGTTTGATGAAAAAAAAATTTTTTAGTTTCAGTTCTAAGTATGGGGAACCCCCAAAATTTATTATTTTTTTTCTATTTTTGTGTGAAAATCTTAATGCGGTTCACAGAATACATCTACTTACCAAGTTTCAACAGTATAGTTCCTATAGTTTCGGAAAAAAGTGGCTGTGACATACGGACGGACGGACAGACAGACAGACAGACAGACAGACAGACAGACAGACATGACGAATCTATAAGGGTTCCGTTTTTTGCCATTTGGCTACGGAACCCTAAAAAGATAATGTTATCACTTTATCATCAGTAAGAAAACAAAATCTTAACTTAAATCAACTAAAACGAATTTAATTTAATTATTGAGCAATGTTCCCGCCATTTTGAATGAAAAAATCATAAGGAGCGTTTGAACTTGGCAAGCCACTAGCGTGTTAATGGTCTAAATAAGCTTGCCGACGCGACGCTTGTGACCAATTTAAAGTGTTGTATTTTTTGACACGAATCAATGGTAATTACGTTTGAAATCGTTTAAACGCTTTTGCACGGTAAATAAAGTTGGAGTAAGAGCTTGTAAAGATTTGGAGTCGGTGACTGCTTGTCTTGGTTCGACAAGTGTCATATACAAAGTTACTCTATGGCAAGTGTACAAACGAGGCTTCTAGTTTGAAAAGAGAACGGAGGGCAAGCCGGCGGTGGAACACACATTTTGTTTGAGATAGCTTCTCTATGTATATTACCTCAATGGTTCCTGGAGGAATCCTTTGTGATTTTATCGTGGGTTTCTGTATATAAATTACTAAATACAAGTACTTCAATATAAATTCACCGTTTTTTAAATTTCCTTCTGCAAGAGGTACAAATAAGGTAAAACAATTTCCGTATGCGAAGCTGCGGGCAACAGCTAGTGTATGTATAAAACAGGGTGCTACTTTAAAACAGGAGTCATCGATAGCTTTTGAAACATTTCTACCGTTATCTCGCACAATAGGATGAATTATGGTGGTAAAGAGTAAAAATTTGATCGAAGTAAGGATGATCGGCATTGCCGACTAGTCGGCCGAATAGTCGGCAATTTTTTTGCCGACTAGTCGGCTAGTCGGCTGATCGGCAAAACCCATAGTCGGCCCATCACTAGGTAAAAACTACTAATACTATACTAGTACTACTAATTAGGTAAAATTATAAACATCTGAATGCTAAAACATCTTACTTTTTAAGTCTGGATTGGCTAAAAGAGCAGATGGGATTGATGCTTAGGTAAAC
The DNA here is from genome assembly GCA_911387775.1 of Thymelicus sylvestris. Classification (NCBI taxonomy): domain Eukaryota; kingdom Metazoa; phylum Arthropoda; class Insecta; order Lepidoptera; family Hesperiidae; genus Thymelicus; species Thymelicus sylvestris. The sequence goes on from OU426903.1 coordinate 777,876, forward strand.
CAAAATGTTACCCTATTTACATTGCTCGCCAGGGGAGTAACCAATGACACACGGACCCTGAAGAACTCTATTTACTCATTTTTAGGGTTCCGAACTAAAATCGGAACCCTTATCTGTCCGTCTGTTCGTCATCCGTCCGTCTGTCCGAAGCAAAGCGCCGAGACCCTTAGTGGCCTTATGCTAGAAAGCTGTAATTTGGCATATATGTACATATTTATTAAAACTCTAGAAATATATTCGTTGATTCTATAGAAAACGATTGTATTTATTTATGCAATTAAACCTACGCTAAGTTATTAATAATACTTTACATCCAATGATTTTTCCTAGAAATCCAAGTACTTAAGTATAATGATAAATATTAAGTATCTTCAGTCGCGTCATTTTACTTATATTGATGCGAACCTTGTGGCCGGAATCAAACTGTGGAATTTCCCATCGGCAATATCTCAAGTTACTCTCTAATTTACATAAACAAACATACTTACTTTTCCGCAGCCAAGTGTACCTAATGATCAAATATTATTTACGTTACTAATGTGATTGAACTTCAATGTATCTTATACAGACATGCAATAATAATAACTTTTACTTGTTCGTTAATAACTTGTCATGGTTTAATAATGATCAAGATTTGTTTAATGTTTATTTATATGTTTTTTCTTTATTATAAAGTACGGTCGACAACCCTATTAGGTTGAGTTTAGAGTAGTATAACAACTGCAGGAAAATAATACTTCTGTTTATGTTACAACTACGAGAACATTTTATTCACTCATAATATTTAATGGCCGCATCATAACACTTAACAATGATACGTTTCAACTACATACAATGGCCTGTCATGTGCTAAATAATAATAATTATGAAAAGTGATCAATTATGTTTTTGTCCAATAATGAGTGAAGATGTTGTGAAACACACAGGCACAGGTACATATTTCTTTAGATCTGTAATACAAAAGGCGACCGTAGTAGTACTGAGAGTTTCTTGCCGCTTCTTCTTCCGGGGCCACTGAGCGATGGTGTAAAAAGTAAACTGATTTCCGAAATATGTTTGTTAAGCCAACTTCGAACAGAAATCCATTTTATTGAGGTTTTGCGCAATTCCACAGTTTACATACCGGTGTCGATGGCTTTGGACAATACTCCCAAGAACTCAGCCATATTCACAACATAGGTATCTCCGGAGTACGTCATGGTAAGAATATGCATCATATAACTGTCATGGAGAATTTATGATAATAATCAATCCCCAAATACTTAAATCAGAACCTAATCTAGTTCTAATAGATTTTTCTAATGCATTCAACATGGTTGATCATGACATTCTGTTAGCTGCCCTCGAATATAATAAAGTCTCATCCACAGTACTGAATTGGTTTTCTTCGTACCTTCGTGGTCGCCAGCAGGCTGTCCGAGTCAACCGTGAGGTCTCAAACTGGTCTGAGTTAATGTCTGGTGTACCACAAGGTGGTATTCTTTCTCCACTGTTGTTTTCCATCTTCATTAACCTCATTACTATTTCTCTTGACTGTTATTACCATTTGTATGCCGACGATTTACAAATATACACACAGGTTGATGTCTCCGATATTAACCTTGGTATAAATACAATAAATGACAACCTGCGTAATATCGAATCTTGGTCACAGAAATTTGGCATTACCGTCAATCCTGTCAAATGCCAAGCTATTATCATTGGCAGTTCACGGCAATTATCAAAACTAGATGCTGGCCTTCTCTCACCTATCACGTTCGGAAATACGGTCATTCCATACTCTCCCGCAGTCAAAAACCTTGGTTTACATATGGACTCCACTCTCAGTTGGACCGTTCAGGTAAACGAGGTTAGTCGGTCGGTCTTTGCGGTGTTACGTTCGCTTAATCGATTTAGGAATTTCCTACCCATCTCAATAAAAAGGTATTTAATTCAAACGCTTGTTCTACCTATCATTGATTATGCTGATGTGTGCTACACTGACATAAATGCGGACCTTCTTAACAAACTAGACCGTCTCCTTAACTATACAATCCGGTTCATTTTCTGTCTGCGCAAATTTGATCATATATCTTCTTATCGTCGGCAACTTAAGTGGCTCCCCATTCGTGAGCGTAGACAATGTCACGTTCTTAATTCTCTTTTCTCTTTCCTTTCTAATCCTGTGGCTCCCGGATATCTTAAATGCAAATTTGAGTATCTTGGCGACGCCCATGATCTACAACTTCGTTCTTCTGACTCTCTAACTCTTGCCATTCCATGTCACCGCACATGTTTTATTTCCAATTCTTTTACGGTCCAAGCTATACGGCTTTGGAACTCTCTTCCCAAAGATATCAGAAAGATGTACTCCAAATTTTCCTTTAAAAAGAGAGTGTATGCTCACTTCTTAAATCTACTATCTTCTACAATGTAACTAACATAGTAATTTTTAAGTATTTTTATTCTTTTTTCCACTTCTTTTCTTTCACTTATTCACTTATCAATGCTTCACCCTACATTCATCTTAATATTATTCTGGTTTTAATTATTTACCTATTGTATCATATTTGCTTGCATATGAGTATCTGTTCATATATATATATATTGTATATATATTTCTAACAATATTGTACCGCCTTAAACTATTCTCTGTACATCCTGAAGGTTGACTGTTAGAGAATGCTATTTAGCATTAAGTCCGCCAATTGTACCACTCCTTGGGGTTCAATAAAGATTAAATAAATAAATAAATAAAACCTTTCCAAAGACAGATCAAGTGTTATCATTTAATATAATTTATAAATATTCCTTTTGATGCCAAAGTTTTTTGTAGGTTTGTTTAATTATGAGAATAGTCACGCGCCCTGTACTGGGAAATTAATGCGCTGCAATCAATACATAATAATATGTTTAAGCACGTTTAACTTAGCAAGCTATTGTGTCTGTGTATGTGTGTGTAACGGCTAGTAACCACAGCAACAAGTTATGGTGGTCTTACACAGCAAGGACGTTTAGTTCTCCGATCTCCGTGTGGTTACAATACAATACAAACAGAGTACCATGAAATATGACCCTCTTAATATTACTTATAACTTGTGTACCTACACTTTGCGTAACATCTCCGCGTACGTACAAAGTGTTTCTGCATTAATAACCATTTGCATCATCATCTACCTACGACTATTGAAGTTTGTACTCGTGTTTTTACTGAAACATAAGATATGGAGCCTTCGATGAACCATTGCTTGTTAGCAGTCTTCACACATTTTATTCGAGAACTTTTTGAAATGAAAGGCGGGATTCCATTTGTTTTTGAGTCCAAGGCAAGTAGGTGCAAGTATTCATAGTGCATCCTGTTGAACTAAGTTATGGCTAATATCAGAGGGTAGGGTTTACCTGCTGCCTAGTAAACTTCTACTTACCCACGTCGCACTAACGCCATCTATCGATTTCATCTTACTACACTACTAGCGACATCTAGTATCACTGAACATAAAATCGAGAATACAGAGAATAAATAATTTGTAGCCTAGGTGTTAGCGACACTGCCTGCGAAGCGGGGGTCCCGGTATATCAGTGGGTGTTACGTCATTGTGTTGTCCATGTCACCCGCGACACAGGGAAACCTGCTGCGGGGGTATGAGCGATATTTGTATAAGCGTTTATTATGTATGAATACTCACGAGTAAACGTAGGGCCCGAGCTCATCGAGCACCGGCTTGGAGCCGTTGTTGAGGAACTCGTCCGCGTTGGTCACGTTGTACACGTACACCCGCACGAACGGCCGGACGGGCGGCCGCGCCCACCACTCGAACGTCATCGAGCCGGGGCGCAGCACCAGCTCCTGAGGATCAACAGTCGACAGGGGACTGGTTACAGTTGTTGATTTGCAGATTCATTTGGTTATTTTTATGTAATGATCGGCGAGCCACCTGGCTTTGAATAACGCGGGGCCACCGTTTTTTTGTTGCGAACGCGTCAGTAATGCTTTTGGTTTCACTGAAATCCATGGGTGTCGGTGAGCAGTGAGCACTTATCTTCTAGGTGATGATTTGTCGACTATTTACGTAAAAACTACTAACAGTCACTATCTAACACACTCACAAGTCTCACAACACAAATCAGCTTTTGAATGTAGCACACATCCGTTACAATCTGTAACCAGCATTAGTAGTGCGGTAAATGTTCTTGTGAGTAACAACAACAACAAGAACAACAAGAGCAACCTTCAGTTAACTCACTGGCAGTGTGTCAGTGGTCACTGTATTGGCATTGGTTGTATTTGGCAAGCTCGAAGCAATGTTTATACGGTCCAGCGGCGCGGATGGTCGCCATCATCCAACTGCTTTTTGTTTCGTCAAGCGTGTCAAGGCTGCCCTAATTGATCTCAAATCACACTTGACTTGAAGCGATGGTCGCAAAATCACTACGTTATGTTTGCTGAGAACCGACCGTTTCTACATTCAATTCAAACAATCAAATTAGTATTGTCATCTGACCGAGAGGTCCCTTGGTTTTGTTATGACAAAGAAACAATTTGCGTATTTAAAATACTTCGTATCGCAGGAAATGTAACATTAACATTGCAACAGAACAGATAGAAAATATTTTTTAATGTCTAGCTTTTAGTGATTCTCATAGTGTTTTCATTAACTCAATATTATTTCAAACAATAGAACCCCGAAAACCGACACTTAAACATTTATTAGTTTACTTCATCTGGCGGTATTAAAAATATTAAACATAACCGTAACTCCATCTAGTGACTTTATCCCTAACTAAAGTGGAGCAATATCGTTACAGCGCCATCTACCGTCCAACATACTCACATGGTCTATGAACAGCCGCACCCACGTGCCGAAGAATATCGCGCATATGATCCCTGCCAGCAGCAGCACCACCGCAGACGCCAGGACGAACCCTGGAACAACGACGGCATCATCAAACACTACAGTTAAAAAATCAATTGTATGTAATAGTGTACTCCTTGTTGGTGCAACTTAATAAATAAATAAATACAGTTATTGCTGATTTTACATTTTTTGCCACAATACCGTGTATGTAAACTATGTAAGTGGGTACATTTAATCAAGAAAGTGTATTTAAGATTTCATTACTTAGAAATATTTATCTTTATTTACCGTGAGTAAATAACTAGTCACTGCATGTATGATACACGTATGAATGAAAAAGATTAAATTATTTTTGCTCATGTAGATAAGTACATACTCGTAGTAATTAACAATTTTATTACTGTGAACGGAACCACAGTACATACAGTACTTTAACTCGGCCCTATTCTTGAAAAACTTGCCTACAGCCGCGCGGAGCGTAGCCGCGCGCTAGGGCTGTCCGCCGACAGTATTTTAATTTTATCAAACGACTTGAGTTTCTTTGTAGTTTTGTATTTAAAAATGTTATATTTTCTATTTTAATAAATGCAATTCATCTATATCTATACAAATAAATAAAATTGGAGTGTCTGTTTGTAATATTAAAATAACCGCTTTTTACCAAGTGCATTTGGATGTATACTTGGTACATATACCAAAACAACATTTTTCACAATTTTTGTCTGTCTGTGTTTGTTCCGGCTAATCTCTGAAATGGTTGGACCGATTTTGACGGGACTTTCACTGGCAGATAGCTGATATAAAAAGGAGTAACTTAGGCTACTTTTATTAAAAAAAAATAGTTTGGTGCGATACGAAGTTCGCCGGGTCAGCTAGTTGTGAATAAAAAGGAAGTGTTCCATAAAAATATATGTTGTGTTTTTATTAGTACTGTGGAGGTTCGTAAGCCATCAGTATTGTATTAGAGACAGAGACTCTTAGGGCATGGTAAGTTCTTCTTGCAGGTTAAGGTAAATAAAAAAGGTACAACTGTCCAATTCTATCTATAAACTTTATACCTATTGCTAAATTAATTTATAACATTGAAATCAAAGTTACAGTAGCAAGTAGCAATAACGTTTTAATGACAAATTAGACGCAAATATTCAAATTACAATTATTACAAATTACAATATTAGGTACAATTATTTCCAGACGAGATTCATAGATTCATCATTATATTCTTTATCACGTCATTCATATTATATTCGTCTATACTATAGCGAACCCTATAAAAGATAGCTGCCGAGCTGATTTCTGCGACATGTGCCGCCAACATGATAAAAAGTAGGTACTTATTGCAATACGTACTTGTTTTTATTTATTTATCCTACATGCACTGATCTCCTTCGGCAGGACCAAAGACCTTGAATATAATAATTTGATTTCTTAATAATAATTACAATACAATAATAAAGTTGATATTAATCAATGACGCAATAATTATACAATACCTACTTACCTACAAGTTACTTACCTACAATAAGTATATATGTATATCTACCTACAAGTACGTATTACATATTATATTATATTGTATAGTATTATATATACTATATAATACGTACTTGTAGGTACGTATATAAAAATAGTCTTACCTTTGGGAGTCTCCAGGTAATTTAAACAATGATATTCCTGGGTGACTTAATGTCGTATTATAACACCCAAAAACCGCACAATATCTTGTATTCCTGTTTGCCATACTTATTAATCACACGCCGCACACGGTCACCACAGCCGCCGTAAGGAACTAAACTAAAATAATTTGTTATTTGTACCGTGGGCCGCTCGGCCTCGGCCGTGGCTCAACCCGCGCTCGTTCGCCACAGATACTGCCCTTTACTACACTTATTCCGACTTGCGTAGGTATGGCGCGCGTTTCGACCGTTTGTATGAAGAGCGACTACTGTATAGATCTATATACTGTGACGGAACGTCCAATTTAATTATTTATGGTGCCTACGTCGCGTCGATTGTTCGAAACGTGTGCGATAAAGTTCACACTGATAACCAGTAGATGCACACTGAAATTCAGGTACACGTAACATGCCGTACACATCATCCGGGAAGGAACACATACATATTAAAATACTAGCTGTTACCCGCAGCTTCGCATGCGACAATTATGTTTTACTTTATTTGTGCAGACAAAGAGACAGACAGAGAAAGAAACAGACAGACAATAATTCTAAAAAAATATTTTTATGCTCTAATACGTTACTGAAGTGCCCCCTAATCTAAATTTTGCAAAAAATATTCAATGTACAGAAAAATTGGCACACACTGGCTTCACCCACCGGTGCCCTTTGAGTTTTGTACGAGTATATCTATACGTAGTATATATAGGGTTACGCAAAATTTCAAAAGTATCGATACTTTGCTCGATACCAGTATCGTATCAAAGGTATCGATACCAAAAAAGTATCGAAACAAAAGTATCGATACCTTCAGGTATCGAGTACTTTTTAATACATTTTTAAAAAACCTGAATGAAATGTTATGAGTGTCGCAAAGTTTCGCAAAAAAATCTAACAGGACCGTGTTTCACAAAATAGTCACTAATATCCAATCTATATACACATATAAATACTATATAACACAAAAAATGTTTGTACGGATGTCCTTTATAGACACTGAATCCATTCAACCGATATCCCTCGAAATGGTTTCATTTGAAAGGCAATAATCCGAAGATGGTTTGAGACCACTAGAGCAATGCATTAAGCACATTCAGTCCATTGATAAAGTCGATATTCTACTTTTACAATACAACAATTTGAAGATGTAATGATCAATTTGTAATGATGGCGCATCAACGTCAACACAAAAATACTGATCTGTCATATTTATCACAAAATAATGTATCTTAGTGGAACATGCCGAGTATCCACTAGTAGATATATAATAAGAAACTGCCAGACAGTTAGTTCATGGAGTACAGAGAGTAGGAAGAGCCATCTCATATGGGTGGAAAGTTGAAATAGTGTCCAGTTGTGTACTGATAATAGAGATTCCAATACCTACCACCATCCTGCGACAATAGCACTGGCCTCTGAATAACTACGATCTATACTATATATACTATAATATTATAAATGTGAAAGTGTGTTTGTTTGTTTGTTTGTCCGTCTTTCACGTCGCAACGAAGCTGTTATATGGTATGGTTTTTATGTGTGGAGATAGTGAGGAGGGTGGAGAGTAACGTAGGCTACTTTTTACCGCGGTAAAACATCCCCACGGGAAGATTGATATTTTGTTAGTTGCTAGATATTTAGTTCCGGATGTTGTTAATAGATGGCGTTAGTAAAATTCATTTGCATTTCACGCTATCAAATGATACATGTCATCGGCAACTAAGTCGAACTAAGTAAAAGTAAGTAATTAGGATTTGTAAAAAAATCGATCTCTACCGCGGCGAAGCTGCGGGCAAAAGCTAGTATTAACATATTATTATTATCGTAGATATTAACGTTGTATACGTAGCTGGGGAGTGAAGTTTGCTGAGTTCAATAAAATTTATTCTAGGCTACCACAGCGCCACGCGCCACCCGTTATTGGACGCGTTTTTACGGAAAATTTTCATGCACAGAGATGGCTCTCCTTACCTCTATACTACATGAGTAAGCATAAGCGTACCGTTGTCAGAAAAGTACTTTCCTATAACTAAGGAACTGAAAGATGCTGTGCAAATAATGCAATAATACTTTTAAGGACTTCAATTATCAGAAAACTGAATAAGTGAAATAGTTTAAAGACAAAAATCACTACACAGATTATTCGACCCGTAAAGGTTACTCGTAGAAAAACTCCTAAAATAGATCAATGAAATAAAATGGTAACACACATAAGTGCTCGGCAATGACTGGGAATTCACCGAATAATGTTTTAGCTTTCATCCATTAATAATTGGAATAATTGGTAGTTTTCATTCGCTAATAATTTATTGGAAATGGACTGAGGAGGGTATCGATACTTCTAGAAAGTATCGATACCTCGATAGTATCGGAACAAAAGTATCGATACCAAAAGTACTTGGTATCGAAACAAAAGTATCGATACCTAAAAGTATCGATACTTTTTGCGTATCCCTAAGTATATATCTCTGCGTAAAAAAAGAACTTAAAATTTTAATGGTCAACAAATAGGAAATAATCATTAAAACTTGCGCAGAAAGCAAGTGCTGCCCGAAGGTAACCATCAGGGCAAGTATAATTATGTTCATGAGAAATATTGTATTTTGGTATGTGATCAGTTGATCACGGAACAACTCAACGGGGCTAGTGGAGTACTAAGTAAGCAAGTAGACCATATTTTTTTGCGATATTTTAGACGACAACGTTGAATGGTAGGTCCATTCAACGTTGTCATCTCAAACCTACCTACTCATGATGTTTACTGCGTCATGTGATTCATCATTTCAAATGAAATCTTGATGCTCACGTCCCTATCTCTGTATTATTAACATTATATTCGTGACTAGATAATCTGGCAACTGGCAAGCAGAGTCGTGTCCCACCACTAGTCAAGGGCTCAAGGCTGCCACGTCATCGGTACGGTCCGCAGACTCACGCGGGACACTGTGTAAACAATTTAATGTTTAATAAACACTATTATGAGCGTAATTATTTAAACACTCGCGATGAATTATTGCTTATTACCCGTGTTATTACTGAATTAAATGCGTCGTTATATTTGCGTAATTAAATATACTATGTATAGATAGGTATTAATATTAATAATAAACAAACGGAGCAAAATCTACACATTCAATATTTGTTCAATATGTTAGTCTAGCTAAGCTTAGTAGTCATCGACTACTAATAATAGAGGCTATAATATATATTTTCCCCACCACAAACGTTTCATATATAAAATAGGTACAGTGTTTAAAATTTAAATACATCAAGTTCTTATGAAAAGCCAAGCCCCTTACTCTACACGACCTGACTCTACTTTTCTAACTCTACACATCCGATGGTGATGGCTGCGAAACGGCCAAGGTATAAACGTATGTATACGTTTAACCAATGTGTATTCGTATACCTATAATATTATGGTTTTAGATCACCAAAGGGTGGATTGTTGTAAATAATTAATTTAACAGTATTTTATTAACATCATTATGCGGCACACGCCGGTACTTAACAGTAAGTTATTTTAACTTTACAGTCGTTTTTCTGACCATGCAATGGCGCCAAATAGTCCAGAAGCCTTTTTTTGTCGATCGCTGTGACTGAGTACCATTAGTTTAACCTTGACAACACTCGGGCACGAATATGATATTCTATAGCTGTCCTGTCTCACTAGGAATCACCATAATTATCTCAACCATAATCTTATGGTTTGTGTAAAACTGTAAACGTATGATGCCTTAGATCTTACTGATGTCCATGTACAATGATAACGATATCTAGTAACTATTGTGCCATCGTGAGCCGTTTCGTTTGTTGAATATGAAAAAACAGCACAACAAATTAGGATTGACCAACTTTTCTCAAAACAAATTATACCTACTTGAAATTAGCTATTATTCTGTGCATTGTTGTGAGCACAATAATGATCTAATGTATATAATTACATAATAATTTGGTGGATGTAGTTACAAGATTCATTTCATTGTGTTGCCAAGGCAATACCGTTGGTTAGAAACAATGGTGAATTGATCGCCACACGACATGCGGAGGAGGTGAATTTTATTGTTATTTATTCGTGGGTCTACTAGGGGATTCGTCTCGCCAAAATAATAACGAAAAGAGATGAAAGAGAGGAAGATTATTATGTGAAGCTTCCGGTTATAAACTTCAAACTTAGAGTCAAAGGTAGAGTCTGTACAATTAAGCGGAGTCATAAATACATAGCATAAAACATATATCAGATTTTCCTTATGATTTAAATTGTTCTCGTATAGGAAATTTGTAATATTTCGTATATATGTAGGTACTACGTAATATAAAGTATCTCTGGACATAACATAAATGTTGAGATACGAGAACTTTTACATTTTACTCAAAAGTAAAAGAATACGTTAATTTATGTATGTCTCAACTAGCAGGAAGAGGTTCGCAATGATGAAACTTATTCAAAATCATTAATTTAATCATGTGGGTATGTTTTCAATACACTCAAGAAAGTAAATTGTTTGAGTCTAATCATTTGAATACGGACTTTCCGACGTACGAGAACACGGTAGAATTTTTAATTATAATAATTGTGAACGTAAATTGCGTGCGTATCAGTATGCTTAATAAAACATCGGATTTTACACTTTCCCATGACCGATCTCATTATACGGTAATCAAGTTCGCTGTTGATGCTTGTCATTAGGTAAGGTTTTAGGTACTTTGAAACCCAGTCGGCTCTATGTCAGTCTTCAAAATTTTTTCGCCATCTTAACAAATAAAGGTCATCTTGACATTAATTCCTATCGTTATTTTGATTTTGAGTAATGCATGCAATTAATTAATCATAATAATTTTTCTAACGTGACATTTGTAACATTTTGCAACGCCCTTAACGGCCGGTCTCAATAATGTACTAACAGATGGAAGACTGTGGATAGGGCTACCATTAGTATGTCATCTGTCATAATTATTTGTCAATTTTTGCCCAAAAATCATAATCAAATGTCATCTGTCATATTTGTCAATTTTTGCCCAAAAATCATAATCAAATGTCATCTGTCATATTTGTCAATTTTTGGGCAAAAATTGACAAATATGACAGATGACATACTAAATTACTAATGGTAGCCCTTATCCACAGTCTTCCATCTGTTAGTACATTATTGAGACCGGCAGTAAGTGGCACATGTAAGTTCGTTTAGCATACTGTTTGTACCACCTTCATCCACAACATGACTACAATAAATTGATTTGATTTGATTATCCTACTAAGCCTGTTCAACTTCTTCGAACCGATTCTTATGAAACTTCGCACAATCGCATCTTTATTAATACCGTGTTTTCAGTTTTATTAACGATAAATGTACCTAAAATAATGACGCAGTTACATAGTGTGAGTAAATGAAACAAATTGTACGAAGTTTTCACTCCAAAGCAAACATCGCCTGTCGAAGGCAGCGCGGCGCTGGCACTGCTGGCAACCGGCAACCATGTCGTCAGATTACAGTAAATGTCGTAAAATTTATCGTTCCCGTAGATCGTACGTACGGTATGTGGTATGTCTACGTGCAATATGCACGTGTTTACATAACACACGTGCTACAATGCGCAACTACTGAAGATTAATAATAATTGCTCGTGGATAATGTTACAAGGTATAAAATGCATTTGTCTGAGACCATTTTACAAGTATTCGAAGTCTGAAGTGAAGCAAATTGGTTAGCGATACGAAGCAAAACAAACATACTAAATTTTCTTCGAGATAAATTTGGTTTTCTTTATCCCTCACGTCCTTCTCAAAGCCTCCATGGATACGGAAGTAACAGTGAAAATCAGCATCATAATTGGTTTAGTAAATTTAGCACAAACTGCCTACAAACCACGAAACCAGAGAAGGATCCCGAAAAATGCCTTTATTCTGAATTTACTCTATTGCATAACCTAACCAAAGCTTTTATCTTAATATTATCTTCAAGAAACCAAAAGAAATAGTTATTTTTTATATCTGGTACCCGAAACCTATCGAAAATAATAATTTATGACATCAAAGCACAAATGAAAACCTACTACTTAGTATCTTTATTGACCGTGTCTTCTGAATTTCACCATGGCTCAAGTTCTTAGCCAGTAATTTTATCTTAAAATAAATCAATCTTCAAACCATCGGGCATAATATATTTGGTAGTACCATCCATGGAGTCGTGTTTGCAAAACACTGCCGGTCACGTATCCCTGTTTCTTTTCGAAGAATCGCGTATGTCGATGTGATTTGAATGGATGTTATGACCTTATCACTAAACATTGTTGGCTCTCTGTTGCTTCAAGTTTGTCAATGTACAAGTACTTAAGGTACCAGGTGTGAAGACGGAATTAAAAGTCTTTCTCACGTTGAACGATAGAGTTTCTGACTTTCTGTTATGAGCCAGTTGAAAAGCTAAGCCTATTATAGATTTCTAACTATATGAACTATTTAGTGGTCAGATATGGGCCTCGTCTCAAAAGCCTCTGATACTAAAAGGCTTCGCCGTTCATGAACGGACTGGGACGAGTAAACTAAACATTGATTCGTTCAATTTTAATCCCCACCAAAACACAATCACCATAATTCGCAATACGATTTATACATTAACCGTTCCATGCGCTAATGCTCCAAAATATGTATCATGGGCTTATTTTTGGTAAACTTTGCATCTTTGTTCGTTTGTGGCCATTTTCCTGCCATCCGTTCACACGCAATATCTACATTTGCAGACGACACAGTAATTGTCTGCGGAGTGATGTAACACATGAAATGTCATCACGAGAATTATGTCAGCCTCCCGCGCCATAATGACACAGTCCGTCATTAGGTGAAATTATATAGAAAACCATTATGCATTTAAAGATAGTGAATCGGTCAACGACTTCTTACCGAGCGACATGGTTAATATTTAGGTTGGTTGAAAAGCAGAGGCTTTTCGTATTATGGACACCCTCAGATTAAAGAACAAACGAACACCAAACATTCTTCGAGTAATTTAGTGCTCATATTTACCCCACAAGGTTGTCTGGAATAAAATGCTGTTCAGACTGTTCAGAGATAACACCAACTATTTCCACGTTTTCTTCCACTTTGTAAAACATAACGGACGATGAAAACAGTATATCACATTGTATAATAATTTAGTATTAATAACTTATCAGATCAATATAGTAACAAAATATTTTTACGTAAAACAATTTAATAAAGCCACGACGAAATCGCTATAAGGAATTTTCTTTAATCTTTTAATTTAACCTAGTCTGCTTTGTTTGTCATTGATTTTATTTAACGTTACTAAATCTTGGCACTAACACATCAGTAATGCGTTAAATATTACCATGCCTTTACTGGATTAAGATAAGAACTATAAAACCACTGCTTGACCTGCAACGGCTGCAACGGCTGCAACGCCCTAAAATCACTATCGAGGCCTTTTTCTGTAACGAAACATAATTTCATAATCCGCTGATATTTAACCTTCTTTTCCTTGGCTGGGTATAAATTAGCGTTGCGATATTCATTGGTACAGGAGCTGTGGGTTGACCGATTATTTTCTGATTGGGAAACAAACCGATAATTCTATTAGCATCACTACTACGCTGTAACTTCGGTTTCTTTCATTTGCTCGCCGCCACTAATTTTATGTTGAAACAACTGCATATTTGTTATGACTGGTGTTTTTAAATTTTATACTTTTTGAGTTTGTAGTTTAAAGGAAGTCCAATAGAATCAGAGATTTGATTCCTGATTTAGATTTTTTCTAATAGATAAAGGGGCATCCTGCTACAAGTGTAAATTATTTTGTACTTAGATAACCACTAGGTTGCTTCATGAATTATTTAACTTTAATGTAAATGATAGACTGAATGAATTTTTTTTTCTTTATAAATGTTTATTCTCTTATCTTTATTTTATTTCCAATGCATTAATTCTATACATATAACGGGCATATAATTATGGTGCGTTACACTCATAAATCTAAGAGTTCATTATATGTTCATTGGGAATCCTTGTATAATAATTGTGTGTATTATGAATTTATTTTTATAACAATACCATTGAACACGGGCTACTGAAGCCACTGAAGGGCGTCTAACACCCCAACTCAGAGTCACTAACGGTTACTTAAATCGCTCCTTAGTACAGAATTTGAAAGGTGATTCTTTACTAAGAAGCGATTAAAGTAACCGTTAGTGACTCTGAGTTGGGGCGTAAGTATCTAATATAAAACCCACGAATTAACCTTAAAGTGCTTTTTATAATCCACCTGAGATGCAGATTTCACTGTAGCAAGTTTTTCCAGCCGATTGCAGCATTGGCACAGATAGACAATACAATCAAATTTAATACGCAACACTAATTTCAATATGGCGACACGCACTATCTAAGCTCCCTTTTTTGTTCTCAGCCGCGAGATTAATAAGGTGCTCGTTATCCATGTTTGGTAACTGAAATAGAAAATTATAGAATATGACGTAGATATATTAAATTATAGTTTTGAATAAAACCATTACTTTGAAGACCGAATTAAATTGAAATATCGTTTAAATAAACCCATACTGAATGTAATAAGTACGTGGGTATGTTATAACATATGGTATGTTAAAAAAGTATTTGAATTTCTTGAAACGGTCGCCCGATAGACTAAAGTTTTAAAGTGCTCTCCAAGAGCACAAATCATTGTGTAAAAATCATGAATGTAAATCTTTAAAATATTGCCAATATATCGGTCACTGATTCACATTGGAACCGACCAGAATATAGTTAGATCGATCTTTTGCGTATCCAATCGCTATTTCGAGTTCTAAACATCTGAAACTAAGGTGATGTCGTACTCCTATTCGTGTGTCTGAGTGCAATAATAGGGATTTTGACACTATCAGTAAATTAAAATAAATTTATGTTTAAAGTATCAAGGACAACATTTAAACACCTAAAATATTATTCTTTTGTCGAAATCAATCAATATAAATTAAATCTAATTATTTTAAAATGTTAAATTTAGTACTCACTGTCACGTGACCTCAAACGCCGTTTGAAGCTTATGACGTCATTGTTCCTATTTTATATGAAAGTGCAACTAACTTCAGTCGACAGATAGTATTGAATATCGGCTAGTGACGTCACGTGACGTTTTTGGCAGGAAATTTGAAAATGATTGTTATTTATCAATTTTTGTCTTTAAATTGAAGATTATTATTTTTATATTATTTTCTTCGTGAATCTAAAGGTTCTATCTATAAAATGAAATTGAATCCTAAAATTAGTCAATATTGAGTTGATAAGATTGGTGTACGGAATGTGGCTAGAGATCCATGTCTATCGACGCACTCGGACCGGAACAGATGGACGCAGCAATGGTCGCTTCTTCGGTTAACGACACGACAACGATTTTACTCTCATCATTTTTTTCAAACGGGTCAAAAGAACTTTAATAAATTTTACTACCAAAAAATAATCGCCTTCAAAGTTACTCAAAAACTACTTGTCAGATCTCGTTCAAAGGAGAATGCCCATAGCCAGTACTCTCAAAAAAAATAATTGTGTCACAATGACTTTTGTACTAAAAATTAAGTTAAAATATTTTAAATATTTTACCGTATTTCCTAAAAAATTCTTTTTGGGCTTTATTTTCTTAAATAAATAAGTAACTTTACTTGTTTTACAACACAAAAGCATTCGGCCATTTATATTGGAATTGGAGCCAATCAGGGATCTTTTAAGATCCTTCGGGCCAATAGGTTGCGTTGATTCGATTATGACTATGATACAACAAACTAGATGGTGTTAGGGGACTGTCAAATGAATTTGATAATTATTACATTTAAAGTTAGATGGCGTTTGGGGGCTGTCAAATGAATTTTAAACTTAAACATATACGACTTAATGCGCTTGCATAGAGTCCATATTACTGTGTCTACTATAACCTAAATACAAAATAATTTTGCTGAAAATCTCATAACTCCTACGATTAAAATTGACTAAAGTTGGTTTGTGTAATGTATTTAGATAACTTATTCAAATAAAGGTATTTTTATCAGGACACAAAAATATTAATGTCAGTACATTTCTCCATACAAAATGGGCATTCTCCTTTATGTGGGACCACATGACACAGCTTTCGATTAAAAAAAGAATCATCAAAATCGGTTCGCCCAGTCCAAAGTTCTGAGGTAACAAACATAAAAAATTAAAAAAAAATTGAGAACCTCCTTCCTTTTTTTAAAGTCGGTTAAAAAAGTATTAACTGTAGTGTGAAAGCAGTACTTGAATTATATAGTCGTGTCGTTGTCGTGTCGTCCAATGAAGAAACGCCCAATGCTTACGCCACGGTAGCGGCTGCGGGCTGCGGCTGTGGCCGTAGACTATGAAACTGACATCACTAAGGAATCCGAAGTGAAAACGTTTAGCGATATTCAACAACTAATGGAAATATTATCTGTGGAAATATTTTGTTTTTTGTTCCACTCTCGTGCATGTACATCTTATGAAAGTCAGTGTAATAGTTATCAGTATTTAAAGATATAAATTTTCACTCTTTTTCTTCGTCTCTTTGCATATCTAAGTCCGTATTTGTGTAATCGACCGGTGGTTTTCGAAGAAAAAGAAATAAGTAGGTCAGACTGACCATATTAACGTGGCACATGCTTGTATAATTAACTATCGGGTACATTAATAGTTCAAAAATATTTTTAAAAATATAAATGGCATAAGTTTGCCTGGCATTTAATTAATTCAGTTGACTAACCAATGTACCTAATGCCTATTTAAGGTAGTGAACACGTGTTAACGGTGGTATGGTATGTATGATGATAGAGTACCTATTTAAATATGTGTGCGAAATACACATCCTTTAAGTATAACATACATTCTACTCACGATTATTACAAACTAGATAATAAATCGAACAACAATAAGTTTCCGCAAAAGAACGCCTATTAACTAGTGACTGAGATACTTCTTTCAACGATGTTACATCAGACTCTGTGCTTTATGTAACAGAAATTATGTACAATAATGTGTATCAGATCGAACGCGAATGACTATTTTGTTATTATTCCATAAGTTAGTTAACGTATGTCGACTTGAATGATCGATGGTATTCTAAGGTACTCTATACTCATTTCCTACTCGAAACCTATTTCCCATCTTGCTTCAGCTTTTGTTGCCTCATCATGCAACGCGTTGAATGCCCAGTCGCCATTTTTACTTCATTTTTCATTCAGGTTCTACGATATTATTTTGCAAACGATCATGGGATTGGTCACTGATGGGCATATTTGCAAGATAAAAGTGTTAGTCTTTGGCAAATCAATGACTCCAAATGGTATTTCTTAATTTGGGTCAAGGTCATCGATCAATAAACATCTTTTTATCAGGTTCATAAGGAACTCAAAGATTCCAAAATCAATGAATCCTAAAATAGTGTATGAATATGATGCGATCTGTAATCATTGAAAAGTTAAAATGAATGTGTAATGTTTGCATCTCAATATCTTTCAACATAATAGCCTCGTTTGTGAAATTGTAATAGTTCCATTCCATTGCTCTAGGGTGAGGCCTTGAACATTTGTTATATGGGCTGTCCTAGTAAGGACTCCAGCTTAACACGAAGTTGCGAGTAATAAGTTTATTAAATTCAGATAAAACTTTCTGGTCTGTGGAAATATTTTTTCCAAAAGGAAATAAATAAAGCTTCATAATTTTTATAATGGTTGGTAAGCACTACCCACAAATGGACTAATTATAAAAGGTTATCATCGGCTCAATAAAAAACGATTATCCCCTCGACATCCGACCATTATCTAACAGCACTGAATCGATTTAATACAAATTAGTTCCAATCACTGGTGTCATTAATTCCATTGTATTTTAATTACAATTGGCGTAACAACCCACGTTCCTTCTAGTATTATTTAGGAAGTCCACGTGACTTAACAACCCATAACAACACATAATTTAATACTGTCCCGTGTTGTCACGCTCGGGACTTCTCCCAAAAGCGAAGAGTTAAGGCCCACAAAGATGACAAAGTGATGATTGATAACAATAAAGAGAACTCTGATTTCCTCACAATGTTTTCCTTCTATACGTCAATGATACAAAGTTCTAACACGCACATAGAACCAGTAAAGATACAGAACTTGTTTCTCGTGAGACAGATACATATGTAGATTCAAACCACTGAGCTAGAATCTTTCCTCTCTTTCTGCCGGTTCCATGAAAGTTTAAGCGTTTTGCAGAAACACAAAGATTTCCGAGAGGATGTTCCTTAAACACATTGTTTTTTCTGTAAATACCCAACAATCGAGCAGACCAATTGATGGTAATCGGTCATGGCTATCCATGGCCGTGTGTAATACCAATGGCATTACAACGCGTTATTTGTAAGCCAAATAAGGAAACGGGGAACTAGCTTTTTGTGAGGCTCTTCGACGTTACATTCGAATCGCGTTACGATACTTGACGATAAGTGAACATGTAAGTCAACTAAAAAAAATTCAACAATAATTCCGTGTGCTAAGTTGCATTTTGGCGGATTAAAATAATGTCAACCATCGTTATCATGACAACACTCAAACGAAAGATGAGATTAAGTACTTAAATATTCACGTTTGGTCGAATCAGCTCATTTTAATCAGGCTGATTTATTGTAGCTATAATATGTAGGAAGGTATCAGGCTGATATCCCTTCAAAGTATGATGAGCTATGAAGAGCCAGACTCGCAATTTTGAAAGCTGCAATTTTGAAAGTCGCAATGTCCTACGGTATAACGCTACAGACAACCAATTTAGGTGCTAAAAATATTTTGCCCTCACAAGATACATAAATGTACATAATACTGTTTTATTTATGTAAGATTACCGATGTAAGACCAGGCAGAACAAAGACAAATACGACAATGACATGTTTGGCGTCGAGCCATTATGTTGCTTGTTCGCCGAATTGCTCATCAATGATCTTTCTTATAAGATTGCGCATGTTAAAGTATTTTTATATTTTTTGGAATGCATCAGATTAATCTAAACTTAGGTATTAAATCAATTTTTAATAATGAATTTTATATTAGGATGGTCAGTGCCTTTTTTCCAAGGATAAAGATTTCGTTATATTTAGGATTCTGAAGTAAAATCGGAACCCACAAGGGTTCCGATTCAATACAAATTGATATTCAATACAAACTGTTCGGTTGAATACAAATTGAACCGAACAGAGTATAATGAGATTTAGTCATTTTGCAGGTACGCCTTTATTCGGTGGATTGAACAATATACTACAAGGTGGAGACAATATGGCGACTTGCACATGCGTAAAAAAGAAAAATACACAGCTAGTTCAAGGATATACTGCAATTTCACTTTAACTAATGGCAGTTTAATTAACTGCTTTAATTACATAAAGCAATTTATTTAAACGACATGACGTTATGGTGATTTCGAGTGCCCCATTAGATCTTGTATTGCGTTATGATATGACTCGTTATGACTTACGACATTTTAGACTTCCGTCACTAAATAATGTTTAGGTATACTCCGAACTTATGTACAATTAGTGCATCTAAAAAAATGTTTTATAAAAAATGTTTGATTACAAGCTGATGGGCCATGTGATTAGTGGTCATTGCCATCCTTGTAACTAAATCTGCGACAATAGGACCGTCAAAAAGTTATTGTCGAAACTAAAACGGTGAAAAAATCAGACGAACTAACATAAAAAAAGAAGATTTCCGGTAGCAGATAAAAGAGCCAGATAAAAAACTACGTACGATACACAATACACGAATTATCGACGACATTACGACGAGTCTACTAATAGGAATACCGTCAAGATTAACCTGAGTAGTAGTGGTGGTAGTGGTACCAACCGAGCTCAGTTAGCAACAAAAGAAGAGTTCACTAACGCCACTGTTAAGTCACTAACGCAATTCTTAAGAAAGGGCGAAGTGCATCAAGAGCGGTTTTACTTTATACAAAAAATCTTACCCCAAAATCCTTCATACACATTATGTATTAACCCTCAAGTCTAAGTACATTAACTCTCTCGTCTACCCATTAATATCGTTAATTGCCGTTAAACACGTTAAAACAGTAACAAATATTTCTGTACCACTGGACTTTACAAAGCCACGTTCACTTCGCGCAGTTAGTTGCGCAAGTAGCGCTAACTGCGAATGTAGGTTACATTTGCATCGAGAGCTGATGAATTGACTTGCCAGTTGCCGAATGAACGGGGCTTCGAGACCGCCGCGGGGACGCTGCAGTGCTACGTCAGCTGGGCGATCCGGTGGCCAGCGAATTTTTTTGAGACGTATTTCAGTAACGTAATGATGACTTCAGATTTGGTTATTTCATTAGCCATGGGCAAACTGGCCTGTAGTTCTCAAGACCGCCCACAATCTTCCACAACACCAAAAACAACATCGACATATTTCCGGTCAAGAAGGAAGCGGCAAATCTCAACACTGCAAGTTAAACACGTAAAAATACTCAGGGTAGTCAAGTGGTAGGTACCGCAGCAAGTTAAGTGGAAAAAAACTCTGTGACTATGGACAACTAGGTAATTACCGACGAGATTTAGTTATACAAGCGAACGATCAGGCACGACCTCTATAAATTGTCCGAAGTTGTTTAACAAGATAATGTATTCGTTTAAGGTTAAGTTTACTTGTATTGGTGATTACTGAGGTCCATTTTAATAAACAGAGCCCAAACTTTAAGGGTTATTTCGAAGATTTTAAAGTTTGGCTCGGATATACGTATTACAGAAGAAAAGGAAATAATAAAAATAAAATAGAAAGAGGGGACTGCAAGATATTAGTAACAGTCATGCTATACGTATTGGCTGCAATGAATCAGACTTGCGTGGTCTTATACCATCGATTGGAGGTTCTCATAGAATTCACAAAAATGATCTAGTGGCCATTACATGGGCTGCAGTCGACCTCCATGATGCGAGGAAGGAAGAATTTAATGAAGGAAACTTTAGTTTACTACAATGTTCTGAAATGTGTGTAAAATGATTCACTAAATATTTTAACAAGCGTTGATAGAGACAAACCTCTAAAACATGTTACGCATGTGATGAAGTAAGTAATTTCAAGTCTTTCGAGATCAATTTCAGATCTATCTTGAATATTACGTAAGTACATAAAATGTTAATGTTTTCGAGAAGCACCTCGTCAAGATAATACTGTAACCCCCAATTATTTATAGAAACTAATGCGTTTTCAAACGTCATATTTATTTGCCTGATGTATTCTTAATTGGACATAGGTATTTATCCGACTATCAATCATATGTGGAATTAAATGGAATATTTAAGAACAATAACAAGTCTTACAGAGCTTTTAATAGGCTGTGGGGACTAATAAAATTAGTCCTCAAAGAATCATAGTCCAACTTTAAAATATAGAATTCCAACTTGGTCTAATGGATATAAAAATTATTCACCGTTATATTCCGAAAATAAATTTGAATAATTAGACTTAAATATCTGCCAGACAAAGTTTTGATCGAATTCGTCATGCTTCGTTCCAACTATGATTGTAAATTTCCGCTCATTCGCACGTGTGACTATAATTCATTGATTGTTAATGTTCGAGAACGGTAACTTGTTAGAGCTGTCCGGGAGGTGTTTACTGTTGATAGGCGACTTTAGACATCCGAAACTCAGGAGACTCCCGTCATCGTGTTTTTTATTGTAATTTCCAATTTATAAATAAGGCTGATACAAAATGAAAATAATTTTTTAAACAGATAATAATAATTTTATGCCAAAACTCATTTTTGCTTATTACTAATAATGTTTTAAAACTAATTAAAATAAATATTTTAATAAAACGTAATGTCAAGATTGTTTATCAAATAAGTGTGATATTGATATCGTCAGTCATATCCTAAATTCCTGAGCGACTTCAAGTCTTTAACGGCCTAATTAAGATCAGAATTCCAACTGTTGATGCCTAACCAAATGTTGGATGTTTTTCAACGTACACAATTCTTTACCACGTTCTATAATGACCAAATAGATACAAGTGCAAAAGCCGGGCTGAATTCTAATAAAACATTCACTTCCAACCAAAATATGAGGTTAGCTTTGATTCCTGCCTTCCTCGTGTAGGAGCCGGTTAGAATTGCCACAAGCCGCCTTGTTAGTGCGTTATATTTTAACAGAAAACATCTTCTCAAACCGCGATGTGAAAAATGAATCATTTAACAATGATGTTGTCAGTAGTTTATTATAAGTACTTATTCAGCAGAACGTGAGTTTTGCGCGTGTTTGCTTAACTACGCGTACTTATAACAATAATATTCAGACTCTTTTACATCATCGTGTGTTCCGGCTGAGGTCTTGAGAGCCAGTTCTTTCTTTCTTATCCTTCTCTCTTTCTTGGTCGTCAACGCATCGGTGATGCCTATGGTGTTGCTGATGTCCATCGGCGACGATAGCCACTTACCATCAGGTGGATCGTTAGCTCGCTTGCCGGCTATTTCCGTAAAAAATCATACTATCTTAATCTTTTGGTTTATAGCATGATACATAAATAACGTTTAAAATATTTTGCAGGACATATAATATGTATGTACCCTTTCATAACAATTTTGCAGGCGGAGGAGTATGAAAGTCACAGTAAAAGTTTACATGGAGAAGGAGTGCAGAAAACTAATATTGTTATATACCTTATACGCATTAAAACACATACAATTAATAAAAACAAACATAACGCACACTACCATGCATTTGAATCACACACACATAATATAAATTGTCAATCTCTACTAAATAATCATAATAAAAGGCCAACTCCTGACTTATTGATATATCGTCGCCCAGCTCAAATCCATAAAACTAGAAAGCTGAAAGTTAGCACACAGGTTCCCTTTGCCATGTAGGCAAGTGTGAGACTATATTTTTGGAAATTCCATTCCTAAAAGAACTCTCTTAGGGATTATTATTTAACCAAAATAAAAAGGGGTAGAAAATTTAACCCTTCCTTCAAGCCCTATGAAAACTGAAATTGAGTTTTTTATTGTTTTGAAGATAGCACTGTGAATATTAGTGATTTGTTTTTGGGAAGAAATAATGAGACTGTCGTTTATCAAAGAGATCATCTTGCTCCGATTTTAACGAAGCTGCCAAATAATGAATCAAATCACATTGCCATTAACAAACCATAACAAAGCACTCACAGCAAAGCACTGGCGTCGCAGCCACACCAGTTCAGTGTTGTAAACGATACACCAATATAAACTGCCAGCAGCGACAGTTTGCGCAAACCGCCCGAAGTTTCGTCAATTTCATAACATCTAACATTTGGACGCAACTTTCTAATGTTATTCGACAATAAGGAATTAGATGTCGGTGAATACAGACATTGAAATAATAAAGTTTAACGGCGTTCTTGATAAATTGAACTTCAAATTTAAAATCTTTGTTACTTATTATTAGGTGATCATTGTTTTTCTCAATACTTAACAAGAATATATTATTCTCTTTCTTTTATTGGAATCAGTTCAAGAAAATAATGCGAAAGAAATATCAATGTAAGAACCTTGTAAGAGTACCTATCGCTTTTGGATTGTAAAGGGCATCCAGCTGGAGTCAAGCCGACCTGCCCTGCCTCGTGGTGCAACGCTTCTTTGTAGCCGGCAACACTCTGCAATGCTTTTGTTTTTCTGAAGTCCATGGGCGATGGCGTCCTCTTATTATCAAGTAACTCGTCTGCTTGTTTAATAGCTATTTATATGAAAAATGGAATCACTAGAATCTTCTGACATAAACTATTAGGTATCGATATCGACCTAAGTATAATTCTGAAAATAACGAGGACAGAATAGTAAATTATGATATTATGAATGATGTAAAACTTAACAATTATAGGTACATAATAATTCTAGACATTAGCTAAGAGACGTAATAATTCAAAAATATTACGTTGGATATTTTTGGTTTTAACCGCAGAAAACATAAAATATTTTCTGTTCTTTTTGTCTCTTACCTAACCATCTTTCACTGTGACAATCATAACAATAAAAAGGTTAGTTACTTCCTTCCTGTTTCCTGCATAGTGAATTCAAAATCCACTGTAAACAAACATAATAGTAAAATAGATATCCCAAGGACGTATTTTCGCGAAAGTGGCACGCACAAAAACTTCCAACACTAATAATAACAAAACCAGAGCAATAACATGCGTAAAATTAAAGAAATTTAAGCAATAAACCACTCACTTATCCTTAAATTATCCCGAATTAATCCGAAAATGTTACGGAATTTGAACGCCATTTTGGAAACGGAACTATTCACAGATAATAAATTGAAAAGCGCAGTCGGTTTGCGCGGGAAACGCGGTTCCGTCGACCGCGCTCGAGTGACTGGCCGGCAAGAATGGTGTAAGTACGTTTTACAAGTGAAAAATGTTTTTTTTTCGCTGCAAGCGCTCGCCCGCGATCAATTTCGTAATTTTAATGGGTTCTGGTAAGTGATTTAGCGATTTATCGAGGAGAGATTAGTGCTGAGTTTAGCCTGAGTCTTTAAACTAATTAGAATTAAAGTCCAAGTTTCTAGGCATGCTTATGAATGACGCTGGATTATAGACTTATGTTTTCTGCTTAATTACATCCACGATACATTTTTCTGTTTAGTTACACTTTACAATAGAAAAATACTAGAACAAAGAAACAGAATAAACTGTGAGGGACAATGATGATGGAAAAAAGATAAAAAGCAGTTGAAACAAAAGGCTGCCGTGGTATTTATCAAATCTTAGAGACCAAATTACTGATATGTTAAATCTTATTAAGATTCAGGAGGAATCAAGCAATGTCAATACGCCATCGTGATTTGATGATTTCCCAGTGCAAGTTGGAGAAATGCAGAGGGCATTTTAAGCGTAAGCGGAGTAAATTTTTAAGCCTAGGGTTGCAATTTTAAGTTTTTGGTCGGTCCGAAAGTCTACCGAACGTTAAGGCGAGGGATGACAGTGGAACCGACCGAGCATTAAGGTGAAGGACGACAGTGGACTTAATGATTTCGGTTAATCAGCTACGATTTACACAACAACGGGGTTGAACGTAGGTACGTGAAGAATCCAATGACCGATAATTTCTTTGCACGCGTGTATTCTTATAGTTACATCCAATCACTATGCAAATGCAGACGAATGCGTGAACGATTAGTGTTGCGTTGGGCTTGCATCACTCACCGGATATAGTTCGTTACTAGGTTACTGTGCATCAAGGTCTGCGGTATCGGCTCTTGCCATCTGCCGTCTATGGTTTACGAATTACGATCTACCATAGATAGCGAGCTATACATTTTTTGGAGTGTAGCAATGCGCATAATTTTACTAAAATATTTTTTTATCCAATTCTATTTTTACAAGCCTCCTTCCTTACGGAAAGTTTAGTCTCAATTCTCAACATCATTTCAACAAAATACATTATTATGTGTGACTATGAGGAGCCCCGAAAAAGGCAAAAAAACTTCCAAATATTTTTTTTTCACCTAATTGCAAAAAGTAAAATAACTGGCTATTGGTTATGAAAACTTGTCTTTACATTTATAATATCATCCAATTCTTAAACCTGTCATGATAATAATGCTTGTGACAATAATTTTCTTACAAATTCTATTAGGGCAGTCAAATCATGAAATTTTTCAGAGTAGATGGTGAGAGATCTCTTTCTCTCACCATCTACTCTGAAAAATGCAGAGAGGATGCACTCACGTTTGTAGACAATGTAGAATGTCATGGCGATCTTGAAGCGCCACTAAAAGGATGACAGCAGGAGAGCACGTCGTGTACCCCCTTCAAGTCCTGATATTCCGTAAATCTTGCATGGCTCCGTATCGTTATCTCGAAAACGGTGACATTTTTACTGAGGTAATTTTTTGACATAATATGATAGGTCAACCTTCAAGCTATCTGCCACCTTCGGTTGATCCACTACTTACGGGACACCCTGTATAATAAAATACCAAGAAATATCAGATGTATTTCAGATTATAATGATTTTAAAAATAAAGTAAAAGAATTATTGCTCACTAAGAGCTACTACTCAATTAATGAATTTTTAAATGACAAAGAAATATAATCTCAATACTCAATAAATTGTAAATTGACTGCGATATAAACCGAGTTATTATAGTTCGTTGTGATAGCTATAGTTATGGATTTCAAATTTATTAGGACTGTTAATTAAAATGACGTGTTGTCTCAGGTAGGAGATAGAGACCTGAATAAAATTGTATTTGTACCAACCATTATGTACCTATTGTCCACAATAAAGCATCTTTGACTTTGACTTTGAATTTAACTAGCTCTGGCTACAATTGAAATGATGTAGATCCTTATCAAGGATAATTTGACACCATCGCAAAGAAATCCCTCATTCTCCATCCAGGTTGTCCATACAATAGTTTTTTTTCGATACTCTCTTCTTCGTCTTTGTCCTATGACTCTTCTATTCTAATTACATATGTCTCTTTTTTGATATGTCACAATTTCACAATACTATCGCTAGAATCAATGGTTTCTGCGTGACCTTCGCAATATTTCTCGATATTCCCCGACCTTGGCACACTGTCACGAAAATCCATTGTTCAAACTGCATTTGAAAGAACTACTGTAAACGACTAGCGTTTGCCACAGAACATACAAACAATAGTAATGCCATCAAAAATCGACGGTGAATATTCTAGCACAACTGCAAGATGGCTTACTGCTGACTAATTAAATGACTTTATAGTACTTACTGTACTGGTACCTTAATATTATTTATGGATTATTCGCAAATTCCTACAGGGGTTTTGAAAAAAACAAAGTGAGTATGGAATATGGAACATTGCATACAGTTTTAGTGGGTAGAAGTTCCATATTATAATCGGGAACTTCCTCGGGGAAAAACCATGGAGTATAGAGCTAAGGAGAGCCATCTCATATGGGGGGAAAGTTGAAAAAGTATCCAGCTGAAAATAGAGGTACCTACCACAATAGCGCTGGCGTCAAATAAACTACGATATTAATTATTAACACAGGTATTGTAGATGAATTTAAGTTTGCCGAGTTCAATAAAATTCATCCAAGGCTACCGCGGCGCGTTTTTACGGACACCTTTCATACACACAGATGGCTCCCCTTACCTCCATACTCTATGGGAAAACCTACAAATAACCATAATCCTTTGCAAATGGATGGCCATTTGTCACGTTTAATGCGTAACCAAAATGTACACAAAAAACAAAATATCATGTTCTTTCTATCTGCATAATACTCTGTGTTAAGTACCGTAACATTTTTCCACGAGTGGTCGTATCAGTTTAATTGCCTTGTTGAAGAGGCAGTACTAAAAATACCGGTACATTTAGCGCGGGAAGTGGCCCAAAAAGTTATTGTGTTGAGTTTTTATCATATTATGGACCTTCTTTTGTGTTGTTTTTACTAGTAGCCCTAATAACAGGACCATCTGACAATATTAATGTATTTCCGTCCTCTACAGATTTTTCCGAATTGACTGGACACATACATTAATATATTAAGATTATAAGAAGCTGTTTTCTCTCCCAACATAGTTTTGAATATTATTTAATAATTTAATATAATTTATCATTCATTTTATTCAAAAATATCGCCCTAATTGACGCTATTATATAGCATTTCAGTTGAGTAACTTCTTTAAAAATACTTATCCAAACCGCAATATGCAACTTGGATAATCTGTAGCAACCACTGATTATATACTTGTTAAAAATGTTGTAATTTTGCGGTTAATAGATATGCTCTATGGTTTGGTAAAAAGATAAAGGTCGCGACTGCTGAGTACATAACGGGCAGAAATGGCATTAGAGCTGACATTATAATCAAATTAGAGTGTGAAACATCTATTTAAAAATACTAAAATATTAACCCTCTAAAATTATCATCACCCTCTTTTTGACTTTGCCGTAGTCAGGTAAATATTGGGCAGAAATGAAACTTATTACCTAAAAATCAGTAACTAATATTTGAAGTACCATATTAAAATTGCTTCTTGCTATTAAAATATTCCAGGTTAGGTACGAACTTGCATCTATAGTCTTAGCTTATTAAATCTGACTGCAAAATGAAAAAAGCACCATAGTCGGTGGTGTAAACTATCAGATATTTTGGTAATTGTAGTGCCACTGCCATTTCTTCAAGTATGTATTTCTATGGTACGTACTTTAAATTGAACGCATCGCTAGCAGTTCAGCCTTGGCTCGAACATAAAACCAGTGTCGCAAAAATTATTTCGGCGTTCGTTGCTGTCTTACTAAAACGTCTAGTGTATATGCATTTTAAATTATAAAAAATACCATTAGCATCCACTGCGACAAGACCACTTTGATAGACTGACTCCACCTTCTGATATAATAAAGCTGAACTGGCAAAACTGTATTAGTTTTGCCTTAGATCAGGCGCGCACTACGGATTTCGCCGCTGCGGCAAATTGTAGCAACTCTATAAAACAATCCGTTTTTTTGCCACATTCAAAACTGTCTTCATGCCTGTGACAAAACACTGCAGTGTGCGCCTGGGCTTACAGTTTAAAATTACGCATAATTAAAATGTTACTTTGAAAAGTTGTGCTGAGGAGTTTCTTTCGTCGATCGTCGAAGATACAGTTTTTTCTGGCTTTCTTGTTACAGTTAACAAACCAGTTCCAGCTATTGTAAAATTATTAATTACACAAACACGACAAAACTGTAAATATACACATTAGTGAAAATCATAATACTGCAAATACTGTTAAAATAAATTGCAACTCATTGTGACATTATTTTGCGAAGTAGGATGTTGTTATCTGTAAAGAACTGTAACGCACCGTGAACAATCGTCGTTTGACCTTAATTTATTTAAATAAATAAACTAATAATTATTTAAACAATCTTTATTACATACTATTACGTGATACATATAAACATTTGCTCTATTTGAGCCCACGCGATTGCATTTACCTAAGCGTTAGTATATTATTAGCGAACTCGAAGAACTATAAAAACCCTCCTAGACACGCAATCCGAAGATCTTCCGCCGAAGATATAATGTATCAATAAAAAACAATAATGAATTAGCAATTTCTCACACCTAGCATTACGGAGATAAGACAGTTTTGTAATAACAGTATTGTGTCATTGTATTGTTGGACGTGTGAACACTGAACGGTGCAGAAAGAGAATATCTGACTCGTACAACAGCTTAAGTACCACTATTTTTGTAATTTTGTTCACCTACATTTAAGTAAATAATTTATAATAAAATCGTTTAGACATATTTAGTTAAGCCGTGGTGGCGTGGTCACCGTCCACTAAACACATTAATCCGTCCACATCTACGACCCATGCCATAGGGTCTACTAAACAGGCGTACAATTAGTTTTATTGGCTTCAACCCATTAATGGCCCACAACTGAGCACGGATATCTCCTTTTGAGGAGGCCTAGAGTATAGGTACTCTACCACGACGCTCCACTGTGGATTAGTGAAAGAGGTAGTTACGGGTTAGGATCAACCCAAGTGTCGGAAGTTTTCATGTCTCTCGAGGTCCTCCGACGTGGCTTAACAGCTGTTAAGCTTACGATAACAATCGGGACCGAACCGACGGCTTAACGTGACCTCCGATCCGAAGTACGGACACGCTCAAGAATCTTTTGCCACTATCGGTCATCCATTCAAGTTTTCTTTACGCCACCGTTAAGTATATATAAAAAACCGAAGGGTGAACTACCGTTAGCGATATAGAGGGTGGATTTTTGAGACGGGTCAGTAAGGGCAGGTACCTTAACCGTTATAGTTACAGGAAAACGATCCTAGGAGACTATCCATAACTTTTTTAGATATTCTGAACTGCATTCACAGATTTTTGAAAAAATGTACGGTCAGCGAAAAAAGTGCTAAAATCCAAAAAAAAATATTTTTATGCCTTTCGATCCTACTTCGTATGGGGATCAATATACTCTATGGGACCATTTAAGGTATGAGTACTAGAAATGTCAGAAAACGCAAAAAACATTTTCCATACATTTTGTACTGAAAAACGATAAATCAACTCGAAATATTCTATATCGCCAAACAATCCTATTTCTTACTGCGATTAAAAGATTCTTTAAGGCCTATTGAAATTTAAATACAAAAACTACGGTAAGACAAAACATATCACACAAACTTAAAAATAGGTTATCTTTTATTCAAAATGACCGCCTTTTTCACCAATACATAAGTTCACTCGTTTTTGTACTGAGCAAGTAGCAGCGGAAAGTTTTCTTTGATGGATATTATTTAAAATCCTCGTTAATGCCTCTTTTAGCTCCTGAACACTTTCGTACTTTCTTTTGTAGATTTCATTTTTTAGGTGGCCCCACAAAAAAAACTCGAGAGGCGTTAGATCCGGGCTGCGAGGTGGCCACTTAATTGGACCATGTGTTCCCCTAACCTCTTGCAGCGTGTCTTCGTGAAAACGGCGGTATTTTGAATAATAGATAACCTATTTTTAAGTTTGTGTGATATGTTGTGTCTTACCGTAGTTTTTGTATTTAAATTTCAATAGGCCTTAAAGAATCTTTTAATCGCAGTACGAAATAGGATTGTTTGGCGATAAAGAATATTTCGAGTTGATTTATCGTTTTTCAGTACAAAATGTATGGAAAATGATTTTAGCGTTTTCTGACATTTCTAGTACTCATACCTTAAATGGTCCCATAGAGTATATTGATCCCCATACGAAGTAGGATCGATAGGCATAAAAATATATTTTTTTGGATTTTAGCACTTTTTTCACTGACCGTACATTTTTTCATTTTCATTTTCATTTTCATTTAAATCTGTGAATGCAGTTCAGAATATCTTAAAAAGTTATGGATAGTCTCCTAGGAAAGTTTTCCTGTAACTATAACGGTTAAGGTACCTGCCCTTACTGACCCGTCTCAAAAATCCACCCTGTATTTACTGAAGTACGCTCTGTGGTCCGTGATAAACTATTTCCGATAGTGGTACCAGTTACTAGTTCCACCAGTTCTGTCACTTCTATCTGTTCCCCGGTCGCGGTGTGTCTGATTGCACAATGATGTGTGTAAGATTGTTTGCTTATCTGTCATCGGTGTTCTATTCATTACCAATTAGAACAACAAAGACCGTACCGATATTGTCATTCTGCTTGAATTAATGATCGCTGGGAAAATATCGCTGCGTTCGGGATTTGAATATAAGTTCTTGGTTACACATTAGCGATTCTCTTTTTTCATAATTGACGCAAAGATAAGTGTCCAGGTGGGAATTTAATTCACATATTACAATGTTTTCTTTCTAATTTTGGGGTAACTTTAGAAAGGGTCCCAATTAAACTCCCTACAACTCATTAATAGATAGGCTATTAACCCGTGCCTTTTAATAGTAAAAGGCACGGGTTAATAGCCTATCTATTAATGATGTGTAGGGAGGAAGTTGTTTCTCTTCGTAACTGAGGAGGAGGACAACACACTCCTTGACAATGCTCCGGTGCGATGGGGTTATGGCCATTCCAAGTGTTAAAACTCAGTGAACGATGTACGTTAGTATATTATTTCATTGTTAAAATGTTAAAAGTTTTTATTGCGTCCGGAAGCCTTCGACATGGCTTAACGATAGCTAGTAATCATAAACTGAACCATCCTCTTCATGTGCCCTCCAAAGGACAGAAGTAGATAAGCAAGCTTCTAGATTTATCTATGATCTAAGCATGCTGAAATCGGAAAGCCTAATTTGTGTGCGAGAACAGAGTAGCTTGGCGCATGCAAAAGTTAATAAGGAAATTAGTATTGTAGTCAGTAATTTAGGTTCGATTTATTCGAATTAAAAAAGTTTTTCGGTAATAAATATCTGTTTAGTGATCTGGCAGGAACTAGGAGGTCCCTATCGATCACGCGGCCCTGGGCAAGTGCCCAAAGTGTCCAGTGGGAAAGAGGGGTCTGGTCACGCAAATTTTAACACCACAAACAAACGAGATTTTGGGTGGAAGCCGAAACATTAATTTATCTCATAAATCGCGGTCACGAATCGAACCCATCTCATGAAAACCTTGGAGTTCTAAGCCTTGGAGCAAAACATTGGTGGAAAAGTTTAACAATTCAAATATTGGATCATTAAGATGAAAAGGTTGGACATCATTAGAATAGCTTCCTCGTCCAAGATTCCAGTCAATGTCGCGGCTTGTTTGTTCAACAAATTGATGCTAAGACCACGAATTAATTTCCTGATTATGATGCAAGGATTAATTTTATTTTATTACCTTCTTGTTTCTGGAACCTGTTTTTGTTATAATTTAATGTAACGTAGCCTAATGTTACTTATCTAAGGTTAAACATTTTACATTTATCTCTTGTTTCACCTCGTTAAGTTTCGTCAATCAGGTTTATTTAAGTGGAAAAAGAAAATTCGACATCTTCCCATACTTCATGATATATATATATATATATATAGGGATTTTACGAAATTCCTGATTAAAATAAAAAATTACATTTATAATTATGGCTTCTAGGTACTTAGTACACCCACCCAAAGGTACTAGATAGTTGGTCCACCCACATAACCGTCGGACTTTATAGCTTTAAATATTTAATTTTTATTTATGTTATTACCTAAATGTTTGCTTCCAACATTCATTTTATGATCGATTTAAAATAAACTGAAATATTTGTTGTGGAATCGTTTTATCGTATCAACTAGCTACTTAGTATTCCACATCCTGCCAAGTGCCAATACTAAAACACCGAGAGACACGTATAGCGTACCTATAGCCAAAGTCTACGGATACAGTAAGTAGGTATAAGTGGTATAACACATCAGTACCTTGCTATCACAACCAGTTCCACCAGTTACTTCCAGATAACATTGAAATGTACAAAGCTGTATGAAGGTTAAATTGTACCTTATTATTACATATTAAATTAAGTAATATACTAACAACAAGATTGTAAAATTCTATCTTTTAATATCATTTTGTTATACAAAAATCTCGTGTTTGTGGTCGCACTCCTCCGAAACGGTTTGGCCGATTTTTATGAATTTTTAGTGTCTATATTTGGTAGATATTTGAATAGATCGTAGAGTATAATATTTCATACCGCTACGTGTAGAGTTCCCAGGGGATAGTTAGGCATTTACGCAGGAAATGGTCCCACGCGAACGCACAGCTAGCTGTTGTGTTATAAAAATTTCCCGGTGGAAGCTTTCGTCTGAAGTTTATTGTGTCGTAAAACTCGTAAATGTGCCTAAAACAAAATTGTTTTTGTTCTTAATAGGCATTCGGTCAAATTGATCAATTGATCATAATAATAAAACAACCTTAACAACAGCCTTACAAACTGACCTACCTACGTACCTGCAGGCAGAACGTAGAACAGACACTTTTAAGAAACAGTCAGATATCGTTAAGCTTTGTGGAAATAATGATATCATTTTTCGAATGAACATTTGCTGTTGGCCCTACACACTTCGCCTGCCAATGCCTTTACAGTATCACGCGACCAAAACGATGTCTTCGCACTTCTCCTCCCCGCTTTAGTGGACTGTAAAAGTGATCGGAAATTTATTTTTGACACTACAGATAAAAACGTCAAAAATGTATCGTGTTCAAGTCTCGGAGAATATTAAATAGCCATTCGGGTAAAGAACCTCATTGCTATTACAGCCATGTACGAGGCTCATCGGGATTACGCTTTATTATTTGTGCGATTCGAGCGAAGCGACCTTTAAGAGAAGACATAAGCGCCATTGTATTGATTCGTCTATAACTATAACCAGTTGCACATTAAAACTGCAATGCTAAGTTGATAGTAAAGCTCGGTTTCCACCGCGAGCGGAACGGACCCATTAAGGACTCGGTCTAACTCGCAAGAGTAAACTGCATACTTGTATTCCCACCAACAAATAGTCGGGCGGAAAGGACTGAGCGAGCAGAAAGAGTTGAAAGGAACTCGCTCAGTTCTAGGGAGCGGAGCGGAGTAATTACGGAGTCCGTTCAACTCGTAGTGACAAATTACATAGTAGCGTTTCCACACAGAAAGTGCTGAGCGGGGCGGATCGAACGAGTAAAAAGTGATTGAAACGAGTCCGCTCTGGCAAGGTCTCGCCGACTAGTTTGAAACGGACTCGCTCGCTGTTTCCATCACCCGCATTGCTGTGGTTGTGGCAGAAAAAAAAATGTGTGCAATTCACACGTGTTAGAAGTGAAACCTTCAAAAATTCTGTTTTCAAGATAATGAGACGAATGTAAAATTTCGGGAAGATGATAATTGTAGGTTTTACTACTCCACTCCACTCCACTCAACTCAACTCAAGTCAGTCTCCACTCATTTCTAGTCTCCACTGGACAGTTTCGTTTCATAAAATTTCAAGTCACCCCCGTACTAAAGAAGTTTTCACTTCAAAAAAACTCAAAACTTCTAAACTCCAACTGAACTCGCTCTCTGTGTAAACTGATTGTTCATTTTCCATTTCTCATTTTCCGTTCAGCTCGCACCGCTGATTCCTCTCTCTCATTTTCCTTTTGCAGTGGAAATCAACAGACAAATCTCTTTGTCGGTGGAAATGTAAACCTATTTCATTTAAAAGGAGTCCGTCCCGCCTAACCATTTCCCGCTCATTACCCTTTCGCGGTGGAAACCCGGCTTAAAACAAGTATTACCTACTTACGTAAAATGTTTCATAGTGCCAGGTCAATATTTACTGTCGCAACGTCGTCCTTGTCCAAACATGTTTTTTGACGGTAAAGCACATTTGTAACTAATTTCCAGCGGATGTGTTTTACTGTCGTAATAATACATCTTGAGCTGTACTTGCTGTACCAAGAATTTGTCCTTGGGAAATTCGTCTGCTGCGACATAGTGATATTGTTAGAAACGAACATACCACCCACCTGTGATCACCGCCGTACATAGACATGTCAATACTAAAGATACAACCGTGGCACTCAATGCATTGTTCGCTAAAGAGGAAGCGGAGGGACTGTATTCCTGACTATCCGACGCTGCAATCGTAACAAAAACATTTCACTGCCGATTCTAGAGAAGAAGGACAGTTGGCTAATCATCACGAGTATCATATATACATCAGAGTATCGACACGACAGTCGACACCATGTATAAAGTTGGTGATGCAAAGCATAATACAAGATCGAACATTTTCTAATAGCGTTTAGTTGGACCATATATATATATATATATACGGTACATTACGAGTTAGGATACGGTGCCTAAAGTTGTCTCAACATGTGATAAATGTGTCTCAATAATGTGATTGAAATGTTTATTTCAATGTTGTCCGAGGCATGATTTGTGTTTTCTAAACCACCCTCAATCCCGGGAATCCTGATGGGGATGATGTATGAGTGTGGCGCAAAGTTATTAATAGTGATGTATACCCATAATGTCGTCAATAATTACTTAGTTCGTAATGGATTAAGTAGATAAAAACTCGATAGTTACTTCTACTCAACGCTGTTTGTTCAGTTGTATTGTTCAATATTGTAAATACTTTAGTAATGGCCATGACGATCAATTAAATAGGTTTACGGAGATGGCCGTGTTTAAGTTGACGTTACACTTAAATTGTTAAATTGATATTGAAAATGAAAAAACTGAAAATTTGTCACATGTTGCGTTTAGGAATATATTTTTTCATTTAATCAAATAAACAACAGCACTGCTATCTTAAGCTTTTGAAATGTGCTTCAGCTGTTGGAGCTGCGTTGTGCACTATCCCTGAGCCTGAATTATTTATGATGATGGCGTTTAGGACGAGCTATTATAATTGAATACTTACTTACCTATTACTTATATAAAATTTCATGACCGTAATGTTATCCGTCGTAGACCATTATCATTAAAAATTAATTATATCATCGGAAATAGCAATATGCTAAAGGAGAACCCCATCTTCCATAGAGACACCGGCCCAGAATAGACAAGAATGAAAATTGGTGGTCAATTAGATCATTGTAAAAGCTTTAATTTCTCCAATTTTCACGTCTGCTAGCAATGGCCAACTAATGAAATCCTAATGAATCACCTTAAATATGGGTTATGATTATGTCACACTCGTGTCACAGTGCTGATGAAAAAAATATATTTTTGATAAAGTTCTCGTTTATGTAACGTAAGGTCGGTTGGTCACCGGTTGGTGAGTACCTATCTACTGAATATGCGTTTTACTAGGCACTTACTACCTCAAACACCTACGAGTATATAGACAATGTCAGGAATATAATGAAGACCATAAATAAATAAATACTACTTAAACCATAATGGTTAAAACTGAGTAGGTGGGTATAATACTACCTACCCACTTTAATGCGTTTTACCCAAAAAAATGTCAAAAAGGTTGTGTAATAAAGGCATTTTAATTTTTTAAAGATATTTTATTCATTATCATCAAAATATATCAATATTTCGTCAAGAAATTGTGCAGGAGGCGCTATACTCCTATTTCCAATATTCAGGCAGTGGTAGTAAGAAAAGCAAATCTAGAAATTGTATCAAAAACACATTCACCAACGCACGAAACGAAAAGCGAATGCAATAGAACATAGTGATTAAGTACTCTGTGCAAAAATTAAATTGTCATAAATGTCATCATAATATTCTTTTACTTTTTTACACAGATAAGTTAAACTCAAAATGTCTTTTAATAAGCGTAACGATGTCGTTAAAGGATTTAATGGTAATTATTATATATTAAATAGTTTAGCTTTTTATAGAACATGAAAACATATCAGAAAGGAATAAATATTGTTTTTATAGTTAATAAATAGTTAATTTAATACATATGTTCCTTAATCAATCGATTATAAAATCGTTTGTAATGAGGTAAATACAGTGAGAACTTCTTTCTTTATTTTGTTCATTTGGCGATTGCAAATGAGGCTAAGATTTAAATATGTTTATTTAGTAAATAAGACGAATTTTTATGTATATAGTTTACTCTTGTCCAGTCTTATGTGCTAGCACAGATTACATATAATTCGTGGCCGGAAACCGGGGTTCTCCTTTCAAATAAGTACTTAAAATAAAAAGTAGTACCTAGTACCTACTTAGGTAGTTATAATTCAGCTTGCAAGATTTTACTCATTGAATACGACTTAGGTGCTAACAAGTAACGGACAAAGCAAATTAAAATAACTTGTAATAAAAAAACTGACAAAGGCAGTAATGAGTTAATTTTATGATATTTCTTGTTAAAAACTCTGTGTGTACCTACTCGTAAATCGCAGGCAGTAACTCTTTGCATAAGGATGCGTGTTTATACATTTATGTTGCCAAAAATATCCGATATCCGTAATAATCTAAATTTTACTAACAAAAAATAACCGACTTCAATGTTACTCAAAAACTACTTGTCAGAACTCGTTCAAATTTATGTGGAATTACGTGACAAGCACCTGCTTTCGATTAAAAAAAGAATCATCGAAATCAGTTGGCGTGATATTGAGTTATTCGTCCATTTGTCGCACTTACTTAATACAAATTTAAGACTTATATGGTTTTATAATGGATGTCATTGTCAGTTCCCAAAAAAAATTATATGGGTCCACATGACAGCCACCAGCTTTCGATTAAAAAAAGAATCATCAACTTCGGTTCGCCCAGTCCAAAGTTCTGAGGTAACGAACATAAAAAAATACAGTCGAATTGAGAACCTCCTCCTTTTTTTGAAGTCGGTTAATAAAAAATATGTGAAATTAATTTGAAGTAGTATGACGATTGCTCTTTGCAGGCTAGACGCCGTTAGACAAAAAGTATGCGTTTAAGTTGCTTAGTCAAAATTATAAAAAATACATAGGTACGAATGGAAGTAGAAACCAGTCCAATATATAAAATTTACACAATGACGTGGATACGGAAATGAGTTATGGCAGCAATAATACTGGTTTTGTGTTTATCTTTTGCAATATAATTCATAATTGACTAAATAAAATGTACGGTTTCATGGAATCATGGAGTCCTTGACTAAATACTTGTTTTTTTCAACTTTCAAGCAAAGCATTATTTTTATTTACTTAAAATTCACATTATGAATGAGTGAACGTGAAAAGGTAATTTGTTCAAGTACATGTTATAGTTAAGACTCGGCAATCAGCGCTCCTACCTTTACGAAAATATGTATAATTTAAATCCATTATAGGTTACTATGAACATACATCATACTAAACTCAGTTGCATGATTTAATAATAAAATAGTAAAATATATTACTACTTATACCTGTCTACTTACTTAATTACTTTAATCGATCAAATTAATATTAATGTTAAATTATATCTGTCGGACCAACTATTGTTTCTTTGAATTCATAAATAATTACAATGATATTTATTTACTACTTCAGAATTCCCTAATTACTTCTAAAAGATGCAGTAAGTATTAGTTAAATGAATCGTTGAGCATTTTCTACCTGCTTTAACCTGGTTGAACATTGAAAACCCAGCAGGTGTTGAAACATAACATGCAAAATAAAAAGTAAAGACCGACTTTGCAAATACACTATGCATATTCATCGTTACCGTCACATACTTAACGCATCCTGCGATAACCGGTAATCGAATAAAAATAAAAAAACAGTTACAACATGCGTCACGATACAAGTTTAAACTTTAATATATACTAAATCTAAGACGTGTTTGAAGTAGCTAGTATAACTACCTACTTGCTGGAAACTTGATTAATTAATAATACAATCCTGGCTTGGGCTAAACCCAAGCAATATATGTATATTTTTTAAGTCAATACACAAAATGATAATCAATATACGTATCCGTATACATATACGAAAATCTGTAACCCCCCAAGGACTCTCCTTTTTATCGATAACAAATTATAAAATAAGATGCTTCTATTAACCTTATTTCAGGTTACTGGAAATTTTCTTAACCAAACACATGAATCCGTAAGTGCATTGTTTTGCAACAATAAAAGAAATCAATGTCTTAGAATATATATGTTTTAGAAAATAACGCAAAATTAATTATAAATATTTAGATGTCTATTCGGCGGACACAGTTCCGAGTAAAATCAATTTTAAGATTAAGTACTTTCTCCTTCTCACATGTCAAGCAAGACAATGAACGACAGTTCATGCGTTAGATTTAATTCAGCACTGATTTAATTTCAGGTGAAGTAGACGAGTAGATTTAGAACCAACGGTTGGTAACATAACATTTTATTATCCACGTAACTGTATTTACAATGTTGATCATCTAATATCGATAATACAATTAATGTTAAGCAAACCACATTCATATAAATCTGCCCTTCTGATAGCCAAATGGTAAAAAATTGATTGAAACATACAATATTTACATCTTGACTGTACAGATATTTCTGCATGAACATTTCTGCCCAAACTATTACGATACACGTGGGCGTGTATCTACTTCTTCAAAAATAATAAAATTATTGTGACGATATCAGTATCGGATATTACGTTTCGGATACCTTACTTTACCAATAGAGCATGGAGCATCCCTGAATTAACTTTTTATACTTACTATACATTCTCAGAAGTAGGTAGGACACACTACAACTCTGGACTTCTGTCTGTCATTGATATTCAATTAGCAGCTTTATGCAAACGACGCGTTCGATTCTTGCTAACTTCTCTAAAAATAACTATGTACATAGTTATTGGTGTTATTTAAACCGTTTACCAACTTGTATGTTTAAATGTCTCTGACACACGTTTTTACTTTTTAACCGACTTCAAAAAAAGGAGGAGGTTCTCAATTCGACTGTATTTTTTTTATGTTCGTTACCTCAGAACTTTGGACTGGGCGAACCGATTTTGATCATTTTTTTAATCGAAAGCTGGTGATTGTCATGTAATCCCACATAAATTTGAACGAGATCTGACAAGTAGTTTTTGAGTAACTTTGAAGTCGGTTATTTTTTGTTAGTAAAATTTAGATTATAACCAATAAAAAAGCCTTTGGTTGGTAGTAGCACTGGACGTAGTATGGTTCGATTCTCAGACAAATGTTGAATCTTGGCTGCTTCAACTACGTACAAGAGAAAAAATGTAAGAGTAAGCGTTTCTTGTTCATTTTAGCTTTCTCAAAGGTTTTTATTATAAGAATATCAATAAATACCTGTAGGCAGGCAGGTACACAACAAAACGAACCATAAAAATAAACTAATTTGTGTAATTAATTAATTATAGGTATATCGGCAGGTATATAGCTAAGTGTATGTTCGTTTCTAAGACCTCATCTTAATATATATAAATTACGTGTCACGTTGTTTGTCCGCGATGGACTCCTAAACTACTTAACCGATTTTAATCAAATTTTCACACCGTGTGCAGTTTGATCCAACTTGAAAGATAGGATAGCTTACCTACATCTCAATTTATAGTCGCAATATTATTTTATTGCAATTTTTTTTTGACAGAACGAAGTCTGTCCGGGCAGCTAGTCTAATATATAATAATAAGGAAATGCAGTGCAAAATTAGTACGTTTATATAAATTATTACGCTACTAGTACTTAGATTTATAGCTGCTTGCATACAATACTCGAAGCTAATACTATACGTATAGATCTGAAAACGAAGATTTACCTGCTTGAATTTTCTTTTTTTTTATTATTGTTTGCCCTTCAATACGAGTAACATTTTTTGTGACAACTAAGCAATCATAATTGTCACTCTAAATAAATCATAAATTGCTATAGTTGTCACAAAATATGTTGAAAGTGAAGTTGTATCCTTTAACCAGTGGATCATAATGTGTAGACGTCAAAAATCTTGACCTACTCTATTTTTACACGCTCTTTTACTATAAGATGACTTGCATTATTTCATGGATACAAAAACTTACAGCACACAATATTATATCATGGAAGCCTCGCCTGAAATATCTTAACAACTATAATGTTACGTGTCACGTTGTTTGTCCGCGATGGACTCCTAAACTACTTAACCGATTTTAATCTAAGCACACCGTGTGCAGTTAGATCCAACTTGAATTATTGAAGATAGGATAGCTTACATCTCAAAATAAAAAAAATTAAAATGTGTGCAATTCTCACGTGGTAGAAGTGAAACCTTCAAAAATTTTGTTTTCAAGATAATGAGACGAATGTAAAATCAACTCAACTCAACTCAACTCGTCTCCACTCATCTCTAGTCTCCACTCATCTCTAGTCTCCACTCATCTCTAGTCTCCACTCATCTCTAGTCTCCACTCATCTCTAGTCTCCACTCATCTCTAGTCGCCACTCATCTCTAGTCTCCACTCATCTCTAGTCTCCACTCATCTCTAGTCTCCACTGCACAGTTTCGTTTCATAAAATTTCAAGTCACCCTCGTACTAAAGAAGTTTTCACTTCAAAAAAAACTTCTGACAGAACGAAGTCTGTCGAGGCAGCTAGTATAATTATAAAAAAACATTCCTCCATAACATCAGCCTACTGTTAACGGAACTTTATTGTATTTGAGTTAGCTG
Source organism: Thymelicus sylvestris (assembly GCA_911387775.1). Classification (NCBI taxonomy): domain Eukaryota; kingdom Metazoa; phylum Arthropoda; class Insecta; order Lepidoptera; family Hesperiidae; genus Thymelicus; species Thymelicus sylvestris. The sequence goes on from OU426903.1 coordinate 819,880, forward strand.
AATCGGTGATTGGTAAATATTTGTAAAACGATTTGGCAGCAACAAACAGTAATCCTGACCAACTGGCCACTGACGCCACTGCAGCTGATGAACCACTCTGATTTATACTCTTCATACAGAAAGGATTGAAGTTAAGATGATTGATAGAATCATATCATTATGTGTTAATAGATGTATCGATACGGAAAATCCGTTTTGCTTGGACAATAAACGGCTAATGAATCTAATACTTATCGTAAAAAGTAAGTGATAACCATTGAAGTATTATTACTACCGTATAGAACAGACACCGCGAACATAATGTATGTTCCAATGAATTGAAGCCGCGCGGCTGCATTTCCAATGGATTCGTTCGATTTTGAAAGGAGAACGGGGGCTCAATTTTGAAAATAGAACTTCCTGGCGGGAACACACATTTTGTTCGAGATGTCTCTTCTATGACATTATACTTCTATGGTGATAACGACAAAATTACTGAATAAAAAAATATTTACAGCTTTGCCGGTATAAATTAATATACCTACGTAGGTAGACTTTAATTTTAAATTAATAAATGATTTACCAATAACATCTTGAAATTCATGATGAAGGCTGCATATACCAATATGAACTGAAAGTTTTCTACAATTGTTTTCAAAGTTGTCAGAAGTAAAGTATAAATCTTTGTTTGTCCAGTGTTTGTCCAAGAGGACACAGATCCTCATATAGAAAGATCTGTATGAGGATTGGAGACCAGAGTCCACCAGTGCGAATGTGATTCATTAGACAAACACAAATGAAATGAAGCTTGCACACAACGGAGCTACCTATGCATAATCTTGACGTGATGAACATCGTCAAGATTAACACACACACACATTTAATGTTATAGTTAATTAACTGACATTTAACTATATTACGACAGCTAATCTAATTACTCTATTAACGTAATGAATATTACCAATGCAACCTAATGTTTGATTAAAAATGGAATGTGCAAATATACAAATCCTACCTTACGCAAATCGCACTCCCTAAGAATTTAAATTAAAGTAAGTAACTGATATAGTTACAGAACCTACTAGTAATTACCAATCTTCTACTAATTTTTGTTTGGAATCTGTGTTGAATAAAAAAAAAAAGAATCTAAAAAAGTGACAAAAATTCAAAAACAATACTTACACCACTTCCTCAGGAATGCGCTCGTAAGCTTTGCACACAATTTGTCCCGGCCCTGCATTCTAACGACGGTCAATTATCTAATCAATGACAGAACTAATAAAATCCAACACAAAACACTGGCCACACACCGCACTTCACTTTTACGAATACATTTATTAATTTTATTGTGTTATTCGGTCCCAAAAACTGTTGTCACGTGTGCGTCTTGCAATGGTCGCGCAACGACTGAGTCCGCTGACTCGCGTTGAGTGTTGATCATCCGCGGAGTATCCGCGGCAGCCGCGCGTACCCGTCCTGTAACAAGCAATCGTCTTTGAGAAAAAACAATAATTACCATAAGCATACTTGCGAAGATCATGGCTAACGTCAACGCGGAGTTAAGGTCTTGACGGAGCGTTTCCGTTCCTGGGACTGGTTTGCCATGGCCGATGATCAGTGGATCGAGGCAATAACCTACTGTTCATTCTGTGCAACTAGCCGCGCGGTTATAAAATAAAAGTTATTCAAGACGGAAAGTTATAGACTGACAACTGGGTCATACACAAATCAGGGTCCGAAAATTCACGAAAAAAAAAGTCCTCGTATTCATTCAAAATCAGTCTCATTTATTAGGTAATACCTCAAATTATTCAATAAAATGCAGAAACCAGTTCGTTTTACAAATTTCACGAAGATAATTCAAATTTAATTTTTTTTATGATCACAGAAGTGACCTAGTTCCACAGAGTAGACAAAATTAGTCTGATATGGACATAACTCTTCTGAATAAAACCCAAACTCAAATATTATTGTGTATTTGACAATAATAATAAAGTAATACCATAAAAAAGTTACAAAATATCAACATAATTTAAAAAAAAATCTCTTGATACATTAATATTTAGGGAAAATAAAATTGGTAAAGTTAAAGTCGAAAAAGTAATATAGTGTTTACATATTACTACTTATTATAAATACTATTATTTCTTGTGATATTACTAACAAAAAAAACAACTCTACAACATAATTCACATGTCAAAAGAACTTTAAAAAATGTTTTCATCGTTCTCGTCTCAAGTACATTGTGGCGTAACTGAGTCATCAGAATAGTGTTAAAGAGAATCCTCTTTCCAGGAGTAAATGGTTGAGCGGTATTCTCTAAAGTTTCTGGTGATGGTGTAAACGAGAAAAGTGGTGTTTTCGGTCCAGAAACAGTAGATGCGGAAGCTAAGCGAAGTGATTCGTGATGAGAGCTTGAAGCATCGTCTGGTAAAGGTTGTGCAATATCCGTGTTATATCCAACGTGTAAGGCACGTACAACAAAGTCATATTAGTGTGTATGGAGCATAAACATGTATTTCTTGATGCTGCTTTCGGAAATCATGCCCAAAAAGGACGATATCGACGAAATGTTTCGTACGATATTTTAATGCCAGTCGCATTAGTAAACTTTTTATGAAGATAAAGAAAGATATCATTTAATAGTGATTGTCTCCTTTTCACCGGCTATCAGTCTACTATGCTCATCATCTATTATAAAATCGTGTATCTTCTGTTTAAAGCTGACGTTTATAATATCGCTCTTTTCTTTATTCTTCTATAATCTTGTTAGTCGCAACCTATATTTAGCCAACTTTTATCAGGATTATTTTTTAGCAGGATATTTAACCTACTAATTAAATGTTGATTTAGAGCCTTTAGCATACGTCTATTTCGAGCATATACTGCTTTTCCTACCACAACTTTCGAAAAGGACGAAAGCGAAGAAGTGGGAGACGAAGGTGGTGTATTCTCATTTAATATTTTTTCTGTACGCTTTATTATTTTTTCGGTTTCACGCCTTAGCTTAGACTTTTCACGCCACATTTTTCTTATTTGTCGCTGGTGTCCGGGTGTATAATCTTTGATCGTTTTAATTAATCCATCTTATTTCTTCCTATGATACCTTTCTCTGTCTTTTCTGCGTCTTTCTTCTATAGCCACAATATCTAACTTAGCTCTTGCTCTTTGCATGCTTAGTTTCTTCTGCTCTCGTCAATGTTTTTTCTTTTCTTCCTCACTCAGTTGTTCTTTAGATCTCCTTGAATAGGACATTGCATCTAAAACAAAGAAAGCTTCATGCAAGCTCCATAAAGTACAAAACAATAAAATGTCAAGGTCCCATTATGGTAGAGCATACACAAAATGCACATTCGCTGTTAGTTTATAAAATCAGAGTTAATAAGATTAGATTTTTATAACTTTAAGCTAGCAAATCTTTACTCATGAACTTTTCTGTGGACATACATCCTTTCTGTGAACTGTCATTTACACAGAAAAGATGTCCACAGAATGTACATTTTAGCCAGAATTCAAAACTACTCTTACAATTTTAAGGTTAGAATAATGGCGCAATATATTTCAAAAATACTCCTTATTAGAAGTTCCGGCAGAGTATTTAATATTATAATTAACGAATACTTACCAAAGTATATTATGAACAGGAAAGTTGTATTGATCTTTTACGAAATGGCGAGTATCTAATTTAAAACTACGTTAACAACAAAACCACACGGTTATCGTTCAAAATGTTCACCGACGAATGACAGGGATCTAATGCTACGAATTCAAAAATATACCATTTATTGTTTGATTTGTTAGCAATTTTAAATAGGTTGATTTTTTGATCCACAGAATAGACGCTTATCCATATAACCACGTGTTTATTTGAAATTGTGTTTGAAATTTATATCGATTCTTGTATATTGTGTAAAATAATCAGTCATCATTATATACTACATCCTTATAAATTGTTTTTTTCATTGTAATGTACATACATATTTAATTGGCCCTATTTAAATACGTATATGATGAATCTGAACAGTCCACAGAGTGGGACAATTGGCAACATATTACTTTTTTTTTAAATTGATGGTGAATATATTACTGTTTTAATTACTATGATAATAAATAATGTAACCCAATATTCAATTAAAGATTTTTAAAAATTCCGTTAGTAGCCAATAGTATAAGTTATTTTATCCGAACATAGCTATGTGTATGACCCAACTATGGCTAGGTTTGATTACGCACCCTGTACGCATAGAATGAACCTTCACTATTTCACTAATAATTGACACTACCCCAAATTCTTTCGAACCTTACGGAAATCCTTACATTTCTCTTTTATTTGCTGAAATATTAGCCATGGACCGTCTTTTATAGGTCCATAGTAGTAGTTCTTTGCCACTTGCTAAAGTCACATTTCACTGTCACATTTCAAAGCTTCAGAGACAGCTGACAGATCCAATATCCGACTAGGATTAACCACTTCCTTCTTAGTCTGCTGTGTCAATAACGCTTAGTGTCTATCGATGGTGATGATCACTTACCACTAGCAACCAAAAGTACTCGTTTACCGGCCATTTACAAAAAAGTTAAGGTCCCAGCGACTTAATTATAGTTCATCTTAACCACGATAGTAAATAAGACAAACAGCTCGATCTGTTCAGCTGTGGTAGTTATTACGCACAATAAATTGCTCATTTCTCTTGTAATTAACTCTCAATACGCTTGAATAACTTCCGGCAGGAAGTGAGGGAAAAGGTCTGAAAACATAACCTGTGACATTTCGATCAAAAATATTTAAATGGTATTTAAATGAAAGACTCTCATTGGAATCTCAATAATTATTTTTTCCGGTATCGTATAAAGAGCGAGAAAGGTGAGGTGGCAGAGGCAAGGACTTGCCTTGAGGATAATACGGGTAATAAAATCAATCTTTCAGAAAAATGTCGCGGTGCCTCGGCGGGGCGGGGCGGGGCGGCGGCGCGGGCGGCAGGGCATTAAACTCAGGATCCTGGGTCATTGGGGAAGGATCTCCGAGTTGGAGCCCAGGTTGTCAACTATACTAGACTGTCACTATATGATATTTTTGCGCTTGCTAAGAGGTGAATGAAATGAGATGATACACTTCCAAAACTATTCATTTTTGGGATCTACGACATTTTTTTGTCCCTCCAAGGAGTTTTCGTGGAAAATTTTCGCGCTAAGCTATGGTCACGATCATACAACAGAATTCTAAGCAGCGCGCCATTTTGTAAAAATGGAACCTATTTTTACATCCGCCTCAGTCAGTGATCTTTGGACATCGATAGGACTTCATACCCGGTCGCTCCGACCATTACAAAAAAAAACACTAAACATTACGTCTTGAGCTAACATTATCTTGCAAAACTACTTTTAAAACGATAAAAAGGAACGTATGAACCGGTCGGATGACTCTGAACGAGTTTAAAACTGAACATTCGCATCATCGCAATCTTCGTAATGTTAAACGCTTCTAGTTATCACCATTTGCATACTAAATTCCAGTTTTATCCACTCAAATGTATCAAATACAAATCTACACCAATAGCAAAACTTAAGTCAGACCGAATCTACATTCAAATGAATATTTTAATGAAGAAGGCTTAGCTGATATGGATAAAGAAGAAAAACATAATTTGATGTTGTTAGATTTCTGTGGATTTGCCTGTGCGTCACGAAACGGAATAAATTGGGAAAAAACCTCTGAACCAATACTTGGCATATTTGTCATTCAGCTATACATATTAATGATATTATGTGAAATTAACCGGATTTTGCAGAACGGGGAAAATAAACCAACCTCCGAAAACGAGTTCATTTTTATATGGCACTTGTATCTACTTGCGGAATAGACCCAGATCGATTACGAGTAACGCAACCTTAAAGTTACCCAAATTAGCTCGCTTTTTAGGGTTCCCAATAGTGTTGCCGATCGATAGTCGACTATCGATGATTAATCGATAGTCTATCGATAGCTAAACAATCGTAAGACTATCGATCAGCCTATCGATAGTATCGATACTATCGATAGTATCGATACTATCGATAGCAGAAAACAAGGCAATACTATCGAATGAATTCAATACTATCGATACTATCGATAGTATTGTAGTTCGTTAATAACAAACTATCGATAGTATCGATACTGTCGATTTTATTTGCAACGATACTATCGATAGTATCGATAGTATCGATACTATCGATTGTTTTGGACTATCGATAGTATAACAATTTGCACACAGACCGAATACTATTGCAAATTGTTAAACTATCGATTGTCCAAAACAATCGATAGTATCGATATTATCGATACTATCGATAGTTTGTTAGTAACGAACTACAATACTATCAATACTATCGATACTATCGATAGTTTGTTATTAAGAAACTACAATACTATCGATAGTATCGATAGTATTGCACTCATTCGATAGTATTGCCTTGTTCCGTGCTATCGATAGTATCGATACTATCGATTGTATCGATACTATCGATAGTCCTATCGATAGGGTACATGATTTTCGATGTAAACTATCGATAGTTTTAATATCGATATTTCGGCAACACTAGTTCCCAAGACAAAATGGAATCCTTAGTTTCGTCATGTCCGTCCTTCCGCAGCATAGCGCAGAGACCCTTAGTGCTAGGAAGCTGTAGTTTTGCATGGATTTACATATTTATTAAAACTACAAAGTGGTACAATGGAATCTTTAAAAAAATTTTTGTTCGGAGTACCTCCCCTGCAGGTAACGTGGCCGTAGGGATGGCCCCTGCCAGCGAAATGGTAGGTGTTGCACATGTGAAAAAATCACGGCAGTAGCATAAATGATGAATTTAAAAGAAAAATTATCACGGCAATGTTAACATAAGTAATTAATGAGTAATAGTTGATAAACTTACAGCTTCGGAACCCTACATTGCGCGTGGCCTGACACGCAGTTGGCCGCTTTTTATTTTTAATCATTTATCATATTTATATCACGTTGCCTTGAAGGCGTTTTGTTGTTGAAGGAGAGGTGAACCTCAATGATTTAATGTCTGAGCTAATTCGAACATGTTTATCTAATGATATTTTAATAGCCTCTTTTCTTTGTAATAAAAAGTTTGTTTGAGTAAAAGGCCAACAAAAAACCACAGACAGACATTCCTATTAATGAATGTGTCGCTATTAAATTGTGGCAACGTTATTTCTTGATTTTTTATCCATACCCGCTAAATACTTGCAAACAAAAAATACAACGAAACTTGAACAGCAATATTTTATAAAACTTTATACATTTATTATATTTTTAAGATAAAATTATCGAAAAAAATATTAAAATTCAACTGTACAATTTTCTTAATTACTCTGACAACCTTGCGAATCGTGTCTTAAGGTTTTTTTAGGTAGGTACACTTGTAGTAATGTGTACACGAGTACGACTTACGAATGAGTATATATTTACATGTGTAAAATATTTGTCAAATAACTAATTTTTATAAATAGGCAAAAAATAACAACATAAAACACAGAATAGGTACCTTTGCGTTTTTAATTTTTTCCGGCCGAAGCTCGAGACGCGTATCGTTTCTCATCATATTGGAAACATATTCAACTTTCCAATATAAAATTTCCCTATGTTTTCCTGTTCGGAAGCAAGTGGAACAGTTATTAATTAGTAAAGCAGGACTTTTAAATAACTACTTATCTACTCAATTTACTAACAATAAGTACGTAGGTAGAAGATTCAAATCAAAGTTCCCCAGGCTGACTTCTTGAAACTAGAAGGTAGATAGGTAGGTACTATATTATAATGCTATAAATGTTTAAACTCGAACACTTGTGTATATTATTATGTAATCTTTCCATTTATGGGTAATCCAATAACCGTAACGTTGACACATATTAATCACTTGTTTAAATATTGCAAGATTTTTGATCAACATTAAAACCAAATAGATAAAAATCCGACCAAGTGCAAGTTGAACTCGCGCACCGAGGGTTCCGTAAACTTGTAAAACCCAACATTGCTCTTATATAAACTGAATTGAGTAACTTGTCTGCGCTTGGAAAACTGTCCTCGACAAGGCAAAGACAACACCACGAACAGAGGATACATTCGTCTATCATGCTTGCGAGTCTTGCGACCCTTCATTGAGCACCAGCCTGGATTGCAGGCTGACAGTCACCACACCGCTGGTGCTACCACTCTCATTGAGCAGGTAACCCCAACTGACAGTCGTCACCATACTGGTGAGCGCTGGTGGTAGTGTGGTACTCATTACTACTGCAAGTGTTTACGTAACGCCCCAAAACCGGTACTGGTTCCTCGAGCACCGGCGCGGGCGCCGCTGTCCGGGTTACCCACATACGAATAATGTAATCTGACCACACCGATGTGAAATACCGACGATTAGTGGCGATTGCAATCCTCTTTCATTAGCCCTTTCTCAAGCCTTAACAACTGCCTCCACGACGATTTTCTTCATCGATGCAAGTTATAAATTTGTAATTTCTAGTGAGTATAGTGGGAACCAACGTTTAAACATCTAGAATATCCCTGTTTGGTTACATCGTACGTTATTCTTCTTTGTTTATGCGTACAGTTCACGTTGAATCGATTTTGATACGTTTTCTTTTAAAGAAATCTTGTGAGAACTCAACTCAAATCTTATACAGATTTTAAATGTTAAATTATTTTTAACCGACTTCAAAAAAAGGAGGAGGTTCTCCATTCGACTGTTTTTTTTTTTTTTTTTTATGTTTGTTACCTCAGAACTTTGGACTGGGCGAACCGATTTTGATGATTCTTTTTTTAATCGAAAGTTGATGGCTGTCATGTGGTCCCACATAAATTTTATTGAGATCTGACAATGGAATCCATGAGAAAACTACATAAGTCGTAAATTTGTGTTAAGATGTGCGCGACAAATTGACGAATAACTCAATATCACGTCAACCGATTTCGATTATTCTTTTTTTAATAGAAAGCTGGTGCTTGTTATGTCGTCCCACATAAATTTGAACGAGATCTGACAAGTAGTTTTTGAGTTATGTTGTTAGTAAAATTTAGATTATTACATAGTTGCAACAATAGAGCTGAATATGAATATATGAAGATGTAATTACTGTTGAAATTATGTTAATTTAAATAATATCTACTGTTGCAACTAAAATAAATAACTAACAAGTAAAGGTAAATTTTCTTTACTATTTTTAGAGTAGCTACGTGACGCCGTTCACTTCATTTAATATTTCATTCAGTAGCGTATATTTCCACAGCTATAAAAATCCCATATCCCACCACCATTTTCGCTTCAACATTATGACACGCATGTCACACGTCATGTGACGTCACCACCACTGCACCAGCTACCACCGTCACCCCACCGTTTAAAACGAAGCCCTCACGTGCTAATGATAGAGTTCATTATGACCAGCCGCCACTGATTTAGGTTGGTGAACGGTCGGCATTGCTTTCACAGATTATGTAAGGCAATATGCAAAAGTGGTAGATGACAAGGAGACGGACTGGCATCTTGTATTATATTTCTTACTATTTCAATACTTACGTGGTGATAGTGGCTTTACATTCCAAGGGTCCCGGGATCGATTCGCGGCCGGTGCACAATGCACATACTTACTCGATACAGAGTACCATGGATAAGTAAAAGGGTGTGAGCAATTATTTTATTTTCTTATTAATATAAGCAACACAATCATCTCTAATATGTATAACTGTCCCATAGATCGAGTCTAATCGCAATAAGAAAGAGGTCAAAGATACGGCCATACCATCTCCAGGGCACTGTCAATTTCAAATCCCTTGGGTATCACTGCCAGTAAAGTGATTTCATTTGAGTTTCATTACAGCAGCGCCACATGCATCAAAAGTATTATGCTGTCCAAAGTCATCCAAAATATCGACCCCTCTATGATAACGACCGGAAGAGACATTACAACATCTTAGCGTGCCCACAACACGGAACTGCTCAAGAAAGACCACAAGTGGTAAAGATTTAAGTGATAGAATCAAAATAATGGTCTAATGGAAGTAGTTTGACATACATAAACGTAAGTGTGTGTAAGGTACACTTACACACGAAATTACCATTGAATTTAAAATTGAAAAAAAAACATTAATTTTAACCAATACCTAAGTTAGACACCTTATTTGTAAAGGAAGTATATACTTTGCGGTTATTGACTCATTAATTCCTAAGTTCATTAGCTTTTCTTTGTCTACCTATGGTCTCGAGTTCAATGATTCAGAAGCTGACAGCGTAATGATTATATTATGAGAGGATATGACAATATTTGTCAGGTAAGTATTGTTTCTTGTTCGACGTTACTCTGAAGTCTGAGGGTGTCTGAGGTTACTTGTATATTCGATATATCATCTTTTTCTGATAGCATATATAACATCTTTTTCTGATAGCAAAATTCATTTCCAAAACACTAAGGCCCAAATCAAGAGTCACTAACGGTTACTTAAATCGCTCCTTAGTACAGAATTTGTATGGTGATTCTTTACTAAGGAGGGATTGAAGTCTCTGAGTGAACTACTTTATGCCTGAAGAAAAGACAACTACAACTGCCGGGACAGGACATAGACATAATTACAACTAGGATTTATGTAAATGCTACACAATCCAGACTAATAGCTGTTATTCAGACAGCAGAGCGCACCACGAGTAGGGGCGCAGTTGGCTTGGATTCCAGAGGCCCCCATTACACCCCAAGCTGTGGGATATTTGCCATAGAGTCCTTTACCTTACGTACGGATTAAGATGAAAAGCACATAGATAGTCCATGTCCAGGACAAGAAAACAGGGTAGAAGTTTTCCCTATATTCGTTCCCCTGAGAAGATTGGGACATTTGGGACCTTTGTAAGTGCGATTTCGTTTTGTGAAACCACTCTTCGGCAAAGCTACGGGCGGAAACTAGTATAGTGTATACTAATAAATTGAAGATGTACACAGCTACGTAAATGTTATCAAGTAAGTAGGTAAAGCAGTTGATTCGTACCGGCGGAATGGCATCCTGCTTACGACAGGTCAGTTGCAACAGACCAGTGCACGGGGAAGCGTGGATCCTTAGCAAACGGATGAATGGATAGCTGCAGTATTAATTATATTGCTTGGGCCAATAATTGTTGCATTGTTGCCACACATCATCCTTTTGTATCAAGGCGAGTGTGTCGACACACCGATCAGTCTGAAACTAGCAAGGCCGTATCGACTTCGACTTACGTGCTAACGGTCTTGATTTTGTCTAAAATGCAAATTAATGGTGTTGTGCATTTTTGACATTTTTTGGCTTCACCACAATCCTGAGCTAATTTGGGTATGCCAATAAGGATTAATAATTGTATAATATAACCTTTTTTGTATACCTACACCCTCTCTCTAATCTCTTTGTATAACCTTCTGTAAGTTTTAGTAATTTGTATTAATTAGAATATGTAGATGGCAACGATATAAAAGAATTTGGAAATGATTAGATCGTAGGCAAGTTAACGTATGCCTAATCTGAATAAAAATAAGGATTGAATCACTAGTTTAAGAGATTTGCAGCTACACCAAATACCTTCTTGTTGAATTTTAAAAGGCTTAGACTTAGTAGGAGAGTAAAGAACCTTATCTTATCACTATAGACAAGTACCGGCCGGATGAAACTAACGGATGGTAAAAAATAAAGAGTCTTTAATTGAAGACACCATAAGCCAATGACTCATTCAAACGATTCTTAATGGTCATATCAATATGACATGATAGTATGACCACCAAGAAACGGCGTCAATGTTCAATCGAAAGCGCCATAAGCAGAAGATAAAGCTCTTGTAAAACTTCAGAGTAGATAGAGTTTCTTAACTCCCAAACATTATCTTTATCCAATCCAATATACTTTGCTACTGTGGTGCGAAAGCACTTGTGTACAAAAAACGACCTTAGAATAACAAGATATGAGCATAAATTTGGAGTCATTAATTAAAGTATAGTATTGTTCTGGTGTGTGAGAACGTTGTCTCAACAACCGTTACAAAACCAACATTGTGCATTATTTGATCTCACGGGGACACACGGGGACGCGGGTCGGTGGCCAATATTTGTACCTATCGAGCATTTCTGTTTCTTAGCCAATCTAATTTATATACGAAATGCATTTCAGAACTCTTATAATGTCCAACTAATACAGAACTCCAACAGTATCGAAATATTTAGTTGAGAAACCTCGTCTTCGAGAGACAGAAAGATACACCGACATTTAGACAAGGTGGTCGACAAAACTACTCCTAGTACTACTACCTTACAATGAAACTCATTAAAGGTAATGACGTCAAGGATTCCGGGCTTGAACTTAGGAGTTCAAGCTAGCTTCTAAAATCTACATGGTACACTACATGGTGATCAACGAACATCCAGGTGTCTATTTAATTGCTAGATGGTCGTTTGCTTCAATCTATTTGCACTAGGCAAGCATGAGTCTCTATGTAGTATTTACCAAGGCGCGAAGATTTGATGACTTGCGTGGCCTAATGGTTTATGTATGCCATGCCAGATTACCGCTCTAAGGGTTCTGGGTTCGTTCCCCAGCGAGACAGAAATTGGAATGATGTGTCTTTAGGCAGTAATTTGAGTGTTGTTGTCTTTGTGTTGTTGTCCCTCTACCCGAACGGGTTTCCGTACTTCAAACGATGGTCAGCCAGTGCCATTTGTTCAGATTATTTATTAGTTCAATAAAGCCAGCCATCGATCACCACACAGTCGACAACACAAGACGCGTGCGGGTGCGGTAGTCACGCTCGAGTAGCGTTTCGATTCGCACCGGCCGGGCAGCCGCTCGACCGCCGCGGCTGTTGCTCCAATTGTTTCAGCGATCGCTCGGACTATAGCTGACACCGCGCACTGCATCTGTGTCACTTACATACAATCGACGCTTCTTGCAATTGGCTATTTGACAGTTGTCACGGTAAAATATGAAATGTGTTAAATATGATTGCTTAATGGTTAACAATAATTATACAATACGCTTCTTGCATGAAAATAAATTGTAAATATTTTTACTTTTGAAAAATAGATTTGAGTTTTTTTACCTGTGGATACGAGAACCGAAACGCGGGCGGCCATGATTGAGCATGTTATGACGTCACAATTCAAAAAATAAAGCGTCGTGTACTACTAACTATATCGTGTGCACTGTGCAATTTACTGAGAAAATTAATAAGATATATTTTGATTTCTGCTTTTGAGAGGTTTTGTAGAATGGAGTCAGGCTATACAAAAGCTGACAGTGCGAATCTGCGTCAAGTTGATTCATTTATGGTCGCAAACTTTGCCAGTAACCCTGACTTTTTCTCTACCGAGTTTCGGAATGCAAAAACCTCCTTGTAAGTACTGAAATTAATAAAGTAAAATTGGTCAGTCTTGCTAAGTGGTCACGGGGGATCTTTTTCTAAGTTTTTCCTCAACGTTCCCTTAACGACACCATATTACTAATAATTTTAAATTACTTATAGGTTATGTTTATGAACAATATTAGGTTAGGTTTAATTTGTTTTTTTAGTAAATCAGAGGCTAAGTTGATTTCTTCTAAATACTTACATCAAAGTGTTCCTCACAAAAGAATATTGCTGATATAACAGATGTTAACTCTGGGTCTCGACGTGCTGATTGTAACCGCTGCTTTCGACGTTGAGGGCATTTAGGAACGTGTAGGTATAAACAATTTGTCAGGTGTAATTGTAGTACTTCTACACATAGGCACTACACACGTCTTGTAGCTTGTCATTTTCACAATTCCAGTGAAAAAGGTGTAAGTTTTTCACCTAAAATATCTTCAGAGTTAGAGCGTAAACTTTTATTTATTTATTTATTTAATAGTTTATGTACACCATACAATTATACACAGAAAAAATAATCCTTGAAACATTCGTTAACTTTTGGTAATTGAAATATGACGTCACAGCCAGCAAGTGACAGATGGCGGACTATTTTCGCGCGAATTTAAAATTAATGTATTAAAAGTTATTTTTTTCCTACTAAATAACACTTTTATGAGAAAAATAAATATTGTAAGAGGTATAAAATAAAACTACGAAATTTTTTAAATATTTTTCCAAAAATTGTCTAATAGCCAATTGGAACTGCAGTTGAGATCAACCTGCAGATCAGCAGATTGACCTGCTAAGTAAAGGGTTGAAAACAGATGCTTGGAGATGATGAGCCCTACCACAAAGTTACTCAAAATTATGGTACCTAGGTAAGCTATTCTATCTTTGATTTTTTGCACAAATATTAACAGTACGACATCTTCTTTTCCACAGTTGCTATATTGGAGAGTACAAGTGTATCCATCCAACAAACCACGTGACGGAACCCACGCGCACCGTTCCACCCGACCGGCCACCGTCCACCGTCCAATATCCACGCCGCGCCGCTCCACGTTTGTTATGCGCCATCCGTCGCCAGCGCTGCTCCGTACGTGATATACCGTTCACATGACGGACACCAGCCGCGATGTACTTCTTCGAGTATTTTTTGTCGTGGAATTACCAAGTGATGATCGACTACCTATGTAACTCACAAACAACGCACCGCTGGCAAACCAGCAAAAGCAACCTGATAATTAGTAAAGTCCGCCTTAAGAACGTGATACAAAATTATCTCTGCATTAAGTTGACATGTCCTGGGCTCCTGGCCGAAAAGAAGAGGAAAATCTACCCCTACATCTGTCGATATCACGTAAAGAAAAATTTATAGAGGAAAGAGTAGGTAGAGACACACAAACACACATACACACACACACGCACTTACTGGAGCCGCGTGTTGGAGTATGCTGTAGGTCTTCTCAAGAGGAGAAAAGCGTGCTCAGTAGTGGGCCAATGATAGATGGGAACAAAACGGAATAAACTCAGGGGGGCAATTCTCATTTCGTAGAGAAGATACATGTCTAACAGAGATATCTCGAAAAAACATGGCGACCTCGAATAAAACGAGGCTTTTTCGACATGTATCTCTACGAAATGAGAATTGGGCTCCAGGTGATCAATCGTCATCAATCGCTGTGGTGGCGGCCGTCGACCTTCGGCCATCGTTCTCTTTCAACGTTAAACTATCATAATTCATCCACAGGCACTACAAATACAATTAACCTGCCATAAACTATTGTTATAAAGTTACGTCTTTTATTTGATCGAACAAACCTTCGATCTGTGAGTCATTGCTTAGCAATCTGTTCAACACAGAGACACAAGTTAACTCTTAGCAACCGAAGGCCTTGTACTGCCTCCTGTTACTGCATCGCTCCTGACACACTTTCCTATTTCGTCATACTAATCAAATTGCTCATAAGGTCCTTTGGCATGGCATGGGCGATGGGCGTAAGTGTAAACCTTATAAGCTGCTTCTTGCCGTACCTACTAAACATATCAAATCAGTTATTATGTCATAATTGTACGATATGTTTGTGCTTAATTCGACCGTTTTCAATAATCTATCTTCTAATTAATAATATTTGGATAAGTTAAAAGATATATAAGTAATAACAACTAACACTATAATTTAGTGACTCTTTGATAGTAGCTGTAACTAACTTCAGGTCTTTTATCAATGGATAGAATTTTGAGAACTGCCGTAAATCAATCGGAAGTCGCAACCATCATTGGTATCTATCGATCATAATCATAAAGATCTATCTCTACCCATCTATCAGCATTGGTCAGGTCTACGTCGATCGTAGAACATAACTGCCATACAAAGTGGGTATAGTGGGTGGTGTTAATTGGGTGTAAATTGATTTTGTTATTGACGTGATATCGTGCGTTATGTATACATGTACCTTACTTGATACGCCTGTACGTCATGAAATTGTGGAGTGAAAATTATTTTTCTGAAACGACACGAGAAGGGAAACATGACATGCATAAAAATTAAGAGCGTATCAGTCATATTAACATGGAGAAAATATTTTGAATTTGAATCTACATTCATTAAATAAGTTCTTTTTTTCTTATACTTGTCTTAATTATGAGAAAATATCATCATAGGTCAAGCAAGACTGAAAATCGATCAATTCGACTTCTGTGCGCATACTGCATACGATGCGATTCCATGAACTTACTACTACATATCGGTTTCCACAAATTTCTACACATGTTCTATAGTATAATATACGTATATCGTACGCCTACCAACATTCATGATGAGATGACGATCTAAGTGGCGGGTACAAAGCTGTCATATAATACAGTCGTTTTTTAACCGCAACAAATTAGCATACAATGGTTGACTTTACGCTCACCATGTTTGCTTTGGATAAATCATTGAAGGGAATCGCATCAGCAAAACACAAAAACAGGAATTGTCAGAGTTGATTATATTATGAACCTATTCATAGTTACTTCATGTTTCTACTCTAGTCTTGCTTGGCTAGCAACGCATTGGATATGCCTGAGATGTTTCTGATGCCCATGGGTGACGATGAATATTTCGTCCCCGTAGAGCGAAAAGTCATTAAGTCCAAAAAACCTGTTTTGAGATATTGAGAGTTAAAGTTTTGAAATATATAAATCGCCATAAGTTTAGCATGCCATAACATATCTCTATGTTTTTAGTTTTATTTTGAAGGAATTTTAATCAAATTAATATTATATTAGCTATAACAAGTGAAAATCTAGTAGTTACTGAGAAAACATAAGAAACCCTAAAAACCGCAAATTAATTAACTATTTGTTCTCAATAGAATGTCTGCGTTAGTTAGGAATTAGTTAATTTTCACCCTTAGTTAGTGATTTTTCACTCAGTTCAAAACTATTTTTAAGAAAACCAACTCTAGTTAGGTAAATTGGAACTAACTGCTAGATGTACGAAATGTGCATTGTAAATAATACCTATCTTAAAATTCGAAGGTCGGGTGGTAGGTTTTGTTTTGATAATGATGTATATGGGTTAATATCAACAACGTCCATTTTTTTTTTAATTTTTGTGGCGAAACTTCTTCGGTTTTCGTGAAAATGAGGACCTGGTATAAGAATAGAAAGTCCAAGCTAGAAGGATCTTCAAGAGGTCTGAGAATATCTCGATAACTTTAACTCTCAATAACGACACCAAAATTTGATTTTTCTGTCACAAAGGTCTAAAATCTCACGAAATATCGGGAATTATCAATAACTTTCATCGTTTAATAAAATTCTCTATTGTTAAAAAAATATTATTATTCATCGTCTGTCAATCCATCAACCCTTTGAGATCCACTGCTGGAATAGGCATCCCCTAACTTGCGCCACTCTGACCAGTCATGTGCCTTCTGAATCCAGCGGGTGCCTGCTGTCTTCTTCAGGTCGTCAATCCACCTGGTTGGGGGCTTCCTATGCTCCTTTTTCCAAGACGTACCTCTTCCTCAATGGTCATCTGTCCTTCGAATTATGTGGCCAGCCCATTGCCACTTCAGCCAGCTTGTTCGATGAGCTATTTCTGTTAATATTGTTCGTCTACGTCATTTCTGACTCGATCACATACAGAAATATCGAGCATAGCCCTCTCCATAGCCCGCTGTGCGATTTGAGCTTATGTATAAGACCAATATTAAAGCACGACGTTCCGGAGCCGTATGTCATCACTGACAACACACACTGCTCAAATATCTTTTACTTCAGGCACTGAGGTAGTGTTTTCCGACGACAACATATGACGCAGTTTCCCGAACCCAGCCCATCCGAGTTGAATTCTACGAGTGACTTATTGACTTACGAGGGACGTACGTACCGTACGGGTGTGACATGGACAATGGATATGATTTTCGTCTTGTTCATATTCATCTTAAGACCCACCGATTGTGGCCCTGTTTAAGTCCCCTAGCATTTTACAAAGGATCCAGATCCAGCCATTTCCATTTCCTGCCAGAATGACATTAGATATCATCGGCTTGTCGCAAGTGTGTGATGTCACCATTCATAATAATACGACGTTGTTTCCACTCCATCAGCTTGAACACATCTTCCAACGCAGAGGTGAACAGTTTCGGAGATAATTATGACGTCCCCTTGCCTGACACCTCTCTTCAGTTGGATGGGGTTTGTAGCTGTGTCGTGTATTCTGACGGAAATGGTACCCGATGATTACAAACACTTCAACACCTCCATATGACAATTGAGTACCGCCCAGGCCTCGATAGAATCAAAGGCTTACTACATAATTATAGTCTCCATAAGCAACACATAACGGCAGATTATACCCCTTGGTCTTTTGTATAATTTGCCGCAGTGTTTGTATAGGGTCTATGGTGCTGTAGCCTTTTTCTTGCTTATCCAGCTTGATCAAGATGCTGGAAGTTGTCAAGCCTGCAATTTGTGAGCACCCTCGAAAACAGCTTATAAACGTGGCTCAGAAGTGCAATGGACCTTTAGTTCTTTAAAAGGGCTTTTTCGCCCTTCTTGATGAACAGATTCACAACAGTTTTGCTGCACGCTTCCAGGGTAGTTCCAGTATTGTTGACGGAAACGAACAGTTATTGGAGTGTCATTAGAAGAGGTTTCCCTCCAGCTCTTAGTAGTAGTAGTCTCTTAGATTCATATAAAATAATATTATTAGATATTTATCTGTGTTCTTAAATAACGTAGGTACATAATTTTCACTTACAGAAGGCAAAAACCAAATACTAAAATAAATAAAGCATAAATAAATCCAAAAACAGTCTACAATAGCTTTTTCGTTTTGATTGAATAAATCAATAATAAGCTTTGCACGACTCATTTTTATACGACTGCAAAGGGTTATGTTTTTGGACGTATCTTGTGTGTATGTATGTTTGTATTTATGCATGTAATACTCTTTATTACCTCGTATCTTCCAAACCGCTGAACGGATTTACATAATTAAGATATCGTTAGATTTGTCTTGATAACCCAATTGTTCTTAGATAAGTGAAATTAAAAAAAACAAATATGGTGGCTGTGAGATGCCATTGTTTGTAATATCAAAAAATAAAAATAAATCGAATAACGCAATATGGGTATTAAATTAAAGAGCTTGTGGTGTGCTTGTAAATTTCAAAAAGGTATAATTATCATAATAGCTTTTTTGATAGCAGACGGGATTTTTTTTAATTTTTTAACACACAGTTACACAGTGCAAAAATTCTAATGTGATTGCCTACGTCAGTGCCGCGAATAAAAGTCACCAGGTGCCGCGGTCGACTCTCTTAGCCGCGACAAAATCACTAACTCGCAAGTGATAAGTACCTAAATGTAAGGATGTTCGTCAAAGTTATAAAAATAATAACTAAAATGTTTTAAGTATTATTCAAAATATGTAGATCTTTTAACTGATTTTTATTAGAGAAGAAATCATTATATTGAAATAATGATTTTTCACTTTGGTAGTATTTTACAAAATCATTTAACAGTAAAGAGTGAGCAGTCACTAATTCGAGTTAGTTGATTTTCGCTTTCAGGTGATTTAGCAAAGTCCTGAATTTAAAAACTCACTAAATCATTTTAGTGATTTTAGTCTACCTAAAGGCCTACGTATGCATTGAAAATTTAATAGAAAAAGTAATTAAATCGTTTTAGTTCCGAGCTACGTAAAGTTTCGATAAATATAAAATAATTAAGAAAAGTTAATTATTTCTCTCATTTCGCTGTGGGGTCCAAAGGATAGATTTACTTACTTTTCACACTTCGTAAATCGGAAACGAACGTACCTACAGAAATGATGGTTAGACAGGTATTTAGAGGGAAAAAATGTGGTTTTAGTGGCATTGATAACTCAGTTTGGGCATTTTTCGACTTAGTGACTTTTCGCTCTACGGGGACGATTTTCTATCAGATGGCTTGCCTGCTTGTTTTAAATTAGCTAGTTACATTTTAAAATGTAAAGACGTACCGATGCTACTACTAAAGTGCTCGCCACAGGAGTCTGTCCACTACAGCGTACTATACTATGACCGCGCTATGAACGTATCAGGCACGGAAAGCAACGCGATACGATCTACCGTATCTATAAAATTATCTATGTACATTTTCATCAACAATTTTTTAATGATACGCGACGGTGTTGGTCGGTGACGGAAACTTGACAGAACGGTCTAGTAGGAATAGCGTCGTACTTTTCAATAGTCAGCTTTAAATATTTTTGTTTGACACGTTCCTAGTACTGACTATCTAAGCTATAGTCGGCAGAATCCTCAAAACTTGCCTCGCTTACATCTCTGTAAGGCACATCTTCCCGGGCTCCCAAAGTTTGACCATGAGAAGAAGTATCGACAAAGGCCGCATCGTTACGGATGACCACAGGCAGCACGCTAACCATTCGATGGTCTGTCTGCTCTACGGGATATTAGCATATAGAAACCGTTAGTTCCTTGTTTACAGAAACCAAGTTAACATGCAGTAGCCGTGTAGGAGTGTGCGTGATGATTAAGCAATGACAATGCTACATTGTGCGGTGTGTCTGTGTGTGTGATGTGATAACAGAACAATGGGAATGACTGATAGCACGCCATTGTTGTGCGGTGCATCTGCCTCGCTCTCTGCTCTGTCTTCATGACTTCTTGTTACGTTCCTACCCGGTTGTGACACTTGTGACTGAAGTGGGCCTTTGGCCTCAGTACAAAAAATCCGTTGGTGTCGCTGATGTCTATGGGCGACGATCGCCATTTACCATCAGGAAGGTCATTAGCTCGTTTGCCGGCCGGCTATTACCATAAAAAAATCGAATTATTGTTAAATTCAAACAAGTTTGTACAGCCACGAAGCGCCCATAGGCCGAGAGTGATGGCTTTTAATTGTGTCCCGTCTATCTAAGCGATCGACCTAGGGATGTTCGATCCAGGTGCCTTGTATCGATACTCTGGATCGATACGGATCGTTTCGCAGTGTATCGATCCAGGTATCGATCCAAGTGATTTGATACGATACTCTGGATCGATCCAGTATCAAATGATTTTTTTTTGATAGAAATAGCCGGCAAAGGAGCTGACGATTCACCTGATAGTAAATGGCTATCGTCGCTCATGGATATCAACAACACCAAAAGCATCACTGATGCGTTGCCGGCCAAGAAAGGAAGAAGAAAAAAAGTAAATTTTTAAATAGGAATGGTTGATCCGAGTATTTCATATATCGATACTCCGGATCGTCATGAATATCCCAATATAATTAATAGTCCAAATATCGATTCATATAATTATTAAATATACCTGTAAGTGGGTATCGCGGCCAATGGATGTCAGCGACCAAAGCGTTGTCGGTCAAGAAAGAAATATGTTAATAAATAAAAGATGATATTTTATGCAGATATATCGTATAATTTAATATGATGTTTTGTATCGATCCAGAATCGAATAATATATTTTAAATATGGTTATATAAACTATCGACAAGCTTAATTCAGTGGGTTTCTAAATAAAGATAGATCATTAAGGCAATATTAAGATCAATCGTTTTAGATTAAATTTTATATTAGATTTAATTTTATCCAAAATATTGTACCTATAAATAAATATTGAAAAAGTTACTTAAGGTTTTTTAAAACAATGTGATATGTAGTAGGAACATCATATAAATAATAATATCTCACTTTATAACACTATATTTGCTTTAGAACTCTTGTCTATTTAAACTAAATTATCAAATAAATTAATATATCATGCAAAGCTTATGAATTACATTTGCCAATTCTTAAATTTTAATGAACGCTGGAATAGTAAATTGGATAAGCGCTCAGGATCAAATCGATTACTTTCTCTTAAAATGCTATTGGCTAACGAGAAAAGCCATTCGGAGGGCAATGAAGTTCCTACCACTGATAAATACCATAGGCGTAGTGCTATGTCGCAGAGTTTCCCCAAATGACTTTTCTAGCTGACCAATACTTTAATTAATGGTTAAGACTTTCTATCCAACAAAAATTCAGACAAATATTGCTTGAAAAATGTGTGGAAGCCTTCTTGTTCGTGTAATATGATGCACCAACAACTGATCTAAAGAAATCTACCTCCATTCCATAATAATTTTCATCCGATCCGATTCGATCCGATCCACCCTGCATGTGTATCGATCCGCCAGTGGATCGAATGCCATTGTATCGATACAAATATCGAGCGGATCGTATGCCATTGTATCGATCCACACAAGTATCGATCCGGATCGAACATCCCTAGATCGACCGAGTTAAACAGTAAAACTACAGCGCGCACGCCGGAGCTGTCTGTATCTACTTGGGTGATTTGATTTGGTTCCTGGATGGATTTATAACCGCTATCGGCAAAATTTCTAGAGCGTTCCCTTAGTTCGAGTGGCATGTGCTGGACAATGCAGTTTGTTATCATTACTTAGTCGTTAACCAGGGGCGTAGCTACCGCCGTATCAGCCGTATCAATTATACGGGGCCCCCAGCGTATAGGGGCCCCCACTAACACTCCTAAAAAAAAAGCTCGCCATCGGCCTACGACCGCTACAGTTGGCACTCCTTTGACAGCTAACGTCGAGGGGGGCCCCACAACAAATATTGATATAGGGCCCCCTTAGGGCTAGCTACGCCACTGTCGTTAACCCAATACAGGAATCAGGAACGTGGGTACTGCACAAAACCTTCCGACACTTTGGTTAGTCACTAAGCGAAATTTCGACACAATTCGACGATCCAACCAACGGTATGCAATAAAAAAAATGTGAGCATCATTTGACAAGTTTATTTAGTTCATTGCAAAAATAACTTTAATTATTTTATGTCCCCGTTAGATATTGTTGTATCTATGTATTTTATTTAAATTGAGGTCACTGCTCCAATTTGTTCTCCATTCACACATGTCATGTCATGTCCAAGTTGCGACGTACGGCGTACGGCGCGCGCCGCGGCGTGGTAACTGGTAGACAACAACATGACGTGAAGTGCCGCAAGCAGCGATTAACTCAGAGTCAGTTCGGTTTAAGTTAAAAGCGATTTAAGATATACAATAGTAGGTGGAGACTCCGGTTAACTAATACAGTAATCTAATATATCAAATTCTCGTGTCACGCTTTTTTGAACTTGAACTCCTCTGAAACGGCTCGACCGATTTTCGTGAATCTTAATGTGCATATTGGCTAGGGTGGAGAACCAGACAACATCTATTTTTCATGCCCCTAAATGTTAAGGGTGGTCCACCCCTAATTTTTATTTTATTTTTTACTATTAACTTTTGACAGAACGAAGTCTGTCCGGGCAGCTAGTATTATATAATAAAGAAACTGTAAGGTCTCATTCCCACTTGAACTAATCGATATTTAAAGGTGTTTATAATCGATATTTTTTGGATCATTTTTATTTTTTAAGTGTCACATCTTAAAATACCTAATATTTATTAGAATATAACGTTAATGACGTTCGATTTGTAAACGTCAAGAAAAGAGTGAATAGGCTTTTACTAAGTTAATGTGCTCACCACCTTGGACCACATCTACACTTACCATCAGGTGGGATTGTGGTCAAGCATTAACTTATTCATGTAAAAAAATAAATAAAAAAAACGTAACGATCACATTTCCCGGTTTAAAACGAGGACGGGTCTAGTAATCAATATCATTAACGGGTCTAGTAATTAATATCATTATTACTTATTATTAAAATTTAAAATGACTTATAATTTTGATAACATCGATATTGTGTACCGCCGCCCGCGCGCCCGCTGTCCGCTGCCGCTGCCGCGCCGCCTGCATCTCACGCCGCAAGCCTAGTTTCCGCTTTCACCGAACGTGGTTTTTATGAGCGCATCACTTTCTGTCCGGCCGGAGGAGGGGGCGGGGGGCGCCCCTCGCAGTTTCGGAATCGCGACCATTGTTCTCTTACTACTTATTATTTTACTTTTCCATGCACTAAATGTCAGTGGAGACGGAAGTAACCTTTCGGCATTGTAACGTAGCTAACAATCTGCATACTGTCCATAGCATGCCGTGAATGACTGCTCATACAAAGCAATTTGTTAGTTAGGTATTATTATTGGTGGCTAGCCAGACAAGTAAAGACTCCTACCACCAATCACCATGCACGACTAGATGGTAGTTGGTACACCCAAGCAACTACAAACGAAGGAACCAGCGCGTATCCTGCCCAAAAACATTTAATTATTTCCTACGGCCAGACATCCACAATCAACATTATGTCCATCAAAGTTAATTATTGTTATATTATAGTAGTACTGTCAAAAGATGACCGTCCACAGCTTATAGTCTAGGAGCTCGGCTCTCTACTAAACCGTTAAATGAACGAAACTCAGATTTTTACCAGACTAAACAGGACTTAATAGCTACATTATAATTTCAAATGACTCCTCGAACACATATCGCATTCAGACGTGGGAAAGGGAATTTCAATCAAATTATCTTGTCTCGTCTCCATTCCGCACACCTTTCCTTAGTATTAGTGTAACACTAATGAACAAAATACATAAATTCATACTCATATTATGTTCTTCTTAATTTTGTCGTATGACGTGTGGCGCAATGGTTACCATGCCGGATCGCCGCACCAAGAGTCCTGCGTTCGATTCCCAGCAAGTCGGAGGTTTGAGTGATGAGTTTGAATTTCTGTTCTCGGTCTGGGTGTGAATGTCCTTGTCTAGTGTGTTGTCCATGGCATCCACGACACAGAGAATCCTAGTGTGGGGCTATGAGTGTGAAGTGTTATTTATTTTATTTATTTCGGATATCCGAGAATGTTAAGGAGGATTAACTTTAAGACTCTTATATCAAAAGTACCAACTGTGTAAAATATACAGCAAGCTCCTAGTCTAATACACTTGACCGACTTCCGTTGCTGTGAGCGACGAATCCGAACAAAATAAACTATAGATTCGACGACAGCGATAACTTAAACTTTATGCTATTGCAGCAAGGTCCATAGTCCACTGCAAAATCACGAAGGCTATAGTATTTTCGTAATCGACCACCGACCATCCCATTATTGCTTTATATAAACGTAACTTGGGATTCTGCAGATTTATGCAACGCCTTTGTGAATAGGTGGCATCAAATGGGCAGTGGAGCACGGTCAGACGGTCACCCATTCAAGGTTTGACCACCCATAGCTTGACAAGGTTAATCTGTAGAAGTGGAACAACTCTTCTTGCAAACAATTCTTGACGGAGCTGGTGGAACAGTTCCATTTAAAGAAATACTACCAACGTGTGTTTTATTGATGGAAAGCCTAAGTATGCCTGATGTACTAACTACGTCGTGTACAAGTAAATGTTCCCATTGACACAACTATGTACAACTACGCACAACTAAGCATATAACTATTTTCTATAATCCATTCCTTGAAATACAACTATAGTGAAACAGGAAACCTATGTAACCTGCCTATTGAGCGAGAGGACAAAGGTTCGATTCCCGGGAGTCTTCAACGTTTATACGTATAATGTCTTATTGCTTGGTGAGCATGCCACTCATAACACAGGGACTCCTTAATAAAGAGTTTGGACTCCGATGGATTCCGAATATTTTGAAATGTACGCAAGCCGTAAATCATTACTCACTCCCACTTCCGTATTCATCCCATTACATTGCAGAAGAAACCGCGAATCATCACGCGACGCACAATTAGATGGCGAAGCCGCGCGAATCGGCGCTCTCTCAGATACATAACTTAAGATTGACTCAAAATCTTTTACAAAATTGAGCAAAGGTTTCTAAAAGGAAATCCACGGAATATATCGAATGAATGGTACGATTATAATGGGAATATAAAAAAGAACCCTTGCTCTTTCTGGTTAATGGCATCACTGCAATTTTGAGCCCTTGGTCCTTGAGCCACAGCAATAGTTTTTAGCTGTTCATTGTCATCTAAAACTGGTAGATAAATGACAGCCTATTGAAACCGTAAGGTAAACATAAAATAGTGGGAATTTTACAAACTGCCTCTGCCCTGCACAATGTAGATGCAGATATTAAGGAGGCTTGTACAAGATATCCTGAGCCCTCCCGTCCCGATATACTCAGAGGAGATATCCAGACAGGATTTAGGGTGTTAGGTGAAAACATTGGTACATTTCTTTAAAGGGAACTTTAACAACAACAATAAAAATGCAAATTAGATTTAGATTGCGCGCTTCCTATTGCTTACAACAGTTTAGCATGAAACTCATATAATTATTATACGATGGGCTCATATATTATAGTAGTCTACGACCAAACAAACCGCCAAGTCATGATCAATTTCAAAAATACCAAGACTCTAGACCAAATAGAATAACGATCAGTACTTCGCGCTCCACGCCAGTCCTTCAGCCCTTCATCCAAAGCGATGAACCCTGTAAGGTCGCAAGGAGTGCGCGCGTGTGGTGAATGTGGCAAGTGTTCCAAGGGCTGCATGAGGTCGGGTCGGTGTCACAATCGACCTCTGCGTTACGTGACGCGGCCGGTATGCATGGCACGTGCGGCATCAGCTCGAGGATGCCACTCCGCCACTAATAGGTCGGTAACGGGGAAAACTCGATAGCATGATTGATTACAATGACTATCGACATAGTTAATGGTTAAATGATATTTTCGTATTGATTGCAATCACTTAGAAAATAGACATTGGCATCTGACATCATTTTACAAATAGCATGAGGTCCTACATAAACCAAAATACAAGCAAAAATATTTACAAGTAAAATCATTGATATACGCACAGGAAGATGAGCTTTGAAATTTGACTAGGCCTGGTGCACTCCGCACTTTAGATATGAAGTTACATGTACATACCGCATTCGACGTGTCGGGCCAATTCAGCCCAATTCATAAGGGCTGTCAGCCTGTCACACGTTCGTAATCTATTACACATGACGTCATTACACATGTCACACGTTAGTTTGATACATCGCATTCGCCTAAACAATAACAAGGATCCGGATCACACATTTTTCACGTTTTTGAAGTGAAAACTTCTTTAGTACGACTTGAAATTTTATGAAACGAAACTGTCCAGTGGAGACTAGAAATGAGTGGAGACTGACTTGAGTTGAGTTGAGTTGAGTGGAGTGGAGTGGAGTGGAGTGGAGTGGATCATCTTCCCGAAATTTTACATTCATCTCATCTTGAAAACAAGATTTTTGAAGGTTTCACTTCTAACACGTGTGAATTGCGCACATTTTAATTTTTCGTCTTAAGTCTTAGGTCTAAGTGCGAGTGCACGCGCAATATGTCAACGAGGGGAGTGAGGTACTGCGAATACTATAATAGGCACTATAATTACATCATATATCTTTCATTATAAAAAGCATAATATAGGCACATAAATAGCACAACAGCCACTTATTGTGTAAAGAGGATGCGTGTATCGAGCTGTGATTGTCATGATGTCGCATAACTCATCCGATTGTTAAAAATATAAGTTTCCTGTTACTTGCGACTCTTACGACTTGTTTTAAACTAGGGCTGTCACTTTACAAAGAAATAATTAGTAAATTAATATGATTATTATGATGAAATTAATGGGAGATGACAGACCCCGATGGAGTTTCTGGAGTTTATAATATTTTTAACCTTAATTTACTTAGTCGAGAGATCTTTCATATTGTTTCCATGACTTTTACATCCTTCGTGGTTTTTTGTTTTTAATTTATACGTATGTAATATTTATATCCTACAAAAATAGCAGAGCACGAAATTGTAAATGCAGTACCCAATTGTAAGTTAATATCGTAAGTAACACTAATCTAAAAGATTAACGCCCCATTTCAGAGTCAGTAACGGTTAGTTCATAAGCGCTCATAGCCCGGCGGCTTGTGTCGATCCTATGTGAACGACAAAGTTAAGCAACAGCGGGCGCGGTCGGTAGTTGGATGGGTGACCGCTAGTGGCAAAAATTTCTTGAGCGTTTCCGTGCTTCGGAGGGCACGTAAAGCCGTCGGTCCCGGTTGTTATCATAAGATAACAGTCGTTAAGCCATGTCGGAGGCCCTCGGGCGGTTTGAAAACTTCCGACACTCGGGTTGGCCACTAACCCCTCCACCAATCCGCACTGGAGCAGCGTGGTGGAGTATGCTCTAGGCCTCCTCAAGAGGAGAGACCCGTGCCCAGTAGTGGGCCATTAATGGGTTGAAGCCAACGGTTAGTTTAATCGCTCCTTAGTAAAGAATCTCCATAAATTTTCTTTACTAATTAAGTAACCGTAAGTGAATCTGAGTTGGGGCGTAAGAAATTTATATCTCTTAATGATGAATATTCGTTTGCACACACAACTGCAGCATAACATAACACTTATCGAAGAACAATCGCAAACCCTGTACAGTCAAACATGTCAAAATCAGTCAAGCTGTTTTGGGGATAGATTCCATGAAGTGTAAGTTATGAATAGATGTAGCCTGAAGCGATTGAGCGAGATGCAAATAAATGAATAAACATACAAACAAAAAATAACAGAAGAACGCAACTTAAATTTTCAACACTAGACTACACGGGACACTAACAAAATAATTACCATTAATCATTATTATTTAATAACCGCGATAAACATGATTGTATAAAAACCCGTTAACAAGACCTCGGCAACCCTGTGGCGCTGCATTGCGACACGTGGTACGTAACACGCACGTAACGACCACGTGACGTAACGACTAAAACAGTCGTGTGCCTGTTGCCTGCCTTATTGCAGTTATTACATTCGGAATATAACAGACAGAACTAGGTAAATGAAGGTGATTATAATAACAAATAATGGCAGTTTAATTATTTCTAGAAACTTTGTCGCCAACCCTACTCTCTAGACTTTACTCTTAGAAAAAGTGCCTGACGAGCTATTTTACCGAACGCATAGTGTTGGTTTGACTTCTATCAAAATAGAAAGAAAAGATCGATTTTTTGTCTTTGTCTTTTACCTTTGTCAAATAACTAGAGTGAAGTTTGCCACATCAAATGGACCAATTACAGGGCTGTATACAGCACTATGCGTTCGCCAGTCAAGTAATACTTAAGTGTCAACTATGAAATAGAAGACTTGTCATATCGAACGCACTGAGAAATGCCTTACTTCGCATAGTATTGCTTCTTTACTTATATAAGTATTGTTCTTGAATACGGGTGTAAGTCTGCACATCTAATTAAATATTTCATTTCAATAAAAATTTGGTATACATTTTCTGAAATGTTAATTGATATTCCATTTACGCAATTCAAAAATAATTTTACTAAATGCGAGAATTTTAAATCAATTACGAAAAACAGGTGGATAGACAATTTTAATGACGGAAATTCAACATTTTTCCAAATTTTTGCACAAGAAATCAAATGCAATGTGCTAGCCATCAAAATTCCTGTAGTTTAAAGAATCAAAATACGATTCGTCCGAGCAAAAAATACAATCTATAATTAACTAATTAGCATTTTATATAACAGCAAAAACCTTACACGTGCTATTTACGAATTATTTCGGCGAACTGAATCATTATTAAATTTATATTAGTCAATTTAGTTAAATATATTAACGTCCAATTCAAAGTTCTGTCTGTACATAAGTCCATTTTAATTTGAAGATATAACATTGAAGTTAAGGTATCAATGCTATGTAATGTAAGTACTACACAATATCAGGTTTGTAAGATGGAATCGCACATTCACTCACTGAAAGCAATCAATTACCTCACGAAAAGGATTGAGGGATTTTAAAACTTCTCCACCTTAAAATATGATAAGGCAGGCAGGCAAACGAGCGGAACGACTGAATGGTCACCATCCCATAGATCATCTGAAGACCATCATCTACTTACAAAACATTAAAGGGATGGTGGTAAGAGGTGGTAACACTACCATGCATGAGAAGGTACCGACCGGCATTTTTAATCCGGATGGTTCAGACGTTTCAGAGTTGCAATCCTTGACAGGAGAGTCGTGAGGATATTTATGCCTTGTCAGTTGTGAAATAGTACATTGTGATGTGTACATCTCATCAGCGGTGTACCACTAGAAGGTTCGCTCTGGACTGCACTCAAGGATTTTTTTAATGGAAATAGCCGGCAAATGAGGTGACGATCCACCTGATGGTAAGTGGCTATCGTCGCCCATGGACATCAGCAATATCAAAGGCATCACTGCCGGCCAAGAAAGATAGAAGAAAAAGCAAGAAAGAAATTCTCTTTTTTGCGTTCACTAAACTGATCGCATTTCGTATAGAGCTGCCTACTCCTACAGTAACTATACGAGTATATAATACCTACCTAAATAATTATTAAAAGTTGACTTTATTTGAGAAGATTCAAAACAAAAGGTTATAAATGCTAGAAAACAATTTAACTCAACATCGAAAATGTACCTTTAAATAAAAGATTTAAAGATAACGAATATTTAAACTAAGTAAATGTCAATAATAAACAAACAAGTAGGTATTGCACTTGGCATTCAAATATTGTGAGATCTGTTTTGTTTTTATATAGATTTTAGAACAATTACGGCAATCGCTGCGGACGGGGGCAGGACGGGAGCGGGGGAGGTCAGGTGGTGGATTGAGGTCGAAGTTGGAAACGTTGAGTTGAGGCCTATGTTTAGTAGACGAATGGCCTCATACCAGCGTTTTAGATTAGCGCTGTGCGATCTGAATTACACTTTATTGCATTGGAGCAAGAGTCGCATTTATTTAAATGATTTTTCAGAATTTTTCTTATTGTTAGTGCGCCTTCTGTACTTATTTATAAGTACTATTATTTCTTCTGTGCCGATACTAGAAAACTGTAGTTTTATTTATGTTATCTTTTACCATGTAATGCTTAGTAAATCAATTTCTTAGGGATCCTGTTATTTTGTCCTGGGTTATTGACCGATTGGAAGATTCCCACTATTTTGTATGGTTCATAGTTTTACTAGGAAGTTATATGGCGCTGTAAAGGATTTATTAAAATTCTAAATTCAATGCAGAACAACAATTTCCCGACCAGCTAGGAGGTATATTTAAAAAATTTGCTGATTTTGTTCCAAGATTAAAAACTTTGGAACCGCCCCAAAACAGTTTAATATTTTATTGGGCCGATTCTCGGGAAAACTTTATTTAATAATGTTTTAGAGCCGAAACTTTGATTTGATATTGTGGAATTATTCATTAAGCATTAATCCTACTAATCCTACTAATATCCTACTAATATTATAAATGTGAAAGTTTGTGAGTTTGGATGTTTGGATGTTTAGATGTTTGGATGTTTGTGTTTCAATCACGCAAAAACGGCTGATCGGATACAGATGAAATTTGGCACACATATAGTTTAATACCTAGAATAAAGTATAGGATACTTTTTATCCCGAGATATTTATCTGTTCCCGAGGGAAAAGAAGTAAATTTTATAGTAATAGGAAAACAGTTTTGACGTTTGTCTTCACAGTGACATTATAAAACTCAAAACAGCTGATTGAGTGATAAAATTTATATTAAGGTCCATTGTTTTAATATGTTTATTAACAAACATATCAAAAATTTGCGGTGAGGCACATTGTGATAATTTTTGTCATACAATGGAAGCTTTAGTAGCCATTGATCTCGTATAAAATCAAATAAAGCCAACCCAGCATTTTTTAACGCAAAACTAAGGCTGCTTTCACATCAGCGTTTGTCGAGCGTTCCACGCGCCCAACGCTTAATCAATGAGCTATAAAAAATAATAATTTTACGTAGAAGAAATACTGTAACTTATCAAGGTTTTTCCTAGCTCTCAATATGAGGTGCGATTGAAATATTATAATACTTACCGCATTAGGTTTTATTTGTCAGGTTAAAATAATCAAATTTGGTTTTTAACATTCGTAAATATCTACCAATATTTTTTTACTTACTTTATAGAAATAAATATTAATTTTGTTAACCTATTTAGCAAATCAGTATTCAAGTGTATCGGATGAATGCGTACGCTTATAAAATCCTAGTGTGGTGTCGGCCTTTTGTCAAGATCGGCCTTATGTCAAGATTTCTTTATTTTTCTATCTATTGCTGTACATGCATATATTACCAGTGCTTTTTACCGAAATCTACAAACCTTCAATAAGTTTTTAATGAGCAAAACCTTTAGTATACAGTGTTTTTAGATAGGAATAGATTCGATGTTTATGAAGCGATTTTCATGATTTTTTATTGTATTGGGAATTTACTAAAGTTGGTCCTATTTCAGTAGGTATAGTGGGATGATGGATTGTGGAAATAATGAGTGAACTTCTCAATCGTAGGGAATAACTGAACCGTGTTTAAATATATTAGCTGTTGTCATCATTTACATCGTCCATGTCGTTATCATTATCAATCGTTGACATCGCCAGGTATGGTGGTGTGTCTTACAGACAAAATGGGACTCCTCAACGGAACAATTGAAATAACTAAACAATTTTTAAAAATATTTGTTGTTCGTAATATTGGCTTCAACCCATTAATGGCCCACTACTGGGCACGAGTCTCTCCTCTTCAGCAGGCCGCTCTCGGCCTCCACCACACTGCTCCAGTGCGGATTGGTGGAGGGGTTAGTGGCCAACCCGAGTGTCAAAACTTCTCAAACCGTCCGAGGGTCTCCGACATGGCTTAATGACTGTTATCTTATGATAACAACCGGGACCGACGGCTATACGTGCCCTCCGAAGCACGGAAACGCTCAAGAAATTTCTGCCTCTAGCAGTCACCTATCCAACTACCGACCGCGCCAGCTGTTGCTTAACATTGTCGATTACATAGGATCGACGCAAGCCGCCGCGCCGCGCCGGCAAGTTCGTTATATTAACACTTCAAAACCAGACGCACAGAAAAATAAACATTTTTTTAATTATAAGTTAATGTTTGACTAACATTCCCACTTGATGGTAGCGATGTAGTCTTGGTTTAGTATGGGATCTATTTAGTATATTAATACATATTTTCATACCTTTCATACTTTAAGTATGATGATGACCTGCGATGATTGCCAGGAAAAGACTTAATATGGCATACTTTTTATTTTAAATCATAGTTTAACGATATAACAAACTGCAACTTCATCTGCGTAAATAAGATCCACATACAAATGAATAATTTGAGAGATGACACATTCACCTTATGGACCATGAATCATATTTTTGACTACGGAATCGTGTAATTTTTTATTGATATAGTCGATGTGGCTAGGACGATATGGTAGTATTTTTTAGCTACTAAAACATATGCATGGGGCAACCTCGCTCTTACCACTCTATGGAGTACATAAAACACTTGAGTCGCTTAGTTTCGTTTCATTTCAATGCCCTTAAAGATGTCATATGGAAGCATCCATTAAATATACCTATGTTATTTAAAGAATGCTATAGTTCGTTTGTGTTACGTTTGTGTAAACGTAATTCTCTTAATGGTTCTGCTGGTTGTTCTAAATGCGGAATAACTTTATAGTTTTCCTTCAGAATAATAGTTGTTCTTTTATTTATTTTTTACAATTTTTTTTTTTTTTAATTTACACGCTTTGTTAATTTTGTCCTTTTTTAGAAGCATGTGGCTATTGAGACTCGCGAGTTGTGACTCGCAACATTCTCTAGCAACAGCCCGTCTCCGTCATTCTGTTTCATGAGCATGTTGCTAACGTCATTTACCTGCCTGTTCCGGCGTAGCAGCTCTCAAGCTGGCTGAAATTATTCCTCACGACGTTCCCTTTCATTTTTATGACCTCTCGGCAGCTCGCTGGGACGCCAAATAATGATGATGAAGTGTCGATGATGTGCCTGTTAAGGCAGCTCTTAAGGTAGCCCGCCGCTGAACTTATTTCTCACGATATGCCCTATGATTTTTTTTAATCCTTAGCAACTTGCTAGAACGCGAAATAATAAGCATGTCGTCGACATCAATGATATCCATTGCTTGGGTTGAAAAGCAGGATACAGTAAATTTAATTCACAAAATCCAAACATCTATACCTAACATCTAAAACATTAAAATTTTAGTAGGATCAGGATCCAATTCTAAATTCTCGCGGACGAAGTCGCGGGTAGAAGCTAGTTAGGTAATAATTCACATACCTACATGGTCAATGTTGTAAAAATAAATTATTTTATTAGTTGATATAAGGAAAACAGAAATAAAATAACTAATTAAATGAATATTTTACCTACAACACTACATATATTAATTTAGTTTATTTAGGGGTCATTAGGAGAGGTAGATGAAGGGTACCGCCATACGCAAGACAGTCATGTAGATCATTAATAATGATTCATTAGTTTTTATCAAATAATTTATAATTTTGTTATGTTCAGTCCAAACCCTCCACTTGCTTACCTCCAAACATCCTCGTAAATCGCTTTAACCTATAATTATCTTATTTTTTACTCTTAAGTAAATTCTAAGATATAAACTGATTGACAAACGTGTAGACAGGATACCTGATAGACCGTCGTCCACGGGCAATGGGTCAGTAACTATCCCCAAAAGGCAATTCCGACGCGTTTGAAAATGGTTTCTCCCCACAATGTTTTTCATCAATGAAGCGGGTAACACTGCGATAACTACGATATTTTATCAGTGCTTTAATATGTAATAATTTTAATCGAAAGCTGGTGCTTATCATGTGGTCCCACTTAAATTTAAGCGAGATTTGACGAGTATTTATTGAATTATTTTGAAGTCGGTTATTTTTTGTCAAGAATTATTGTATTTCCTTTTACTTAATTTTAATTTGTTATCTCAGAACTCCGTTATTTGCAAACAATTTAGAAAATTATTTTTCTATTTGAAAGGATCCCTCTGGCATGGTCCCATATCAAAATACAGTTCTAATAATGGGATCCGTGAGGAATTGAGGGAACTCCTGCAATTTTTGATATGTTCCTTGAAGATCGATTTTGACCGTGAAGTCGGTTATTTTTTGGTAAATTTTAGTTCAATAAAAAGCTTCATGTCATAGGTATCTATTGTACTTGTTTATATTTAACTAACTATTGTTTTATTCAACAAGCGAGTAAGTAGACTGCAGATGCACTGCGCACCTGATGATAAGAAGTTTACGCTTTCTTTCACCTTTTCAAATCTTTCTCAACTCTTAGCTCTCTTAAAAAATACTTAATAATTATACCAATTCGTCACATTTAAAAATATTATTGATAAGTACTCGATTCGGAGTTTCGGACTATTGCAATAAAAAATTGCCTAAAATATAGTAAGGTCAACTAGTGAATTAATTCGGCCTTATGACCAAATAACGGCGAACGACCTTACGAAACAAAAAGCTGTAAAACGTTAATGCAGCTAAACTACTTAATTATGAAAGTCATGTGTGACATTTTATTATAGTTTTAAATTAAAAGTTGGAGTGGAAATCTTCCTTTGACTTGCTAATATTGTCGAGATCGAGTATCGCGATTCTAGACCAAAATCTCCATCTATACTAATATTATGAAGAGGAAATATTTGATTGTTTGTTTGCATTGGAATAGGCTCAGAAACTACTAAACCGATTTCAAAAATTCTTTCGCTGTCGGGAAGCTACACTATCCCTGGGTGACATAGGCTATATTATATTTTCAAAAAAATTAGGGATCCTTAATAAAACTCCAATAATGTAACCCAAGGTGTAAAAAAATAAGAAATCCGAAGCAAAGCGAGGGCGATTACTCGTAGATAATAAAGTTGTTGATCGTCCACTCTGATAATATGTTTCCATGCTTTACACAGTTTACACCATACATCCATTTGACAACCCTGTAGCCTAGTGGGTAGCGACCCTGCCTGCGAACCGAGGAGTCCCGGGTACAATTCCCGGCCGGGGCAAATATTTATGTGACGATAAATGTCCTCTGGTCATGGGTGTTATTGTGATGTTTTATATGTGATGTCCACGCCTACCGCGACACATGTAAATAACCTATTGCGGGGGTATGAGTGTGTAAGCGTATATTTTTTTATCCTAACACTTCTGGCTAGCTACCTACCACCCTTGCTTGAGTCAGTTGCCAAACAACTCGTCGTGTTCTGGCTGGGGCGGGGCTTAAGAGCCAGTTCCTTTGTTTTTTCCTTCGTGGACGGCAACGCATTACTGATGTCCATGGGCGATTGTAGCCACTAAGTATCAGGTGGATCGTCAGCTCGTTAATCGACTAATAATACT
The DNA here is from genome assembly GCA_911387775.1 of Thymelicus sylvestris. NCBI lineage: Eukaryota > Metazoa > Arthropoda > Insecta > Lepidoptera > Hesperiidae > Thymelicus > Thymelicus sylvestris. The sequence continues at coordinate 855,896 of OU426903.1, forward strand.
CGACTCATGGCTTTTCGAAACCAGTTAGTATTCCAACAGAACGGTTTCCCTTTCTTGCCTCAACATGGTACGAGCAAACGGTTCTCGCGATGGTAAGCAGTGCCGCCACTCAATGACGTTCAGAAGACTGCCGTCCTAACGAAGAGTGCAATAAGTCGAGTTTTTGGGCAAATTTATTTAAGACCATATCTATAACTACTCTTCGTTAGGACGTTCAGAAGACCTGGCGCCATAATCGTTGCGTTGGTAAGTAAGGTCGTTGTTGTGGTTAATAATTTAACAAATATACCTCCCTAACTAACCTTGATTTGTGTTTCACTCATTTTGGCTAAATCCACTTTAAAATTTCTTTGCTTTTAATAGTCGAAACGTGATCTGCTACGATTCGACAATATCTAACTTCTGAATGACAGTGATGAGGATAATCCTACTTTGAAGTTGGTAGAAAAAAAAATCTTAATGATAAGCAAAGTGTAAGATAAGGTGGGATAAGCTTGTAATAAACGGTTGAGCACTCCAAATGAGCTACAGTTAGTGGAATTCGGTTATTAATTAATAATAAACCTTAGATGACTTCATGATCTCAATATGTGTAAGCAAATGTAAGTTTCGAAGATCGATTTGTTGGAAATGGTACACTCATTCAATTCTTACGTAAACTGTATGTAAAGAATAACTTGCATTCGACTTCCCAGTTCCTCAAATTCACTTTTCTCTTTTCGTGGTGTAGTTGGAAAAGAGATATTTGTGGGTAATGGTATGTAAGAAACAAACCTTAGACAATCTAGAATCTAGGTTCTAGATAGATCAATATATTTGCAAGTTGATTTGCATTTTTACTGTGCATGTTACACAAGAAGTTACGGATTCGAATAAAGAATTTCTTAATAAGGAGAAAGATTCGGGTAAGTAGGTAACTCTCAAAGTTCTATCAATCTATGCTCATAATTATAATATTGGCATCGGCGTAAAATTCTTGCTTGCGCGTATAAAAAATCAGGCTTTATAACTCGTTCCTGGTGCGGACGGAAAATAAAATGAAATGGCTACTCACCTCAAGAAATGACCGCAATTCGAAGTTAAATTTCAAAAATTTATGGTTTTATGCAACAGCAACGCACAATGTAGCACAACACACACAATTTTAGTTATTTTTCAAACACAATTTATTTTGGTTGGATTTTGACAGCTGACAAAGTTCCCGCCACTAGTTTTCTTTTTAAAAAATGTGCCAGTTTTTTTTTTAAATCGCGGTTGCCGCAGAGCGTACGGTTCGTTCTACGTCGCTCCACTGACTGCTGACTGGCTTGACCACTTTCCAATCTTGCGCTGAATTAGTGTATAACCAACGCACAATTTAACCGGGAAAGCGTGTCAACAATTCTAAAACCATTAAAGCCATGGTTTTAAAGTCTATATTGCTTCAACGTTTACCTACCAGCCGGTAAATTATACATTTCGTATAAATAACAAACTCATCTTCGGAAAATCCAAAACGAGTCTTATTACTAGTTCATAGAGATTATTATTGACTTATGATGTTGTCAGACGTGTGCAAGTTACATGTTCGTACGAAGTCCATCTCATGCGTGTGCTAATTTCTTGCTGTATAAGGAAACAAACCTAAGATGGTTGTCACAATATAGCCTACCCACTATACACCTATACTATTGAAAAATTTTGTGGAACAGATCAAAGTTTTTTTTTTGCGGTTCCGTAAGAAAAAAACTAATATAATAAACAGTTTTTGAATCTATGGTATCGCCACCTTAATTGCTATTGCTAAATCCTCGTCTCTATAGAAAACAGCGTGGTACTTAATCAATGACCCTTTCCACAAGAGTGAGAAAATCATTTTGAAAATATGTTAGGTATTAAAAGTTCTATAATTTTGTAACTATTAAAATAATTACAGAGCAGTTCCTCATGCCTAGGGCTGCCAGTGACTAACAAACAACAGCCACGGGCGCTACGGCAGAAATTCCGGTGACAGCCCTACTCGGCACAATGGCCACCGTAAACACTTTCATGATAATTAAATCGTTTCTCTCTGAGCATTGGGCAGTAAGTGTCATCAATTTGAATAGAAAAGAATAGAATAGAAAAAGTTTATTTTGTCAAGCACAATGCAATGCAACGAGTTACAATGTTACATAATAATTAAATTAAAGACTAAACAATGTACATAACATAACCCGCTGCAGAACCGCTCAACAAAAAAGGGACGCACTCAGCATATGCCGCGGCGAGCCACGGCTACTGGTTTTCAGTGCGCCCTTTGTTGCATCGTAGTTCGGACGAAATCATGTCAGCTCGCCGCATAAGTCCACTAAAGTTAGCTTCGACTATAGTTAAAATAAAATAAATGAGATAGACAATTTAAAATAATAATGAAATGAAAACACAGATAAAAAATAACAATTAAATATAGAAAAATGCTTATTCTTACAAAACTAAGATCAAACAAAGACTTAAATATTTGATGTAAAGAACATTTCTATCTACCCGCATCAGGTTTAGTATAAAGTTTTTCGAATTAGGCAACATATCTCAAATAAAAATGATTAGAATTCCATTATGTAGCATTTGGTACCAGTATTTATGGTTAGATGTGAGATGAAATATAAAGGATAAGTTTCCATACTCGAGGCAGCGTAGGCGCAAATAGGAGCCATGCTGGAGCAATGGGATGCCACGTAGCAAATTAGCCACAACATGTTAGGTAAGTATGATGCTCATATGTAATTAAAATAGGCATAATTGTGTATGTAATGCAGTAAAGTACGTGTACAAAAAAAGTATACATGTAATGACCGAGCGTGTGTGTGTGTGTGTGTGAGTGTGTGAGAGTGTGTGTGTGTGTGTGTATGCATGTGTGTGTGTGTGTATGTGTATGTGTGAGTGAGTGGGTGTTTGGGTGTGTGTGTGATTGTGTTAGTTATAGTGTTGTTTTCTGCGTTTGCAGAAGGTAATTTTTATAGGTTGGCTGCTACTGCTATCCGATTCTACAATATTGCTGTGAATCACGGTGGTCGATGTTTGGCACTGCAAAAAGAATTTTATACTTTATAACCGAGGAGTTTCATTCGCCGTTTCTTCTCCTCAATGTTAACCACTCGGGTGCCCCCTGCGCCTGGGTGGTATGCGTAATGCATTTCCCCCCCCCCCCCAAAAAAAAATGTTTTACTCTTCCATACTTCTCTATCAGCTATTATTTATTTCTATAATAAAATTATAAGCATGAGTATTAATGAAGACAGATTTTATTTATGGAACTTAAATTGGGGTATCGTATAATCGATTTTAAAATAAGTAACTACCTAACTCTGCCCTCTCGCTTCGCTGCGCAAAATCAAAGAACGAAACAAAACGAAACGGACAAAAAAATAATCAATTTTATCTGGTGTTATACTTAAACTTCATTTTTATCCCTATCATGGGAGGCGTCAGTTTTAAAACTTCAAAATCATTTAAAGTAATCCATGGGCGTGTGGATGCATGGTTCTGGCCAGGGCCAGGGGGGCAAAAGGTTCAGGGGAGGGCAAGCCGCAAGGGCTAACTCATTAAAATCCCTGTTAAATAAATAAGGACTTTTCATGGATAAAAGTACCTACTGCAATGCACACAAAATGCAGGGGGGGGGGTCATCATACGGGTATTTTTTTAAAGTTAATGAACGTTACTTTTTTATTCTGCCACTATTTAGTATTAGGAAAGGTCCTTTAAGTGGGACTCCCGTATAGGCTAATGAGACCCACGGTATACCCACTAAAAACCCCCCCATCTTCTACCTCGCCGCCTTGTGACGGGGTTACGGGAACGCTTTCGCACACATTCGCGACCCCGTCGGCGGCAGCCGCACACAAGCGGCTCCATCGCGAAAGCCCGAAGGCCCTCCACGATGGGCGCACCAGATGGTAAGGTGCGCCTTCCTCCTCGGCCTCCACCAGTACCGTAGCAGACTCCCCATGAGTCTGCTACTAGGAGGCCATGGGTACCAGATAACTAGTACCCGGTGGAAGATCAGGTCTGTGGTTCTTCCACCGACCACACCTCGGCCGCAGAAGATAGGACAAGCGGCGCACCGCAATACCGACATGCCTCTCCCTCTGCGGCCCCACCAGTGCCGTTACGACGGAACGGCCCCGCCAGGTCGCAGGGGGTAGGGAGAGTGGCGCACCGTAATACCAACACGCCTCTCCCCCTGCGATCCCTCCACGGCCGCAGAAGATAGGGAGAACGGCGCACCGTAATACCGGCGTAATATCCTCTTCTTCTGCGGTCCCACCTCCACGCGCATCCGAAGTGGACTTTTTCAGCCCGCTGGGAGCGCGCCCTCCTCGGGCCAGCCGGCGGCCCAAACAGGCCGGCCCTGGTTGCCTCTTAGCTTCATCGTGGGTGACCAGTCCACGGTTACTAAGCTCCCCCGCCACGACAAGGCGGACAACCCCCGGGGGGGAAGAGTAAAACATATTGCGCCAACCCCAAATGAATTGAAAAACAGGATTATAAATAAAACTAAACTTTAAGATGTAGCAATTTTTTTCTTTATTAAGTTGTTATTATTTTGTAAAAATGGTTGTCTGTAAAGTCGGTTTACGGACGGTAGTTTAACGTGACAACGTCATGACAAAGCTCCGCTCCGCCCCGCCCCGCCCCGCTCCGCTCCACTCAACTACGATCGCCTACGGCATCGGCTATGATACGCCGATGGTAGCCGATCGTGCCTCTCTATCGCTTTTGCCGCTCTCTCGCTCGCGGAACGCTACATTTCTTCGTGCGTGCGCCCAGCGTTCATCGTTTTAATAGACGTTATTACGTCAAAATTATTTATAGGTACCTATACTTAATTTTATTTTATTTTTATTTTATTTTATTTTATTTTATTAATCCATTTTTATTAATCCATCGATAGCCTGTTTTTACATATTCCACATATTCACACTACAAAAGAAGTATAAATAAAGCGTTCTACGTTACACCTCCATTCAGAGAGTTACAAACTCACAATACATGATGAGCCTGACTCTGAGCTCAAGAATCAAGAATTGTGAATCCCGTGATGGCCCTCAAACAAGTTGTAATACCTACTATTTCAAATTGATAGCAGATTTCCAATTGTTTTTTGCATGGGCGTAGCCAGGCTTGAGTTTCGGGGGGGGTTCAAGTTTCGCGGGGTGTGTTCAAGAAAATACGACCAAAAGTACATAAAATAGCCCTAAAGAAAATTGAGACTTTATTTTTTCTCACGACGTATGTAGTGCCATCTATTAATAGTTTATTCAAAAAGTTCAAAAACGTGTTTAATAGAAATAAAAATATGTGCGATAGCCCATTCGATTCGGAATGACGTGTAGAAAAATGTTTTTTAAGGGTTTATTAGCACATAAAAATGTCAGTCCTTAACCTTTCGGGGGGGGTTTGAACCCCCGAAACCCCCCCCCTGGCTACGCCCATGGTTTTTTGCCAATAGTTGCACTGGTTTTAACACCTCGTTTACATTCAGCCCCTACCGCTGCTCCTCGCGCTGTCGGCAATAATCCCCTTGATACTGCCGTGGCAGGATCGAGAGAAGTGTAGTGTTTACATACTGCCCTACCACTCACATCGCTTTCGACTTTCGGCAATGGCAGACGTCGAAATATTACTGCGACGGAGCTGAATGCAGTGTTGCCAATGAAAATTTTTGGAAGGCCGTGTACAGATAAAAAAGCCGTGTTTATATGGGAAAGGATCAAGTGTGGGCCGTAGCAATCCAATTACGCCAATATATACCATCGGTTCAGCGCTCGAACTAAAAAAAAAGGTCATCGGCAGTGAATTTGATGCCCACAAAACGAGTAATACTTTTCATTAGCCTACATTAACATCAATATAAGCCTGGTGGCGCTGTTTTAAGAGTTTAACATTCGTTAAATGTTTGCAAAACAATAAATAAAATTGACTTTGTGAAAATTTGCGAAAAGCCGTAGAATTTGCTACGGCAATAGGGTTCCAGCCGTAGCCCGTAGATTTTGTGATTTTTTGGCCTGAAAGCCGTAGAACACGGTAATTGCCGTAGCATTGGCAACACTGGCTGAAAAACCGCTCTTTTGGGGAGCGCTGGGCAGTGCGAGTAGCAGTGGTAGGAGCATGAGAAGTATCGTGTTCACATACTCGTCCTGCCCACTTCCCTACCTACTTTCCTGCTCAAATGAGCTGAATGTAAACGAGGTATAAGATTAGCTTGCCCAGTAACTATTACGACGACCCGTGTGGCGCAATGGTTACCATGCCGGATCGCCGCACCAAGGGTCCTGGGTTCGATTCCCAGCGAGGCGGAAATTTGAATGAGTTTGAATTTTTGTTCTCGGTCTGGGTGTGAATGTCCTTGTCTAGTGTGTTGTCCATGGCGCCCACGACACAGGGAATCCTAGTGTGGGGCTATGTGAAGCGTTATTTATTATTATTATGTACTCGTAAATAACTGAAGGGCGTGTAACCAGAAAAAAAAATTTCGATATCGAATATTACGATTTTTTGATGGAGAATTTTGTTTGATTTAGCGTTAAAGTAAAATTGTAATCGGTCATCTGTAGCCTGAAGTGGTAAGTGTGGTAACTACCGCTATGACACGTCTGTAACAAAGTTATTACTTAAGCGTTATGGCCAAAATAGGACCCGTGTACTAGATTTAGGCGCCGCCCGGAGTCCGGACTGATATCAATCGGGTTATAGTGGGGAAATATCCACAGGCTGGATATATTATTAAAGATTTCCCCAAATAAATGACAAGAAGTATGTCAGCACGCACAACCGGTGTGACAACCGGACGTGATGAAATATTCTTACCAGCTCATACCATTTTTAATCGCACTCGAAGTCCATACCTGATGTAACAGATTGAGAGATTTTATACCGCGTCAGGGATTCAGGGTTTTTGGTTGGGTAGGGGGGCGTAAAGCATAGCAAAAGGCGCCAACAATAGCAACTAGTAAACTTTGTCAACAAGACACGCCAAAAAAGGGGGCTTAAGTCCCTAGAGAGGTTTTGTCACTGCACTGCATAATTGTCATCCAATAATCAAAATTTTACTAACAAAAAAGAACAGACTTCAAAATTACTCAAAAACTACTTATCAGATCTCGTTTAAATTTATGTGGGACCAAATAACAAGCACCTGCTTAAAAGGAGAATCATCAAAATCGGTTCACCCAGTCGAAAGTTCTAAGGTAACAAACATAAAAAATACAGTCGAATTGAGAACCTCCTCCTTTTTTAGAAGTCGGTTACAAATAGAAAAATTTCTAAATTACTTGTCTACTTGATTACTAAACTACTAAATTACTAAACTACTAAATTGTCCGTTTACACGTATTAATTATTTACTTAAAATTTAGTTAATTACTTAATACGTGTAAACCGAACATAACGTGTCCGTTTGGTTACGATATTTTTTTTACCGAAACAAAACTAAAAATAAAGTTGGTGACTGTATTTTGTTTATCGACTTATCTGTGGTATACAGCGATTCTGAAGTATGAATGCTGCGTTCCACTCTATGGTTCCACTAGACCAGCGTTTCTTAGGCCGGTAACTCACCGGGACGCCATGGCGACGTCGCCGGCGTAGTTGCCATGGCTACCGTTGGCGTCCGAAGGTAGCCAAAAGAGTAGCCATGGCTTCTTTTCACTCAGTTCGATTATGATGTCAAGAATGGACGTAGAAGAGATCGCACTTCTTTGTTACGTACGTCGCTTAAAAATACTAAGTACAAGAAAAGAAAAAAAAAACAAACTTTGGATTCATCGTTTTTTATCAAATCGAAGCCAATGTGGTCTTTTTATTAAACTATATTAAGATTTTATAAAATATCCAATGCATTATCCCACAAACACGGACAATTTTGAATTTTCACAATAAATTTTTCTATATCGAAACTAATTTTTCCATACATAAGTTGACCAAGCGCCCGAAATGGCGGCCGGTTGGCTACTCAGTGAGGGAGGTGTAACCTACACTCATACATTTTACTGGCGACGTCGCCAGCGCGCCACAGTCTCCAGACTCCACATAGTGCGCTGGCAGTCATGGCTACGCTTCCAAATTGGCGACGTTGCCGCACCGTCGCCAAGTGAGGTATCCGCCATATATTTCAATATAAACTGTTTGGATACGTGGCCGGCGACGTCGCCATGGCGTCCCGGTGAGGTAGGGCACTTAACCTCGGGTTGCGACCCTACTTCGGGTCGCGGGCGATACTGGGATGGGTCGCTATATTAGTCACCTTACCTTAGTTCCTAAAATGGTCCAGATAGACCCCCAACCCAAGGGTCCTAGGATGGCATGACAAAAAACTCTTAATTCGTGATTGGAACTCAGCCGTAACGCGAATTTCTATAGTTAAATCTAATCTTCACATTTTTCGTCGAGTTTTGTGAATATGCTAGAAATATTGTAGCTACAGGGGGTCCACCGGAACTATGAGAAATAAGTCTGGAAACCTCTGCTTTAGTAGATAGATAATCAAAGTTAGTAAGATAAGTGGCATAAAACAGATTAGGATCGATTATTAATTTCGAGCTTGACGTTGGTCGGCCGACATCCTGACTCGGAACGCACCGTACTATCACTCCTGGTACTATTGACTATTGCGGAGTGGTAGCACTAGGTAGGCTACGGGCCGGGTGGGGGTGACACTTGACACGGCGAACGCAGAGTGCAGGGTGACGGAATATTAAAAGAAAGATTTGCCAGAATGAGCCTCACTAAATTTTGGGCAGAATTATCTGGGAAGCCTATTCTGAGCAATGACGCTGAAAAAGCTCTGCTACCATTTCCAACCAGTTATTTGTGTGGAGCAGGATTTGCTTGCTGTTTTAAAACCAAGTTTAGAAATAGACTTGATGTACAGCATGACGCGCGGTGTGCACTTGCAATAAGCATAACACCACGTATAAATATTCTTTGTTCTAAAATACAACATCAGGGTAGTCACTAATTAAAATTAAATTGTGTCGAACCTAATTAAATCAGTGACAACCCTCGGGTTATATTTTACTTTAATTTTTATGTTTTCTTTCTTTTACTCTAGTGGAACGCCAGATGGGGCAATTTAGCGCCAATGGGGGCTATCTCCCTTACCGAGCTGCGATAATATTTTATCCTCTGGCTACAGGTAGCCGATTTGGCTATATATTTTTTTTAAAAATATTTAATTAACAAATCATTTTATGCAGAAAAAATAACTTTTACAGCAATCACTTTCAATACTTTTTATGTTTTTATGTACCTACAGTCAGCCGCAGAAGTAGCCTAACATTTTAGTACCTTGTCACATTACATTTCATTACAAACCGTCGAAACAGTTACTATTACAAAGTACTATAATATTAAGCTACTTCTGCGGCCGACTGTACATGTTATAGCATGGGCCATGGATTTTAAAACATTAACTAATTAAAAGCAATAAAAAGCTCATGAATTTATTTCAACTTTCCCGCCTTAACTACCTGTGCAGTATGCACACGGTATGCACCATGATGGGGCTATCTCGGGGCTACACGCGCGCTCCGGCAAGGCGATTTGAGAAAAAAATATTCTGGTAAGTCTGGTAACACTGTTGACCGACGCGACGAGTTTGACAGTGACACTTTGACGTAACGTAAATAAATTGACTGACGTAAGTGACGTACCGTAATGTTTGCTTTGTTTGCACCGGTCTATTGCAAAAGTCCAAAAGTACTTAGATTCAGTTATACAAAATGTACTCTTTGCTTAGATCTTTCCTTCATCTTGCCATTGTTCAATTTATTGACTTGTTTAATTTGTTTTCGGAACCATATTCTGTTCCCTGTTCATTGATTTTTTAAAACTCAAAGCTTGAGAAATAATATCATTCGTTATGACAGAAATATTCAACTTACATACGCTCTGCCGCTGCTGTCATAGCGATGGAAGTTTTAAGAGTCTTCAGCTATCTTACGCATACGACAACCACATTGAAGTGTACTCCACAATGTTGAAGGAAACCCTTGATGTTACGGTACGGTAGAGTATATTTACCTCAACATATTTCATGGAGATGGCTCCATTGCCGTAGTTAAATTACCATCCATTGTAGTTTTCTACTCTTAGCTGGCTAGTGTTCAAGGCTCTGTCATACTGGCTCAGTGCTAGTTTGAGACGATGTTACCAGCCAACTCTATCCAAAGGAGGCAAACCGAGAAGAATGGACTATTACCAGTTAGTCTTATCCCAGATGACTGTAGTGCTCCTGAATTTTCATTGCAAAGACTGCTGTGCATACTACCCGTACTCACCTATATAAAAGTTTGAAGGTTTAGTTGAAGATATTTAAGGGTGTGGGTTGATAATGCAAATAACAATTAGTTTTAGAATTGGTTTTTCGGTAGCAATAAATGATAATCATAGAAGATTTGAATAACAGTCTTCTTCCAGATTAACCCTCCCTCATTTGAAGCAAGCTACGCCATCTGTGACTGCTGCATTAAAAAACTTCGAGATGCCTCATATTTTAAACAGCAAGTTCTAGAGTGTGAGCAAAAATTTGAAGAATATTGTAAAAGTAAGTAATCTAATATATAAAATTCTCGTGTCACGGTGTTAGAAGTTGAACTCCTCCGAAACGGTTCAACCATTTTTCGTGAATCTTAGCGTGCATATCGGCTAGGGTGGGACAACGTCTATTTTTCATACCCCTAAATGTTAAGGTTGGTCCACCCCTAAACTTTTAGCAGATCAATGTTTGCCCAGTCAGCTAGTAATCTATGTATAAAAGGCAAAAGTGATTGGCTGATGTATCAATGCACAGGCCAACCCCTTAGGGCTAGAAACTTAAAATTTCGCACACATTTTCGTATGTAGGCATCCGCTAAGGAAGGACTTTTCAAAATTCAACCCCCAAGGGGGTGATAATCATAATTTTGGCGTGCGAAGCTACGGGCAACAGCTAGTCCTAATATAATTTTTCTAATATTCATCTAAAATTTGTCAAGTAATTTAAAGTAAAAACCTATTTGTAGATATAAATATAGAGCAAGACTTTTATAATAATTAAAAGACATAATTATACATTATTAAATATTTCTTTCAGATGAACAAGCACTATCAATATCAGTCAAGGTGGAGGTAGATTACGATAGCAGTAAGTTAAGAATTATTTTTAATCGGTTTAAAAGACGAGTAAGTAACCTGATTAATGCTGGCTGGTTTTATCGTAACAATTTCAGGTAATGATGCTGACTTGGGCAGGGAAGCAGTGAAAACAGAAGTGGATGATCATGAAGGTAAGCACAGTATATCTGACAACAACAGCTGTTGTCAACCAATTGCTACTTAACATTATATTCGGTAATTTCAGATAAAGAAGCTGACTTGGGCAGGGAAGCAGTGAATGTGGGAAAAAATGAAGATGGGAAAAAATGTAGTGCAATTTCGGAAAATACAATCAATGTGTTTGGAAACCTGAATGGTATGTAATTAAATTATTTATTTATTTATTAACACTTGATACAAAATTGATTCTAAAGTAAAGATTTTTTTTAATGGAAATAGCCGGCAAACAAGCTGACGATCCAACTGATGGTAAGTGCCTATTGTCGGCCATGGACATCAGCAACACCAAAGGCATCACCGATGCGTTGCCGGCCAAGAAAGAGAGAAGATAAAGAAAGAAAGAAAGAAAGAACTGGCTCTCAAGCCCCCAGCCGGAACACGACAAGTCGTTTGGCAGCTGACTCATGCTCAAGGGTGGTAGCTATCCAGGTGAACCCCACGGCGAAATAATAATAATATAATAGTAATAGTATTAATTAATAATCCCTCGAGGGGCCCTACCACCAGCGGGCCGGATTTAGTCGCCATTTACGACACTCATCCGGCGTGGGATTGGGGTTAGTACTCTTAGCCGCCCCAATACGGCTAGAACCTTTTTGTTTTTTAACCGACTTCAAAAAAAGGAGGAGGTTCTCAATTCGACTGTATTTTTTCATCTGTTTGGCACCGCCTCAAAATTATTTATTTACTGTTTAATAAGGATCTTAATTTATAATACTAAATGGTTTATTTTATTTTTCGCTATTCAGTTTTTTTCGTGGGTTTAATTTTTTGTTAAAAAATATTTTTTTAATTTTTTGTTGCTATGAAAATTAATAATAAGTTATTGGTGGTAGATTTAGTTACCACGTAAAAATGTAGTAGGTGAAATATCAATCATCCCCTATTTTCGTACCCTTAGGGGTAAAATTATAATGTGGGTGTCTTCAAGTCAAAAGTGAATAGGCTTCTACTAAGTTAGTGTGATTTACCATCCACGACTTCATTACTGCTTACCATCAGGTGGTTTTGTGGTCAAGCAGTTCAAGCACTAACTTATTCGGTATAAAAAAAAATTGTTTCCAAGTTTAAATAAGAGTAACTTCAAGGTATACACTATTCAATGAAAAAAGAATCATCGAAATCGGATTTACTGGATAAGTTATTGGGGTAACGGGTTAAAATTGCGGGATGAATAATCAATCATCCCCTATTTTCGTACCTTTAAGGTGGGAGTAAAATTGAAAAAAAAATGGGACCAACTTCAAGACATACCCTATTCATTAAAAAAAGAATCATTAAAATCGGACCACCCTGTGCCGATTGTTGCGTGATCATACATTAAAAAAATATATATAGGTACGTGTCGAATTGAGAACCTCCTTTTTTTCCTCGGTTAAAAATCAAGGTGTGTAGGTAATTTTTATTTGTAAAACTTTTTTTGGATCTGGCATTATGCCCTTGTTGGTAGTGTAAGTGTAGGATTTTATTCCCGAGGCAGACATGTTTTTGGGTTGTGGTCATTCAAGTGTGTTTCATGTAAATGCCACTAAAAATCCTTGAGTCTATTTTATAATTGATCACTTTTATGGTTTATATATTTACAATTTCTATACTATCTACGTAAATTTTTCAGTTGTACCATCCAAATGTAATCAACAAATTCCTATTGAAAATGCTAAACCAGACAGAGCAATCTCTGAACTCTTAGAGCAAAATCTGAACGTCCACACGAGGACTAAACAGTTCCAATGTGACATATGCCAAAAAAAGTTCTCCAAAAAGCCGATATTGAAAAAACATATAATGTGGCATTTCGGTGCCAACAAAAAATGCATCTGCGACATCTGCGAGCACGGCTTCAACGACACCACCAACCTCAATATTCACATTAGAACAGTGCACCAGAAGTTGAGACCCTTTAAATGTCAACTGTGTCCGAAAACTTTCACAGCGAACAAATTCTTAAAGGAGCACTTGTGCAGTCACACAGGAGAGAAGCCTTTCAAATGTGAACTGTGCAATGATGGATTCGCGTCGTCGTGGAAGCTGCAACAACACAAGTTGAGGTATCACCCGCAGGGGGGGCCGAAGAAGAAAAGTCAGATAGCGCATCGAAGGAAGTTCAGGTTCCATGGGCAGTGTGATCTGTGTTCGAAGGAATTCACGTGCAGATACTCCCTGAACCGCCACATTATCACCCACAGCGGCATCAAGCCTTACGCGTGTGACCAGTGCGACTTGAAGTTCACTCAGGCCTCGTCGGTGACGCTGCACAAGAGGAAGATCCACGACCCGAAACCTGTCCGGATCGTCCAGAAGGTCAAGTGTGATTTATGTAACAAGAGCTTTAAAGATATAAACAAACACATGGTGTCCCACAAGTCCAGACCACATGTTTGCGAGATTTGCTTGAAGTCTTACCCGGAGAGGAATACCTTGAATAGACACATCCTGGTCGTCCACCAGGGAGTCAGATATCCTTGCACCCTCTGCGATAAGAAGTATAATAAATTGTATAGTTTACAAAGGCATACCAGAAAGATACATAACTTGGAATCAAAGAAGAAAGTAGAAGAGCCTTGAGAGTCCACAGTGGAATTTGGTTTAGTATATTTGAAGGCGCTATTACCACCGGACCAGATGTCTGTGGTGAGGGTTTAGGGGTTGACTGTACCAACCAAGAAAAAACAAGCGTCGTTGGCGATCATTCACAGTGACATTAAAATCAATTATTGATTTGGAAATTGCTGAACCTACATCACATCATAAGTTAAACTTAAGTTTTTCGAAAGATGCTTTGAAAAGGAAGAAAAGATTAAAGAAACTTGAGTTTTATACAGCAAGTGTCCCAACTATCGCCTGCACCAGCTTGCAAGAAAATCAGTAAAAAACTGTGCTGACTTAGTTGGTGTATGTAAGTTGGTGTTTTAGAAGAATGCAATTTTACTTAAAAACACTTAATTTTATTGAGAACTAATATTTATTTCGCAGATTAATTATTGTGCAGTACTTGTGATAAATTTATGCAAACGATTAAATTCAAGTATCTTAATGTCATCGGAACTAAAGCAATATGTATAGAATATTTTAATTTAATTGGATAAGAAAATATTAGAAATAAAATAAAAAGATTAATTCTCACAAATCATAATCTCATCAAAATAATTGCTTACAACGAAGCGGAAGTACCGAGCAAGTGGTGGATAAAAATTACATTGTAATTCAATTCAATACTTATAATTAATTTTTAAAGATTTGATGAACAAAGGAAGTTGAATAAAACCTTGTAAAAATATCGTGTTTCTTTGTAATGGATAAACCTAAAAACATCTGGTGGCGACTACAAACTTCTTTGATTGGGAATTTTATATTTAATCCCCATCCCATTTTTTTCAGGAAAAAAATTATAAATCCCCACCATTGTGGACTTTTTGGTGGAGCTTTCATGAATAAACCAATTAGTGTAATTAGTTTGCCCAACGTGAATACTTTTCCTTGTGGTCAAACTACTCAACTTTGACCACATATTAAAGGGCATTGAACCTAGATGGCATACCTACAAGTACCGCCATTTTGAAAAATTTTCGTTTCGGCGACCAGTGATGAAACATGCATATGTCAATCCATCGACGAAGTAAGTGATTACAATCAAAAAGTATTCAGTGATGAAATGTCGTAAGTGATATTTATACTTTCTAACATATTTGAGTTTAAAACCGTAGAAAATAAAGCAAAAATCTTAGTTTCGGCGGACAATGATAAAACATGTTCAATCGATACACTAAGTGATTACGATCAAGAAGTATTCAGTGATGAAATGTTTGAGTTTATTAATAATTATTTTTCTTTTTGAACTCAAATATCTCAGAAACTATATCATTTACAACACTACATCATTGAATACCTACCTACTTTTTGATTGTAATATTTGTTATCACTTACCTACTCCGTCTATTAGCACTTGTTTCATGTAGAATTTTATGTAAAAAGCCGACAAATGAATTGCGACGTCGGTATCGAGTACTTTCATAATACTGAGTACTTTTCAGTGTTGTCAATGCAAGTTTTTAAATGGTCGTGTACATTAATTACTGTGGGCCTTGTGTGGGCCATGCAGTGCCGCCAATATATTTTAGTATCGGTTCAGCGCTCGGACTAAAAAAAAATGTCATTGGGCTTCTATTTCTTAACAAAGTGATAAGAAATTAACTGCCGATCAGTGGCGTAGCGTGGGGGGGGGCCGGGGGGGCCCTGGCCCCGGGCGGCACATGAAGAGGGGGCGGCTAGCTACTCTGTTTTTAAAGAAGAAAAAAAATTTGACATTAAAATTAATTTCATTTAAATTTTAATGAAAATTGTGCTATGAAAAAACAAGAAAAATGCATTTTTAACCGACTTCAAAAAAAGGAGGAGGTTCTCAATTCGACTGTATTTTTTTTTTATGTTTGTTACCTCAGAACTTTGGACTGGGCGAACCGATTTTGATGATTCTTTTTTTAATCGAAAGCTGATGGCTGTCATGTGGTCCCACATAAATTTTATTGAGATCTGACAATGGCATCCATGAGAAAACTACATAAGTTGTAAATTTGTGTTAAGATGTGCGCGACAAATTGACGAATAACTCAATATCACGTCAACCGATTTCGATGATTCTTTTTTTAATAGAAAGCTGGTGCTTGTCATGTGGTCCCACATAAATTTGAACGAGATCTGACAAGTAGTTTTTGAGAATTTGAAGTCGGTTATTTTTTGTTAGTAAAATTTAGTTTTTAATTAATAAAAAAAACAATTTAAATAATATGGGGGCGGCAAGGATCACTGAGGGGGGGGGGGGCGACAAATTTTCGGTCGGCCCCGGGCGGCAGAAGCCCACGCTACGCCACTGCTGCCGATGACCTTTTTTTAGCTCCTAATGTGATGCTAGCAAGTACTCGATACCGAGTAGTATCGATACCTACCTTACCCTTGATACCGCATGAGTACTCGGTATTGATACCAGAGGCCGATACTTCGAACCCTGCTATTGACTACGCCAACGTGTGTATGCCTCACCAAATTAATCAACCGGCGCGGTGTTGGGACCAACGTGTGGAGCCAGAGTAATGCTAGTAGCGTGCACAGAGTAGGTACTTAATCACTACGGTAGCGTGCGCGTGAAAAGCACATTTCGAGCGCACATGACGTCCAAACTATGAGAAATTGTTGCAAAGTGTGTTACCTTTCATGATACATCGAAGCAATGTTTACGGCAAATTCTTTCATTGCGTGATACATTTCATGTTACTTTTAGCCAGTTACTTTTAACATTACGTATACAGTACGTCCGTTTGCTTACGATATTTTTTTACCGAAGCAAAACGTAAAATAATGTTTGTAGGCACATGAGTGTTCTTCAGGATCAGCCATAGTTATTTACTTGGGCGTATATGCGGAGAACAAGATAAATGTCCGGAATTGATTGTATAATCACTTTAGCGGAACAAGAGCGATCCGTCGAAATAGTGGTGCGCAGGCGATGGCGGTTACGACGAGACTGAACCACAGAGTACTTAATCACTACGTTTTAGACTGAACTGAATCCCGCCAAGCCAACATGGCCGCGCTGACCATCAACACGACCGCGACGTTCCGCCAGAAATGACAACTGTCAAATCTAGTTCCGGCGTATTCTGGTAGATGGCGTTTCGAATGCGCCGTCATGTTAGTGACTGTATTTTGTTTATCGTCTAATCTGTGGTATTTATATTATCCCTACGTTCCACTAGACGATCACAACGATCACGCTCACGACCGCGGTTTTTCCTGTTCCACTAGCTTGTGAGCGTTACAATCATACACCCAAGTGGAACGGGCACTTCGACCCACCCCGTGAGGTGGGTTGTTTTGAGCGTGCCGTGAACTGCCGTGAGCGAAATTAATGACGTCATCAATGACGTTTTCACTACGACCATGACGACCGTGGTCGCCATGTGGAACGCGTTTTGATCGTTGTGAGCGATTTGAGCGTCTACTGGAACGCAGCCGTTAACAGCGATTGAAGTTTGAAATTTGAGCTTTGGCGTTGACGTTGACCGACGAGTTTGACGTAAAATTGACTGACGTTACGTCAGTGACGTAATGTAATGTTTACTTGGCTACTAGATCATAAATTCATGATCTTGCCATTGTGTTCAATTTATTGATTTGTTTATTTTGTTTTCGGAACCATATTCTGTTCCCTGTTCATTGATTTTTTAAAACTCAAAGCTTGAGAAATAATATCATTCGTTATGACAGAAATATTCAACTTACATACCCTCTGCCGCTGCTGTCATAGCGATGGAAGTTTTAAAAGTCTTCAGCTATCTTACGCATACGACAACCACATTGAAGTGTACTCCACAATGTTGAAGGAAACCCTTGATGTTACGGTACGGTAGAGTATATTTACCTCAACATATTTCATGGAGATGGCTCCATTGCCGTAGTTAAATTACCATCCATTGTAGTTTTCTACTCTTAGCTGTCCGGTGTTCAAGGCTCTGTCATACTGGCTCAGTGCTAGTTTGAGACGATGTTACCAGCCAACTCTATCCAAAGGAGGCAAACCGAGAAGAATGGACTATTACCAGTTAGTCTTATCCCAGATGACTGTAGTGCTCCTGAATTTTCATTGCAAAGACTGCTGTGCATACTATACCTACATAAAAGTTTGAAGGTTTAGTTATTAAAGGGATATTCAAGGGTGTGGGATGATAATGCAAATAACAATTCGTTTTAGAATTGGTTTTTCGGTAGCAATAAATGATAATCATAGAAGATTTGAATAACAGTCTTGTTCCAGATTAACCCTCCCCCATTTGAAGCAAGCTACGCCATCTGTGACTGCTGCATTAAAAAACTTCGAGATGCCTCATATTTTAAACAGCAAGTTTTAGAGTGTGAGCGAAAATTTGAGGAATATTGTAAAAGTAAGTAATAATCCCAATATAATTGACGTGATAACGTCTATTAAAACGATGAACGCCGGGTGCACGCACGAAGTACCGCGCTCTCGCTCGCGCGGAACAAGCGATAGAGAGGCACGATCGGCCGAAGCGCTCAATATTATCTATAAAAGTATGCAATCATTTCATCAATGTTTTGTCATGACGTTGTCACGTTAAACTACCGTCCGTAAACCGACTTTACAGACAACCACTTTGTTTGTAATGGATAAACTAAAAAACTAGTGGACAGATTTCTAAAATTCTTTCACATTAATATTTTTTTCTAATATTCATTTGTGAAGTAATTTAAGGTAAATACCTATATTTGTAGATATAAACATAGAGCAAGACTTGTATAATAATTAAAAGACATGATTATGCATTATTAAATATTTCTTTCAGATGAACAAGCACTATCAATCAAGGAGGAGATAGATTACGATAGCAGTAAGTTTGGAATTATTTTTAAACGGTATAAAAGACGAGCAAGTAACCTGATTAATGCTGGCTGGTTTTATCGTAACAATTTCAGGTAATGATGGTGACTTGGGCAGGGAATCAGTGAACATAAACGTGTATGGTCATGAAGGTAAGCACAGTATATCTGACAACAGCTCTTGTCAACCAATCACTACTTAACATTATATTTGACCCGAATTGAATTTTTCACCTGAGTCCTTATTTCATCAGGATGTTTCATTCTATCATTGATAGTTTAGAAGTAGATTTGCATGCATAAACGTGGTAATTTTATTTTTATGGAAATAGCCGGCAAACGAGCTGACGATTCACCTGATAGTAAGTGGTTATCGCCCATGGACATCAACAACACCAAAGGCATCACCGATGCGTTGCCGGCCAAGAAAGAGAGAAGAAAAAGAAAGAAAGAACTGGCTCTCAAACCAAATGGTTGAATGGACAATTTATGCTGCAGTTTGAACTAATTGAACCTGTGAATTAATTATCAATATTATGTTTATAATAATAGTCCTATCCGTGTTAAAAAATTTAATGCAAATTATTAAGTATGCCATATTTTTTTATTAAAATGTGTACAAAAGTTGGAATATGTTTTTATTTTAGATCAGGAATATAAGAGATGCAAAGGTGAGAAAAAATATGATGCAATTTCGGTAAATACAATCAATGTGGTTGGAAACCTGAATGGTATGTAATTAAATTATATTTCATTTATTTATTAACACAATACAAAGTTGATTTGAAAGTAAAGAAAAAATATTTTAACTAACCTTTATGTCATTGTTTCAGATGATATTGATGAAAAATATCATGTAGAAATAAAGGAAGAAAATCAAGGTGTGTAGGTAATTTTTACACGCTCTATAGTAGCTTAATTTGTATGTTTGTAACAGACTCATTTGGACTTGATTTTGACCCACTTCAACGGTTCATTTAAAACTCGTAGACTTATCGAGGACCGATGACAATTCAATATTTAAAAAAAGAAAGAAAAAAAACCTTCATTTCATTTCAAAAAATTAAACTGAAGAATGAAAAAAAAATATGTTATAGTTTAAAAAAAACTAAAAAACCATTGAAGTATTATTACTAGCGTATAGAACAGACACCGCGAACACAATGTATGTTCCAATGAATTGACGCCGCGCGGCTTCAATTTCCAATGGATTCGTTCGATTTTTAAAGGAGAACAGGGGCTCAATTTTGAAAATAGAACCTCCCGGCGGGGACACACATTTTGTTCGAGATATCTTTTCTATGACATTATACTTCAATGTAAAAAACACTCTTTTATAGAAAATCCAACTAAAAAAAAATAAAAAATAAAGGGCTTCCAACATTTTTGTATGAAACCTGGCATACCTACAAGTCCGCCATTTTGAAAAAACCTCGATTCGGCGGCCAGTAATGAAACATGTGTCAATCGATAGAGTAAATGATTATGATCAAAAAGTATTCCGTGATGAAATGTCGTAAAAGATATACTTTCTGAGATATTTGAGTTGAAAACCATAGAAAAATAAAGTAAAAAAACTTAGTTTCAGCGGATATTGATAAAACATATGTCAATCGATAGGCTAAATGATTACAATTAAAAAGTATTCAGTGATAAAATGTTCTAAGTGATATACTTTCTGAGATATTCGAGTTCAAAACCGTAGGAATATAAAGCAAAAAAACTTCGTTTCGGCGGACATCGGCCGAATCGAGTTTTTTTCAAAATGGCCGTCTTGTAGGTATGCCAACTAGGTACAATGCCCATTTTCTATTTTTTAGTTTTTTTTTTATAAAAGCGTTTTTTAGTTTTTTTTTTTACTATTATTTATTATTTGTAAAACTTTTCTTTTGAAATATATGATACTATGTTCTGGCAAAATAAATGATTATGAGAATAATTATGTAATTTGCCATTATGCCCTTGTTGGTAGTGAGGGGTTGGTAGTGGAAGTGTAGGGTTTGATTCCCGACTCCCGAGGCAGACATGTTTTTGTTTGGGTTGTGGTCATTCAAGTGTGTATTATGTAGATACCACACTAGAAATTCTTGATTCTATAAAATTATACTTGATCACTTTTATGGTTTATTTACAATTTCTATACTATCTACGTAATTTTTTCAGTTGTGCCATCCAAATGTAATCAACAAATTCCAATAGAATATGCTAAACCAGACAGACCAAGTGCACAGGTTTCAGATAGAATTTTGAAACGGAATGGCGTTAAAGGTAGGTAGGTCTTTTAACTACAACTAACAAATTTACACTTTTACACTATTAAGGTTGAAGCTACACTCAGAATGAGATGAATTACCATCCAGTTGACTAAATAAAAGCATTTAAAAGTATATAATTGAATAAAATGGCTCACATTTAATTCCAGCAACAGTCAAAATAAAACGGACGAAGGTGGACCGCGAGCTGGAAGTACATATTAAGACTGAGGATGACGTCACCTATGCATGTAAAATTTGTAGCAAGACGTACAATGTGGTCAAGGAGCTCCGGAAACATATCCGGAACGTACACCACACTTACAAGTGCCAGAACTGTTCGCTGCAAATCGTTGGAAGACCCCCTTACTTAAAGCATATGAAAACTCATGCCGGCGAACTATTCAAGTGCCACCTTTGTGAGAAATCCTTCACCACAAATAGTACACTACTTAACCATCTGGACGTCCACACGAGGACTAAACAGTTCCAATGTGACATATGCCAAAAAATGTTCTCCGTCAAGTCGACGTTGAAAAAACATATAATGTGGCATTTCGGCGAAACCAAAAAATGCATCTGTGACATCTGCGGGCACGGCTTCAACGACACCACCAACCTCAATATTCACATTAGAACAGTGCACCAGAAGTTGAGACCCTTTAAATGTCAACTGTGTCCGAAAACTTTCACAGCGAACAAACACTTAAAGGAGCACTCGTACACTCACACGGGAGAAAAGCCTTTCAAATGTGAACTGTGCAATGATGGATTCGTGGCGTCGTGGAAGCTGCGACACCACAAGTTGAGATATCACCCGCAGTCCGCCGGGGGACACCCCTGTTCCCCCGAACATGAGAGGAGAAAGGTTTACACGTGCAAGGTGTGCAACCTGCAGATAGCGCATCGAGGGAAGTTCATGTCCCACGTCAAGGGCCATAGCGGACAGAAAGATTACAAGTGTCACCTGTGTACAAAGGATTTCACATGTAGATACTCCCTGAACCGCCACATTATCACCCACAGCGGCATCAAGTCCTACGCGTGTGACCAGTGCGACTGGAAATTCTTTCAGGCCACGCAGCTGTGGCGGCACAAGAAGAGGATCCATGACCCGAACCCTGTCCGGGTCGTCCAGAAGGTCAAGTGTGATTTATGTAACAAGAGCTTTAAAAATATGAAGAAACACATGGTGTCCCACAAGTCCAGACCACATGTTTGCGAGATTTGCTTGAAGTCTTACCCGGAGAGGAATACCTTGAATAGACACATCCTGGTCGTCCACCAGGGAGTCAAACGACATCCTTGCACCCTCTGCGAAAAAAAGTATTGTAAATTGGAAAGTTTACAAAAGCATACAAGAAAGATACATAAGTTGGAATTAAAGAAGGAAGTTGAAGAGTCTTGATAGAGTCCACAGTGGAATTTGGTTTAGTATATTTGAAATGAAGGCGCTATTACCACCGGACCAGATGTCTGTGGTGAGGGTTTCGGGGTTGACTGTACCAAACAAGAATATATGTAAATTATAAGAAATTGCTGAACCAATACCTGCATCACATCATAAGTAAAACTTAATTTTTTTCGAAAGATGCTTTGAAGAGGAAGAAAAGATGAAAGAAACTTGAGTTTTATACAGCAACTGTCTCAAGTATCGCTTACAATTAATTTTAAAAGATTTGACTCATGCATGATGAAGAAGGGAAGTTGAATAAAAGCTTGTAAAAATATCGTGTTTGTTTGTAATGGATATAACTAAAAACATCTGGTGGGGACTACAAACTTCTAGAAATCTAGAGTAAGAGCCCAGAGCGATCAGACATAACTTACTTTCACACGGATGAAACCTTAACTACTCAGTAGCGTCTAGTGTACTTTGAATACCTTGCGTGTTTGTGAAGCTTGCCCTGTGACAGTTGGCCACCAATTTCAGGAAAAAATCTATAAATCCCCACCATTGTAGACTTTTTGGTGGAGGTTTCATGAATAAACCAATCAGTGTAATTAGTTTGCCCAACGTGGATACTTTTCCTTGTGGTCAAACTACTCAACTTTGATCACATATTAAAGGGCATTGAACCTAGATGGCATACCTACAAGTACCGCCATTTTGAAAATGTTTCGTTTCGGCGACCAGTGATGAAACATGCATGTGTCAATCCATCGACGAAGTAAGTGATTACAATCAAAAAGTATTCAGTGATGAAATGTCGTAAGTGATATTTATACTTTCTAAGATATTTGAGTTTAAAACCGTAGAAAATAAAGCAAAAAACTTAGTTTCGGCGGACAATGATAAAACATGTGTCAATCGATACACTAAGTGATTACGATCAAGAAGTACTCAGTGATGAAATGTTTGAGTTTATTAATAACTAGCTGTTCCCCGCAGCTTCGCACGCGGAAATGATGCTTATCATATTATTTATTATCCCTTACAAAAGAAAATTTAAAAACAGGTTCATTTATATTGAAGTACTTATATTTAGGAATTTACATACTGAAACTTACGATACAATCACAGATTATTCCTCCGGAATTACAGATTATATATCCCTCTCCCTCTCCCTTTCCCGCTCGAGGTCTTTCTCCCACTTCATATCCCTCTCCCTCTTCCTCTATCGCTCCCAGTCCCTCTCCCGCCCACACCCGCGCCTTCTCACGATTTCTGTCCCGCTCCCACTCCCTCTCCCGCTCCCTGTACCATTCATACCATTATACTTCCAAATTTTGTTTCTAATCTGGAGCTAATATATAAATTTTCATGTTTTTAACTTTAAAAATGACGAAGTTGCGTACTAAATGAAATTCTCTAAATTAACCCTTTAAGGGATGATTTTCCAAAAAACCGTGTTAAAATTAACTTTTGTTCACAACTATAAACTTACATAAAAATTTTCATATTTATAAGTCTAAAACTGACGAAGTTGATTTATACGTAAATGGCTTCCTACCCCTATTTTTAGCGCATGAATTTCGAGAAAACAGTGATACAGTTATTTTTTGTGTCTAACTATAAGCTTATATACAAAATTTCACCCTTCTTACTTTAAAAGTGACGAAGTTGCATATTAAATGAAATTCACTAAATTAACCCTTTAAGGGATGATTTTCCAAAAACATATATTAAAGTTAACTTTTGTTTATTACTGTAAACCTACATAAAAATTTTCAAATTTATAAATCTAAAACTAAGAAGGTTTGTATGAAAGTGTCTTCTAACCCTTATTTGTACCCCTTAGGGGATGAATTTCCAAAAATCCGTTCTTAGTGGACGTCTCCTTAGCATAAACTATCTCCCTGCCAAATTTCATCTTAATCGGTTCGGCAGTTTCTGAGTTTTTTTGTTTAATCAGCGGTGTGTCGCTTTTCAATTTTATATATATAGATTATTTTTATTTTTGAACTCAAATATCTCAGAAACTATATCATTTACAACACTATATCATTGAATACTTTTTGATTGTAATATTTGTAATCACTTACCAATGATGTTTTAGTATAGATAAGTTATGCCCTTACAAATCAACCGAAAAATTTGTTCCGAAACACACACACGTTTATTTTTTGTTTCCCTACAGCAATCAGGCAATCACTACATTGGTAAATTATGTAAAAGGGATGATAGCTTTACTAAAACCATAATAGTTGAAAAAAACAGCTAGTGTTGACCAGTGTTGCCAACAAATGAAAAAACAACTTATATAATATTTCGTTACGAAAATTATACTTATATTCGTAAATTAACTTTAAATCTTAACAATTTCTACTAAAACTGACTCGTTTTCAATCTACACATCCTCTTGATTTTCAGTTTAAACTAGATTTAATTTTGGTGGTCTAAACTAAAAACTGTGAAGATATCGAAAAAAATTTAGAGTTTGCAACTCTGCCCATTTCCACAATATTGTGGAGATTATCGTGCAAATGATTTGATTGTTTAGCTTCGGCAAAGACTTAACAAATTCAGTATATTCAGTAGATTGAAAGTACCTAAAAATAAACATAAGGAAGGAAGTTGTAATTTCAAAACTATTTAAAGCAATATTTTGGGGATTTCGGTGTTGAAATATTAAATATGGTGACACATTTACGAATAAAGTAAATACGCCTATTTATAGGGACCACGACCTTTTTCATGTGTAAGTCAGCCTAAGCAGTAGGTATGGCGTCTTATTCATTATTACTACATAGCATCTTATTTATTCTGTAGGTAGATAATAAAACGCATTTCTTTAAAACATTAATTTTAAACAACAACGATCCACTTTTTAACAGACTTCAAAAAAGGAGGAGGTTCTCAATTTGACTGTATTTTTTTTATGTTTGTTACCTCAGAACTTTGGACTGGGCGAACCGATTTTGATGATTCTTTTTTTTAATCGAAAGCTGGAGCCTGTCATGTCTTCCCACATAAATTTTATTGAGATCTGACAATGGCATCCATGACAAAACCATATAAGTCTTAAATTTGTATTAGGTATGTGCGCGACAAATGGACGAATAACTCAATATCACGCCAACAGATTTCGATGATTCTTTTTTTAATCGAAAGCAAGTGCTTGTCATGTGGTCCCACACAGTGGCGTAGCTAGCCATAAGGAGGCCCCATATCAATATTTGTTGTGGGGCCCCCTCAACGTCAGCTGTCAAAAGGAGTGCCAACTGTAGCGGTCGTAGGCCGCTGACGAGCTTTTTTTGGAAGTGTTAGTGGGGGCCCCTATATGCTGGGGGCCCCGTATAATTGATACGGCTGATTGTAGTTTTTGAGTAACTTTGAAGTCGGTTATTTTTTGTTAGTAAAATTTAGATTATGGCGCATTCGTTCGTCCAATGGAAATCTAATATAACAGCAGTTGACCACATTATTACGTTAATTTTATATGTTAAGACATAATCCAACAAAACCGGAATATTTTTACAATAAGGGTTAATTTTTTTTATTTGCTTATCGACGGATACAAAAAGTTTTAAGTATTACATACATAATATATATATATACTTTTTAGTTTTATATTATATTATTTATGAATTTCTTTTTCCTAGACTCTATTACAATACTCGATACTAATACTATAGTATACTAATACGGCCTTATTACAATACTGGTACTCGTGAGAAAATTATCCATCGTTTCTTCTGTACTTAACAATAAACATACAAATGGGGACAGCATCAATATATCGTCACTTCTGTATGTTAATCTATGTCCGCCCTACGTTCGGCCGGCGTTGTCATGCCGCCATATTTATTTTGTTAGAGAAATAATGAAATTAAATAAAATGCAATAAATCATGATAACTGACGTGTGATATGTTATTCCATGAATTTTATTTCTTTTACTTGTGTAATTAGTGCATTTACGCATAATACACGTAGGCATTTTAACGCTGTATGTCAAATCTCAAGGACTTCTGACAACAATAAAAGCGTGCATATCGACAGAGTATTGACAGAGCGACTGCGAGCAGTTGGGCTAATTAGCTCAAGTTACGCTCTTCATCTTCGGCGCGCTAGTGACATATCTACCTCTATTTTTATATTATCATTGTCACTTACTCCGTCTAGTAGCACTTGTTTCATTAATGGCCACCGCCATTTTTCAAAATGGCGAACTTGTAGGTATGCCAGGTTCCATTGCGTGAAGTGAATCACACATCAGGTAGAATTTTATGTAAAAAACCGACAAATGAATTGCGACATTTATCACAATGGGAGGATCACATGAATATCAGTAACACTAGGGTGTCACCAACAAGTTGGTACCTATAAATTGACATGACACACGTTACACACGTACCTATAAATTGACCCTATAATAATTGTTGGAAACTGGTTTAACCATAGGCGGATCTACCTAAGGGCTTTTTGGGCTGCAGCCCAGGGCCCCGTGGATACAAAGGGCCCCCAGCCCCTACTAAAAACAATAGGCTATATTTTGAATTAAAAATAATGCTTAAAATTAAAAGAAAAAATTAAAAAAATCCGATCATAAGGTTGGCAACTCTGAGATCAATAAACTCACGTGCATATACATATTGCGTGTATGTGCGTGTACATATAGGATTATAGGTATAGAAAACAAATATAGGAAAACAATGTCGAACCATCGACTAAATCATTTGTCAGTTCTTTCTATCTATCTATCTAACAGCCTTTTAAAGTCCACTGCTGGACATAGGCCTCCCCTAATTGGCAACACTCCGACCGGTCCTGGGCCCTCTGAATCCAGCGGCTTCCCGCCGTCTTCTTTAGGTCATCAGTCCACCTGGTCAGGGGGCGACCAGTGCTCCTTTTTCCGAGACGTGGCCGCCATTCGAGGACTTTGCCATCGGTTATCTGTCCTTCGAACGATGTGACCTGTCCATTGCCACTTCAGCCGGCTAACTCTGCGAGCTATGTCGGTAACTTTTGTTCGCCTACGGACTTCATCGTTACGAATCTTATCTCGTAGTGAAATACCTAACATAGCTCGTTCCATAGCGCGCTGTGTGACTTTGAGCCTTCAAATAAGGCCAACAGTAAAAGACCACGTCACTGATCCATATGTTAACACTGGCAACACGCATTGCTCGAACAATTTCGACTTCAGGCACTGAGTAATTTAGGATGATAAGATGTGTCGTAATTTTCCGAACGCTGCCCAGCCGAGTTGGATTCTTCGAGTGACCACTTTCTCGATGTTGGACTTACCCATGTGGATCATTTGTCCCAGGTAAATGTACTCGTCGACAACTTCGAGAGCAGTGCCGTCAACAACTACCGGTACGGGTGTAACATGGACATTAGACATGATTTTTGTCTTGTCCATGTTCATCTTAAGACCCACCCGTTGTGAGGCACTGTTCAGGTCCCCTAGCATACTACTGAGGTCCTCCAGCGATTCCGCCAGGATCACTATATCGTCGGCAAATCGAAGGTGTGTGAGGTGTTCACCATTGATGTTAATGCCGAGCCCTTTCCACATTAGCTCGAACACATCCTCTAAAGCAGCGGTGAACAGTTTCGAGGAAATAACGTCCCCTTGTCTGACACCCCTCTGCAATTGGATGGGGTTCGTTCGTGCTTCTGTCGTGTAATCGAAATGGCATGGTGGCCGATTTGTATACACACTTCAACACCTCGATATATCGATAGTCGATCTGGCACCGCTGGAGAGACTCCAGTACCGCCCAGGTCTCGATAGAATCGAAGGCTTTCTCATAGTCCACGTAAGCTACACATAGCGGCAGGTTATACTCTTCGGACTTCTGTATCACCTGCCTGAGTGTATGTATGTGGTCCATGGTGCTATAGCCTTTACGGAATCCAGCTTGTTCGGGAGGCTGGAAATCGTCAATTCTGCGTGCTATGCGATTAGTGAGTACCCTTGAAAACAGCTTGTACACGTGGCTCAGAAGTGCAATGGGCCTATAGTTCTTCAATAGGGTTTTATCACTCTTCTTGAAGAACAGCGTCACCACACTTCTGCTCCACGCTTCCGGGGTAGTTCCGCTACTGATAACGGAATCAAACAACTTCTGGAGCACTAGCAATATAGGCTTTCCTCCAGCTTTTAACAACTCAGTTGTGATTCCGTCATCGCCCGGTGCCTTGTTGTTCTTTAGCTGCTTCAGGCCCCCCCTAATTTCATTCAGAGTGACGTCCGAGATATCTTCGGTATAGTGTCGGGTCAACTTAGCTCGCTTGTCATTCGCCTGTCTGGGGACAGAAGCGCATGAGGAGGTAAACAAACGTCTGTAGTAGGTCTCAACTTCTCCCAGAACTTCGGGTTTTGACGAAACTACGGTGCCGGACTCGGTCTTCAACCTCGTCACTTGGCTTTGCCCAATCCGCAGATCTTTGGCGAACACTTTTGAGCCACGATTTTTTCAATAGTGCTTTTTAAACGCCTTGTGTGATGAGAACGCAAGTCTTTCCTGCGAGATCTGCTTATTGAGCCGCCTGAACTCTGCCATAGAGGCTGGAGACTGCACACATAGTTCTCATCTATCCCTCATAAGACCGAGAGTATGTTCTGAGAGAATTTGAGACCCACCACGGGGGCAGGTTTTAAAGAACTGTAACCCTACCTCGCGAACTGATACTACCATCCTGTTGTTATATTCGTCCACTGTATCACAAGAATCTAAGCACGCGAAACGATTCTGCAACTCCAACTGAAAGCTCTCGGAGCCTTGGATCTGGACAGGTGTTGGGCGGAGAGTAGATTTCATTAGATGGGACCGCTCGAGCTTGACGTTGATATTTAATGTGCCTCGTACCATTCGGTGATCGCTCTCGGTTTTAAACCTGCTAATCACTGAGACATCATTAACTATGTGCCGTTTGTCAGCCAGAATGAAATCTATCTCACTCTTTGTGGAACCGCCAGGGCTAATCCAAGTCCACTTGCGCTGAGGCTCCTTCTTGAAGAAGGAGTTCATCATATAGAGGTTCTCCTTCTCCAGAAAGTTAGCCAGCAAGTGGCTGGTTCCGACATCCAATACCAAAAGGCCCCACTTTCTCTTCGTCACCATTTCGCGTGCCTAGATTTGCGTTGAAGTCCCTCATCACAACTGTGAAATGAGATTTACAGGTTTAGTTAATAGTATCAGGCGTTACTTTGCGGAAATCCATTGTTATTAAGTTAGTATTAGTCTACTTTGCAACAATCCGCGTTTAACATGTATGATGGTATATACTTTAAAACATGCGTGGCACCTCCCTCCCTCCCACAACGGAAACATGCACTACAATAATTAAACGTATATACCAACATACATACCAGCACCAACACGTGTTTCGCCCCGAAACGGAGCATCATCAGGGTAAGTTGACTCTACGATGGTTAGTCGGAAAGTGAGCATCGTTCACTGAGCGTGGCGTATTTATACCCAACTCGCCCACTGATTATCTAATGATGTTGTAATAATTAGTAATTAGTAATTAATTAATTATTCAATCAATTAATCAATCGATTAATTAATTAATCAATCAATTAGTGATTCACGCCGGCAGGAACCGGGTCTGACGTAATCTGGTGATGTGTACTGTTGAAAATCCTCAGTAAAGGCGAGTTGGATACATTTATTTGTTCATTCAGCAGTGTAATAATCCAAGTTTTACACTGCTGAATGAACAAATAAATGTATCCAACTCGCCTTTACTGAGGATTTTCAACAGTACACATCACCAGATTACGTCAGACCCGGTTCCTGCCGGCGTGAATCACTAATTGATTGATTAATTAATTAATCGATTGATTAATTGATTGAATAATTAATTAATTACTAATTACTAATTATTACAACATCATTAGATAATCAGTGGGCGAGTTGGGTATAAATACGCCACGCTCAGTGAACGATGCTCACTTTCCGACTAACCATCGTAGAGTCAACTTACCCTGATGATGCTCCGTTTCGGGGCGAAACACGTGTTGGTGCTGGTATGTATGTTGGTATATACGTTTAATTATTGTAGTGCATGTTTCCGTTGTGGGAGGGAGGGAGGTGCCACGCATGTTTTAAAGTATATACCATCATACATGTTAAACGCGGATTGTTGCAAAGTAGACTAATACTAACTTAATTTACAGGTTTGTATGGCTCTATTAATCTCCTCATACATAACCTCCACCTCATCGTCGGGATGTGTCGAAGCCGGCGCGTACACCTGTACAACCTTCAACAAATACCGTTTAGATATTCTGAGTGTAAGGTACGCTACCCAGGCCGACACGCTCCCAACTTGCACTACGTTGTTGACGAAGGACTTGTGGACGAGAAACCCGACACCACCTTGGGACAGTTGTTCGCCCTCCCGGTGAGAGAACAGGTTGCCGGATTTGAGTATTATCGTGTCCTCCCCCTGTCTTCGGACTTCGGATAATCCCAAAATGCTCCAGCCAGTTAAACCTGTTCATCTCAGCTTCCAGCTTGTATATCTTATCATCGGTCCTCAGAGTCCTGGTATTGAATGTTGCCAGGTGCAGAGGTCGTTGATTCTTGTGTTGGTAGCCGAATCTCTTCCGGCGATTCTTCGCACCCCCTGCCCCACCGTTACCGTGACCGCTACCGTAGTCAGGAATAGTGGGGATGCCGGGGACTGGGGGCCGTGGTTTTTCCGTGTCTGCCATGGGGATAATAGCCATAGTCACCGTGCTTGGCTATTGCGAGTTGGTGACCGTAGGTTACATGACCGGTATTCGTCAACACAGGAAGATGCTGCTGCCCATCTTCTGGACATCTCAGGAAGAACAGGAGTGGTGCTATTCTACAAAGTGAACCCGGACACCACACGGGGAAAGGTTCTTTCTATAAATTGTGATTTAACGAAAGACTTACAATGTGATGAGCAAATAAAGGAAATTTGGAGCAGAAAAATGCAGAAAGTTTGCTTCATAATTTATATAACGTAACTACACATAACCTGTCTAATTTTTTTGCAATAATGTTGTACAGTTGCTGTCTGTATAGAAAAACACTAAGTCACATTCAAATTATTTTATTGTCCTATGTTTTCTATATACCTACCTATCTACATTACTATCGAAAACAATTTTTTGACAAAATGGCTGTTTGTTGAGTAATTTGGTAGGCCCCTAAATTGTTTTAGCCCAGGGCCCCACAAATTCACGATCCGCCCATGTAGTAGGGTCAAAACACATTTATTCGGCTCCATTCGGCTTTTGTCCATAGTAAACAACGATTTTGTATGGAGACGCGTACGCATCCTTTCGGCTTTTCGGCGCCGATTCCGCTTTCGCGGTAAACAAGTAGAAAACGACGACAAATGTGTTTTATCTTTCGGCCGCGTACGCCGCGTACGACGTCGAACGCGGCGGAACAGCGCCGCGCCGCGCTGTAGTTAGGTACATGGAAGATTTTTGACTCCTTGGCCTTGTCGACAGGTTGCGACCTTCACAGTTCCCGTATAGATTATACCTACTAACGTCTTCAGACGGACTTCGGAGCGTATTCAGTGCCGTACGCAGCCGTTCGCATTCTTACGTCGCCGTAAGCAGTCGTTCGCATTCTTACGGCGCCGTACGGGGCTGATAGAAGTCGAGCCGAATAAGTGTAACCAAAATCATTCGGCGAAACGCGAATGGCGCCGAATAATGGTGCGTTGACCCTTATGTCTATGAGTGTAGAAAAGCCTAAAATTTTGGACTAATATAGGGATGTTCGATCCGGATCGATACTTGTGTGGATCGATACAATGGCATACGATCCGCTCGATATTTGTATCGATACAATGGCATTCGATCCACAGGTGGATCGATACACATGCAGGGTGGATCGGATCGGATTGGATCGGTTCAAAATTATTGTGGAATTGAGGTAGATTTCTTTAGATCAGTGGTTGGCGCATCATTATTACACGAACAAGAAGGCTTTCACACATTTTTTAAGCAATATTTGTCTGAATTTTTGTTGGATAGAAAGTCTTATCCATTAATTAAAGTATTGGTTAGCTAGAAAAGTTATTTGGGGAAACTCTGCGACATAGCTATTCGG
This sequence comes from Thymelicus sylvestris, assembly GCA_911387775.1. Taxonomy (NCBI): domain Eukaryota; kingdom Metazoa; phylum Arthropoda; class Insecta; order Lepidoptera; family Hesperiidae; genus Thymelicus; species Thymelicus sylvestris. Next base: position 888,378 of record OU426903.1, read on the forward strand.
TATTTATCAGTGGTAGGAATTTTAGTGCCCTCCGAATGGCTTTTCTCGTTAGCCAATAGCATTTTAAGTGAAAGTAATCGATTTGATCATAGGCGCTTATTCAATTTACTATTCCAGCGTACATTAAAATTTAAGGATTGGCAAATGTAATTTATAAGCTTTGCATGATATATTATTTTATTTGATTTATAATGAGTTTAAATACACGAGAGTACTAAATCAAATAAAGTGTTATAATGTGAGATTTTATTATTTATAATATGATGTTCCTACTACATACCACATTGTTTTTAAAAAAAACCCTTTAGTAACTTTTTCAATATTTATTTATACAATATTTTGAATAAAATTAAATCTGATATAAAATTTTATCTTTTTTTTTTATGGAAATAGCCGGCAAATGAGCTGACGATCCACCTGATGGTAAGTGGCTATCGTCGCCCATGGACATCAGCAACACCAAAGGCATCACTGATGCGTTGCCGGCCAAGAAAGAGAGAAGAAAAAGAAAGAAAGAACTGGCTCTCAAGCCCCCAAGCATCTAAAACGATTGATCTTAATATTGGCTTAATGATCTATCTTTATTTAGAAACCCACTTGAATTAAGCTTGTCGATAGTTTATATAACCATATTTAAAATATTTTATTCGATTCTAGATCGATACAAAACATCATATTAAATTATATGGTATATCTACATAAAGTATCATCTTTTATTTATTAACATATTTCTTTCTTTTTTTCTCTTTTTTGGCCGACAACGTTTTGGTCGCTGACATCCAATGGCCGCGATACCCGCTTACAGGTATATATTTAATAATTATATGAATCGATATTTGGACTATTAATTATATTGAGATATTCATGACAATTCGAAGTATCGATATATATATATCGATATCGGGTGTTTTATAAAACATTCCAATTTAAAATTTACTTTTTTTTCTTCTTTCTTTCTTGGCCGGCAACGCATCAGTGATGCTTTTGGTGTTGTTGATATCCATGAGCGACGATAGCCACTTACCATCAGGTGGATCGTCAGCTCGTTTGCCGGCAATTTCTATCAAAACAAAAAAATCATTCGATACTGGATCGATCCAGAGTATCGTATCAAATCACTTGGATCGATACCTGGATCGATACACTGCGATACGATCCGTATCGATCCAGAGTATCGATACAAGGCACCTGGATCGAACATCCCTAGACTAATATGAGTATAGAGTATATATTATCTATCTATGGATTGAAGCATAGATACTCTAGGATTGAAGTATGAAATGTCAGCTTTGGCTTTGATGTTTTGACCGACGATTTTGACGTAAAATTGACTGACGTACGTAATGTTTACTTGGCTGCTATGCTATGGCTACTGCAGTATCTTATTTTACCATTGTGTTCAATTTATTGATTTGTAACCATATTCTGTTCATTGGTTTTTAAAATCTCAAAGTTTGAGAAATAATATCATTCGTTATGACAGAAATATTCAACTTACATACGCTCTGCCGCTGCTGTCATAGCGATGGAAGTTTTAAGAGTCTTCAGCTATCTTACGCATACGACAACCACATTGAAGTGTACTCCACAATGTTGAAGGAAACCCTTGATGTTACGGTACGGTAGAGTATATTTACCTCAACATATTTCATGGAGATGGCTCCATTGCCATAGTTAAATTACCATCCATTGTAGTTTTCTACTCTTAGCTGGCTAGTGTTCAAGGCTCTGTCATACTGGCTCAGTGCTAGTTTGAGACGATGTTACCAGCCAACTCTATCCAAAGGAGGCAAACCGAGAAGAATGGACTATTACCAGTTAGTCTTATCCCAAATGACTGTAGTGCTCCTGAATTTTCATTGCAAAGACTGCTGTGCATACTATACCTACATAAAAGTTTGAAGGTTTAGTTATTAAAGGGATATTCAAGGGTGTGGGATGATAATGCAAATAACAATTAGTTTGAAAATTGGTTTTTTGGTAGCAATAATTGAGAATCATAGAAGATTTGAATAACAGTCTTGTTCCAGATTAACCCTCCCCCATTTGAAGCAAGCTACGCCATCTGTGACTGCTGCATTAAAAAACTTCGAGATGCCTCATATTTTAAACAGCAAGTTTTAGAGTGTGAGCAAAAATTTGAGGAATATTGTAAAAGTAAGTAATAATCCCAATATAATTTTTCTAATATTCATTTTTTGTCAAGTAATTTAAGGTAAAAACCGTTGTATACTCCATTTTTTTGGCGGAGACCAAACTGATAAACAAACAACAGTCATACGGAAATCTTACTTCGTTTTATGACACGCACACGTTTTCAAATTCAAAATTAGGTATTGATACACTTATGCACGTCATTTTTTTAATTTACCAGCTTTTCGCAAAGGTGCTTTGTCATGGAGGAGAAGAAATCCGAAAGAAACTCCTCAGCACATCTTTTAAAAATAAAATACATTGGTATATTTATTTTGTATAGTATTTTATTTTGAGTATTGTATACCTTTAAGATATGTTTATAACACAAATAAAATAAAATTTCATATATGTGACGTCACGCTACGGGGGGAGGGGTCAAAAAATCATGACGTTTAGTGTGACGTAATTTATGGATGGCCCCTTACAATAACAATGATTTTTCGTCCGTATCATGGCAAATAATGTTAAACAGAAATATTTAAGTAGGTACTAAAGTAGTAGGTAGACACTGAATTTTAGTTGCTGTATCAGTTGAACCGATTCCAAGTTTCATTATACAGGTGCCATAATCAGACAGCGAAGATGAATCAACAGAATTCTCTGAATATTTTTTTTTTTCAATATATTGTATCATTTATTTATGAAATATGAAAGGTTTAATTTAAATTCATCCATTTTTAAAGTATAATGCTATATTTATATAATTCAGTTCAATGAATCGTATTCATTAACAGTTAATCAATTTTAATTCGATAGTTCCAAACCTTATTCAATCCTGAATATTGTGTATGGCAAATTGACATTAGAAGTTGGCCATATTTGTTTACTAGTTTAGACTCAACTAAAAAATGGACTATAGATATAAACATAGAGCAAGACTTGTATAATAATTAAAAGACATTTCAGATGAACAAGCACTATCAATCAAGGAGGAGATAGATTACGATAGCAGTAAGTTTGGAATTATTTTTAAACGGTTTAAAAGACGAGCAAGTAACCTGATTAATGCTGGCTGGTTTTATTGTAACAATTTCAGGTAATGATGGTGACTTGGGCAGGGAAGCAGTGAACACAGACGTGGATGATCATGAAGGTAATCACAGCATATCTGACAACAACAGCTGTTGTCAACCAATCGGGTCTTGGACTGTATTGTTAAATTTATGTGATATTTCGTCTAAAGCTAGTTTATTGGCCTACATAAATAAAAAAAAATATATATAGCCTTTTATTTCTTGCATAAGTAAGTACATATTATCCATAAGGTACACAAAATTTTTTACTTTAGTTTTAGAAACAAAACTTTAAAATTTAGGTACTCTATACATTATTAATTTATACACAGATTTCATAACACAATAAAAATATTTTTAATTCGAAATTAATTTAAAATTAAATTTTAAAGGATTAATTAATTACATTTTGAATAATTATTACAATAATGTCAAGAATGATAATGAGAAGAAGAATTTGTGTATTAAATTAAATTTGATATAACAATAATAACTAAAATAAATCTAACACGATAAATGCAAGAACCCCTCCTATGTGTGGGTGAAGGCCTCCTCCAGATTATTCCATACTAATCTATCTTTGGCTCTTGTTTGCCAATTTCTTCCTGCTATTTTTATTATGTCGTTATCCCATCGAGTTACTGGTCTGCCTCGCTTCCTTATGCCTGCTGGCCCCCGCCATTTTTTATTTTTTTATTTTATTTTATTTATTTATATAGCCCTTTCCATGTTAAGAAATTTAATGCAAATTATTACTTAAGCTATATTTTTTTATTAAAGTATGTGTACGAAAGTTGAAATCTGTTTTTCTTTTAGATGAGGAATATAAAAAATGCAAAGATGAGAAAAAATATGGTGAAATTTCGGAAAATACAATCAATGTGGTTGGAAAAGTGAATGGTATGTAATTATTTATTTATTAACACTTTTGATACAAAGTTGATTTGAAAGTAAAGAAAAAATATTTTAACTAACCTTTATGTCATTGTTTCAGATGATGTTGATAAAAAATATCATGTAGAAATAAAAGAAGAAAATCAAGGTGTGTAGGTAACTTTTACATGCTTTATACTAGCTTCACACTTTTGGACTTGATTTTGACCCACTTCAAACGGTCAGATTTCATTTAAACTTCATAGAGTTATCGACGACCAATGACAATTCAATATTTAAAAAAAAAGAAAAAAAAACCTGAATTTCTTTTCGAAAAATTAGTCTAAAAAATGAAAAAATAAATAATAGTTAAAAAAACACGCTTTTATAGAAAATCGAATTAAAAAATAGAAAATAAATTTGAATTAAGAATTGTGTAATTGTAATAAAAGCGTGGGGTGCATGGTGTCAATGAGTAGAAGAATTATATCATTTTGATATCACAGAATAAATACTATAATATAGTAATTATAATAAGTAATAATATTTTAAAAAGCACCCCACGCTTTCTTTTACAATTACACAGTTCTTAATTCAAAATTTTCTATTTTTTAGTTGTTTTTTTTTTATAAAAGCGTGTTTTTTTGGAGAATAATTATGTAATTTGGCATTATGCCCTTGTTGGTAGTGAAAGTGTAGGGTTTGATTCCCGAGGCAGACATGTTTATGGTTTATTTACAATGTCTATACTATCTACATAATTTTTTCAGTTGTACCATCCAAATGTAATCAACAGATTCCAATTGAATATGCTAAACCAGACAGAGCAAGTGCGCAGGTTTCAGATAGAATTTTGAAACGGAATGGTGTTAAAGGTAGGTCTTTTGACTACAACTAACAACTAAGGTTGAAGCTACACTCAGAATGAGATGAATTACCATCCAGTTGACTAAATAAAAGCATTTAAAAGTGTATAGTTGAATAAAATTGCTCACATTTAATTCCAGCTATAGTCAAACTAGAACGGATGAAGGTGGACCCCGAGCTGGAAGAACATATTAAGACTGAGGATGACGTCACCTATGCATGTAAGATTTGTAGCAAGAAGTACAATGTGCTCAAGGAGCTCCGGAAACATATCCGGAACCTACACCACACTTACAAGTGCCAGAACTGTTCGCTGCAAATCGTTGGAAGACCCCATTACTTAAAGCACATGAAAACTCATGCCGGCGAAATATTCAAGTGCCACCTTTGTGAGAAATCCTTCCCCACAAATAGTACACTACTTAACCATCTGGACGTCCACACGAGGTATAAACAGTACCAATGTGACATATGCCAAAGAATGTTCTCCGTCAAGTCGTCGTTGAAAAAACATGTAATGTGGCATTACGGCTTAAAAAAAACATGTACCTGCGACATCTGCGGCCGCAGCTTCAACCTCGTCTCCAACCTCAACGCTCACATTAGATCAGTGCACCAGAAGCTGAGACCCTACAAATGTCACCTGTGTCCGAAAACTTTCACAGTGAACAAACACTTGAAGGAGCACTCGTACACTCACATGGGAGAGAAGCCTTTCAAATGTGAGCTGTGCAACGATGGATTCGCGGTGTTGTGGAAGCTACAACACCACAAGTTGAGGTATCATCCGCAGCCCGCCGGGGGACAGGAGGAACAGGAGAGGAGAAAGGTTTACACGTGCAAGGTGTGCAACCTGCAGATAGCGCATCGAGGGAACTACATGACCCACGTCAAGGGCCACATCGGACAGAGATATTACAAGTGTGACCAGTGTACGAAGGATTTCACGTGCAGATACTCCCTGAACCGCCACATTATCACCCACAGCGGCATCAAGTCCTACGCGTGTGACCAGTGCGACTGGAAATTCTTTCAGGCCACGCAGCTGGGGCGGCACAAGAAGAGGATCCACGACCCGAAACCTGTCCGAGTCGTCCAGAAAGTCAAATGTGATTTATGTAATAAGAGCTTTAAAAATATGAAGAAACACATGGTGTCCCACAAGTCCAGACCACATGTTTGCGAGATTTGCTTGAAGTCTTACCCGGAGAGAAATACCTTGAATAGACACATCCTGGTTGTCCACCAGGGAATCAAACGACATCCTTGCACCCTCTGCGAAAAGAAGTATTGTAAATTTGAAAGTTTACAAAAGCATACAAGAAAGATACATAAGTTGGAATTAAAGAAGGAAGTTGAAGAGTCTTGAAAGAGTCCACAGTGGAATTTGGTTTAGTATATTTGAAATGAAGGCGCTATTACCACCGGACCAGATGTCTGTGGTGAGGGTTTCGGGGTTGACTGTACCAAACAAGAATATAAAAGCGTCGTTGGCGATCATTCACAGTGACATTAAAATTTGATTTGGAAATTGCTGAACCTACCTACATCACATCATAAGTAAAACTCAATTTTTTTCGAAAGATGCTTTTAAAGAAGAAAAGATGAAAGAAACTTGAGTTTTATACAGCAACTGTCCCAAGTATCGCTTAGTAATTTTAAAAGATTTGACCCATGCATGACGAAGAAGGGAAGTTGAATAAAAGCTTGTAAAAATATCGTGTTTGTTTGTAATGGATATAACTAAAAACATCTGGTGGGGGCTACAAACTTCTTTGATTGGGAATTTTAAATTTAGTCCCCACTAATTTCAGGAAAAAATCTATAAATCCCCACCATTGTGGACTTTTTGGTGGAGATCTAATGAATAAACCAATCAGTGTAAGTAATTAGTCTGCCCAACGTGAATACTTTTCCTTGTGGTCTAACTACTTAGCTTTGACCACTTATTAAAGGGCATTGAACCTAGTTGGCATACCTACAAGTATCGCCATTTTGAAAAATTTTCGTTTCGGCGACCAGTGATGAAACATGTGTCAATCCATCGACGAATCAAAAAGTATTCAGTGATGAAATGTCTTAAATGATATTTATACTTTCTAAGATATTTGAGTTTAAAACCGTAGAAAATAAAGCAAAAATCTTAGTTTCGGCGGACAATGATAAAACATGTGTTAATCTATAGACTAAGTGATTACGATCAAGAAGTATTCAGTGATGAAATGTTTGAGTTTATTAATAACGAGTAACCGCCCTCGCTTTGCTTCGGTTTTCCTATTTTTTACACCTTGAGTTACACTATTGGAGTTTTATTAAGGATCCCTAATTTGTTTTAAATATAGCCTATGTTCACCGGGGATAGTGTAGCTTTCTAACAGTGAAATAATTTTTCATATCGGTTCAGTAGTTTCGGAGCCTATTCAATGCAAACAAAAAATAAAATCTTTTCTCTTTATAGGTATACTAGGGATCCCTATTTTTTTGAAAATATAATATAGCCTATGTTCACCGGGGATAGTGTACCTTTCTAACAGTGAAAGAATTTTTCAAATCGGTTCAGTATTTACGGAGCCTATTCAATGCAAACAAAAAATCAAATCTTTCCTCTTTATATATTAGTATAGATTAGTATAGATTATTTTTATTTTTGAACTCAAATATCTCAGAAAGTATATCATTTACAACACTACATTATTGAATACTTTTTGATTGTAATATTTGTAATCACTTACTCCGTCTAGTAGCACTTGTTTCATTAATGGCCACCGCCATTTTTCAAAATGGCGAACTTGTAGGTATGCCAGGTTCCATTGCGTGAAGTGAATCACACGTCAGGTAGAATTTTATGTAAAAAGCCGACAAATGAATTGCGACATTTATCACAATGGGAGGATCACATGAATATCAGTAACACCAGGATGTCACCAACACGTAGGTACCTACTACACGACACACGTACCTATAAATTGACCCTATAATAATTGTTGGAAACTGGTTTAACTGAATGTTATGTGGTGAATTAAACCTGGACATTTCCCAATATTTAAATCATTATTCAATCGATAGAAACCGCTAAGACAACAACGCCAAAAGAACCAACAGAAAATAAAATATCCATTCGAAACGCAGCAGAGAGAGCTAGTGGTGGGTACAGACAGACTGGTGAAACGTAACATGAAATGTATCAGTCTACCTTTCATTGCATGATCGGTGTAAGCGTGGACGCGTAGCACGCTCTTACCGCGTATTCACTACGAACTACCAACCTCCTAACGTACGTTACGTCTGTTTCCGCCATTGTACCCCTTTGCGTTCGTTCAAAAAACCGACAAATCATGGGTCGCTCCGCGCAGTCCGCGCGCGGCTCGTAATGCTAGTAGCGTGCGCGTGAAATGCACATTTCGTGCGCACAAGACGTCCAAACTATGAGAAATTGTTGCAAACGTTTCATGATACAATTGATGTTACGTTTCACCTGTCTGTATTCTGTACCCAACATTACGTGTCCGTTTGCTTACGATATTTTTTACCGAAGCAAAACGTAAAATACAAAATACAAAGAAAAACATAAAGTGTGGTTTTATGAAACCACGATGCAAGTGAAACTTTTTTCGGTTTGTAGGCATTTAACTAAAAAATATTAGAAAATTATTCGATTTAGGGTATTAAAATTGCGTTTTTAATCTTAATTTATTGAAACAAACAAAATAGCGTGGAGCACTGACACGAATGAGTAATAGTCTATACACTACACGGTCAGCTGCTGCGAACTCTAGGCGCCGCCATATTGGCCTTGACTGCTCTGACGAGCGCCTTTCACTTTATGATTTATCCCTACGGCTACTCCGCGGCCGACCGTCACGCAACATGCAACACAGACGAAAAAGTTTGAGACGATGTATTAAAAGTTTCACTTTAAAAAAGTTGTAAAGTTGGTGACTGTATTTTGTTTATCGACTTATCTGTGGTATTTGTATTTTATCCCATCAAAAACATAAATATTAAATGTAAAGTAAAAGCCAATTTAAAAAAAAAGAGATCTAAATGGGTGCCAAGTTCAGTGTAGACATAGACATAATACTACTAGACTAGACAAGCGGGCCTTTTTTGCGTCACGCTATTAGAAAGAGAGACTAAAACAATCGAAAATTAGCTTTCATAAGGAAGCTATTGAATAGCTTATTAATTTTGGATAATTTGATTTTAACTACTCATTATGTATGCATTGTAAAAACTATAATGTTTAATATGCAAATAACATACCTGTGTTTACAATATCTAGGATTAAAATGTACACTAGATATGTATTATGTAATATTTATTTTCAAATAAAGATCATTTAAAATTGAATTGAGTCTAGTAGTATTATGTCTATGAGTGTAGAAAAGCCTAAAATTTTGGACTAATACGAGTATAGAGTATATATCTATCTATGGATTGAAGCATAGTTAAAAACTCTAGGATTTCATCATTTCTAATGTCAGCTTTGGCTTTGACGTTTTGACCGACGATTTTGAGTTTTGACGTAAAATTGTCCGACGTAATGTTTACTTGGCAACTATGGCTACTGCAGTTTGCAGATCTTATTTTACCAGTGTTCAATTTATTGATTTGTAACCATATTCTGTTCATTGGTTTTTAAAATCTCAAAGCTTGAGAAATAATATCATTCGTTATGACAGAAATATTCAACTTACATACGCTCTGCCGCTGCTGTCATAGCGATGGAAGTTTTAAAAGTCTTCAGCTATCTTACGCATACGACAACCACATTGAAGTGTACTCCACAATGTTGAAGGAAACCCTTGATGTTACGGTACGGTAGAGTATATTTACCTCAACATATTTCATGGAGATGGCTCCATTGCCATAGTTAAATTACCATCCATTGTAGTTTTCTACTGTTAGCTGTCCGGTGTTCAAGTTCAAGGCTCTGTCATACTGGCTCAGTGCTAGTTTGGGATGATGACCAGCCAACTCTATCCGAAGGAGGCAAACCGAGAAGAATGGACTATTACCAGTTAGTCTTATCCCAGATGACTGTAGTGCTCCTGAATTTTCATTGCAAAGACTGCTGTGCATACTATAGTTACTATACCTACATAAAAGTTTGAAGGTTTAGTTAATAAAGGGATATTTAAGGGTGTGGCATGATAATGCAAATGACAATTAGTTTGAGAATTGGTTTTTTGGTAGCAATAAATGATAATCATAGAAGATTTGAATAACAGTCTTGTTCCAGATTAACCCTCCCCCATTTGAAGCAAGCTACGCCATCTGTGACTGCTGCATTAAAAAACTTCGAGATGCCTCATATTTTAAACAGCAAGTTTTAGAGTGTGAGCAAAAATTTGAGGAATATTGTAAAAGTAAGTAATAATCCCAATATAATTTTTCTTATATTCATCTAAATTTGTCAAGTAATTTAAGGTAAAAACCGTCGTATAGTCCATTTTTTTGGCGGAAACCAAACTGATAAACAAACAACAGTCATACGGAAATCTTACTAGTTTCACGACACGCACACATTTTCAAATTCAAAATCATTTATTCATGTAGGTATCATTGATACACTTATGCACGTCATTTTTTTAATTTACCAGCTTTTCGCAAAGGTGCTTTGTCATGGAGGAGAAGAAAAGCCGAAAAAAACTCCTCAGCACATCTTTTAAAAATAAATCAAATCAAATCAAAATCTTTTATTCATATAGGTATCACTGATACACATATGCACGTCATTTTTTAATCTACCAGCTTTTCGGAAAGGTGCTTTGCAGGGTTGGCATGAATAAATCATTTTGATTTAAATCATGATTTAAATCACGATTTAAATCGAATGATTTTTTCAATAAAAATCAATGATTTAATCAAAAATGTGTAATTTCACTTTTTTTCCCAGAAATCCACATATAAAAACTGGGGAAGTGCGTGTCAGGCCACAAGCAATGTAGGGTTCCGAAGTAGTATGTTTATCGACTAATACTTATTAAATAAGTACTTATGTTAACATAGCCTTGATAGTTTTCCTTATAAATTCATCATATTTGTCCAACTCCAACAGTTTAGCCAACAGGGGGGGTCCCCCCCTGGTCCCACTTGACTCTAACCAAAATTAGCACTTTAATGGCAAATATTTCACAAACGGACCCCTAATTCCAAAAATAGTCTTAGAAGACCCATAACATTTTTGAAAGACCTTTTCAACGATACCCCACACTACAGGGTACGCGACGAATAAAAAAATCATCCTCACGTTACCTGTAGGGGAGGTACCCTGAAAAAAATGTTTTTCAATATTTTTTTCTACAAGTCTGGAGTTTTAATAATTTATATGTATATCCGTTCCAAATTACAGCTTTCTAGCATTAAGGGTTTCGGCGCTTTGCTTCGGACAGACGGACGGACATAACGAAACTATAAGGGTTCCGATTTTACTTGGGAACCCTAAAAACAAATTTAGAATTTGCATTCACTTGCTTTTGCACATTTGCTTGGCATTCAAATGTCAGACAAAAGAGAAATCCCCGCGCTGTGTCTGCGCAATCCCTTGAGGGCGCGTTCTGTTTTGCGCAAAAATATGTTAAAATAAAATCAAAAAAATCGTGATTAATTAGGATTTTTTCAAAAAATCGTGATTTTTACGATTTTTTTAAAAAATCATGATTTTTTTTAAAAATCATGATTTTTTCCAACCCTGGTGCTTTGTCAAGGTGGAGAAGAAAAGCCGAAAGAAACTCCTCAGCACATCTTTTAAAATCATAAAAGGTTACATAATATTATGTTCTAACCTACGCGGAACTGGATGCGGCATTAGTTTCCAGTAGAGTCCGACCGAAACTGGTTTTTCAGCCGAAACCGAAACCGAAACCGAACCTTCGGCCTTAGGTCCAGTTTCGGCCGAAACCGAAACCGAAACTTAGGGTGAGGCCAAACAAGCGTATTTTTGGTGCTGTGAGTCACGTGAAATGAGCTGGTTTCATACAAAAGATCTAATTCAATTATTTGAAATTTGTATTTTACGCGATTTAACGATTTACGCTATTTTACGCGACGCACAGCTCAAAAAATACGCTCGTATGGCTACACCATTAGGGTCAAAACACATTTATTCGGCTCCATTCGGCTTTTGTCCATAGTAAACAACGATTTTGTATGGAGACGCGTACGCATCCTTTCGGCTTTTCGGCGCCGATTCCGCTTTCGCGGTAAACAAGTAGAAAACGACGACAAATGTGTTTTATCTTTCGGCCGCGTACGCCGCGTACGACGTCGAACGCGGCGGAACAGCGCCGCGCTGTAGGTAAGTACATGGAAGATTTTTGACTCCTTGGCCTTGTCGACAGGTTGCGACCTTCATAGTTCCCGTATAGATTATACCTACTAACGTCTTCGGACGGACTTCGCAGCGTATTCAGCGCCGTACGCAGCCGTTCGCATTCTTACGACACCGTAAGCAGTCGTTCGCATTCTTACGACGCCGTACGCGGCCGATAGAAGCCGAGCCGAATAAGTGTAACCAAAATCATTCGGCGAAACGCGAATGGCGCCGAATAAATGTGCGTTGACCCTTAGGGTATTTTTTGAGCTGCTCATTTGTGGACTCAACAGAAAAAAGTAGGTTAAAGGAGCCGAACTTTTTAAATTTTACAAAGGTCATTTTTTTACATTAGGTAGGTCAACCCTCAAGCTATCTGTCCCCTAACGTTGACCCACTACTTACGGGACACCCAGTATAGGTACTGAAATCTAGCGTGTTTTTTTTTCACATTTTTATTTGTACATTTTTATGTGTATTAACTGCCTTCAGTTCGGTAAACTTATCTTAACGTAAACGACAAAATTCGAAAAAATGTGGGTACCTGTGGATGAACGCTGTTTTTAACCCCTGACGAAAAAAGAGGGGTGTTATAAGTTTGACGTGTCTGTGTATCTTTATGTCTGTCTGTGGCATCGTAGCTCCCAAACGAAGGAACCGATTTTGATCTAGTTATTTTTTGCATGAAGGTGACTTAATCGAGTGTGTACTTAGCTATGTTTAGTGTATATCAAACTGTCGGGGGTTTTTTAAATTTTAATTTAAGATCTAAATGATCTAATAGATCATTTAAATCTTAGCCCCATTTTACTAAAATACGTCAGTGAAAACCGCATGCAAATCGATTTAGCCGATTTTGAAATTACCCTGAACAAACGCACATACATACAAACAGACGAAAATTCTAAAAATAATTGCTATGGTCTCTTTTGCGTTGACTTTTGTGTATAGACATATCGACCAGTTACCGTTTCATTGTAATGGATGATTTGAGATTTAGACTTCGAAAATACTACTAGCGAATGCCCTCGCTTTGCTTACGTAAACCTTTCTGTAAGCCCTCACTCAATAAATGTAATGGTGTCCACTCACGGTCATTCCATCGCGTCATTTTTGGAGCCACGCCAAACGACATATGTCAAAATGGTTGGATGCCAAACATGATGCACACTCACGATCATTCCAATTCTCTTTCATTTGCGCGTTTGACCTCATCGAAAGACGTTGACATGACGTTGCGTTCGGAAGCCATTTTGTTACAAAAAATTATACAATGACATTTGGAAGTGTCTCCTTCGTTCGACGTCTCGGCGCGAAACAGGGTTGGATTTTCTCATATAATAATTATAGTATTTACACTATAATTTCACCCTTTGTACTATGTACTATCCACATCTAAGTATAGTACGCTAAAATATATACAATAATTTTATTTGGTCCCGAATGTTTAGTTTTAAGACATATTATGAATATTTCGACAGTGCGTGTATCCGACCGAATTCTGATCTTGCGTTTCCTGTCTCAATGTCCTCAGCAGTAGGCTTCTTTTTTTTACACGAATAAGTTAATGCTTGACCACAATCCCACCTGATGGTAAGTGTAGATGTGGTCCAAGGTGGTGTCTTTTGTTCCTTTCCACTAACAGTAACTACTCTCGTTCCTTATGATTCCTTCCATTCCATACGAAATTCAATCAAAGCGATGACAATCGCTTGCGAATTTGTGTGTAATAATACGTTTATTTACGAAGTTCTTCCTACTACTTGACTTGAAAGTAAAAGTATTTTTTCCATTTCAATTTACCGATTTTGTGCTTGCAACACTGAGTGTACTATATTTTTTTTATAAATACTATACTTTTCATTGTTTTGTACTATATTTTTCAATGTACCTAAATCCAACCCTGGCGCGAAATGAACAAAGAATGGATGTGGGTTTGCGCATTAAGGCATTCCACCTTAAGGTGGCCACTGACGGTCAGTCCATCGCGTCAAATGGCGTGATATACAGCCAAAATTTGATCGTGAATGTGAAAAACTGATGGCGTGATATAAAACTCTGGATTTCCAATCGCGCCATGTCGTCACGCCGCAACATCGCGCCGACTGATCGTGAATGCGCAAACCCACATCCATTTTTTGTTCATTTCACGCCAGTGTTGGATTTAGGTACATTGAAAAATATAGTACAAAACAATGAAAAGTATAGTATTTATAAAAAAAATTATAGTACACTGAGTGTTGCAAGCACAAAATCGGTACATCAACTGCTTTTGCACCCCGCCCCCCCTTTGTTGAAATGGAAAAAATACTTTTACTTTCAAGTCAAGTAGTTGGAAGAACTTCGTAAATAAACGTATTATTTTATTACACACAAATTCGCAAGCGATTGTTATCGCTTTGATTGAATTTCGTATGGAATGGAAGGAATCATAAGGAACGAGATTAGTTACTGTTAGTGGAAAGGAACAAAAGACACCTTGGACCACATCTACACTTACCATCAGGTGGGATTGTGGTCAAGCATTAACTTATTCGTGTAAAAAAAAAGAAGCCTACTGCTGAGGACATTGAGACAGGAAACGCAAGATCAGAATTCGGTCGGATACACGCACTGTCGAAATATTCATAATATGTCTTAAAACTAAACATTCGGGACCAAATAAAATTATAGTATTTTAGCGTACTATACTTAGATGTGGATAGTACATAGTACAAAGGGTGAAATTATAGTGTAAATACTATAATTATTATAGTAGAAAATCCAACCCTGTTTCGCGCCGAGACGTCGAACGAAGGAGACACTTCCAAATGTCATTGTATAATTTTTTGTAACAAAATGGCTTCCGAACGCAACGTCATGTCAACGTCTTTCGATGAGGTCAAACGCGCAAATGAAAGAGAATTGGAATGATCGTGAGTGTGCATCATGTTTGGCATCCAACCATTTTGACATATGTCGTTTGTCGTGGCTCCAAAAATGACGCGATGGAATGACCGTGAGTGACCACCATTAAGTATGGGCGAAATTGACATAACGTATTTTATTTATTTGTAAACCGTTTGAAATAAACCAACCACTAAATGTTAACCAAAGCTCACTACAATACGTATGTATTGTAAGTTATAAGGGAGTGAAAACCGCAGGTAAATCTGTTATTTCGTTCCTGAGAGTAGCCAGAACAAACGCACAGACAAATAGACGAAAACTACTTTTTATATAATCTATTACGTCTAAATAATACCCCTAGTAAAAGTTTTACTTAAATATCTTCCAGTTACAGTTTCATTACCATGCTTGGATATGAGTTCCGTATCATTATCTATACAGCATTAGACACTATATTATATCCTTTTTTCTACCTGTTGCCGTTATTAATATCGAGCAAAAAACGGCTAAAATCAAGCGCCAAAGCGCCCTGTCAGACGCTCTTCAGATTAATGAACAAATATAATAAACATGTTAAATCAATGACTTCACTTAAAAAGTCAGCGTCCACGGGTTAGCCACGAACTTAACCGAACGACGCACGAAAATTCACGAACACAGAGTTTCGGTTTGGCCGAAAGTTTCGGCCAAATTTTTCCGAAACCGAAACCGAAACCGAAACTAGATTTTTTGGCCGAAACTGGCCGAAACCGAAACCGAAACCGAACCTTCGGTCGGTCTCTAGTTTCCAGGCGTCTTTGTCATTAATATATTCATTTATACTATAGTATCCTTTGCCTACTAGCTGTGATTTCACATATCTCTTAAACATTTGGATAGGTAAATCACGTATTGACCTAGGTAATTTATTGAAAAAACGTACACCGAGCCCCATATAAGAACGTTGTACCCTACTTAGGCGAAAAGATGACGTAACCAAATTATGTCTGTTTCTAGTTAAATGATTATGCGTATCACTATTCTGCTTGAACATACCTAAGTTATTTTTTACGAAAATAATATTGCTGTAAAATACATTGGTAAATATAAATAAAATACATTGGTATATTTATTTTGTATAGTATTTTATTTTCAGTATTGTATACCTTTAAGATATGTTTATTACACAAATAAAATAAAATGTCATATATGTGACGTCACACTACGGGGGGAGGGGTCAAAAAATCATGACGTTTAGTGTGACGTAATTTATGGATGGCCCCTTACAATAACAATGATTTTTCGTCTGTTTCATGGCAAATAATTTTAAACAGAAATATTTAAGTAGGTACTAAAGTAGTAGACACTGAATTTTAGTCGCTGTATCAGTTGAACCGATTCCAAGTTTCATTATATAGGTGCCATAATCAGACAGCGAAGATGAATCAACAGAATTCTCTGAATTTTTTTTTTTTTCAATATATTTTATCATTTATTTATGAAATATGAAAGGTTTAATTTAAATTCATCCATTTTTAAAGTATAATGCTATATTTATATAATTCAGTTCAATTAATCGTATTCATTAACAGTTAATCAATTTTAATTCGATAGTTCCAAACCTTATTCAATCCTGAATATTGTGTATGGCAAATTGACATTAGAAGTCGGCCATATTTGTTTACTAGTTTAGACTCAACTAAAAATGGACTATAGATATAAACATAGAGCAAGACTTGTATAATAATTAAAAGACATGATTATGCATTATTAAATATTTCTTTCAGATGAACAAGCACTATCAATCAAGGAGGAGATAGATTACGATAGCAGTAAGTTTGGAATTATTTTTAAACGGTTTAAAAGACGAGCAAGTAACCTGATTAATGCTGGCTGGTTTTATTGTAACAATTTCAGGTAATGATGGTGACTTGGGCAGGGAATCAGTGAACACAGACGTGGATGATCATGAAGGTAATCACAGCATATCTGACAACAACAGCTGTTGTCAACCAATCACTACTTAACATTATATTCGGTAATCAGCATGTTGCATTATATCATTGATAGTGTAGTAGTTGATTTGCATGCATAAAAGAAAGGAGAGATAAAATGGTTGAATGGACAGTTTTTGCTGCAGTTTTGTATGAGACCTTGCCACTTCTTCTGGCACTACTATTGAACCTGAAAATTAATTATGAATATTATGATTTCATATAGCCCTTTCCATGTTAAGAAATTTAATGCAAATTATTACTTAAGCTATATTTTTTTATTAAAATATGTGTACGAAAGTTGAAATCTGTTTTTCTTTTAGATGAGGAATATAAAAAATGCAAAGATGAGAAAAAATATGGTGAAATTTCGGAAAATACAATCAATGTGGTTGGAAACCTGAATGGTATGTAATTATTTATTTATTAACACTTTTGATACAAAGTTGATTTGAAAGTAAAGAAAAAATATTTTAACTAACCTTTATGTCATTGTTTCAGATGATGTTGATAAAAAATATCATGTAGAAATAAAAGAAGAAAATCAAGGTGTGTAGGTAATTTTTACATGCTTTATATTAGCTTCACACTTTTGGACTTGATTTTGACCCACTTCAAACGGTCAGATTTCATTTAAACTTCATAGAGTTATCGACGACCAATGACAATTCAATATTTAAAAAAAAGAAAAAAAAAACCTAAATTTCTTTTCGAAAAATTAATCTAAAAAATGAAAAAATAAATAATAGTTAAAAGAACACGCTTTTATAGAAAATCGAATTAAAAAAAAAAAATTGAATTAAGAATTGTGTAATTGTAATAAAAGCGTGGGGTGCATGGTGTCAATGAGTAGAAGAATTATATCATTTTGATATCACAGAATAAATACTATATAGTAATTATAATAAGTAATAATATTTTAAAAAGCACCCCACGCATATTTTAAGTGAAAAACTTACACCTTTTTCACTGGAATTGTGAAAATGACAAGCTACAAGACGTGTGCAGTGCCTATGTGTAGAAGTACTACAATTAAACCTGACAAATTGTTTATACCTACACGTTTCTAAATGCCCTCAACGTCGAAAGCAGTGGTTACAATTAGCACGTCGAGACCCAGAGTTAACATCTGTTATATCAGCAATATTCTTTTATGAGGACCACTTTGATGTAAGTATTTAGAAGAAATCAACTTAGCCTCTGATTTACTAAAAAAAACAAATTAAACCTAACGTAATATTGTTCATAAACATAACCTATAAGTAATTTAAAATCATTAGTAATATGGTGTCGTTATGGGGACGTTGAGCAAAAACTTACAAAAAATCTCCCTGTGACCACTTAGCAAGACTGACCAATTTTATTAATTTCAGTACTTACAAGGAGGTTTTCGCATTCCGAAACTCGGTAGAGCAAAAGTCAGGGTTACACGCAAAGAAATTTGCGACCATAAATGAATCAACTTGAGGCAAATTCGCACTGTCAGCTTTTGTATAGCCCGACTCCATTTTACAAAACCTCTCAAAAGCAGAAATCAAAATATATCTTATTAATTTTCTCAGTAAATTGCACAGTGCACACGATATAGTTAGTAGTACACGACGCTTTATTTTTTGAATTGTGACGTCATAACATGCTCAATCATGGCCGCCCGCGTTTCGGTTCTCGTATCCACAGGTAAAAAAACTCAAATCTATTTTTCAAAAGTAAAAATATTTACAATTTATTTTCATGCAAGAAACGTATTGTATAATTATTATTGTTAACCATTATGCAACCATATTTAACACATTTCATATTTTACCGTGATAACTGTCAAATAGCCAATTACATACATACATACATATAAATCACGCCTCTTTCCCGTAGGGGTAGGTAGAGACCACTTCTTTCCACTTGCTACGATCCTTACATACTTGTTTCGCTTCATCCACTTTCATTATTCCTTTCATACATGCTCTTCGGTTTGCTGTACTCTTGACCTGGCCTTTTTTCAAGACGTCCCTAATTTGGTCTTGA
The DNA here is from genome assembly GCA_911387775.1 of Thymelicus sylvestris. Taxonomy (NCBI): domain Eukaryota; kingdom Metazoa; phylum Arthropoda; class Insecta; order Lepidoptera; family Hesperiidae; genus Thymelicus; species Thymelicus sylvestris. The sequence continues at coordinate 907,523 of OU426903.1, forward strand.
AACGTCCGCCTAGGTCTACCCCTTCGGACACTCGCATTCACACTCGCCTTATACACTTTTTTCGTCAATCGTTCTTCATTCATTCTCTCGACATGTCCAAACCATCTCAGCATACCTTTCTCAATTTTTGTCACTACATCTTCTTTCACACCACACCGTTTCCTTATCTCACTATTTCTTATCCTGTCACTCAGTTTAACTCCTATCATACTTCTTAACGCTCTCATCTCAACTGCATTTATTCTGCTTTCATGTTTCTTCTGCCATACCCAACTTTCACTTCCGTACATGAGTGTCGGAACCAACACCCCCTCATGCACAGCCAAACGAGCCTTGTTAGACACCTTCCGACTGTTCATAAAGGAGTGCAAAGCTCCATTCACCATGTTTCCTGCATTCACTCTTCTTTCAATATCGCTCTCACACTTTCCATCTCTTGTAAACTTTGAACCCAGATACACAAACTCATTCACCTGTTCAATTTGTTCATCTCCAATCACGATATTGCAGTCTGTCACTGCCTCATCTCTTTCAAACACCATAACTTTCGTCTTCTTTACATTCATCTTCATCCCTTTTCTAACAAAAGCTCCATTCATAGCAGTTACCATCTCCTGCAACTCCTCGGCTGAAGACGCAAGTAACACTTGGTCATCAGCATAGAGAAAACATTTGACGAGTAACTCATTCATTCTCAACCCACTTTCATTCCCTTTTAAGTCTGTCAAGCAATTGTTCATGAACAGATTAAACAGCCACGGTGACGCTACACATCCCTGTCTAACACCTTTTTCGATATTGAACCATTCAGTGTATGCCCCGTTTATCCTTACACAAGCACTAGAATCCCTATAAAGAGATTGTAATGCTCGTATGAGGATACTGCTCACACCATTCACGGACAATGCTGACCACAATTCATTCCTCACCACTCTATCATAGGCCTTTTCTCGATCTACGAACGCGCAATAGACGTTCTTGTTTTTAGCCAAACACTTTTCGGCTATGCGCCGCAAGGAAATACCTGATCCGTACATCCCATTCCCTTTCTAGATCCCGCTTGTGCGTCCCATACTTTTTCGTCTGTTTCATTCACAACCCTTTCAATCAACACTTTCGCATACAATTTACCGACGACGCTGAGAAGGCTTATACCGCGGTAATTTATGCAGTCCTGCCGTGACCCTTTTCCCTTATACAATGGCACGATTACGGCTTTGCACCAGTCTCCCGGTACTTGCCCATTTCGCCAGCACAAATTGAAAAGGCGGTACAGCTGGCTAGCTACTATGCCTTGTCCAGCCCTCAGCATCTCGACGGTAATCCTGTCATACCCTGCTGCCTTACCTAATCTCATACTTTTCAACGCTTTCACTATTTCATCCATACTTATCTCACTTTCATCAACATTTATATTAGTTTCCATGGAAGGTGCCGGATGTTGTACCTGCACTTCCTCTCTTTCAAACAAACTTTCGAAATACTCTTTCCATCTATTTAACACACATTCTTCTCCTTTTATAATGCTTCCATCTTGACTCCTGATTGTACTCAGCTCCGAGGTAGATGTTTTACCTCTGGCTGTTTTGATGGATTTCCAGAAAAACTTGATGTTTGACTGGAAATCTTCAGTGAGCCTCCTATCAAAATCATCCTTTCGTTCTTCTTTCTTTCTAGACACAACTTCTTTCGCTGCTGATTTCAATCTTTTATACTTCGTTCTTGCTTCCTTTATCTCGTCATCCGTTGCCTTTTGAACTTTTTGGTTAGCTTTTGTTGCTAACCAATCCAACCACGCTTTCTTCTTTTCTTGCACAGCCCTTTGTACATCTTTATCCATCCACACATTATAATTCTTTCTTCTTTTAGCTACCCCGCATACCTCAATAGCAACATTCACGACCCCTTTCTTAAATGTCTCCCACAACTCTTCAATCACACCTATCTCTTCTATGCCTTTAAAACTTTCGTTCAGTTTCTCTACATACTCGTCTTTCTTTTCTCTTTCTTGTAGATTTTCCACTTTTATTCTGTCCAAAACACTCGTAGGCTTAGCCTCTCGGTGTCGCCACCGTTTAAAGAGGCCACGCATTCGGGCTATGACCAGGAAGTGGTCTGTGTCGAGCCCTACACCGCGGTATGCCCGAGTGTCTATCACTTTCTTCCTCAGTCTTTCATCCACAATTACAAAATCAATCATACTTCTAGACTCACCCTCATTTCTTGTATACAAATGGATCTTTTTGTGGTCAAACATTGTGTTGGCTACGCAAAGATTCCATTCCAAGCATACTTCAAGCAGGCTTCTCCCATTGTCATTCACTCTTTCGTCCCCAAACGTACCCAGAACTCCTTCATACCCATCACGCTTTACTCCAACCCACCCATTAAAGTCCCCTAACATCACTATCCTTTCATTTTCTCCGCATTTATTCAAGACCTCTCTCATGCTATCCCAAAATTCCTCTCTCTCTTGTTGGGCTTTTAATGACCCACTTCCACGCAGATCTGTCGGTGCATAGACCCCAAGGATAAACAAGCGAGTGAGTCCGACTTTTAACCTAATCCAGAGGAGTCTTGGGCTAACACATTCATGCTCTATCACACATTCAACTATTCGAGAGGAAAGAATCACACCAACTCCCTGACAGCCTCGGCTGGTTTGGGGGACTCCCGACCAGTATGCCGTGTAGGAACCATGAACCGTGGTGTCACATCCTTTCCTATTGGTTTCGTTCACGCACAGAATATCTATGCATCGTTCATCCATCATCTGACATAATTCATCTACCTTACCATCCATTCCCTTCTTACATTCAACGTAGCGAAGCGGCTTTCCATGGACCGCTTTTCACCCCCGCGAGAAACGAGACGTGATGGGTGGCGAACCACATCGCCGCCATTTTGGTTAATTAAATTAGTTTTATAATTATCCATTGCGTTCCCACGAGTAGCGAGGGAAAGGTTTGTCCACCCCAGCAGAGCCCCGCATGCCAGGGTAAGGCTAGCCTGATTCTGGGTCGCCCGGTCCCAGGGCAGTGTGGCACGCTAATGACTAGGCTTGCCCCTAGCCATGCATCCATCCGCGCGGCAGACGTTGGATTGGCGGAGAGGGTAGGGATAGGGAAAGGGAAGGATAGGTGGTGTGAAAAGGAAGATTGGTAAGTTGGAGTGGAAAATTGGGAATGTAGGATAATTCCTCCCAGGAGGGCAAGGGATAGGACAGTAATAGCTAGGAAGCCAGGGTCGCATACCCGTATACCATACCACAACTACCGGACAGGTAAGTTGGGATGATATCCCATGACTTACTAGCCAATTACACAATTCTTAATTCAAAATTTTCTATTTTTTAGTAGTTTTTTTTTTATAAAAGCGTGGTTTTTTTTTTGGAGAATAATTATGTAATTTGGCATTATGCCCTTGTTGGTAGTGAAAGTGTTGAGTTTGATTCCCGATGCAGACATGTCTTTGGGTTGTGGTCATTCAAGAGTGTTTCATGTACATGCCACACTAGAAATCCTTGAATCTATAAATTTATAATTGATCACTTTTATGGTTTATTTACAATGTATATACTATCTACATAATTTTTTCAGTTGCACCATCCAAATGTGATCAACAATATCCAATTGAATATGCTAAACCAGACAGAGCAAGTGCGCAGGTTTCAGATAGAATTTTGAAACGGAATGGTGTTAAAGGTAGGTCTTTTGACAACAACTAACAACTAAGGTTGAAGCTACACTCAGAATGAGATGAATTACCATCCAGTTGACTAAATAAAAGCATTTAAAAGTGTATAGTTGAATAAAATTGCTCACATTTAATTCCAGCTATAGTCAAACTAGAACGGACGAAAGTGGACCCCGAGTTGGAAGTACATATTAAGACTGAGGATGACGTCACCTATGCATGTAAGATTTGTAGCAAGAAGTACAATGTGCTCAAGGAGCTCCGGAAACATATCCGGAACCTACACCACACTTACAAGTGCCAGAACTGTTCGCTGCAAATCGTTGGAAGACCCCATTACTTAAAGCATATGAAAACTCATGCCGGCGAACTATTCAAGTGCCGCCTTTGTGAGAAATCCTTCCCCACAAATAGTACACTACTTAACCATCTGGACGTCCACACGAGGTATAAACAGTACCAATGTGACATATGCCAAAGAATGTTCTCCGTCAAGTCGTCGTTGAAAAAACATGTAATGTGGCATTACGGCTTAAAAAAAACATGTACCTGCGACATCTGCGGCCGCAGCTTCAACCTCGTCTCCAACCTCAACGCTCACATTAGATCGGTGCACCAGAAGCTGAGACCCTACAAATGTCACCTGTGTCCGAAAACTTTCACAGCGAACAAACACTTGAAGGAGCACTCGTACACTCACACGGGAGAGATGCCTTTCAAATGTGAGCTGTGCAACGATGGATTCGCGGTGCCGTGGAGGCTACTACACCACAAGTTGAGGTATCACCCGCAGTCCGCCGGGGGACAGGGGGAACAGGAGAGGAGAAAGGTTTACACGTGCAAGGTGTGCAACCTGCAGATAGTGCATCGAGGGAACTTCATGATCCACGTTAAGACCCATAGCGGAGAGAAAAATTACAAGTGTCACCTGTGTACGAAGGATTTCACGTGCAGATACTCCCTGAACCGCCACATTATCACCCACAGCGGCATCAAGCCTTACGCGTGTGACCAGTGCGACTTGAAGTTCTTTGAGGTCTCGAAGTTGACGCTGCACAAGAGGAGGGTCCACGACCCGAAACCTGTCCGGGTCGTCCAGAAGGTCAAATGTGATTTATGTAACAAGAGCTTCATAAATATGAAGAAACACATGGTGTCCCACAAGTCCAGACCACATGTTTGCGAGATTTGCTTGAAGTCTTACCCGGAGAGGAATACCTTGAATAGACACATCCTGGTCGTCCACCAGGGAATCAAACGACATCCTTGCACCCTCTGCGAAAAGAAGTATTGTAAATTTGAAAGTTTACAAAAGCATACAAGAAAGATACATAAGTTGGAATTAAAGAAGGAAGTTGAAGAGTCTTGAAAGAGTCCACAGTGGAATTTGGTTTAGTATATTTGAAATGAAGGCGCTAAGTGAAACTTTAGATTGAAGGATGCAAAAGTACCTAAGAAGTTTACTTCAAATACGCGCGTAAGAAGTTATACTTCTGTGGCATCAAAAAAATATAAAAAAAAATCATTTAAAAAAAGCAATATTAAAAAAACTATTTAAAAAATAATATTAAAAAAAAAACAATATTAAAAGAATATAATAATAAAATTATAATAATAATCATTTTCAAAACGCGCGTTTGAAATACGTTTAAAAAATCAAATTTTTCGACACCTTTTGTGTCTTAATAAGGCAATGAACCTAGTTGGCATACCTACAACTGCCATTTTTTCGTTTTCGTTTCGGCGGCCAGTGATGAAACGTGTCAATCGACGAAGTAAGTGATTATAATCAAAAAGTATTCAGTGATGATATGTTGTAAGTGATATACTTTCTAAGATATCTGAGTTAAAAATCGTAAAAAATAAAGCAAAAATCTTAGTAGTCGATAGACTAAATAATTACGTTCAAAAAGTATTAAGTGATGAAACGTCGTAAGTGATATATTTTGTGAGATATTTGAGTTTATTAATAATTATTTTTATTTTGAACTCAAATAATATCTCAGAAAGTATATCATTTACGACACTTCTTCACTGAATACTTTTTGATTGTAATCACTTATAGTCCAGTGCCGATAGCTCTAAAAACGGTAAAAAGTGGAAGAAAATTATAGTAGAATGAAACCTATTGCAAAAGGAAGAGAATATAACGAAGATTATAGGAAAAATAAATTACGGGCGATCTGAGGTCGGGAAGTGGGGGGAGGGGGGGGTTTAAGGGTAAAGAATGGTTTATCTTGATTTCCGGAAAAACTACAAGTCCTATTGAAAAAAGTTAAATGGCAAAGTTGTAGGTAACTATTCGACCCAATTTCCATCGAAGAGGTGGGAGTCCATCTTCCTTGATCACGACCAACATACCAGGCTGCAGATCATCTTTTGTAGTTTTCCATTTGGTGCGTTGTTGTAACTCTGATATGTACTCCATGGACCATCGCCTCCAGAATGACTGCCGCAACTGTTCAATGCATTTATATCTTGATAAAGTGGTAATTGCCTTGTTCATCATGTCCTTCTGCTGGAGAAACCAACGGCCGGCCAATAAGGAAGTGGGCTGAAATCATTTGGATCAGGTGACATAGGATACATAGGACGGGAGTTCAAGACTGCTTCAATTTGCACTAAAACGGTACTGAACTCTTCATAAGTTAAATTAGCATTACTAACAACTCGTGCAAGGTGATGTTTACAGGAACATACACCTGCTTCCCATAAACCGCCAGTATGAGGAGAATATGGTACAATAGTTTCGAATTCTATGTTATTATCTGAAGCATACTCTGATATAACATTATGATGTGTATTGAGAAAATTAAAGAATTCTTTAGCGCCTACAAAATTTCTACCATTATCAGAAAGTATTTTCCTCGGCTTTCCCCTGCGCGATATGAACCGTTTTAGAGCTAAAATATAACCTTCAGACGTCAAACTGGTGACCAACTCCAGATGTAACGCTCGGGTTGCAAAACAAACGAATAAGCACAGATAAGCTTTCTCGAGTCTAGCACCCCTACACGGGGAGTGTTCTGAAGAACTGTTTGATTTAATACCTGCGGTTGATTTCCGTCACCGTACATCACGTACCAGGTTCCATCAACACCACCTAAATACCTGGCGTTCGTCCACAGTTCGGTTTTCACGTAATTTCCTGCCACGGACGTGTAAACTGTGGAACAAACTTCCTGCATCGGTGTTCCCGCTAAGCTATGACTTGGGGTCCTTCAAGAAGCGGATCTTTTCTTTTCTTCGTGGCCGGCAACGCATTGGTGACGCCCCTGGTGTTGCTAATGTCCATGGGCGACGGTGATCACTTACCATCAGGTGACCCGTCTGCTCGTTTGCCTGCTTAAGGCATAAAAAAAAAAAAAAAAAAAAACCCCTACCCTTACGATTTAATATATAGAAGGGTCCTGTGTACCTAATCTACACCGACATGTAGAAATGGGACACCTGGACTTAGACGCTCGTTCGGTAAATTGCCCATAATCGGCTGTGTCAGTCTAGGTTTGACACGAGAACACGTAACGCATGAATTAACTATTTTTCTAGCTAAATTTCTGCCCGAAACTGGCCACTAATCTTCCCTGATATTGCGATTGATATGTTTACATTTTGCATTACGAATAAATCTGAGAACGTATGCATAACACCTTAACAATCTATTAAAATTGGAAAATCGACTGAAATTAATAAAACTTACATAATTATTTTTACAGGTCAAAGCAACAGAACATTGTTTCAATTCGGGCAATGAATCTACGTCGAACAGCTTATCGTTATTATTTACTTTCCAATTACTATTATCTTGTTGTAAAAATGACGGCCCGTTCCACCATTGTGCCGAGGTATGTAATTCAGTAAGATTAGCACCTCTCGAAATGAGATCGGCTGGATTATCGTTCGTTTTAACATGTAGCCATTTAGCATGGCAAGATAAATCATTTATTTCGTTTACTCGATTTTGAACGAATGGTTTGAGTTTATAAGATGGTGTGTTTAACCACCCGAGCACAATGGTTGAATCGGTCCACAGAAATATGTCATCAAATCTTAAATTCAAACAGTTAGATATTTTATGTAATAACCGCGCGGCCAATAACGCTCCACAGAGTTCCAACCGTGGTATTGTTATCGTCTTAACCGGAGCTACACGACTCTTGGAACACAAAAGACTGACTATAATACCGCCGCCATGGGTACGTGTTCGACAGTAAGGGACCGCTCCGTAAGCTATCTGACTCGCATCACAGAATATGTGTAACTCGATTTTATCATAATCGTCCTGAAGTACAAAACGCGGAATGCGTATGTTAGATAAACCTTCTATTATATTTATAAATTTTGCCCACGATTGTAAAAGGCTGTTCGTTACTAAATCGTCCCAGTCTATTTTGAAACCCCACGCTTGTTGTAATAAATGCTTTCCGATTATTATAATAGGACTTAATAGACCGAGAGGATCGTAGATCTGTGACACAACGGATAACATAAACCGTTTAGTTAAGTTCGATTTGTTCACGTTTATTTTAGAGACAAAATGAAATTCGTCTGTTTCTCGAAGCCATCCTAAACCAAGAACTCGATCCGAATAGGACTAGGGTTAATAAGTCATCGACGTAAAAATCGTTTAACATAATACTGGATATTTCCTGATCTTCGCATTCTAAGGTGCAGCGCAGACGACACTCTTTTTGTGCGATCGAGCCTGCGGGCGCACAAATGTCTACAGACAGACAGTGTGCCGTCTGCGCTGCACCTTAGGTGTATGTTTGCCTGGCGCTACGCCCGCGCCGCGTGGTGAGAAAACCGTGCGCGTCGGAGTGCCGCGACGCGACGCAGTAAACAAACAGCTGTAACTTTTTAACCATGGTACTTGAAGAGATCAAACTTTACAGAAAACTTCTTCAAGTATTCATCTTTGATGTGGAAGTATTAGAATAATTAATTTCGAAAATTTATAGCACAACTTTTCAGTTTGAAAAAAAAATCTCCTTCGAGTAACTTTATTTTTTCAAAAATGCGCCATTTTGTTGATATCCATTTTCAAGAATTCGGACTAGGCTTAAATTTTGAGGAATATGTTGGAGATAATCGTGTAAAAATTTCATTAGATAAAATTGAGTACTTATTAAGCAGTCGCGAGTTGAAGTCAAAATTTCTGTATTTTGACGTATCGAGAAAAAAGAGGTTTTTGCCATTTTTAATCATGTTTGGCAAGTGTAAAAACGGGTAAAAATTAACTGAAGGTGCCCCAAGACATAAATAATGGAATAAAAAAAGTTCCATGCGGTTACCTTTTTGTGATCGGTTCGGGGGTAAAAATGAGGGTGCGCCGCAGGCCTATATCGTACGATCCGTCGAATTTGTTTAACAATATTGTGGGTAATTTTACAACCGCGTGCGCGCTATAGGTACAAAGCTCTGCAATAAATTATCGACTGTAGCCATGATTTGGTAGAAATTATTGTCGAACGCTTCACGAGTATCTAATTGTTGGGATGTCTCGCTATCTAACACTAATTCCTCGATTTTATTTTGGACCGAATTAAATTCGTTGTGTAATAATTTTGCTCCCTCGTACCGTAATTTTAATTCTGTTACTTGTTTCTGCGTTAATTGAGCCCCCTCGAACATATTTACGAACTTAATGAACAACGTTAATCGCAGGGTAATCGATGCCCGTTTTTTAATTAAATCACGCGTATTATCACTTGTTTCGACACCGAGAAGCGGTTTAGGCGATTTAGGACGTTCTACACTCATACTGGCAGTGTATGAAAAACAAGGTACTCACGTGTTCCTGCAACCACCACGTGGCACGCCGATTTATCTTGAATTTTCTGCGACAAAAACACGATTTTAGTGCAAATACGGAAAGGGATATTTTTAGGAGTGATGGGAGGGCCGATTTTCTTCGTCCACGTTGGCTATTATCCGGCTCGAAGGACCAATGTTTGTGATTCGGCTCGTAGGGCCAAATCTTCAGGTTTCGGGCCTGAAGGACTTGTATTAAATATTATACTAATTCTTTATGAATTTCTAGGACTTTAATGACTGCCCCATTCACTCTTATGTCAATCTGACTGATAAAGATGGTAAAACACTTATGTATTTTATTGCAGATTTACAATGCGAATTGAACGAATATAAATTATATAATAATAAAGAGAACTGTCCGAGGGGCCCTTCGGCCAGTGATCTTATTCTTCCGGTGTGCTGATGGCGAGAGAGAGGGTTTTTGAGCTCTTCAGTCGTTTAAATACTCGTAGTGACATCTCGATTTGGTGGGGAAGGGATTCGTCTTTATACTCGCAGCGCCATCTATCTATTCCATTGGGAACTACTACATTAGGCTGCACGTTGGCAAGCTTCCACGATCTAGGAACTATCCCAGTCTCGATAGAGAGGCGAAACAAGCGTGTCAACACAGGAGACAACTCGGGTGCACATGTCTTTAGTACTACCGCTGGAATACCATCTGGTCCACTGGCTTTGTTCACGTCTAGACTTCGCAGGGTCTTAAGTACTTCTTTATTGTGAATGCGGACTTCTGACATAGAGGTACCACAATTAGGTATCTGTTGCGGATGGATGTTGCTAGTGTCTAGACGCGAATTCTCAGCAAACAGAGAAGCGAAAAGGTTCGCTTTCTCTTCAGCTGTATGAGCCAGAGAGCCATCCGGTTTCACCAGCGGAGGCAGCGTGGGACGACAGAAGTTAGTCTCGACCGCTTTGGCGAGGGACCAAAAAGCTCTACTGCCACATGGCTGGCGAGAGACTTTTGCGCCAATGTGTCTAATGCGGTCGATACTCACTTTCTGTAATGCCTTTTTGTAGGACTTGGCGGCAAGGTTAAAGGCTTTCTTCTTATGGTGGTCACTCACGGTCATTCCATCGCGTCATTTTTGGAGCCATGCCAAACGACATAATATGTCAAAATGGATGGATACCAAACATGATGCACACTCACGATCATTCCAATTCTCTTTCATTTGCGCGTTTGACCTCATCGAAAGACGTTGACATGACGTTGCGTTCGGAAGCCATTTTGTTACAAAAAATTATACAATGACATTTGGAAGTGTCTCCTTCGTTCGACGTCTCGGCGCGAAACAGGGTTGGATTTTCTACTATAATAATTATAGTATTTACACTATAATTTCACCCTTTGTACTATGTACTATCCACATCTAAGTATAGTACGCTAAAATACTATAATTTTATTTGGTCCCGAATGTTTAGTTTTAAGACATATTATGAATATTTCGACAGTGCGTGTATCCGACCAAATTCTGATCTTGCGTTTCCTGTCTCAATGTCCTCAGCAGTAGGCTTCTTTTTTTTACACGTATAAGTTAATGCTTGACCACAATCCCACCTGATGGTAAGTGTAGATGTGGTCCAAGGTGGTGTCTTTTGTTCCTTTCCACTAACAGTAACTAATCTCGTTCCTTATGATTCCTTCCATTCCATACGAAATTCAATCAAAGCGATAACAATCGCTTGCGAATTTGTCTGTAATAATACGTTTATTTACGAAGTTCTTCCTACTACTTCACTTGAAAGTAAAAGTATTTTTTCCATTTCAACAAATGGGGGGGGGGGGGGTGCAAAAGCAGTTGATGTACCGATTTTGTGCTTGCAACACTGAGTGTACTATAATTTATTTTTTTTATAAATACTATACTTTTCATTGTTTTGTACTATATTTTTCAATGTACCTAAATCCAACCCTGGCGCGAAATGAACAAAAAATGGATGTGGGTTTGCGCATTCACGATCAGTCGGCGCGATGTTGCGGCGTGACGCCGTGGCGCGATTGGAAATCCAGAGTTTATATCACGCCATCAGTTTTTCACATTCACGATCTTTTGGCTGTATATCACGCCATTTGACGCGATGGAATGACCGTGAGTGTCCACCTTTAGATCTAATATCCGGAGCTTTGCGGCTTCGAGCATCAACCCAGGCAAGATACGCCGAATGTTTGCGCTTCTCAGCCTGAGCGCATTCGGCGTTGAACCATGGGCGAGCTTTGCTACCAATGGGAACGTCGGAAAAAGGAGAACTAGTCTTTGAAGCAACCGATTGTTTTTACTATTGTTCATGAAATAAAGATAAATATAATACATCAAGAATAAAAAATAATAAATAATAAGATAAATATAATACATGCTGAGTTCGTCCACCGATACGGCCGCGCGCGGCATTTGTTTCACTCGCGCACCGCGCAGTCCGCCGCCGCCGCGACTCTCACCGCGCCGCCGGTCGCGCCGCTGTAGCTGTGGCATACTCCATACGTTGTCTACCATTTGTTTTCGCCTCTCACCGCTTGACGCGCCGCAATCCGCGCCGCCAGTAGCTGTGGCCGGGCCCTTACATTTGCCGGTTTGCTAATGGTTCATGCGTTAATTATTGTGGGGTACTTGTGATAAAATCTAAACGAATAAATTCAGGTATCTTATTGTCATCGGAATTAAAGCAATATTATGTCATGAGTTAAATATTTTAATTCAATTGGATAAGAAAATTTTCGAAATAAAATAAAATAAAAATGGTTGTCTGTAAAGTCGGTTTATGGACGGTAGTTTACACGTTAAGCTCCGCTCCACTCAACTACGATCGCCTACGGCATCGGCTACGATACGCCGATCGTAGCCGATAGTGCCTCTCTCTCGCTTTTGCCGCTCTCTCGCTCGCGGAACGCGACATTTTTAGATATATGCGCCCGGCGCGGCGGCGCTCATCGTTTTAATAGACGTTATCACTTCAAAAAAAGATTTAATTGTCATAAATCATAATATTTGCAATCAAAATAATTGCTTACAACGAAGCGGAAGTAGTGGATAAAAATTAGGTACATTGTAATACAATTCAATACTTATAATTAATTTTAAAAGATTTGATGAACAAGTTGAATAAAAGCTTGTAAAAATATCGTGTTTGTTTGTAATGGATAAACCTAAAAACATCTCGTGGGGGCTACAAACTTCTTTGATTGGGAATTTTATATTTAGTCCCCACTAATTCCAGGAAAAAATCTATAAATCATTGTGGCTTTTTGGTGGAGCTTTCATGAACAAAACAATTAGTTAAACTTTATGAGGAAAAACCCTATGTAAAATTTTAATTAACAATTCGTTAAAACTTTTCAGATAATATATTTCCAACTAAGATGTGGCGCTACTCGATTTAAGCCGAAATTATTGAAAAAAATTTTACCCCTTTTTTAACTAATTCATAGAGATGTGACTCTTTTCGGAACAGATTTTTTGGTTGATTTTTAAGGGTATAACGTATTATATTTTTTAAATATCATTGTATGTAGGCATCTGAACTGAGGGCCCAAAACATTTGTCCATAGCATCTTTAATTCACATTTAGGATGAGTGTTTGCTTTAAGTTTTAACTAAATTCCCTATAAATCTCAATTTGCTACACCATGAAAAAAAAGTGGGCCCTAAATCATTGGATTTTAGCGAAAAAATTAAGAGTAAACACCGACAAATATTATACATATAAATATTTATTTACAAAATATTTCTTAGTTTTACCACAGAAGACCTAATGTTTTACTTATTGTCTACCCAGACCGTTAGTACCCGAATGAGTCGTAATAAGCTGGTCTTACACAATCAAGTTTACTCGTCATGTTTGCAGCGGACTTCATGCCATGCGGCATCCAGTAAACTTGACGGTGTATGCTGTCCACTGCAAACATGACAAGAACCTAAACTTGATCGATAAAGTAACAACCAGCTCAAGAACAGATACGATAAATACATGAATCAAGTGACAGAAAAATGGATATAGGCAAAATCAATCGTAAAACTACCTGCGTATAAACAAATGAACATCAGCAATGGTTGCAGATGCAGGAACAAAAGTCGCCGACCAAATAATTGCAGTCACTCATGGTCATTCACTATTTTTTATACAATAAACAATTTACCTGTATTATCACTAAGTTGACAACTAAAACTTTTTCACTCGCACTGTACATTTATGCCTTTCGACAGAATGGATTCTCATGTGCCTAGCTAGGTTCCCAATCTGCTTGTTACATATTTTGCACGTCAATTTAATCTGGCTGTGCGTTTTCATGTGTCGCTTCAACTGCCCCGTCTCTCTGAAAGCCTTGTCGCACACCTCACAGGTGTAAGGTTTCTCCCCGGTGTGAACTCTCATGTGAATCTTGAGATATCCGTTGTCTGAGAACATTTTCTTGCAAATTTTGCAACAAAATGGTCTTTCCCCAGTGTGGGTTCTCTCGTGAAGCTTAAAACTGGACATTTGAGCGAACTGCCTGTCGCAGAAGCCGCACGAGTACGGCTTTTGACCAGTGTGGACCCTCATGTGAACTTTTAAGGTGGTGTACGCCGTGAAATCCTTCTTGCAAACCTCACAGGAGTAAGGTTTGACCCCCGTGTGCTGTCTTTCGTGGATGGACAGGTAGCTCTTGCTGGAGAACTGCTTCTGGCAGACCTTACACGAGTGAGGCTTAACCCCCGTGTGAATGATGTAGATATGTCGCTTCAAGTGTGTCCTCTGAGGGAATCTGCTCCCGCAGACGTCACATACGTACGGTTTTTCGCCGGTATGGGTCCGAATATGGGATTTCAGGGTTTGATTGTGTCCGAAGGATTTGCTGCAAATGGTGCACTTGAAATTCCGTTCCCCCGAGTGAACCTTCATGTGCTCCTTTAGACCCTTGCGTCGTTGGAATAGCTTGTTACATTCGGGACATTTAAACTGATCGCTATCGAAATGGACGCTCAAATGATTCTTCAGCTGTCGGGCCTTGTCGAAGGTTTTCGAACAATCCTTGCATGGGAACCTTCCATTGTCGGAGTGGCTGGTCGATATGTGTTTGATGAGTTCCTTGTTGTGAGAGAAGCGCTCGTTACAGATGCGGCACGGGTGGGCCGTCTGCCCCGTGTGCAGCTTCATGTGGACCTCCAGGGACCCGTTGTACGTGAACCGTTTGCAACATATCGTGCAGGCGAAATTTTTTGTTTTCGCTTGGGTTAATACTTTGGATTCTTTTTCTGGAAATTAAGCATGATTTCTGTTATACAAATTGTAAGTAATTTCTGTTTTGTATGGTGAGCAATATACGGAGATATCGAATAATAGGTGATTATTGTTTTATTGAAACATAAAAATGTAGCAGTATGATCAATTAACCAACACTAAGGCATACCAACAGCATTAACCTAAGGACTACTTAGGAGAAAGGGGGCCCAATTTTGAAAATAGAACCCTCCCGGCGGGGACACACATTTTGTTCGAGATATCTATTCTATGACATTATACTTCAATGGTAACAAAACACTTACGTTGTGATATCCACTCGTCGATAGGTTATAAAAACCTGTAATCCATCTAGACAATTATTTATTGAAAAGCACATATTATATTCTGAAAAAGGTTAAATACCATAACCATCGGTGTTATCAGGAGGATCCCACTCCTCATGGGTGTCCTGCTCCTGTCCCCTCAACAGCGACAGTGGCTGGTCATCCATATCCATTGCTTGTGTAAATATCCCCAGAGGAGTTTTATCTTCTGCAATAAAAAAAATCTATGTCTTGGCTGTTTAAAGAGGTTCTATCTCAGTGCTACATAATTCTTGTGCAGGCGTTATGTAATTCACAAAAAGCAATATCATTCATGAAATTTAGAGTGTTCATGGAGCTGTATCAGAGGATTTTAGAAGAATTAGACAGAAACTCCTAACAGAGCAGTGTTGAGAGCAAAGTTCATAAGTACTCTAATAGAAAATCGAAACTACACTAAAATTAACAACTTATTATTATTTATAAGCTTCATTGAATTACACATAAAAACTCACCATAACTATACTTATGTTCGAATTCATCTTGTGACCCGATTCCTTTGAGACACAGATCTTCAGGTTTCAGTTCTAGAATAAGAAAATTACATGTTTTATTGAAGCTTACACCTGTTTAGTGTGAATGACATGTATTTTTATGTGACAAACTGGTGTTTGGACAAAGCTAGACAAAACAATAATTTGTCACACAAAAATCTGCAAACTATTATAACACATTGAAAACAGAGTGTCACTTAAAGAGCAAACAAAATTATGACCTAAAAGCTACATAAATTTAATTTAAATCCAGATTATTCAAGTGTCATTTAAATTATTTTCAACTTACCTTCAATGCATATTTCAACTTCTTCCTTGATTGTAATGTTAGGGACATTAGTGCCTGAAACAACACTGTACAAATTAATGAATACATACAAATATAGACTGACAAAGAAGCAATCAAAAAAATTATTATTGAACCTTTTTATCTGACGTAACTATTTTTTATTTTATTGTAACATGCACACGATAAAAATACCACAGGTGTATGCATGTTTTTAATTATCTCTAGTATACGTATTATACGTATGCAAAATGGAAAATTATCTTCATACCATTTTCATTGAGCTGGTTGTAAAATTTCCGCAATGTTCTTTCACACAGCAACACTTGCTGCTTGAACTGCTCAGCATCTCGCAGCCGGTGTATGCAAGTGTTACATATCATAGATACACGTTCACTGTCCTCCGCTACTGTTAACAACTGGAAATTGAAATGAGACATGCATCACAGACAGAAACTTCCTCAGTTACTGTATAAGACAGGACAAGGTGGTAGTAGCTCCAATCAGCTACAGATTGGGGCCCCTGGGCTAAAGGGGACTTAATACCAGTACTGGGAAGTGAGAGCAGCGTACGCTATATGCACCGGGTAGTCACTAATAAACTATACCATACACTCTGGGGATGCATTAGGTACATATACCAGGTGTGTGCTATATACTACACTAAAAAAAATTCACCTGTAGCCTAATTGATAGTGATCCTGCCAGCGAAGAGAGGGATTCCGGGTTTCGATTCCTGGCCAAGAAAGATATTTATATGATAGATAAATATTTGTACTCGGGTCGTGGGTTTGGTTGTCCATACCACGCGCGAGTCACGCGACACAGGTAAAAACCTACTGTGGGGGAATGAATGAGTATAAGCGTTTTATTTACTTAATTAATTGTTTTAGTGGTTTAAAACCATCTTTGCATTATTGCCTTTCAATGAAATCAGTTTGGGGCACATCGGTTGGATGGATTGTGTTTTAAATGTACAATCCTATTAGAAATTATTAACTAATGTGAAGTCCGTCATCTCAGATCGTCATATTGTTTTGTGTTAGAGGTAGGTACATTACACTGCACAGTATGATAGAAACAATTTTCAACTTACTACTACATCGAAAGTTTGTTTCAGCATATTCGAGTACGTTTCTTCACTTCCCTCTTGGCTGTATGGGGTCGTAAGGCCCTTAAATACACCCTGACTATGGCAGCATCGACATATCTCATTTAAGTTCAAGTTTACAGCCATTATATCATATATAATTAAAAATTATATATTAAAACAATACAGTGGTTTCCCGAGTCGCAGCTATCGCGTCATCGCGACCTGGAATTTGTAAATTTTATAATTTGTTTTGTTTGTTTGTCTTCTACTTCTGTCATGATTTAGAAATTCGTCCACACTTCACAACACGAGATTGAGATTATTGAGAATATTAAATTGACGTTTCATCATGGGTGACCAGTTTCGGGTTCAAATTAAATAGTGATAACCATAAACCGGAAAGTAGGGATGTTCGATCCGGATCGATACTTGTGTGGATCGATACAATGGCATACGATCCGCTCGATATTTGTATCGATACAATGCCATTCGATCCACTGGTGGATCGATACACATGCAGGGTGGATCGGATCAGACCGGATCGGATCAGAATTATTATGTAATTCAGGTAGATTTCTTTAGATCAGTGGTTGGCGCATCATATTACACGAAAAAGAAGGCTTCCATACATTTTTTAAGCAATATTTGTCTGAATCTTTGGTGGATAGAAAGTCTGATCCATTAATTAAAGTATTGGTCAGCTAAAAAAGTTATTTGGGGAAACTCTGCGACATAGCTCTACGGTATTAATTATCAGTGGTAGGAACTTCAGTGCCCTCCGAATGGCTTTTCTCGTTAGCCAATAGCATTTTAAGTGAA
The DNA here is from genome assembly GCA_911387775.1 of Thymelicus sylvestris. Taxonomy (NCBI): domain Eukaryota; kingdom Metazoa; phylum Arthropoda; class Insecta; order Lepidoptera; family Hesperiidae; genus Thymelicus; species Thymelicus sylvestris. The sequence continues at coordinate 925,310 of OU426903.1, forward strand.
AGTAATTGATTTGATCCTGAGCGCTTATCCAATTTACTATCCCAGCGTTAATTAAAATTTAAGGATTGGCAAATGTACCTAATTTATAAGCTTTGCATGATATATTTATTTATTTGATTTATAATGAGTTTAAATACACAAGAGTTCTAAATCAAATATAGTGTTATAAAGTGAGATATTATTATATACATGATGTTCCTACCACATTGTTTTAAAAAACCTTAAGTAACTTTTTCAATATTTATTTATACAATATTCTGAATAAAATTAAATATAATATTAAATTTAATCTAAAACGATTGATCTTAATATTACCTTAATGATCTATCTTTATTTAGAAACCCACTGAATTAAGCTTGTCGATAGTTTATACATGTGTGTATAACCATATTTAAAATATTCGATTCTGGATCGATACAAAACATCATATTAAATTATACGGTATATCTACATAAAATATCATCTTTTATTTATTAACATAATTATCTTTCTTTTTTTCTCTTTCTTGGCCGACAACGCTTTGGTCGCTGACATCCATTGGCCGCGATACCCATTTACAGGTATATTTAAAAATTATATGAATCGATATTTGGACTATTAATTATATTGGGATATTCATGACGATTCGAAGTATCGGTATATAAAACACCCGGATCAAACATTCCTATTTAAAAATTTACTTTTTTTTCTTCTGTCTTTCTTGGAGGGCAATGCAACAGTGATGCTTTTGGTGTTGTTGATATCCATGAGCGAGGATAACCACTTACTATCAGGTGGATCGTCAGATCATTTGCCGGCAATTCCTATAAAAAAAATATTCATTCGATACTGGATCGATCCAGAGTATCGTATCAAATCACTTGGATCGATACACTGCCATACGATCCGTATCGATCCAGAGTATCGATACAAGGCACCTGGATCGAACATCCCTACCGGAAAGTAAACCTGAAAAATATTTGCAGCTTTGGTTCGACTAATTGTATGATTATTGAAGAGTCCCTAAAACTAGTATAAAAATAAGTTAAAGTAAACATATCATACATATTATATCCATAATAAATAAAGTACCCTTACTAACTAAAGTTATTTTGCTTACAAGAACGAGTAAATATTGTGGTTATGGTTACATTAGTTAAACAGCTAATTTTATATTTTGCCGAATACCTATGTCTAGGTAGTAGATATGAGTTATGAATAATAGGCGATGAAATTCTTACGACAGAGTTTACGATTCAAAAAACCGGATAAAACTTAAAAGCTGGTATCATTATTTCGAAGTTGGACATTAGTGGTTGTCATTTTACTCTGGAGGTTTTTATACCATCTGTCATGATACTGACATTTATTTTACGTCAGTGTCAATTACATAAATGTTACCAGTATACGAATGATTGCACTCCTTCACACACGACCTCGGGGCGCGCCACGCAGGCACGCAGTGCGGCCTCTTCGGTTTCGGTGTTTCGCCGCGTTCGTAGTTACTCGTAGTACAATAATTCATATCGCACCAAGAAGAATGATCTCATCCCCTGTAATTGATATTATGCCAAGCCTTACACTACATACAATTTAGGAAACGAATCTTAGCGAGGTTACTTTACATATTTCAATTTTTGAAGTGAAAACTTCTTTAGTACGGGGGAGACTTGAAATTTTATGAAACGAAACTGTCCAGTGGAGACTAGAAATGAGTGGAGACTGAGTTGAGTTGAGTTGAGTGGAGTGGAGTGGAGTGGAGTGGAGTGGAGGGGAGGGGAGGGAAGTGGAGTAGAGACAGCGGAGTAGTAAAACCTACAATTATCACCTTCCCGAAATTTTACATTCGTCTCATTATCTTGAAAACAAAATTTTTGAAGGTTTCACTTCTAACAGGTGTGAATTGCACACATTTTAATTTTTTATAGCCTTATTTTCGTTAATTATTATCATAAAATCATTGTTAATAACAGACAACACTGGATTGGAACTGTCAGTGTTCGTTAATGTCATGCTCATGTCAGCTCAGCTGTCAATATGTCAAAATGAAAATATTGTAGACAAAAATTAGACAATTTGTATTTTGTCATGGCTGGCTGCTGGTTGCGAAGTTTTTACCGCGGAGCTAAATATTTGTTAATTTTTGCAAATATTTAATGTTGACAAAGTTTAAGAATGGAAACAATTATAGAAAGTGTCCTTTTGGGAAAATTGGACAGTGATTTATTAGTCAAATGGCTCAATAACGAATCAATAGAGGTACATAACCTACATTTTTGAATTTCCATATTGTGTTTATAGTATCGAAAAATTCGAATATTGTTTTCATATAATATTTCTTATTTTTAGGATGCTTTTGACGACTGTATACTGCTGTGTTGTAATAGAAAAGAGTTTGTTAGTTATTTTTTGTCATACCTACGAAGCCAAACTGATGGGTAAGTCTAAAAGAATATAATATTATGTAGATGTCTACAATGAAAGCTCGTTGAAATGTAAAAAATTGTTTCATGTATTAAAGTATGCTTCGTTAGGTAGAGTTTTAAATAGAAAGGGGTACACTGAATTTAATGGCACGATGGATGCAGATTTAATACGGCTCTCTAAACACCAAATTACTACAAAACAATAAGTACATGAGCCATAGATTTCCAAGAGCTGTAAATACTGACGTGACCGTGACGACCCTGTAGTGTAGTTGGTAGCGACCCTGCCTGCGAAGCAAGGGGTCCCGGGTTCGATTCATGTCTGTAATGGGTGTGATGAGCTGACAATGAGTATTGTTAGCATTAAAAAAAGTGTTAAAAATTCAGAAAACGTAGAATCAATCTACTAGTCTCAGCTTAAGTATTAGTACACTGAACACCTATCACAAATAATAATCACAAACAAGCTCCTTTTAAATTTTTTGTTGTATATTCAACTATAACATATAATATTACATGATTGCTTTTAGGATATTAGAGACAAACACATCAGCACTGCAAGTATTTCAGCACCAGGGCACTCCTGAAAGATCCTCAGGTGCCGGATCCCGAAACCATCATCGATCTATCAGCGATCCTACTCGGGAAGCTGATAGAAGTAATGATAGCCTTACTGTTCGAACTGACCGACACAGGAGCCACGAATCGCCATCTCGAGACAAGAAGAGAGTAGGAAAGAAAGTTAAAACAAAATTGTTTTCTGATGATAAAAATAAAGATCACAATGTATCGGTATCTTCTGATGAGTCTCGGCTCAGCTCCGGTGTGGATAGACTGGTGTTGTCAAGTACTCCATTGAAAAATGGTATCAAGTTTTCAGAATATCCCAACTTGCCTCATTCAAGTCCAGTTACACCGCATTCCAAGAGTTTCAACTCTGATCGATGCGACACACCAAGACTCAGTCATCGACATTCCCGGTCACATGATAAAAATGTTAGCTTAGGAGATTACTTGGTAAATGCTCAAACAAAAAGTTCTAAGAAAAAACGAACATCAAAGAATACTTCAAATGAGGAAAGTGAGATAAAAGTTGATTTGGATTTGAATAATTCAGAGGTTTTTCCAGAGATTGGTGCCAGAAAAGCAAGTTCCTTAAGGTCTGAGAGGCGGAGGATTAAACCTACAACTATAGAGTGTACATCTCAAAAGAGCTTTTCGTTAAACAGTTTTAACTCCGACACTTTTCAGCAACCATCGCCATTTGCATTTGAAGAAAACTTGGTGTTCAGGCCAACCATACAACCAAAAGAATCCTCAAATAACTTTGATGCAGAGAGGAACATTCTAAAACAAGAAAGGCACAAGTTAATGGAGAAGTTTAACATTTTAAACACATCAACGACATCCAAATTGTCAACAACACCACAAATAAAAATAACTCAAAAGGAATCAGTTGAAAAAGATGTAAAATTTGTGACGGTTGATTGTAGCAAAATATTGTTTAAGGACAAAATAGATATTTTAGTAGAGATATACAATGTTATGATGAAAAATAATTTAATTCTTAGCATGAATACAGAAATATACTTTCTTATATCGATTTTATTATCGAAACAGAGTGAGGAAAGCTATGTGGGCATTGAATCTCAATTAAATGACAATAATTTAAATAATTATCTGCTCAAATCAATCCACAATAGTACATACTTTGCAGTACGGTCTTTGTGGAATCAGAGAGTAGTTTTAGAAGTTATTCTAGATAAGAATTCCCTGAAAACACTTGGGGAAAATAAGAAAGTGAGGAACTTTTCACCCGATCTTGCAAAATTCTTGCTTAACTCGTATGGTCTTAAATGTGAGGCTGAGTCAAACATTGAAAAACTGAAGATATCTGAAAGCAATGGACGCACGTCCAATGGCATTGTATGTTTTAATTTTGAAACAGATAATGCGGAAAACTTTTCGTCGGCCCTCAGTTTCCAGAATTTTAAGAAGCAGAGGGATATGTTTTATGAAATTGTAAGGTGAGATTAATTATCTATTAATAATTGTTAAGTAATTAATTTAATAGTAAACAAGAATTTCGTACATTGACTTGTTATTACCTATCTCTGTCACTCCCGCGTAATTATAATGGGTCTCGCTCGTACAGATGACGACGGACGAACCTGAGGACGGCGGCCATTGCATCTGTGCGAGCGAGACGCATTATATTTACACGGGAGTGACAGAGATAGGTAATAACAGGTCAATGTACGAAATTCTTCCTGCTTCACGTACGGACTTTAGTAGACACGTTTACAAAACAAGTTAAGAATACTCTGTTTTTTATTTAATTAACGGTTTTAAATTAAAAAAAAATATATTTTGATAGAATCAGAGTGGTCTAAAGTTGATTCGATCGATGATTTTGCACTAAATATTAGACCATTCTGTAAAAAATACCGTCAGGTTTATCATAATCATAATCGTTTATTTGCAGTAAATGTGGTGGTACACTGGTGGTATGTTTATATTACATAGTTTCACACATTTAGCTAGTCGAAGCATGCAAATATTTAAAGTATTACAATTTTATATGACTAACATAGCCTTAATTATTTCAAATTATAATATTTATAATTTAATTAAAATATTGTTAATATCTATATAATAGGTGTGATAAATGTCAAGTTATTATACAATTTAAATAGTACCTATTCTATAACAAATTATCAATTACATTCAATATCAATTTTCAATTTTCTTATCGTCATATTATCTCTTCTCAGATGGTACAACGAGTCGCACGAGGCGTCGCGGTCGACGTTCCGCGCGCGCGTGAAGACGCTGCTGTCGGTGGGCCCCACCGCGTCCAACCACGCGCACCTCGCCGCGCTCTTCACCGCGCACATGATAGCCGAGTGCCTCGTTATTAGCGCACAGGTTACATGACCATTGGAATATCGTCGTTGCGACTTTAACACCTCTTATGTGTTTTCTGCCACTTTTGGTAAAATCTTTTTTTTACGTCAAATGATTCTACATTTTGAAGCACTATGGAAATCAGAAACTCTCATGTTCGTACGACGTTTCCATGGTAATTTATTCACCAAATTCAAAATCACCTATGTGCTTGCTAAATAAAACTATCGATTTTTATCGATTCCCTCAAAAAGCTGATTTTTTACACATAAGAGGTCTAAGTCGAAACGACGATATGGGAAAGGTTTGATGACGTAAATTGGATTAGCTCTGACAGATCAGTTCATGTATTATGAATTGAGTTAGAGCGTGTCTATACTCTTATGTCTTATTTATTTGGTAAACAATCAACCGCAGTTTAAATCACGTTGTCTAATGTGTAGGAATCGAAGCTGAGCAAGCTACAAAGAAGACTGACCAGCCCCAGCGCTCCGGAGTCCCACCGGCTGCCCCGCTTCACCACCAAGGAAATGTTTTACAAGTACGACTTCATTGATCTTCATTGATTAATATTATGATGATAATAGTAAGCATTCCTTGAAAAATGAGCCTTAAGCGTCAGGTGTCACTGGAGACCGCTGGACTCTGTATCAGCCAGCTTAACAAGATTTATTTCCTTACAGAGACTTTATTCTATACGCCGACAACGAGTCATTCAGGGTACATTTAAGGGATGCCCTTGCGTCTGAGATCGTGGCTTTGGATGCCACTCCCTTGGGTACTGATGGCTGTGAGTAAACATATATTTTGTGATATAGTCTGTACTGTAAAATTACAGACTTGTAATATATTATAATTGTTGTTGTATATACTATTAATAAACCTTTTTCTCTTCTTCCAAACCGTTTTGCAAGTTGACAGTGAACAAATCATTTTTTTTTTTCAAGAATTTCATTTATTAAGGCAAATCACAAACTCTTCTAATGGCTTAACCAAAAGGACAGCAAAAGTTCTGAATGTTAATATGGTTTCATTCAGCGAACAGCACAGACCTGTCTCAAGACTACCTCCAGCTGTGCAAGAAGCTGTCCCTCCTGTCGAGGTTCCTGGGTCACCTGGCGGCGTTGCCGTACTCCCAGCAGTCGGCCTTGGCGCCCCCTCTAGCGCCCCCCGCGCTGGCGCCTCCCACCGGCAAGGAACACCTCATGCTGCCCAAGGAGAAGGTGCTAGGGAATAACATTGCGTTGAGGAATTATGTGAGTAATTTGTCATGGATACATTGACTGAGCGGAGGTTGGCTCGAAGCTCGAAGGACCATTAAAAGGGAACTGTAAATGACCTTGTAGTATGCCAAATGGCAAAACCTACCAAGTTCTATGTTTCATCCTCAGCAAAAATAATTTGTAATTTAGATTCAATTTTAGATTAATTTTAGACCTCTGAAGGTCTTTTCCTGTTTTCGTAACTGAGTCGAGTTATGTAGAGTTACAACAGAACAAATACCGTTGGTTACCAACATCTGTGTGAAAATCAAGCTATGAATGGCGAGTTTATATTAATAGAAGAAGCTACACTAATAAAACTATGTCAATTACTACCTCAGTGAACGATCAAAGAGAAAACCTGACCTACGTTTGTCGTTTTCAGAGCCAACCTTCAATAGACCTGCAGGGGTTGCTAACCTCTGCGTACGAGAACGGCCGCCTGTGTATCACACTACCCTGGATCGTACATTATCTGTCCATGGTCGACTACACCACCCTCCGACTCCGATACTACCAGAGACTAGCGCAGATGCTATTCTACATATACAAAACCTTGAAACTGACCGGTACGCAATACAAGAAGAACACTGTGATATTCCTAAAATCGAATCTCGGCTGGCTGTTCGATCTACCCCATTTCCCGCAAGACTTGTTCTTCGACGAGATCGATTTGAAGCTCAGTGTTGGGAGTGAGAATATCGATAGCTGCGAGTTGATCGATGAATCGATTCTGTTCGAGTTGTGTCCGTTCCTGAAGGAGCTGACGTTGTTGTTATCGACGTGTCGCGTGTCGGGTGCGGCGGGCGTGCGACACGTCACGCCCGTCAGCCTGGCCGTCAACCCTGAAGACAGGATACGGAGTAAAGAGAAGGAGTTGCAGGTGAGGATTTTTGTTATTTGAAGTAATGGATGGTGAGGCTGTCTCCCTGGTTTTGTTATGTAGCTTTATTTGTAGTTGACCCGCAGGCGACAGTGACCACTTACCATCAGGTGACTCGTCTTGTCGTTTGTTAACAAAAGAAAACAGTCCCGGTACGCCAAAAAGCATTCTATTTTGCAAATTTATTCGATGTGGTTTTGTATTCTCGAGTCAACTTGTTGCCATAGTTGTCTCGAAGAAGCCTGCTTCAAGTGATAGTTAATTGTTGTTGAAGCGCATCCGACAAAAACGCGGGGAATCCACGCGTTTTCCGCGTTGCAAATGACGAGGCGTTTCCTCGTACGATCACGTTTTCGGCGCTGTAAAAATACGCCGTGTGTAGAGGCTCTAAGTGTCTCATTAGTCTAGCCACCCTTGTAACCACCCAGCAAACCACTACCCCCTGCTCTCTTGCCACAGAGTCGTCTAGAAGAAGCCCTCCTCAAGTCGCAGTCATCCTCCACCCGGCGCGTGTTGGAGCTGGTGTCGGAGCGCGTGGCCGCCGGCGTGGTGCGCGCGCTGGCCGACACGCTGCCCGCCGCCCGGGCGCGCGCCAGGACCGCTGCGGCCGAGTTAGTGAGGAGCGCGTCCACACAGGATAGGGTAAGGAACTGTTGTAAAGGGTACTCCTGTAATGGGGTTCCCTCGTACTAAAGTGAGAGACCCCCACACTGGGGTTCCCTTGTACTAACCGAGCCCTAGTTTGGAGATGTGTTATATGTATAATCACCAATATCCACGACCCGAAAACAAGTATTTATCTGTCATAAACATTTCTGCCCCGGCCGGGAATCAAACCCGGTAGTTGGGCTCCTCGCTTCATAGGTTACTACTAACTGGATTACAGTGTATAACACAAACGTACAAACAACACAGTTCAAGGATTTGGAAAAAATTTCAAGTATTTTAAGTCCATATAGGGAAACAATATTTCATACAAACAAGATTATATCAACATTTTGATATACTGTTTCTTTAAAGTTGGTTATTGTTTTGATGGAATTTTGATAATGAACCAATGCGTCGTATTCCAGGCGGCGCTCCTCACCTCCCTCGAAGCACTCTACACGCGCTCACTGGACGCGCTGCACGGCGAGTGCCGGCGCGCGGGCGCGGCGCAGGCGGCGTCGCGGGTGCGCGCGGCGCTGGGGGCGCTGCTGCCGGGGGCGCCGGCGCCCCTGCGCGCGGTGGCAGCGGCGCGGGCCGAGCGCGCGGTGGGCCGCTGGCTGCGGGACCATGTCACTAGAGGTGGGTGTGGGTATTAATTGTGATCTATCAATACATATATAAAAGTCACTCACTACTTGATTGAAAGACTGAGTCAACGCTGATCGATATACGATCTGAGGAGTTTGAAAAAATACCCACATGAAAAGTTTTTTTTTAATAGTCCTTAAAGCTAGAGAGCAGAGCTCAACCTTGAGTCAGTAACAATAACAAGTGAACTGCACGTCCTTACAGAGGTTCTCTGCAAGGACATCAACGAGGAGATGAAGGCGCTGCTGGCGGCGGGCGAGGCCGCGCCCCCCGCCCGCGCCCCGCCCCTCGCGCTGACGTCGCCCGCCGCCGACTGCACCAGCGCCGCCGGCGCGGTCATCGCTCTTAAGGTGAGGGGGGAAGGGGTTTGGCTTGTGTTATAATGTTACTAATACTCAAGGAACGTTTACGGCTGTTATGTTCGGTTTACACGTATTAAGTAGTTAACTAAATTGTAACTAAATTAATACGTGTAAACGGACAATTTAGTAGTTTAGTAATTTAGTACTTTAGTAATCAAGTAGACAAGTAATTTAGAAATTTTTCTATTTTCTGTTAAGTATGTGGGCGGGGCTTATCACTTAACACTTTTGGACAGGCACTTTTTAATTAAAATTTAATAAAATGCTTAAGTAATTAAGTAATTTACTAAAATGCTTAAATGATTAAGTAGAATTGTATGAACTAAAGAGCTTTACTAAATTATTACGTGTGGACGCATACTAAAAATTATTCACTTAAAATTTAGTTAACTACTTAATATGTCTAAACCGAACATTATAGTCGAAAAAACAAAGTCTATTTATTTCGTCATAGCAACAAGTAGCTCGTTTAACGCAAGTTAAAATTTACAAAACCACATAAATTTTATATACTTACATTATAAACAGTACATTTTAATTTTGTTTATTACAGGACCATATACTGCCTTAAAATTTGTTACGGATTTAGAAATCAGTAGCTAATTCTATGTTCATGTCTAGATAGTACCTGAGTACCTAACTTATGATGGGATATTTCGAATAGGAAACTGATTGGTTGTACAACGGACACTTCTGTTTGTCACTGGTCGAACCACGGGCAAATAAAACATTGCTTCGAACTTCGTTATGGATCACTAGTTAAGCAACGCTAGCAAAGAAACATGACTTTACTTGTATATATTACTATTCTTAGTGCAAATCTTTATTACACTGTACATCCTGCCAGCATCTGTTTTAAATTTCCTTCGCCATTGCATCTTCCCAAAGGTTATCGCCTTTTGTACACAAATATCGTTAATTTTTATTCAAGTATGTGTCTCTTGACTGTTGATTGTGGTGTACAATAAAGTGTAATTAATAAATGTGGGATTGCTATTTTATAAGTTTTAAGTAAGATGTAAAGAATGTGAGGTGCGTGGAAGGGAACGTAATGAGTGAGTGTGAATGTAGAACTAGGCTGAACGACGGTTTACTAAGACGAACGGAATGGAAGGAAGAATGACTGAGTTGTGGACGGAACGTTGTGAGAGATACTTGTGTGCTCTAAGACGAAGACGAATTGCTAACGGTTGATTTTCTTGTAAATCGTGTATTCTACAAGGAATAAATCATTGTGGTGTCGAAGACGTTGTTTCCTTGAAAAACCACCACATAAATAAAATAAATAAAACATGATTTTCGTTTTGGATCGTGGCTATAATTTGTGGTCCAGGAGCTGATCTGCATGACCCTGGACGACGAGGAGCCGGGCGAGGCGAGCGAGGCGCCGAGCCAGGTGCTGGCGCGCTGCGCGGCGAGCTGCTCGCCGAGCAACCTGTTCTGCCGGCCGCCCACACAGCGCGCCATTCTACGGCTCTCGGTCGACTACTGTGTGGTCTGTGGTAGGTCACGTGGGTTGTAACCTACTTTGTTAATGCATTTCAAGAATAAACGTTGTTTTATGTAATAAGTTCGATGTGTCTGGAATGGACCGATTATGATGCGGTTTCTTTGTTTGAAAGCCGATGTGATCGAGATAGTTTTTAGCTACGACTTATGAAGATCCGTTCAGGCATTTTAATAGCATCAGCTCTTTTGGTGAAAAGAAGTGTTGAGGGATTCTAATTTTTTTTTTATTGTAGTGAGCAGAAGACCGCAGCAAGTGACGGAAGCGTTCCTAAACAGTCTGGAGGCCATCTGGCGCGCGTGCTGCCCGGAGCGCCGCCCCGAGCCCGCAGCGGCGCCCGAGCCAACCTCGCCGCCCGCAGACCGACACGACACAGGTTTCATTAAATAAATAAACTCACGCTTACACACTCATACCCCCCCTAGTAGTAGTTGCACGTAGTTGTGTCAATAGGAACACTTTCTGAAACACAACTAGTTGAGGAAAAAACCCGTTACGTATGCATTGGGCTTTAAACCGCAAATCCGAGAAGTCATGTCTTACATGGAGAAAGGGGGATCAAAAAACCAAAATTGTCGTTACATAACTAACGAATTATAAATACTAATGAACTAAATATATTATCACAAGTCTTTACTATTACTAACATTCATTTACAGTTTTTATTGTTTTGCTAAGTTAAATTTATTGTAAACTAATGTAATATGGGATCAATTAAGGCTTATTTATTATATTTATTATAACTAACGAATGACCCCATCGTGTTCCAGACGCGGCCCGCTCCGACCTGGACCCCGACGACAATCTCTTCGTGTTCACGCGCATCCTCTCCCCGCGCAACGTGGTGTTGCTGTCCGGGGGGCCGCGGGGTGGGGGGCCCGACGTGTGGGCGGCGCTGGGCGGCGTGCTGGTGTTCCTGCTGCGGCACCGGTACCTGGACGAGGACGCGCTCACCGAGCAGTGCCTGGCGCTCTACAGACAGGACTGGCCACAGGTTAGATACACACTAGTAGCGTTGTGTAGAGTTGTCGTGTGAGACCCAGTTGTTTCGTTACTTATCTACTCTTTTTCGTCAATAATTCGTGGTCAAATACACCCAAGTAGTCCAACGATTTATCGTGTTCCGGTTGGAGGCTTGAGACCCACTTGTTTCTTTCTTTATCTTCTCTTTTTCGTGGCCGGCAAAGCGTTATGTTCGGTTTACACGTATTAAGTAATTAAGTAGATAACTAAATTTTAACTAAAAAGTTACTAAATGGTCTGTTTACACGTATTAATTTACTTAAAATTTAGTTATCTACTTAAGTACTTAATACGTGTAAACCGGACTTTAGTGATGTCTTTGGTGTTTAAATTACAAATGACGACAAAAAGGCCCTGTCAGTTTGTTTACTGAATAACACTCGTCAAGGGGGAGGGATCATCTGTCATACATGCTAACAGTACCTCCCCACTTTTGATCAAAAAGTTGATTTATAACGCGTTGATAGAGGATCCGAGTTAACCCCCCATTCCAATATGCTCTAGGTCATAAAGTTTTGATTACCCCTCCAACCAACCATGGGCACTGCATGGTACACATGCCACTGTCCACAGCCGGTCCTGGAGAACCTGTCGGCGTGCATGAAGGCGGTGTCCGCGCGCTGGGCGGCCGCCGGCAAGCTCACGCTGTTCCTGGACTTCCTGGCCGAGTACTGCGGGGACCTCGAGCCCTTGGACTGAGGACACGGAGACACGGTGACACGGTGACGTCACGACCACGAGCTTGTATAGACGCGGCAGATACAGCGGCCGAACTGTACTTGTGTAGAAGCATTTTTTCGGGTAAATTTGGCGGTATTAGGCGTTACTGTGGGCGTTGCCGGGAGTGGCCTGCGTCATTTCTTGCAATGTGATTGGCCCGTCAATTGACGTTAGAGCAGCGCTTGTTGTAATTCGTTCTCTGAGCGTGCGGTCACGTCTTGCGACAACTAAATGACCATTTAATTTCACTTGAAGTTTTTCGAGTAGCACTCAAGATCCGTGCCGTCAACTACACAAAAACTAGTAAACAAGTTCCGGAGTCGTCAGTCAGAGGTCGGCCGCTTCCCCAGGCCTGACGTGACGTGACGTGATGTGACCCACAGAACATCAACTCTCAACTCAAGTGCTAGAAACTGACTTGGTTAGTTTCCACGATCGCTTTAAGTCGACAACACTTGCTTTTGCGTAAAGCGAGCGATTAATAGAAGGATAATTTAAAAAATTTAGTTATTGTTTTCACATCATTACATACCTTGACATGTTGGACATGTCTTGACACTTGAAAGTGACCATGACATTTCCTGACTTGAAAGTCTTCTTTTACCATATTGTCAGGAAATATTATTGGTGGGCAAAAGAAACAGTCCCCCCACCAATTCACGAATATAGACTAATAAATTAATTAAAAATCTTTATTATTTAAATATCGAATTTTCTTATAGCTATATGTCTAATTTTCGTTATAGTTATGACTAATTTTCGCATTTATATGCGGAGCAAGTGATGTATGTTCTAGGACAGACTAGATTCTTATGAGTATTTTCTTGCTAGCGTAGCAGTGTTGCCAATGTAAATTTTTAGACGGCCGTGTACATTAGATAAAAAACCGTGTTTTTATGGAAAAAGATCAGCTTTAGGCCGTGTCCAGTGCTGCCAATATATTTATTATCGGTTCAGCGCTCGGACTAAAAAAAAAGTCATCGGCAGTGAATTTGATGTCCACAAAAAAGGTACACTTTTCAACATTACCCTAATCGCTGTTTTAAGTTTTAACTTAAATGTTTGCGAAAAAAAAAGAAAGACCGTAGAATTTGCGAAAAGCCGTAGAATTTGCTACGGCCACAGGGTTGCAGCCGTAGGCGGTGGATTTTTTGGCCTGAAAGCCGTAGAACACGGTAATTGCCGTAGCATTGGCAACACTGTAGAGTAGACAAACGTGACAAATAAACAGAACACCAATATTGATGTATTGTAGATAGTACAATGTACAATCTAAATGTTTAGAAATTACTAGCTATTATTATATATTATACATACGTGTTAGAATATTTGATGTGTATATTTATATCCGTGTGAAGTGCTTTAGGGATGTTACTATAATTTGTGATAGAAAAATAATACGGTTATTCCGAAAACATAGTGATAATAATATGCGTTAACGATTGTCTTTAAAATCTTCTTCAGTTATCATATTTCTAAAATCTTTTATGTCTCTGTACGTGCATGTAGAATAACCTATGTCAGTAGAACGTAGACATATACATATATATATTATGTGTACAACCATTCCTCATTCTCATTACATGAGTATTATAATTTGTGAGTGACGAAAGATATCATGATGACTTCTTCATGCATGACATATTCATAATATATACTCAAACTAGCAGACATTGGTGCAATTACCCTACGTATCTCGTGCTCTCTCGAGCCTAAACAGTCTCCATTGAGTACTCCACCAATTTTAAAATTCAATATTTTAACATGTCCGTCCTTGGTGGTGTAACCCTTGTAGCTTAGTAACGTTAATGATAGGTAATTTCCGTACTTTGTTTACTCACACACAGATACCCTTCACTATCCTATTTTTGCGGGTACTCCAATTATTTCGAAATGAAGGATAAACCTTATATCTCTCTCTCGCTCTTACGAACATCCTGAGACAGTCGCCGCATCGAGTGAAGTGTGCTGAGCTTTGGTTCTATTGGACCAATTCAAGTGCTTCGTTTTGAGCGTGCGTTGGCCCCGCCCTTACATAAATCAATGTGATAGTCACAAGATATCTGCTGAAACATACTTATACAACTATCTGTTCTCGCGAGCGTTTGAAAAGTGAAAATAATTATCGGATTCCCTTTACTCGTTTTTAACCTTGCTCGGTGGTTTCCGGTGGTGGTAGAATGTGTGTGGCAGTATCAGTTTCAAATTGTTTACAATATGCCCTACAAAATATGTAAGAATCACTCAGACTGTAAGTACAGTAAGCCCAATTTTTAGGTACCTGCCGGAGCTTGTACCGGAGAATTGGCCCATGAGGTAAGCTTACGGATATTTATACGTTCACTGTACACACTTATACTACTCTATTGTATATATTTTGTCCATCAGAAAATAAGTAAGGTCTGGCGGCCCTTTGTGTATCTTAATATTACACTTGACATCGGACATTCATAGGAACTTTTTGTATAACATTGAAGTGTGACATATGAAGTAAAAGTTAACTTATTAGTTATTGTGGGTTCATAATATGAGAAATACGGTTCACATTCACCTATAAAAATACTTTACCACTTTGTCTATTTAAGTTTTGTGATAATAAACAAAATATCCAATATTCTTACATAGTATCATGAGAATGGTTGGTAGTTGGTATTGTATAATATGATTGTTTGTACATTTCTTTGTAACATATAATGTAATTTTCATAATGAAATCCATTGTTGATTAATTGAGGACCTTGCAGCAAAAGGGGGGCAGATCCAAATTTTAAAACTTACGGATATTAAGAAAAAAGCTTTTAAAAATTAACTGTTAAACTAATGTATTAATGTTATATGGTATAATATAATATAAACCTAAATACATATTTTACTAAAGTTTTTAAGGTAATTAAATTAGTTTTAGAGTTACTATCAGGTTTTAAAGTATGGATCTGCCTCCGTTTTGCACCAAATTTGAAGGAAAAAACTACCCTATTATGTTTTAAAGATAATAAAACATAAATATAAGTATTTATTTATTTTAAAAACTATTAATCTGAACTTATAAGATTAAATAATCAAAAGATCAATCCTTTTTTTAGTTGTAAAAGAGAGGCAGGTCCGCACCTGCTTCCTAACGTTACAGGGAGGCAGATCGAAATTTCGTTATAGCGCGCTTGTTTTTCATCGGATGTGCTTCGTTCTTGCATCAAACGATAGCCCTATTTTTTTTTAAATTGTAAGCGAAAAAAACTAACGGCAAAAATTTGGATCTGCCCCTCTTTTGCTGCAAGGTCCTCAATTAGAAGCATATACTGCCAGCAAGATGTTTTATCAAATGTAATATTAATAGGGAATACTTATTACGTTTATGACTGTTGTGTTATTTTTAATATCTGCATTTTATTGTTATTATAAAAACGTTTTTTATAAATTGTTTTAAAATGTAAATGTAATATTAAACGACTGTATTACGTGTAATATTTATTTCTTATCAAATTAGTTTCTTGGTGGTCTCTAACCAAGCAAGTATAACAAGGAATACACAAAAACTATATAAATCACACTATTCTCGAATGGACAGTTGCTGTTAGCGAGTGTGTCTAAAGACCCAAATTTCAAAAGTCAGACGATATGTACAGTCTCTAAAACCTGTCATTATTGATATTACAGATTGTTTGTGTTATTATCAATGTAAAATAATACATGTATACGTAAGGTATGATTTAACATTGATAAAAACGTAAACAATATGTAATATTAAACATTACAGACGGTTTTGGAATCATGCCCTGCATAGGCTGCATACTTAATTCTGTAGTCGACTGTACGTACTCTGTGATGTTACGTAGATGTGTGTGTAGCTTTATGATGCAACGGGGTGCGGGGGGAGCAAAGTAAAATCATCGGCCTTTTCCTCCTCCTTTGGTATTAGCGCTTCCAAATACTTCATCGTGTCCTCGGCAATTGTATTCTCATTTGTTGGGAGTTTCTTCCAAATCATGTCGCAGCTGCCGTGAAGCATCGGTCTCCACGCTGCAGGCAAGTCGGTTTGATTAATAAAATATTTTATTATGGAAATAGAAACCGACCAGGTACCGATCTAAAGGTGGCCACTCACGGTCGCGCCATTTGGCGGCTCCAAATGACATATCGCACCTTTGGTGGAACAAGGGCACATCTTACAAAAAATCGTAAAATGACAAAAATTAAACAAAAAAATATTTTACACCTGAAAAGTACATGGCCATATTCACAAATAAATGGGTCGTATCTCATGCAAAGAACAAACACTTTGAAGCAATAAAAAGACGAATAATACGACTCGGAATGCAAAAAAAAAACTTTAAAATGGCTCTCCTGTAAAATTACAAAAGTGCAGTTGAGCCCTTGTTCCACCAAAGGTGCGATATGTCAAAATGGCGCGATTGGACATACAGTGCGTCCTAGTTATCTGTGAAATGGCGAAAATTGGAACTAATGCTGCCCCATTCATAAGTTCTTTGTGTTCATTGACGTTTACTACGTCTCGAATTGCGTCCAGTGATTGGCCCAATGCGTCCGACAGCGCCCTCCGTTCACAGATAAGTTGGGCGCACTGTACAGATTTTTATATCACGCCATCAGTTTTTCACATTCAATTTTTATATCACGCCATCAGTTTTTCACATTCACGATCTTTTGGCTGTAGGTACATCACGCCATTTGACGCGATGGACTGACCGTGAGTGGACACCATAAGGAAAACGACCCGAAACCTGCTGTCAGCCGATTCTTCATTCGACGACACGACAACGACATCTTATATATGTATAGTGTGTGTGTGTAGACTGTGTAGACACGCAAAGTACCATGTGTGCATGGGACAAATGTGCTGCTATATCAGTAAATGTAGTATCCCTACTAATATTATAAATGTGAAAGTGTGTTTGTTTGTTTGTCCGTCTTTCACGTCGCCACGAAGCTGTTATATGGTATGGTTTTTGTGTGTGGAGATAGTGAGGAGGGTGGAGAGTGACGTAGGCTACTTTTTACCGCGGTAAAACAACCCCATGGATCGATATTTTGTTAGTTGCTAGATATTTAGTTCTGAATTTTGTTAATAGATGGCGTTAGTAAAATTCATTTGCAAGTTCTGAATCACGCTATCAAAATGATACATGTAAATTACGTCATAGGCAACTAAATCTAACCAAGTAAAAGTAAGTAGGATTTATAAAAAATCGATCTCTACCGCGGGCGGAGCTGCGGGCAAAAGCTAGTTAAATAATATTTTAAAACATTTTATAACTGCAGTGTGGCAGTACCAATTGAATTAAATAGCTAAGTTTTTGTTCGTCTAATGAAGAAACGACCATTCAATGAAAGCCTACATCCGGCAGTGAACTTCAAAAGGCAAATAGAAGCAATAGTTGCTGCCAGCCGCCGCATCAGCTGAACGGGACTGCCGTAGCTAAAACTTATGTCGAAAGCATTCTTATTACAAAAAGCATATTATGGTCGTATTGGGGCGGGCAGAAAACTGATCCTAATAAGATCCCACGCCGGCAGATCAGCGTTAGGTATAGGCGACAGAAGCCGGCGCTTGGTTGGTAAGGCTTCGTGTAAAAATACCAATGTTAAATATTTTTACGTAATGCCAACTTATTTACCAAATCAGACTCGTTTGACAGACTTTGTGAGAGGAGACCCCGAGCCCAGCAGTGGGACAATTATGGGTTGTTGCTTTGCAGAATCGTTAAAAAATGGACCATAAAATACACGGGCGTAGCCAGGGGGAGGGTTTTGGGGGTTCAAACTCCTCCCCTCCCGAAAAGTTAAGTTACACTATTCACGTCATACATTTTATCTTTAGATCTCTTGAAACATGATATAAATTACGTGTCACTACTTAACCGATAATAATCAAATTTGCACACCGTGTGCAGTTTGATCCAACTTGAAAGATAGGATAGGATAGCTTACATCTCAAAATAAAAATAAAACTTGACAGAACGAAGTCTGTCCGGGCAGCTAGTAAGTCCTGGCTACGCCCGTGATAAAATAGACACGATTGTCAATGACACTCCAATAAGTATCATTATGTTACTTACCGTCATCTGAAAGGAATATTATCGTTATTTTAATAGGTGTTCCGTGTTACGAATTACGATGAGAATGTCACATCTCTGGCGGGATGTGCTAGATGGGGAGGCTGTGTGTGTTGAAAAAATAGATTTCTTTATCTTCTTAACTTACGCTGTTGATAGATTTTCACAGACACTCAGTGACGGATTAAGACTACTTGATGCCCTAAGCAATCCACGCCTGTGGGCCCCCCTATCCGTATGTCAACGTGGTCTTTTGTGTTTTTTTGTGCTTCTTATGGTGCCCCCCCAGACGTGATGCCCTAGGCAATGCTTAATTTGATTAAGGGTTAATCCGTCACTGCAGACACTGATTCGCTACCACGCAACATCTCTCTTGGAAATCCGGAATGGCATTCAGAAGTTCGGATACTTGTAAAGCTTACAATAATCAATTCCATATAACCACTAATGGACACGAACTCTTGCTACTCTTGGGACTGATATTAGTATCTACTGAGGCTGGACAGCAAGCTCCAGTTTGTAGTGAGAAATAAAATTGCAATGATCGAATGGATTTTTCTGTGAATGTCCCCTAAAAACTGATCTCGCAGATTCTTTGAATTTGGCATCTAGCTAAGCAGGTTACCATTCCATAATCAATAATAACAATTTTCAGGTTATTTTTTAACTCCCACATGAGTGGAAATAAAGATGATTAGATTTTGTCTAAATTGTCTCATTTCCGTAACGAAATTGCTACTGTAAATAAATAATGAAATCTTACTGGAATTCCTCCAATCTGGAATGAAAAGAAAATTCACAAATATTTTAATATTATTGCCGGGCAATGTGTTGGTGGGAAAATTATGCAAATCCATAGTTGATCTTTGATCTTCATCGAAATAATAAAATGTGAAACTATCCACTTTCCTACAAGTTTGAAGTATCGGATAATAAAGGTACCTTGGCCTGGACAGCATTACCAGCGCTTTGAACAATTACTATTGTTTTGTAATAAGTAATGGTAATTACTCGACAAAGCCCAGGTGCTGGATGAAAAAGCTAACTGGATTCTGTTATAATAGGTACTAGTGTTTCGGCAGGTGCGTAGTTGCCGCCGCAGCCATATCAAGGATTCTGGACCCCCGGGCTTCAGATCGGAACATTTTCCTAATCTCGTCGTAGCAGCCACTAGCAGGGGTCCGTCAAATTTTGATTACCGTCTAGCTAGAGCAAGCTACGCTGTGGTTCTCTTTTATTAAGTTGATTCATAACCTGCTGTGTTTCGGTCGTACTATCAAAGAACCAGAATTCCAAAAAACGGTCCATGGCTTCCCTTTTGACCGGCAACGCTTCCCTGCCCATTTCTCTGCTAGTCGGTAATAAATAGATGACAATATTTTTCAAATAATGCATATTAAGTAAGTAATAAGACTTACATTCACTCTTGTAGGCTGGAATGGAAAGAAAAATCGCATTAGGTAATGCCTTACATAAATAGGATGATGATGCCGATATTCCATAGGGAGATTAGCCACTTTAAACGGGTAGTACCTAATAGGTACCTACCAGTGACCGGTTCCAGGTGCAAATGCATTTCGTAAGGTGTAAACTATGTGTTCCTATATTATAATGATACTACTCATTAAATCATGATACCATTTGCATTATGAGTAGAATAATAATGGGTATAAAGTACGTTAATAAATATTAATAATGCAAGTATAAAAAGCCCTAAACTTAATTGCTCGCTATTCTCCTTCGGATGCCGCCGTTTCGTAAAGGATCCATCCATCCTGGTGTGTAAGTGCAACCAACCTCTACAATCTACATCATAGTGCACCCTTGTTATGGCGTCAGTTCCCGTCCCGTCCGTGCCTCCGTGGCGTATGCGCTATCGTTTACATTTTCTATGAAACGATGTTTCCAAAACTTCACGTCCCGTCCCGTCCCCGTCCCGTCCCCGTCCCGTCTGGGTTACGTTATATAATAATCTCAGATCATTGATATCTAGGTTTAAAGAATATTTATTCTCAAAAAAGACATACAAACGTCACTTACTTGAGAATATAAAATTAAAGTAATTAAATAACATCATTCGTATATCTGAGATAATAATCAAAATTTTACTAACAAAAAATAACCGACTTCAAAATTACTTAAAAACTACTTGTCAGATCTCGCTCTTTATGTGGGATCACATGACAAGCTTTCGGAGGTAACAAACATAAAAAATACAGTCGAATTAAGAACCTCATTTTTTGTAGTCGGTTAAAAACACGTTACGAATGCATCGACCTCTAATCTACCTGACTCCTTTTAAAGTTGACCGTGAAATGTATATGCGTGTTTTGATTGCAGTTTGGACCCTCGCTTCATTTTCGATGACAACGTGGCGCACTTAGGTACCTATAACACGTAACAGGTGACTCGATCTATTCAAAAAAGTGATAAATAAGTCTTACTTCTTTTGATTCCCTTTACACAATTCTCAAACATCATGTGGCATAAGCTTAAAAATTGCTTAAATTTGTATACACCTTTATCAAAATCCAGGGAATGTGCGCAGACGATACCAAACCTGAAAATATTTGAACAGAATTGAAGAGAACAGGCTTGGTTTTGGATATGATATTATGAATACTATGAATAGCTTAATTCTATCTTTGTATGTTGTCCATCCATTGACCGACACGGATTCCAGGCCCGGATCTAGGGGCAGTTTAGGGGGGGCGCCAAAATCATAATAAAGTACTAGCTGCCCGGACAGACTTCGTTCTGTCAAAAGTTTTTTTTTTATTTTGAGATGTAAACTATCCTATCTTTCAATTTGGATCAAACTGCACACGGTGTGCAAATTTGATTAAAATCGGTTAAGTATTTTAGGAGTCCATCGCGGACAAACAACGTGACACGTAATTTATATATATTAAGATTAATAAAATAATGAACACCAATTAATATTAAGGGCATTAAGATGGTACCTACACAAAGAACTCACCCCTCATATATCCTAGGACAAATTTCAGCGCATTCTATAGTTATATTCGGATCAAGGTTCGGGTAGTGGGCTAGGTATTTTGGTGGCATCGGCGTGAAAACTGGCCTAAGGACGTTTAAAAAACAAAAGTTGAAATACCTACTTATCAAGAAGGTGGATTCATTTGTAGGTACCTACTATTTAGTTATAATGTAGCTGTAATATTATTTAGTCTGAACCAGTGCTGATTGAGGAGACGTTGGCCACTTCCAATATATTATGGTCTAATATAAGTACTTGGGTACAGCAGATAATATTACCCACTTCATTATATTTTATCTTAATAAAACTGAAAAGTTGACACATGAGAAATGTGCTTTATGACTGTATCGCCTAAGCTTAGCGCACACAAAGGACCATAGTTCCCCAAAAAAGCAAGGACTTCATCCATCCATCCATCCATCAGCCTTTGTAGGTCCACTGCTGGACATAGGCCTCCCCTAACTTCCGCCACTCTGACCGGTCCTGAGCCTTCTGAATCCAGCGGATACCCGCTGTCCTCTTCAGGTCGTCGGTCCACCTGGTCGGGGGGCGTCCTGTGCTCCTTTTACCGAGGCGTGGTCTCCATTCGAGGACCTTTCTTCCCCAACGGTTATCGGTCCTTCGAACTATGTGGCCAGCCCATTGCCACTTCAGCCTGCTGATTCTCTGAGCTATGTCGGTCACCCTCGTTCGTCTACGGATTTCATCATTTCTGATTCGATCGCGTAGAGAAATACCGAGCATAGCTCGTTCCATAGCCCGCTGGGCGACTCTAAGCTTATTCATAAGGCCAATAGTGAAGCACCACGTCTCGGATCCGTATGTCATCACTGGCAACACACACTGCTCGAACACCTTCGACTTCAGGCACTGAGGTAACTTTTTGGACGACAAGATATGACGTAGTTTCCCGAACGCAGCCCATCCGAGTTGGATTCTACGAGTGACTTCTTTCTCGAAGTTGGACTTACCCATTTGGATCACTTGTCCCAGGTAAATGTACTCGTCTACAACTTCGAGAGCAGCGCCGTCAACAACAACCGGTACGGGTGTGACATGGACATTCGACATGATTTTCGTCTTGTCCATGTTCATCTTAAGACCCACCCGTTGTGAGGCGCTGTTCAAGTCCCCGAGCATTGTACCAAGTTCCTCCAGGGATCCCGCCAGGATCACTATATCATCGGCATATCGCAGGTGTGTGATGTATTCGCCATTGATGTTGATGCCACGTCGTTTCCACTCCATCAGCTTGAACACGTCTTCCAACGCAGCGGTGAACAGTTTTGGGGATATGACATCCCCTTGTCTGACACCTCTCTGCAGTTGGATGGGGTTCGTTGCTGTGTCCTGTACTCTGACGGATATGGTGGCAGATGAGTATAAATACTTCAACACCTCGATATACCGGTAGTCGATCCGGCACCGTTGGAGAGAATTTAGTACCGCCCAGGTCTCGATAGAATCAAAGGCTTTCTCATAGTCCACATAGGCAACACATAACGGCAGATTATACTCCTCGGTCTTTTGTATAATCTGCCGCAGTGTGTGTATATGGTCTATGGTGCTGTAGCCTTTTCGGAATCCTGCTTGTTCGGGAGGCTGGAAGTCGTCAAGCCTGCGTGCAATGCGATTTGTGAGCACCCTCGAAAACAGCTTATAAACGTGGCTCAGAAGTGCAATGGGCCTGTAGTTCTTCAAAAGGGCTTTATCCCCCTTCTTGAAGAACAGCGTCACCACACTTCTGCTCCACGCTTCCGGGGTAGTTCCAGTATTAATGACGGAATCGAACAGTTTCTGGAGCGCCACTAGAAGGGGTTTACCTCCAGCTCTTAGTAGCTCGGTTGTGATTCCGTCATCTCCCGGTGCCTTGTTGTTTTTAAGCTGTTTGAGAGCCTCTCTAATCTCATACAGGCTGACGTCCGGGATATCCTCTGTGTAGTGTCGTCAAAAAAGCAAGGACTTATGTTTAATCAATTATCATACACCCAAATTATAGACTTCTTTGGCATGCTATTAGGTTATTATAATAGATAAAATTTCTTTTTAACATATTTTTACTGTTGCCTTATGTATGTAACAAAATTGTAGTAATTTAAAATCCACACAAGTGCTGCTGCTGAACTGAACAACACAAAAATAAAATCCCAACCTTTCAAATACCCATTGACCGTCTTTCCAGTAGGGTTCATAATAAGTGTCTCCATCCTTGGTCTTCTGCATCTTCAAGAATTCTTCCAATCCCGGCGGCACCCCGACGTATTGGGACCCGGGCCCTTTCATCGGAGGACCCTGTCTATAATTCATAATTTTATCATATTTTTATTCAATTAATGAGCAAACAATTCAAAATATTATTATCATACTTGTTGGGGTTTCCTTGCCGGAGAGCTGTGAATGCTGCGAGATTTTGTTTAAATATTTTTTGGAAAAGTCCCCCTGAGTATTGGAGTCCTGCTTCCAAGGCATCGCTAATGACAACAGGTTCTCGCTCTATCGCTCGTATTGAAAATAAAACTAGAATGATATTTTAAAAAATATAGATACGTTATGCCCTTACAAATCAACCAAAAAATCTGTTCCGAAAAGAGCTACAACACACACACGTTAATCTTTTGTTTCACTACACCAATTACATTGGTATATTACACGAAGGCATTTTAACGCTGTACGTCTAATGTCAAGCACTTCTGACAACATCAAAAGCGTGCGTATCGTCTTGTATTGACAGGGCGACTACGAGCAGAACGGTCATTTGCCTGTTCTTACGCTCTTCGTCGCGCGTCGTCGGCGCGCTAGTGACATATCTATTTTATTGGCATCTTTTTGACCGCAGACATGTGCCTATTTTTGATGGAAACTCACCTACTACAAACATCATTGAATTGACGTATTTTGTCATGTTTCACCTGATATGAGCATTACATTTCTGTGCAGGTACCGTCGTATTAGTAAATTGCAAGTAAATTTTTGAGAAGTAAGCTGGCACCTGCTTATAATTTTCGTAGCGAAGACGATAAAAAGGACTGTAGTTTTATTGCGTTTCGTTCTAATCTACATATAAATACTAGCATTAATAAATGTCATGAGCGATAACTTTTATGACTGTTTTATTGGGTTTTCTAATCACTGCTTCGACCAGTAGCAGTCAACTTTTAGGTGTTCGATCTTATAAGGACAATAAAGCGCATTCCCAGGGCACAAGTTAATAACTATATGGATTTATTTTACGACTGCAGCTGCTATCTTTACGAGGATTCTGAAACTATGGGCTAGAAAACTCATTTTCAAAGTCAGGTAGGTACCCTCATGTATGATAGTCCAGTCATCTTAGGAATTCACTGCGGAATGAGAGATACCCAGCTGATTTTTTTGTATAAAGTTGTATTTTGGCATTCTAAAACTTGTCTCAAAACCTGCATATGGTAGGGTGACCGCGTCTATTAAAAATTTGAGGACAAAGGTCACAAAAATAGGTTTTTTGCAAATATCTCATTTCCTATGAGTTTTTCGCTATTTGTATCTTCATCAATATTGTAGAGAATTAAATTCCCTACAACTTTTGTTTCAAAAAATTTTTATACGTTGAATCGTTTTCGAGATAGAGGGCGGAGAGCGCGCGGTTAGAGCACAATGTAAGGTCAACCGGTACAGCCCCGGTCAAAACATGCTATATTAAGTTTATTAATTCTATCTATCTAACAGCCTTTTATAGTCCACTGCTGGACATAGGCCTCCCCTAATTAGCGCCACTCCGACCGATTCTGGGCCCTCTGAGTCCACATCGTTCGAAGGACAGATAACCAATGGGGTTGCAAAGTCCTCGAATGGCGGCCACGTCTCGGTAAAAGGAGCACTGGTCGCTCCCCGACCAGGTGGACTGATGACCTAAAGAAGACAGCGGGAAGCCGCTGGATTCAGAAGGCCCAGGACCGGTCGGAGTGGCGCCAATTAGGGAGGCCTATGTCCAGCAGTGGACTTTAAAAGGCTGTTAGATAGATAGAATTAATAAACTTAATATAGCATGTTTTGACCGGGACTGTACCGGTTTACTTTACATTGTGCTCTAAACGCGCGCTCTCCGCCCTCTATCTCGAAAACGATTCAACGTATAAAAATTTTTTTGGAACAAAAGTTGTAGGGAATTTAATTTTCTACAATATTGATGAAGATACAAATAGCGAAAAACTCATAGGAAATGAGATATTTGCAAAAAACCGATTTTTGTGACCTTTGTCCTCAAATTTTTAATAGATGCGGTCACCCTACCATATGCAGGTTTTGAGACAAGTTTTAGAATGCCAAAATACAACTTTATACAAAAAAATCAGCTGGGTATATCTCATTCCGCAATAATTTTGACTAAAATGACTGGACTATGAGTACATTGCGAGCGACTGACAGTTAAAAAGTTCCTGATTTTGTAGGAACTCATTACACACGGTATTCCCACAGTGCTACGATATGGGGACCTTCAAGAAGCGGATTCATCACTTCCTTCTTAGCCGGCAGCGCACTGGTGGCGCCTCTGGTGTTGCGACAGTCCATGGCCGACGGTGACTGCTTACCATCAGGAGGCCCGTCTGCTCGTCTGCCTGCATATTACATAAAAAAAATTAACTCATATATCTATATATACCTACATATAGAAGACAAAAGTGACTGATGTATCAACGCACAGGCCAAACCCTTAGGACTAGAAACTTAAAATGTCATACACGTATTCCTCGAAGGAGGCATCCACTAAGGAAGGATTTTTCAAAATTCAACCCTCAAGGGAGTGAAATAGAGGATAAATTTAATATGATAAGCGTAATTTCCGCGTGCGAAGTTGCGGGGAACAGGTAGTGTAGGTATAAGCTTCATAATTTCATATAACTACTCTCTTCTACCTCTGAAGTCTGAACTCCAAGCTGTTATATTTAACCTATAGGTACCTACATACCTACCTATTCTAGATATTGAAATTGATTTTAATGAAAAAAGAAATTTGAGGAAAACTTGTAATTAAGGCTTAAAAATTAAGCGGACTATCATTTTGTTTCTCTTTCATGATTTTTATTTACTCTTTTCTGTGAGTGTCGGCAACGAGTTGATAATCGATACTTATCATTATTATATCGAAATACTGTAATATAATCGTTATACAGTCCCAGATCGAATCGAACATCCCTATGATAGGTGACAGAAAAGTGACTCAGATCAGAATGTCAGATTATGACATTGACAAATGACAATCAAATCAAATTCTGTCAGTTCTGTGCTGCATTGTCTGCATTTTGCAGCAAGTGCAAAATTTTTTGATTTACTAAAATATTTTGTGATAAGATTATTTAGTGAATACTTACTTATATAGAGTATGTCGTTAAGTTCTTGTAAAATTAAAACAGAACCATTGGATTCTGTTGCGGAGCAAAATGATGAAGTTACAGACGACGCGATGTATCCAAAACAAGCGCTCGACTTATCGAAAAAAAATACGAATACCACAAGCGAGAATGAACACAATTCACTCAATTCATTGGAAATACAGCCGGAATTCGTTAATATCAAAATGGAAATAGATACATTTAACGCTACGTAAGTTTCTTCTTATAGTGGTTGCATTAGATTCACTCTTTTACCGGTTTTAAAAAAGGAGGACTGAGCTATTGAATTCGACTGTTTTTTTATGTTTGTTACCTCAGAACTTTCGACTGGGTGAACCGGTTTTGATGTTTCTTTTTTTAATCGACTTGTATAAATAAATAGATAAGCCATCTGATGGTAAGCGGTCTCCGTCCTGGACTTAGGTAATGGCAGTAACTTCACCGTTGCATTATATGCCATGAAAGATGAGGGAAGTAAGGAAGAACAAGTACCTATGGGCTCAAAGACTCATGAATTTCCCAACATTCAGTTGGGCTCAGGTGGGCCTGAAGTGCATGTCATTACTTCATTAAAGCTATACAACGGCAGAACTTAATGTTAAGCTTGTTGTTGTTAATGTTGCTTGTAGGATTTTTTCTAAAAAATGGAAGCACTGATGAAATTTGGCTCCCATTTACTTCGAATTATATAAAATTTATGAACTAATTTGATGCTAAATAGCATAATGGTGTAGGAATTGTAAAAACTTCAGAAGAAAAATAAATGTTAATATGGAATCAAATTTATTTATTTCTACATACCGTATGTGTCCTCAATTAAAAGTATAAAATTTTGCTTAACAATTATATGTGTATGTAGACTGAAGCATAATTTAATTACTCTATTGAATAACAATAACATAAATGTTTCAGGGTAAAACAAGAACACACCTCAGATTCAGAAGAACCTCAACCTTTAAGTTGGCACAAGCCCCTGAGTGACTCCAGCCAAACAGCGAGGGTGACCAATGGACAGATATTTGAAGTAGAAATCAAACAAGAGACCATTGAAGCAGATTCTAACCCCAATACTGTAAGTTAGATCCTTGTATAAATGTTTTACTTAAATACTAATACATTGAAGATCTGTAGTCTGTACATATAGACAAAAGACCTAAGTCTGAGTGAGCGCGCAATATGTCAACGAGTGTGACTATTATAGCATTTATTTTTACATGTCATAAGTTAATACTTGACTACAATCCTGCCTGATGGTAAGTGGTGAGAAAATAAAGCACGCACACTTATTTACTAAACATTCTTTTCTTGAAGACACATCATAGGAGGATATGACCATCAAAAAGAAATCTTTAATTACTCAGTTAACAGACACTGTAATTAAAAATTGAAGTTAATTTACAATGTTGTGTTCATTTTTCAGCAAGAAAACCAAAATTTATTGGAGATATCCTACCAGGAGCAATCATTAATTGAGGGGGAAGGTATGTTCTTCTTAGTACCAATTAATAATTATGATAAGGTGCTTAAATATTATAACGTTTCACTAAACACAGAGCCGGCGTTGGGGGGGGGGGGGGGGGGGGGGAATGCGCGCGGTGGGGCGACGTCCTAGGGCGCCAAATTTGGAGGGGCGACACATTTGGGGTGAGGAGCAAAAAAAAAAGTAAAAATAAAAAGAAAATTCTAAAAAAAAAATCGAGCAAAAAAGCTCGAGTTTTATTTTCTTATGTAGGCACCACAACATTCTTGCCTAGGGCGTCAGTGGCTCTTAAAGCCGGCACTGGTTAAACACTATTAAACATAAATGTCATAGTGTAATTATATCTTCAGTTTCTTACTATTTTGTCAGAATCTTGGTCTGGAAGTAACGTTTGGCTATTATGGACATAGTATTTTTATTGTTTCTAAAACACTTTTCTTTGAGATAGTGAAATAAGTGTTGCAATTTATCTCCCTTTTTCAACAACTTCATCTGTTATAAATTTAATTTTATTCATATCCAATGTATTTTGCTTGCTTATCGCCATACCAATTTTTTTTCTAATTACAACATATTCTGTTGCTTATAAAAAATATTATTTTAGTTACAGATGAAGCACTGACCCAGAACTCTTCCCCGGACGGTAAATACATGTGCCCCGTGTGCCACAGTCGCTTCGCTACGAAAGGACTCGTCCAACGCCACCAGCTCCTGCACACCAATGAGAAGCTACAATGTCATATTTGCATGAAAAATTTCATTAAAGCGGCATATCTGAAGAAACACATCCTGTCTCACTCGAACGTCAAGTCTTACGACTGTCCGGAGTGTGGGAAGCAATTTAAATCGACATCCAATCTCGGCCAGCATCGGAAGACACACCTGGAAGTAAAGCCGTTCCAGTGTGAGTTGTGTGACAAGCAGTTTGCGGTCCGAGCCAACCTGATCAAACACCAAGGGAAGAGCAGATGCAAACGCCCCTCGGACCAGCCGATAGTTTGCACCGTATGCAATAAGACTTTTAAGAGCGATTTCCTCCTGCGAAGTCACCTTCGAAGACACACGACAGAGAAGCCGTACCAGTGCGAGATATGTAAGATGAGCTTCAAGTACAAGTCAACGGTGCTCCGCCACCTCCAGATGCACAACGGGGTGCGGCCGTACTCGTGCAAGATCTGCGGGAAGACGTTCACCCACGCGGGGCTCATCAAGCCGCACATGCGGAAACACACGGGTGAGAAGCCGTACCCGTGTCCCGTGTGCAAGAAGATGTTCGCTCACAAGCACAACATGGAGCGCCACACCCTGAGACACAACAAGGTGAAGAACCTGGACTGCGTGATCTGCAACAAGAGGTTCCCGAAGGAGAGCCGGCTGCGGTACCACATGCGGATCCATACGAACGAGAAGCCGTTCGCTTGCAAGTTGTGTCCGAAGAAGTTCTCTCACAAGCAGAACGTGATCCGGCATTACAGCAGGAAGCACCCGGGGATGACGTTCGACTGCGAGATCACGGACGCCAGCTTCGCGCGCGACGTCTGGGAGTCCGTGATCAAGACCAAGGAAGTCACTGTCAAGGTGGAAGCGTGTGAACCGGTCGAGTCTTCTGAGAGTAATGACGAATATGTCATACCTTGAACGTTTTCGGTATAATTTTAATAATTATGGATTAAATGGTATGTAAGATTGATATTATTATGGAAAAGTGTTCCTTTAGAACAAAATGAAGTGTGAAGCTTCAATATAGTAATGATTAAAATGATCTCCGACGGGACAGGAAAAGTATCCTAACAAATCTACAATGTCGTTTTCGTGCATCATACATAAATCTATTTGTTGAAGTCATACAACTAATCTTTCGAGTCGTTTGAGGAAACTCAACTTTATGTCATAACTTATAAGGGCCAAAGTTTAAGTTTACAGACACTACATACTTCAAATCAAAACTTGTCTTTAAAATTCTTCTCTTTGAGGATATTTATATTCTTATTCTTTCATAATATTCGCGGAAAAAGATGGAAATACATAATAGAAATAATAGTAGGTGAAATGTATAATTATGATGTCTTATTGATCTTAAAAGTTTCCTGTATTTAATTGTTTACTGATATTTTCTGCTACTGTCTCGTATAGCGTGTAAATACGGGTTTAGAAAATGTAATTTGTAATGTTAAAGGATGTATTGCGCAGATTGTAGAAAACTTACTGTTGTTAAATATCAAAATCAAGTGTTTTATTTATCCTATGAAAAGTACTCTGCAATCAAGCTACCCTCACAAATAACCGAATTTGAAGGAGGTAATAAAACACTAACATAATGACACAAACTTTATTACTACAATATCTCAAATAGTACACATCAAAGGCAGTTAAGTACCACAATTCACGAAGCTTACAATTTGAGTACCTTTAAACATTACACAATTCATACTGTGAATACATAACTATTTGTTTCTTTAATTTGATTAATAATTTTTGAGATATCTTAACATTCGTAATTTTAAATTATTCCGTGGTACTGAAAATATGTCATAAGTTTACGCTAAATTATAACGGAAACTTTGAAAGTACTATACTATAACTAGACCATAATGTGTGTGCGTATGTGATTGAAGCACCGTTGTGTTGCGATCTTTTTAGTACATTAAAATAACTTAATACTATATTTTGTAGCATGTTACTGAATTTTCAGTAAAAAATAAGTTACTGGTAACACAAGTAAACATAATAATAACACCGCCATATAAATAACACTTGTGTCAGCACCCCATGGCTTAAAATATTGTTGATTTACAACTAAAATATTGGATTTAAAAGTAAAAATAGTTACATATGGACGGATTATTTCATTTGACTCGCTCAAAATTTTTACTTGTATATTGAAATTGTCTTTTGAATATTAAAATAGGTTTACCTAAATCATGTACCATTTATTACGTCATCAATAAATATTTTTTATCAGTAAATTCATATAAGGAACTTGGATATGTTATATTTTTTACGTTCATATAAATTTGAAATAGGGCATGATAAAGTTACGCTTTAGTTTTCTGTAAAATTTGCCAAAAAAATATTTAATTAGTATGACGTAATTAATGTACGTTCAACAATAACATAAAATTAATAAACATAGCAACATACATATCTATACCCTAAAATGCGAAGCAGAGTATATTGTGGGATTCTTAACAATAAGCCTCCACAGTTCTCAAACCCTGTCTTTGATTAAATAATTATGATATTTGATTTGTACCTAACGGAAGAGCTGTTACCGCTATGTTACAGCGTCTAGTTAAATTAATTAAAATAGACTATGATTTTTAAAATTGAGAGCACTTCCAACGGAATATTATTATAAACTACAACGTTAACGTTTTGCAATAAAGAAACATTAGCTACAAATACGACAATAATTTTGCTGAAATAATCTCTTTTTTTCTCATCATAATTTTTCGTCATAATTTTGCTGTTTTCAAATCTAAATAGGCTAACGCAGTAGCTTTCACATCATGTCAATCATTTTCAATTCGAATTATTCATGTGTAAGTCTTGTATTTTTTAATATTTTAGTTTGTAATTTAAAGACTTATAACACCGTTTACATTCCATACGTTTCTCGCAGTACTGTGTAATTATACATTAACGAACACAAAAGTGTACTTACAGTATAAATAATAGGTACAAGCCTTAATTACTATTTAATAAATTCACTACAATAAACGCAGCAATAATATCAAAAGCACACAATTCCTTACATTAATAACAATTAAAATGAGATTATACAGTATACTTTTATTTAAGTAGTAAAATTACAAATTTTCGTGTGAATCTTTCTCTGATATGAACACCACTGGAATAATTATGTAGATCATTAATTAAAAATTATTCCTATGGTATAATAAATATCAAAATGTAACGCATTAATATTACAGAAACCAAAGAGTTCCAAAGTCCTTACTAACTTAATTAATTAAACCATATCAGATCGAAAACTCGCTACTTAAAAAGTAAATAAAATAGTTACAATAATATCATTCTTTATACGTTTATGTATAATAATATCCTAATAAATAGTTATAAAAATTTCGGTGGATCACTAATATAATGTAAAACAATGATTTGTGATAAAGTTAAATTATAAAACTTTACGTACCTACATATTTTGTTTAACTAATTTGTGTGTTTGTTTGAACTTTTTAGTTGAACATTCTTTTGTCAGAAATATGAAATTTCATTTATAATATCGCTTTATATGGAGCCGTTTTACATGAATGAAAAATAAAATCTGATAGCGAGGGTAACTTACGTGAAATGCACTGTAACTGTACATTTTTTGCAATACATAAAAAAAAAATATTATAAAAAATAGCACAATAAATTCAAGTTGCCAAAAGTTGCCAACTTCAATCGCATCAGTGTTACCAGTTTCAAAAAGTGAAAGTAGTTGAATGATTAACTTGCGAATTGAGATGTATAGTGTACAGTGCCACCAAGTTATCCGTGAAATGGCGAAAATTGGAACTAATGCCGCGCCATTCATAAGTTCTTTGTGCTCATTCATTTGACATTTACTACGTCTCGAATTGCGTCCAATGATTGGTGCAATGCGTCCGACAGCGCCCTCCTCCAATTGACAGTTAAGTTAGTGGCACTGTACACTAGTATTTACTCCTTGGTTTCCTTGATCTGTGGGGGCTGGTCGGCGTGGTCGGTGTAGACGATCTCGGCGTACTCGGTGGCGGGCGGCGGCGGCTTCTCGGCCGACTGGTCGCCCAGCGCTAGCTCCGCGTACACCACACCCTTCTTATCTTCCGAAGCTTGCTATAAAATATAAGATCGTAAGTTAACTGATGGTGAGTACAGAGGTTAAAGAGAAACAGAATGAATTTTAATGCATTTCTTAAACGCTCCCAAATTCAACACCTGTGCTACGATTCCTTGTCGTGGCTGGCATTGATTTTTTTATTACTTATTTTATGGACTATTATTATTTCTTTTGTGATTATAGCCTACAAACTATCTAAACGATGGTAATATGCCAACAGACATCCCTAACAGCTTAAGAGTCTGCGATGTTTTGCCGATAAGAGAAGAGTTTTATTCAATAAATCACAGGAAATAGTAAGATTTTAGAGACAGTGTTTAAACTTAAACGACGTGTGCTGTCGCAAGAGATGGGACCAGACTGACTACCTCATATATTACTAAACTCTTTGACGCTGAAAACTTTGAGACTGAAAGCTCAGCACATTTCGGAGCCGAGGAAGCATAACTTTAGACTTTGCATTTTGACGACCGGATGGCGTCATGGTTACCGTGCCAGATCGCCGTTTCAAGGGTCCTGGGTTCAATCCAGCGGCGGAAATTTGAATGATGAGTTTGAATTTTTATTCTCGATCTGGGTGTGTTCATCTTTGTGTGTTGTCACACACACAAGTAATCCTAGTGTGAGGCCATGAGTGTGTTACGTAATTTATTTATTAGTGTTATACCAGTACCTTCTCATCAACCTCGACGTGCGGCTCGGCGGCCTGCACGCGGTCCTTGCCGCGCGGCAGGGCGGCCCGCACGCGCGCCCCCAGCGCCCCCAGAGCCTCGCGCGCCCCCGCCCCCAGCCGCGACCGCCCCCCGGCCGCGCTCTCAGTGTCGCTACTGGGGAATTTAATGCTTTTAACGTGTTTACAGGTGAGTAGGTTTTTGTGCAAGTACTCGAGTTGTTCTCTTAATGTTATACATCCATAGATGGATTCCATGAGTCCTTGGGCCTCCTCTAACTTGCGCCAATCTGACCGGTTCAGAGCTTTTTGAATCCATCGGATACCCGTTGTTTTTTTCAGGTTGTCAGATACCAAGTGTCTGTTATAGGTACCTACTTGTTTATTGTAAAAAATGAAGGTACCTGCGCTTGTAATAAAAATACTGAACATTTTAAATGTTAGGGTTACCTATTCATTTCGAGCCACTTAAAAATTTTACCTTTAAAATGCTAGGCGTTTAGACAATTTATTATTTTTTAATGAGAGTAATGAGACACTCAAGATTCATTGATTAACCTTTGTAGAAAAATAATAAATATTGCAGGTATTAAGTGCTTTATAATTCATTAAATAAAATTGTACCTTCACCTTCATGACTAAATGTCAACAAGTTAAAAAGCAAGAAAAGCAAGATTCAGTTACTGTCAAAATCAGAAAAAAATGTCGCAAGCAGTAATAATATAAACCATACAAGAACCAGACTATAGTCAATTCTTTTTATTTTGTTAGTCAAGAAATAAATAAAATTAAGCATATATTAAACATATAATTTGAGTGTTAATAAGATATACTTACCGAGCTATAATTACTGTTAGATATGTCACAGGTCACCATATTTATAGAATAATGTTAATGTAGATAGGTATAGTTAGACATACTTTCTAGTAGGTAGCGGGATCCCCCTCTCTAAAAGCACATCCCCCGCCGGAGTCCTAGCAACAAAATGAACTCTATTTACAAAGCAGGAAGGGCCACTCTAGTGTAATGGGAAGCAATGTTAGGGAATAAACTGTCTACTGGCTTCAGTGGGTTCTACCAGGGCCGCAGGGGCCTGGAGCTGTCAAGTGTCAACCCATTAACCCATGGCAACTATAATTGCCGTGTTATTGCAACAGCTAATTTGAAACTACTAATATTATTGGTATTGTACATTATATACCTAAAATTAAATTTTAAATGTTTTTAGAATCTCTACAATAGGGATGTTGACACTATCAGTAAATTAAAATAAATTTATGTTTAAAGTATCAAGGAAAACATTTAAACACCTAAAATATTATTTTTTGTCGAAATCAATCACAATAAATTAAATATAATTATTTTAAAATGTTAAAAATAGTACTCATTATCACGTGACCACAAACGTCATTTTGAGCTTATCACGTCATTGTTCTTATTTTATATGCAAGTGCAACTAACTTCAGTCGACAGATAGTATTGAATATCGGCTAGTGACGTCACGTGACGTTTTTGGTGGGAAATTTGAAAATGATTTTTATTAATCAATTTTTGTCTTTAAATTGAAATTTAAAATTTTTTATAATATTTTTTTCATGAATCTTAAGGTTCTATCTATAAAATCAAACTGAATCCTAAAATTTGTCAACATCCCTATTGCATGTCGATGTTCACACAAGATTAATACATTTCGACAATTTAGTAATTTACCCCGTAAATTGTTTTGTTTTGTACCCAGTATTAGAAATAGCATATTCTCAAACACAATCAAAATTAAATGTTAATTACCTAACAGCTATATTGAATATGGACCTTTTACTTTTAGAAGGCCTAACAAAAACAAGAAGTAATTTATGAAAATAGTGTTGTGGAAATATTTACAGTATTTACAACTGAAATTTTACAGAATTAAATAAAAAATACATGTACTTACGATTCTCCGGAGCTCTTGGTGTGGTCGCGTCTGCCGCCTGTGGTTAAAATATTGTGTTCTATAGGTACTACATTTCTTTGGTCGAGTCTTATTTGGTAAGCAATCTTGGCATTTCTTTTTATTGAAATAATAATTTAAATTTAACTTCAAAAAAATTATAGTAAACAGAAGTTAGTTTTGGCATTAAATTATATCAGGAGACACGATAGTGTCTATGCACAAGTACACACACACACACACATTATTTATCTGTCGTTAAATTCTTTTCATTTTGTGTCAACCCTATTTTTAAACAACAAATTACGATAAAAGACCCTGTAAGATTGATTACCAAAGAGGACTCATCTAAAAAAAATACTATATTAAGGTTGTTATTAACCTCATGGATGTTCATTACCGTTCTCAACAAGATTTCGATATTAACGTTACGTACTATACGTATTATGACCCCCATTTTGAGCTTCTTCAGTTCATCATTATTTTTTGTACATCTACATCCGTGTATTTCTAACCTGAACTAAAAATTTAACCAAATAATAACAGAATACTTGTGTTCTCATTGTGTATACGTCATGTGCATGTTTCAAATAGGTAGAGGTCGAATCTGCTGATTCATATAAATGCTTAATCAACGTTTGTTTTGATTTTAGCACACCTATTTAAGATTGTTTAAATACCTACATACATATCCAATCGGAAATCGTGTTTATTAGCAATTAAACTATTTTCATGCAGACGGTAGTCTCCCATCATTCGTATCCATCCATCATTACTCTCGCACGTCATGTAGGTAATATAGTAATTCAACGCTTACACGCTCATATCCCCGCAGTAGGTTTTTACCTGTGTCGCGGGTGGCACGGACGACACAATATATAAAAGTTAAAACATCACAATAACACCCATGACCCGAGTACAAATATTTACTGTCACATAAATAATTAGTAATTTCTTAATAATTTACCCATTTAACTCTAATATCTAATATGGCAAATTTTAAAAAGGATTTTTAATTTATAATGGAATATCCTTTTTTAGAAATGGCAATTCAATAAAACAAACTTAATATTCTTATTCAATAAATACTTTATATTCAAATTTCATTATCATTGTAACGAATTGTTTTATAATTTCTTAATTAATTCGAATCTCATATTTAATATCTAAGTAACTAGTCGTTCAGATTTTTAAATTGTTATTTATATGATGTATAGCATGTCAGTATAACTACGGCTCTGAACCTCTGAACTTCAACAATCTTTAAGATAACATTATTAGATTGCTAATAGATTTTGATTAAATGGATAAATTGTGTAAATACAACATTAAAAGGCTGCTAGAATAAAAGGTGCATCGCTTGAATATTGTTATTCTGACATATTATACACGCTGACATGTTATGTAGTTAAAAGACCGCAGTAAACACTCCATAGAAAAGCTAACATTACTCGAAGCTATAACAACTAAAAAAATTGAGCCTATTACAAGTTTTTGGCAAAATGGCAGTGTTTTAGTCATTCACGTCATAATTGACAGATTTTGTGATACAAATTATAAACTAAAATGGTATAAAAATAAACCTTAGTACGTATAGCATTTATTACACAATACTAATGGATCACATTTATGACGACTTAGACTAAACTTAAAGTACATGTAGTGATACGGAACGTTACTGCGGACCTGCGTCCAACGGAGCTGCGACAGAAGGGAGGCACACCCTAGCTTTGTGACATTCATTGAGACGGTATAAATTATATAAACTGAAGCCGTTTCGGTTTACAGTTTTGGCAAGTTTATGGCCAACTTTCTATAACCTGGAAGATCTAAATTCATCAATACTTCTACATATTTTTTTTTTAAATACATTCCATTTATAAATTTTACCTACTATTTTTATTTTAGTATTAAGTTTTAGTTTTAGTAAGTGTTAACAAAATGCGAGCTGGCTCGATACTTATGTCTAGGATAATTTCTTTTGTCTTTTACTCGCTCCCTCGGGCCTCGTCTCCCCACACATCCCGTCACTGTGTGTTGTCTCACCGTGTATCCCTATCCCCTTCCTCCCCTTCCTCGTGTATCGTTCGCCTGTGTTGGTGAAGCAAGTCCGTACAACTCAGTTTTAAACACAAGCAAGCCTCAAAATTTGTGCTAATTTTCATTAAAAGTCGCAATTATAAGACAATGTATTGAGTTATTAAAACTAACTATTAAGTAGATCAAGCAGTTTATATACACAAATATTTAAAATGGTGGTACGAACACATTATTACCTAAAATTACGAAATAATTATGTACTTGGGTAAATTACATAATTTAACTTAATAATAATAGAATGGTCAATGTTTAAGGAAAATAGATTACAAAATTCCTATTAAAATTTTTACGAATCAACAAGCGGAAGAAAATATTAGATAATAATTTAATTTTGTTACATCGAATTAACTTTGATCAGTAACTTGAAGTAAAATATTGTAGCTGTCAAAGTTACTGTAAACATAAATAAGCAATGGTTCACACATTTTGGTTTCATTTAAATGAGAGTACTATACAGTAGAATGCATTATCAGCTGGATATAATTTACTTTTCAAAATTAATTCAATGTGACTTGTTCTGAAAGTACATACTAATTACAATTTCTGAAACTGATGTTTATCTCTGTATACTCTAAGGAGCCAGTTATATAAATTTTACTAATTGTAGATAGGTTATATCAGTTTTAAAATGAAAACTCTGTTCATTGATTTATTGATGTTTACTGAGAACCTAACTTTTGGTGAGGCCCTAATTAAAATGAAGACCATTTTTGAATAGTTCCATGTCGATTACTTATTTCCTCACTCAAGAAGCACAAATCAGAGTTTATATTTTAAAACTGTTATTGAAATAGGTTCCTAACATGAATACAAAGTTCAAAATTACTTTCTAATATACATTTTCACGATGGGATTCGTTGTTGTAACATTATTATAATTTTACAAGAGATTCCTATTAAATATTTTACTACAAATACATTAAAAACTTTTTATTCTAAATATAATCGGAGAAAAATGACAGATGTACAATAAAGACAATTTCAATGCACTGGATATTCTCAGAGTATGACACAGGACCACCATAGGACATAGCTAGTAATGTACGGTCATTTTAATAATGTCAAAAACGTTAAATAAACAACTGTATACGATTTATAATGTAACGATGTTCTTAATTTAGAAAATCAAGGTGTGCATTAAGTTTACCGTCTAGTATACAGAAGGTCATCATAGGTACCTTTGGAATATCTCAGTGAATTCGCGGACTTAACAGCAGATTTAAATGGCTTTATTTAGCTACTTCTGACATTTTTATCCGATGACAAGATTCAAAATTGTGGACAACATGAGGATAGGATTATAGTTTATTTAATATAGTTACAATAAAATTTCGCGCGTACCGTTTCAAAAATGGCAGTTTTAAAACAATTACACTGCCTCCGGTGAGTGAGTAATGACACGCACTCGTCGGCTACAACTAAACATTTTCTCAAACAGTCAAGTGAGTAACAATATATTTGTGTGGCACGAAAGAAACTAAAACGATTAAACCACAGAGCTGCCACTCTGACGCTAACATTAAGGATTTTAAAAACATTTATAAAAGTCAAATTCCAAAAAGCTGTATAAAATTATCCAAAATGCTAATCTGAAAAAAATGCTATATAAAATTGCTTTATAAAAACATGTTAAGAGCTTTGCATGATTAAAGTACAAATAATTCTATGTAAGTCGATCGCCCGAGTTTATAAGCAGCGTGTCGGGTCCATATAAGCGAGACGTCGAGTGGCAGCTTACGACTTACGACTTAAACGGCTGTGTCCGGTTTCTTTTCGGGATGCTTCGTGTCCCCATTGCTGATGTATTCTCCGTGATCGTGGGAGGGGTTTTCCGATCCCTTGACGTCATCGTGTGGGGGGAGGGGGGCCTCAGAGTCGGCCCCGTCAGGGATGTCGGTGCGGTGCGATCGCCCTGTCACACACCAAGATCGTAAGCGATCAAGAACATTAACACAATGTGCGTGTTCGAGTGAGTTAATAAGCCCTTTCGTTGTCTACTATATAAGCGGTGATTGACAAAGTGGCCGGGTGCTTTGATTGTCTTATTTAATTTTAATTACGCTTATAAGTCTTTATCCTTTATGAACCTATAGCTACTATCATTTTAGACTTGTTCTAATAAAATAAAAATGTATAATTCCAAACATTATACAATTGAATTAAGAGAATCAATATAATTTGAAATAATTCTCAAATATCTTGGCACGTTATTAACAAGTTACCAGAATGATATCATCTTCAAGTTGTTTTTAAACATATTTCGATGTCAATAATCATTGGTCCATCGAATGCGTAGATCAGGCTATTGTAATCAACCCTAATATTTATTAGGATGTTTTTACAGTAATCATAAAATGTATGTTATTAATTAATAAGAAAACGTATAAGATTGACGAACGTGTGATCAATATTTGCATGGGCTCTAGGGATATCATGTTTAGATTGTATTCAAGATGTGGGTAACTCATACATACATCGTCAAAGTAGTTTGTGTACGATCTTAACAATTTAATTTATACTGTGAGATGAAGATGCCAGATTTGTGAGAAAGGCTCACCTTGGTAAAGTGCTAATGATACGCAAGGATAGAATTACAATTTAATGACTTAAATTGTTAATTTACCAAATCTTCGGTAATACTATTTGTTACGCCTTTATACCATAAATAGACGATTTGTTTCTGACTTAAGTTGAGTCACTAATTCACATTGTAGAGTTGTCGTTGTGTTATACCTGATTTTTTCATCCACACGTTATCATTTTTTGTTACAAGAAAAGATCTATCTATCATTCCTGTAGAATGGCGTTGATTTTTATTCAGCATTTTTTAAATTAATATACCTACTAAAGACAATCATTTTAGTCTTAGCATTTATTTTATCATTCAGTGGGCCTTAGCATAGGCACCAATAATATTTATTATACTAGGTGTAAGTGCCACACAAAAAGTGGAAGTGAGTTAAAAGGCAACACAATAAAATTAAACCCATCACCGCGTCACAGTACAGAATAAAACCTAAGAAGAACATTAAAAACGTAATTCATCAAAATATTAGGTTAGGTTGTTATTTAAAAAAAATTACATAACCTTGGAATTATTAGGACAATCAAGTTCCAAATACCGTTTTACATTTTATTCTGTATTTCCACCACAACCTTAAAACAATCGTTTTAAAATAAGATGTAAAAAAAGTAAAATATTTCAGAATTTTTTCATGCAAAAGTTCGTAGAACAAGACAGATTACACATGCTTTAGAATAAACTTAAAAATATTTGAACTTCGTAGCATGCGAAGATATTTTAGTCAAATCCAGTCAACATGCATCATTTAATCAATTCAAAACAGATTCAAATTTAAATCGAAATGTTCTTGATCGCTCAGAGTTGGCATGTAACACACATTCAGACACAAATTCATTACATAAATTTAAATTTTAAATCTACTAAGTATACAAGCACATAGTTTTGCGAAAACACTGCCAATGCACATTTATAAATATGTATTTTTAATATCTAAATCTACAGTCAGCCAAAGGAGTAATGCCTGCTACAATAGGTAGTGAGTTGTCTTCAAAACGTGTTTTTTTAGAAATCAAGTATTACCTATCGACCAACAGCCCGTGAGCCTGTTGGAATAACTGATAATTAATGTTTTGTCTCACTCGTTACTAAGTAAGGAACAGGACAGCATGCCTACTAAAGGAATCAAAATAGGGGTCAAAAGCAAAATGTAATAAGCATATTTCAGTAACAAAATGCATTAACCTCTACAAAAATATCGACATTTCGTTACTATCTTGTATAATATCTGCATTTAAATAAACTAAAAAATATAAGTTTACGTTTGTACTTATTGCTAATATGCTTTATACGTTTGTCGATATTTTTTAAATTATAACCTATTACTGTCGATATGGCTGGTATTGTTAAATCACTAACATTATTGTTAAAACTATTTTATTATTGGTATTTAATTTGCATTTTCAATATGTTCAGAAACCGGAAAAATAATGAGAAAACCTTTCAAGGGTTCAGTCGATGTGATTTATGGCAAAAGACAAAGTGTTCTTAGTACAAGTTGTGTTTTTATAAAAATTAACGTCTGATGGTCAAGTATGTCATTGTGAACCGTCTTTACCATAATGTTCATGTACATAATTATTATTATCAAAAACAATCCTATAGACCCGGGATTTTTTTTTTGTAAATTCTAGTAAGCCTATTGACTTCAATTGGCTTATAATGTAAGTAGTAGAACCGACTTATAATAGGATACTTTCTTTAAACCATATCGTCAGTAATTTATAATGAATGAAAGGTCTTGTATGTCATTCATAACTTTTAATTTAATGACTTGTAAAGGATTCCGTCGAATATTTGTATTTAAATGAGTTCCCCAAGGCATTATCACTAAAGAATGACACTATTTTTTTTTAGTAGATAAACCAACATATTCATTCTTTATTGACAGCTAACCACAGACTAAAAACACCATGTCACAGATAATAAATTCATTCAAGCAACTCTAAGGGGGCTATTTTCGTTAAAAAGTGCCTCATACAGCCTTTCAGCATTTTTTTTATTCTCAATTACCGCAATGCAATGCAAGCCGAGAATAGTCCCTTTAGATATAGATAATAAGAGTATATATATAAAACTCACCGGCGAAGCACCATCTGTCGGTGGCCTTGGCGAACACGACGAGGAACACGGCTATGAGCAGCACGAGCACGGCCACCACGATGCCCACTATCGCGCCCGTGTCCAGCTCCACGCCTGGACATGTATAAATGTACGATGATAAATAAATAAATAACACTTCACACTCATAGCCCCACACTAGGATTCCCTGTGTCGTGGGTGCCGTGGACAACACATTAGACAAGGACATTCACACCCAGACCGGGAACAGAAATTCAAACTCATCATTCAAATTTCCACCTCGCTGGGAATCGAACCCAGGACCCTCGGTGTGGCGATCTGGCATGGTAACCATTGCGCCACACGGGTTGTCAGTCATGATATCGGTAAGCAACGGGAATTACAGATACCGTTACTTTTATTTTAAAAATATATGAAAATAATATTTAAAAAATACTGGCCAGAAATAACTAAAATGCAACAATATTGGCCAGAAAGAACTTTAATGACGTTATGCAAAATGATCTTAGAACAGTTTATTTCAAAATTATATGCGTTGTTTTTTTATAATTGTTTTGTTTTAAGTTATAAATAAACACGATAAAAATAGTTAAAATAGTAGTAGGTAATAAAAAAGTTACATATTATGAAACTTTTGCTACATACATAATGAGTTGCCATTTGCTGTTTCAATAAGTAGACCGAGCCTGTCAGCGTTGGCTCTAGATATAGATCTGTTCGTTCCACCACTCAACAGATCTAGATACTGTGTCTCAAACTAATTGACAAGATACATTGACTGCCACTTTGCATCAGATTGTTTGGTGTGACAAATTGATTACAAGTTATAAATTATGAAATTAACATGTCCAATTAAATTTATTAACGAACATCTCGTCAAAGCAGTAATACCAATAATCCCTCCGAGGGGTCCTACCACCAGCGGGCCGGATTTAGTTACCTCTTACGACACCCATCCGGCGTGAGATTGGGATTAGTATTTTAAACCACTCCAATATGGCAAAAAATCTTTTTTACAAATAAAACATAATATAACATGCAATTTTGAAAATCTATAAAGATGTGAACCAATGCTTAATTCAATATAAAACATGCGACGTTATACTTATCTTATTATAAGAAGTAATTAGCCTTAGACTCATTCAAAAGAAAAAAATACTGTTCTAAAAACAACGACATTTTCCAAAAAAACTTATTTGCATTCAATTTTACAACCAACTATTCTAATCATACCAGGCAAAACATTCACTTACAATACAATTACAAATTACTTAAACTATATAAAAATTAAACTAATACACACGCCGTCTATTAAAAACAAACTAGTACAAAAACGAAATCTTGTAAGATTTAAAAAATTATCTACTTAGGTATTCAGTAAAATAAAATTTTGGACGACTAATCTAAAATTCATTTAATTCTTCATTCAGTAACGAAAACATTCTGATGCATCCTAAATAGGTCCATATTAATAAATCAAAATATTAGTAATATCGGTGAATTTCTTTTAATTTAAATATTATCTTTTACTATTATGATTATTAGTGAGTGTTCATACTGAACTCGCGGGCGCGGGCGCGGGCGCGGTCGCGGGCGCGGTGGCGGATTCGTGTTCACACTGGCCGCCAGGCGTTTGCGCGATTGTGACATGTTGTCAGAGGTTGAAAACATGGACGACGATCTTTTTTTAACCGAAAATTCGTACCTAAAGTTCCATTCACCCTCCATATCAGGAAACAATTCAGCAATTTCCTTCCATAGTTTATTATGAATGTTTCTGTTCATAAGATTCCTGTGTTTATTCTGCCAAATCTGAGTTCAAATCAAATCAGTTCTAGCCTGAATAGTACTAATAAACTCTTCTGTATTGAAGGACATGATCTTAGATGAAAGAACAACCCTTTAATCTGGGGACATAATGAATTCATGTGCTATCGTTTCTAGCGACAAGTTCAAAATGGTTGAACTTACCTGACATAATCGCGCGTTCCG
This sequence comes from Thymelicus sylvestris, assembly GCA_911387775.1. Taxonomy (NCBI): domain Eukaryota; kingdom Metazoa; phylum Arthropoda; class Insecta; order Lepidoptera; family Hesperiidae; genus Thymelicus; species Thymelicus sylvestris. The sequence continues at coordinate 969,774 of OU426903.1, forward strand.
CCGCTAGTTCAGTGTGAACACACTCATACATTCTCATACGTTTGATATTGCCGCTAGCGGGCCGCGCGCGGTTGTCGCTAGCGTGCCCGCTACTTACACCGCACGTGCGTTTTGTATGTGAACACTCTCATAGTAGTTCATATGTTTGAAATTTCGCGACCGCGCCCGCGAGTCAGTATGAACAAGCACTTATACTTATTATAGAAATAGTATTCATAAACCTCATACATATCTCTTATTGTCTAACAGGCCAAATAGAAATTTAAATTATGTTCACGGCCGGTAATCGAAACGTTGGTATGACTTTTTTGTATATATATGCATTTTGGTAAAACTCCCTAAGCAGAGTGTTCTCAAGCACAACCGCTAGATGGCAGTTTAACTAATGTCCCTTAAATTCCCCGTTTTATTTCCCCATAAAGCCACTTTATAATGTGTCATGAAATTTGATTTATTAATATTGGACCATCAACTACCAAGTCTACCATTCCCATGAGACGGGGGATCTTACCATAAACGTCTATGATCAAGAACGACGCTTTGCGTGCTGTTGGAACAATATACATGGGTTTTTAATTTTGAAGGTATGTAATAATTCTAAAACGGTTCTGAAGTAATGAATCGTACTTTCGAAGTTAAGTTACTGTCACTTGCTACAATATTACTAATATTTTTAAGGCATCTAAAATGGGTATCTCAAGGCTATTTTAAGGGTAGGGGTCCATCCTTCCTGGAGTCTACTAACCCTGCTGAAAGAATGGCACAATAAAGAGGTCGCTTACAGCAAATCTGATATAACTACTCATAAGGTATGTAAAGTTGTAAATATAATCGTATCTTAGTGGGAACATTCATTGGCCACATAAAACCTTTTATTTCGAAGGGAAAATTCATCAGTATACCGACATTCTGCTAAAGTTAAGTTTAATGTTGAAATGAAATGAAATAATCTTTTATTAGGTATCACTGATACACTTATGCACGTCATTTTTTAATGTACTAGCTTTTCGGAAAGGTGCTTTGTCATGGAGGAGAAGAAAAGCTAAAAACTCCTCAGCACATCTTTTAAAAATAAAACTTATCGTCATCATGTCCATACCGGCTGGTTCATCCATGGTGCTGAGTCGCACGGCGAACTCCTCGCGGCCGAGCTCGTTGGTTACCCGCAGGTAGTAGGTCCGGTCGACGTCCTCCTTGGCGATCCGCCGCAGGATCAGCGTCACGTTGTAGTAGCCTCCACCCTAGAAAGGGAACAGGGTTAGAGGGACGAATCTCTTTGTACAGTAGAGAAGTAACGGTAGTTTATTTGATTGAATTTTATCCATCGCGACATACATACACGATATAAAAAGGGTATTTTTATAAAACTATTGTACTTGATACGCAATTTCATGCTTGCAACATTTTTAACCGGCTTCAAAAAAAGGAGGAGGGTCTCAATTCGACTGTATTTTTTTTTGATGTTTGTCACCTCAGAATGGGGATCTGATAAGTAGTTTTTGAGTAATTTTGAAGTTGCTTATTTTTTGTTAGTAGAATTTTGATTATTCTAGGTAGGATAGTTACCTACAGATAACTAATAATTTAAAATTATAAAAAAAACATAGAAATGAGAACATACAAAACATAAATATTAAATTTTAATTTATCATAGCTTCGTTGATAGTGCCCCTTTCCGTAATGACGAGTCTTGGGTTCGATTCCCGGCCCGGGCATCAGTGTTAGACATCTATGTGACGTTAAGCATGATGCAAAATGCTTACATCTACATTACATGATTTTTCTTGTGACCCAGTGCAAGTTGATGTCCCTACCAGATGCAGCGGCTCCAAAGCGATGGGCGTGGTGTCGTCGCCGCCCTGTCCCGGGCTGAGCACCATGTCGCCCACCGTCCACTGCGCGTCGGGCGGGGGGGCGGCGCGCACCGTCACGTTGAGCCGGCCCTCCGCGCCCAGCTTCAGGCCGAAGATCGTGATCGGGGACTGGTCCATACGTTTCGGGGGGTCTGTGGACGAAATGAGTTTCTTAGCTGTATTGGGGCGGCTTAGAATACAAACCCCAATCCCACGCCAGATGAGTGTCGTAAGAAGCGACTAAATCCGGCCCGCTGGTGGTAGGGCCCCTCGAGGGATTATATTGGTAGTATTGATTTTAAGCATGTGGACGTAGGACATCGTTAATTACCGCCCTTAGTGTCATAGATATAAAGGTTATTTAGATTGCTCTGAAGCGAATTTCACTTTGAGTGATGTGAGGATACTGATCTTAAGGCATCCTTAATCGCATTTAAGCGATTTATCCCTGAAATCCCCACCAAGAAGTCATCTGTTAACGATTTATAGATATTCTCTTGAAATCCTCACCATTAATTTTGGTCTGAGATGCAAGGGATATGTCGTTAGTTCGAGAAGTGGACCCGTTGAATACTTACAGTGCACGATGAGTTGTCTAGCAGCATCCATGGGCGAGTCCAAGGCCTCGTGCATGGCGCGGCAGATGAGCCGCCTGCCGCCATCGTCGGCCTGCAGGCTGCGCGACAGGTTCTGACTGATGGTCTGCAGCTCAGACCCTGGCTCCGACGAGATGATGGGCTGGTGCGTGCCCGCCAGGAGCTGCTCTTCGTCTGAGGAGGGTAGCACGGTTAAAGCGGAATTACCAAGGGCAGCACAACAAGAGGTTGCAGATTCGTGGGCCTTGACTGAAAATGTTCTATAAATGAACATGATAGATGACGACTAGCATATTAGTTAGGAAGTTAATTTACTGAACTGCCGTCAAAAAGGGTCCTGCGTTCGATTCTCAGCGAGGCAGAATGTTGAATGTTGAGTTTTAAATGTTGGTTCTCGGTGTGGGTTTGTGTGTTCTGTCTTTCCGTGTGGTCTATGGCACCCATGATACATGGAGTCCTAGTGTAGGGCTATAAGGATACAGCGTTAGTTAAAAACAAAAAATTAAAATGTGTGCAAAATGTGTACACGTGGTAGAAGTGAAACCTTCAAAATTTTTGTTTTCTTGATCCCACTCCACTCGACTCCACTCGACTCAACTCGACTCAACTCGACTCAACTCCACTCAACTGTACTCAACTCAACTCTCCTACCCCTGTACAATGCTTCCTATCTCACTTTAGAATTTATGTGTCTGTCCCTTTTTACTGGACAGTTTCGTTTCATCGAATTTAAAATCACCCCGGTACTAAAGAAGTTTTCACTTCAAAAATTTCTAGTCTCCACTGGACAGTTTCGTTTCATAAAATTTCAAGTCACCCCCGTACTAAAGAAGATTTCACTTCAAATAAATATAGGTATTATTTTAAAAGCAGGAAGCATCTTCAATATACTACAAGCTATTCAGGACAATTCAGAAAGATTTCTTCATCACAATAACCCTTAGCAGTCCTCCATTGCACATTGAAAGACATAGGGAATGTTGTGAGAATGCATCGATGCCTTCAATCGCAGAACCCAGTATTCTGAATATTTCATGCGCAATATTTATCTACATTCTACGACTGCAGTTTCGGCACCGCAATAAACTAGAATATTCTAGACAAACGGCAAACCAAACGCAATATGAAATTCCATTTGGATTTACGTAAGTTTATATGATGAGCGTATAAGTCGAGCGAGAGTTTCCAGATTTTCATCCGTTTCTATAACCATTAATATTGTTTGTGTTATGAGTTGAAATTGCGCAACAAACAATACATTTGCAAACGTCTGTATTATTCAGATACCCAGGAGCTTAAGTATTTAATATTATTACTTCCGTTATAAAATAAATTTGTGTAAGCAATTCTATCTTCACACACTAAAACCACAGCACAAGGTTTCCTTGTGATGCAGGTACATGGTATGGAGTATGGACATACAAACCTGACCTTAAAAAATAACCGACTTAGTTATTTATTCAAGAATATATTCTTCCCAGCTAGTCCACAATGCTCACTGCCTTACCTTACAAATGCTTTCTTTACTTACCCAAAAACCACGTGACCTTAGCTGCTGGTCTGCCGTTGGGCACCACGCACTGCGCCATCAGCACGTCGCCTTCCTTGAAGGTGGGTTGAGGAGGGGTGATCAGCTGGGGGTTGCCTGGCGCCTCTGAAATAGACAATATTGGTGAGTTTGAAAGAGTGGACGATGTTGAGCAAAAAGAAAGGTGACGCATCTCTGGTGATCGGTAATCCATGGTCGTCTGTGTTGTTTAGGGAAGATATCAACAGTTTTATAGGGTTCAAACATAAGACCAATGTTAAGAAATGTATCGGTATCCTGCACAAAATGCCAGATTAATCCCGAATTTCGTGTCAACTACCATAACAAATTGGTTGACCTAACATTCATCAGCGGGTCAAGAAAGAAAATACTCCTGTTCTAATCTAAACAGCATAAAAGAGAGAAAATAGAGAAAGATACACACTTGCCACCAGAAGCCTCATGATGCCAGTCACCTCGATGATGCCGCTCTGGGGCGGCAGCACGCAGGATATGTTTCCGTTCCACTCCTCTTTGATATGCTTGATGTGAGCTCCACATTCTCCGAACTGGAAAGACATTGTATGATCATGAGCGAATCTGCTGCTGGAATAGACAATATCTCAGACCAGTAAATGTCTCATTGTTGGGAACTGATTTTCTTTTAGGCAGCTAAGAGCTTGGTTCTTCGAGCTGAGTTACTGTCGTATCCTACCTCCATCTCCCGAGGATATTATATAGAACTTTCGTTCCTATATTTTCGATACAATATTTTATTCACCTTAGCAAAGAATCCAGTGTAAAAGACTAATACCATCCATTGCCTGCAGGATTCGAACTCACCTTACACGGTTAGGAGGTGGTATTCCTAACGAATTAAGGTTGCAGATTACCGTTGACACCACCTGTCACCTTCGTTGTTTAGTAAGGTGCATAATGGCTGGATGAAGCTTCGTACGCCCCAAAAGTCAATAGATATAAGTTGATTCTCTCACCTGGAGACCCTGGCCAGAGTAAATAACGTCTCCCTCCTGGTTATCGGGGAACAGCCGATACGGTATACTGCCCACTGTCATCCTGTAATTAAAAATAGCCACAAATCAGAAATCTAGCAAAATTAACATTACTGATACTTTCATACATTAGAATGTTCTTGAAGAAAAAAAGTCTTTCAGGATTAAATGGTCAACGCAGCCCATATTCATCTATCGTCATCTGACGACAGAAGTCCTCTGCTGAACACATATATCTCCCAAGGCTCTCTAACTCTACAAGACCCGACTGCCTTACACAAACCCAATGGTTTGTAAAAAGCATGGCTTGGCTATTTCAAAGCCGTGGTACAAAATCTCTCAAGAACTTACGGAGAAAAATTAAGTCTTATAGCATACAATGGTTCTACGAAACTAAAGGTTTCGTCGATTCCACACCACGTATGATTACTTTGAACAACGTCTTGGTGGTTGACAAAGATGAACTTACCGACAGGAGTCGATGGGGTAGGGCACCTTGCAGAGGACGATGAGCTCGTCCCCCACGCGCCGCACCGCCTCCCGGGGGGTGATGTCCACGTTCTGATATTGACCTGGAATCAAACAACATCACGTTATTCATGTTGGAAATCAACTCAAGTATTACGTGGTAAGGCTAGAAGTTAACGAAGACTTGGTTAACCATCCTTCTTTCTAGTGTTATACTGAATATTTTTACGTGTTTTACCCCCGACGCAAAAAGAGGTGAGTTATGCCTGTCTGTGGCATCGTAATTCCTAAACGAATGAACCGATTATGATGCGGTTTTTTTGTTTGAAAGTGATTGAGATGATTCTTAGTTATATTTATTAGGCCGATAAGTATGTAAATGTATTGTGATTCCATCGCTGTTACTGATGTCCATGGAGGAGTATTCGTGGCTTTCAATGGCAACTACTCCCTAAAGTTGTATTAGACGTCGCATGTCCATGTCCACTTACTTTAATAGCAATTATGTAATTGTTTAATGGCTGTGTGACGTCCGAACAAGTTGGTCAATTGAGGTCATATCCACACAATGTTTGGATGGTGTGGTATGTTTATCATTACATATTTTGCTATAGGCATTAGTTGAATTCTGTTTAAATTCTGACGCATCGCAACTTACACCTGAATCAAGCCACCATACCTATATTTGTAATTATTTGTTTTGTATAAAAAAAATAAAGAATTTTAAGTTTCATTACTGATATATTTAATCTGAACACACGTCCTTAAAGCTAGATTAAATTTATGTTTTAACGAGATCACCAACTTCCAGAATACTGCTCGAAATTATTGTATCTTAATTAATATTTATTAAATCAAACCTTTCTGAAGTGTAAATTAACATAATTATCTAGTTTATAAACTCAGGTTATCTGACGAACCAACTAATATTTTAAATCCCAGATAAGATTAGTTCCATTCGCTCAGTAGACACGGGAAACTAGATTTAGATTAGACACAGACATTAACATTGGGAGAGTGCAGTAAAATTTAATAATATGTTCCGAGTGACGTTGCTGACGCGGACGCGAGCAAGAAGCTGCGACGTGTGATATGTCGGAGCACTTCACAACCAAACTTTATTTGTTTCAGCGATGTGGGCTGACACATAGATAAGTGTTCTTACAATCATTTTGTGACACTTTTTTAAGAATATTGCGCAGGGGAGAATTGGTAGAGCTAAAATTGATACCTGTGGTAAAGGATTACGGAGGGTAGATCTTAAAAATAACTCGAACGAGAGCGGCCTGTCTTAGATTCAAATTATTTGCTCCTTTACAATATTTTTGATGATCCAGTTCAAAGTTCAATTATAATCAGATAATCAAACAATCAGTATCAAAACATTAGCCTATTTCTATGGTCAAAGAGTATCGAGAGTAGTGACAAGATGCCATACCAAAAAAAAACAACAACAAAAAATACCAAACTAAAAATATACAATTGTATGTCAACAGTTAACAACGCATACACCGATAATTCTGCAAGTTCTTAATTTGTTGCGTTACAAATATTGTACTGTACCAAGTTCATAGCTACATAAAAGCTATGGTAGTGTTTTAAAAGGATTTCTTCGTGTAGCGCTGAAAGAAAAGAGCATTTTTCCATGCGCTCGCCGCAGTACACGAGGAGTTGCAAACTTCGTCAAACTACTGATCCAGACGGCCGTTGTTCGCTAGTTGTTAGTTCTTTGCGTTTCTGTGTAAACTGTCTACGAACAATACTACGATCCTACACGTTCAGTTTCGAAGAAGCACTAAACCCGAGTGTAGTATGAATCAAGAAGCAAAGCATCAATCCATAATTTATCCCACTGCTGGGCTCGGGACTCTTCTCACAATGTGAGGGGTACAGGCCATAGTCTACCACGCTGGCCCAAGTGCGGATTGTTAGACTTCACACACCTTTAAGAACTTTATGGAGAACTCTTCGGTGTGCAGGTTTTCTCACGATGTTTTTCTTCACCGAAGCAAGTGATAATTAACTTCTAATACGCACATAATATTTGAAAATTAGAGGTGCGTGCCAGGATTTCAACTCGGGCGCCTGCGTTCGAGAGACCAACGTTCTAACCACTAGGCTATCATTGCTTTTGTATGAATCAAGAGTGATCGATTTAACTATTATAAAATGCGAAATTTTATATGATGTTTGTTACTTTTTCACACAAAAATTACCGAACGGATTTTCATGAAATATAACTTCTTACGTTTGGGTCGGTAATTCATTCATCAATCCGCTCTGTGGGTAAGCCTCCTCAATCACGAGGAAAACCTTTTGATCCCTTTTTGATCAACTTGTCTTGACTTCAAGTCCGATTACCAACAATAATAACAATAGCTAACAAAGTAATTTAAGGCAACTTGAACTGAATATATATTTCCGAAACTTCCCGACAAAACGCTGTAAAACATTCCAATAATCGCTCGAGTGTATTCGCTCCAACGGACAGATACCCTTAGCCTGTTAACACCAGTAGACTGAATGAAATAAATAAGTGAAGCGAGTCAAAGCTATACATTTCTAAGTCATGGACCGGTTCACTGCAGTCAGGTGCGCTTTGAACTGGTTATATCCGACTCAGGGAGCCGAATAACTCTACATTAGAGGGTTTTGGATTTGGACACTAATACAAGCAGTGATGGGCACCTGGAGTGAAAAGAGATTTATACTGTAGCCACTAGGTATACCTTACTATAGTATAACCGTGTTATGAACGACGGCGTTACATGCCCGTATCTAACTAAACAATTTCGTCAACTATTTTTTTATGCTCCGTGCATAATATAATAGATGCGATGATGTTGGTCGGAGACGGAATGGTTTGGAGGGAGTGCAATATATTTCAGTACAATTTATTTATTTATTTATTTATTTATTTTTGGATTACCAACATAAGATACAATGAATATGTTTTTTCCCGACACCTTTCTAGTACGGTAATGCTAATGGTAAGGTATAGTTGGAATTTTCCTTTATCAGATAGGAATTGGAAACCAGGACACAAACTCCAGGGTAATTGTATTAAATCTGTCGCTGCCGTCCGCGCTAGAACTAGTAGAGTACGCTCTGTCTCCAGTGTTTCTGGTTAAGCACAGAGTTCAAACATTTCAGTTGTTACTTTAATAGTACTTGTTTTATTTAAACCCAGTTTCAGTTTTCTATTCAGAAGCTTCCAAATGTTGTACGCACCAACGCATCGCGAAGTCGTCGTATAAATAGGTCGTATAAATTATATATGTATTTTGTTATTATGAATGTTTATTTAAATGTTTATTATAATATTTCTAGCCTGTTTTGTTAAGTTTAGTATAGTCATAATAATATAGACACAGTCCTATTCTACAGTTTCATGTTTATAGTATAGGAATAGGGTTGGCTAGAAAAAATTTCTAGTAGAGAATGTTTTTATCCCGAGTACAATAAAATAAGTAAGATTGTAAGAAAACCAATATTTTCTCGTAGGCGTACTACGCAGACAATACGAAAAACGTACTTGTTTAGAATTTCGTAACTGAGCAGCCTCATCTGATCACAATGACGGAGGCCGCGAAGACCGACAACCGAAATAAAAACCTATGGCTTCATGTTCACTTCACACAATCAATGCAATCAGCTTGTTGACACTGTTTGGGACAGAGACGGCAGTGGAGTCGGCATTGTAACATATTTTTTATTTAACTTTTATTGTTACTGTGAAATATGTGATGAGTTTGTAGTTTCCATTTTCCTTTTTATATCTACAGTATAAATATTTAGCAGACAGCGGCCGTAGAACGCCAATCATAATTTATTATACGAGTAACAGAGGTCTGTACATGTCGCTGGAATATTGTGATAAAGGTTGTATTTAATTGACATGTTCCCACGATCACTTCGTATAAAAAAAACTTCGTATAAAAAACACTTCGGTTAAAAATAATTCACGATCATTGTTAAGGGTGTGATATACCTAGAAATGAGTAGGTAATGTCGACTAAAACTTCGTTTTTATACCCCAGTAAAAACAAACAAAATGCTGTAATTATTGTTTGACTATTAAAGTACTTGATTATTTAATATTACTTTGTATATAATTTTATAATAATTTCTTAAAAATGAGAATAGAAATGACCGTCCTGAAAATAATGCTTTTTCTCTGATAAACTTATTCACGCCATGCACGGAATTCATTTGATATTATAATTCGAATTTTCATGTAAGATTGTATTAAAGCGTGAATAACATGCGAACAGTGTGTCCATCCCATTCACAGGACTCAGTAGCTGCGTTATGAGGACACATGGGCCCACTAATGAGACCTTGTGCGAGAGCCTTATAACTCATAGTAATAGAAATAAATGAACTCTGGAAAGCTAGGTGAGGTGAGGTTTCCTGAATACATTCTGTAATACTTGTGAACTATGTACTCTATTAATACCTAAGGTCCAAAACTAAACACAAAATATTGTGTTCAGACTTCAATAGATGTCGTTATTACTGAATCAAATCAATTCACTATGTAATTAAGGTAGGTACAGGAAAGATTCAAGTAATATACAATATACTATTCTCAATATAGGTACCTACTCGTACATAATATTATTATGGGCATACAACAGCGAAGGTCTTTCATTTTTCTCGAGCAATTATTTTAGAATATTAACGGTACATACGAACTGAATGGTCTAAATGGTGGAATTATTGAGGCTAAGTCGACGACAAGGAATGTTAAATTAAATATAAAATATTTATAGATTGCCTTTCAGAAGCAAAAAAAAAAAGTTTTAAATTCAAATGATACCAATCATTTTTAACCAACTTGATAACAACTCAAAAATTTTAACAGACAGTTCATGCTCTTCTAGTCTTAAAGTCAATAGTCTCATACCACATTCGTGCCACAATTACATATGGGTTTCAGTACCACTTTGACCATTTTGAAATAGATCCTGCAGGTCAGCACTGTCCCATTTGCGACTTACCAACTTGTAACAAGTACACAAGTTGACCAACAAAGCCAACTTGGAAAGATATTTACGAAGTTTGCACCATGGCAGCCACGAGGGCCAAAGCCGCCGAACTTACAGACTCAAATTTAAACTTGAAACAATTTTAAACAGGATATTAACTATCGATTTTCGATGAGCAAAAGTTCATCTTTAACACGCGTTAAGTAACCAGGCCACTAAAATAGCGAACAATACTGTGTAAAGATGAAAGTCAAAGAAAAAGAAAGTGTTTACAATAATACATTTTATTACTACATGCCAAAATGTTTTTAGGAAGCAGTTGTTTGCTGCCGCTACTTTCAGTTGTTATTTTGATTATGTTTCAGTCAATTTAGTTTGACTTTGAAGTGATCTCGGATTCACGTAGGAAAGTTGATATAGGCTACAAATGAAATGGCAAACGTCAAAATAGACCTCAATCTTTTCATAACTGTTCGAAAGACGGTGACGGTTATTAGGTAATGCAACTAATATATAATGAAGAAATCGCTTTCCGCTTATCCACTCTATCCGCTGACTATTAAACGTAGTGGCCCCACACGGCTTAGCCAAAGTACGTGGGAAGGCTTTTAGGCTAAGCCGTGGCGGGCAGCGTTTCGCCGCTCGCTTTCACAGCAAAAAGGCAACCGTATCGGTATTTTCAGGTCAATATCTATTGAAATATACGTTGTTTTATACGAGGAGTTTACGAACAAAACGTTTTAATATTATGTGGATCTAGCGAGGAATGAGTGGCATAACATTCAACCAAATGCATCGAACGTCGTAGAATCGTAGATACACATACATACACGGCCACGCCTTATCTAATAATTGGTACTGATATTAATACCGTTTAGCCATGAGACGTCGTGATGTGTTTCAGGCCTTTTGGAGACAAAAAATAGTACTTATTACTAAAACACTTAAATAGGAATTAAGTAAATATTCTTCTCTTTTGCACGCAACTCTGCACGCTTAGTAGGCTAGGATAGGAGCTCTGTAACAACTACTATAAAACAACTATGTATAAGTGACCTTATCCTGCGAATAAAGGATGTATTGATTGATTTATGAATATAAAGAGATATGTTCTCATTCTGCAACTGGTATCATTTTTTTATTGATCTACTTAGTCATGTGTGTAGTGTTTGTACTGCTATTATGGTTATAGCAGTAATCATGTTATCTCGAGAGCACGGGTAGTGGGGCAACACTGGGTCAGTCACGAGACAGCCGTAGACGCAGGCAGACGTGTTCCCCTACCACTGGTGACGTAACGAGCTAATGCAAGTCAACCATATCACTATATCCAAATATTACGGAGCACGTAAGTACAACAACTACTACATAATGGCGACGAGGTCAAAAGGTCAGTGCAATAAATATTTTATTTTGTGTTGATAAAGGAAGAGTTGAAGGAAAATAACACGTCGATGCAAGAAATAATCAACAGACGAATGTTAATATTAGTGCCGAATAGTTAACTCGAAAATTTGTTTAGGTGTGCTGTAACTTTAAATAACGTATTGAGCAAAATCATCATAATTATCGAAGTTCTCTCTCTAATTAGGTATAAAAATTGCCGCCATTACCGCTACCTACACAATTCCCTTTGTTTTCTGAAAAATGGCATTGATTGACATTGTAAAAACAACTGTGCGGTGAGTAAAAAGTGGCATTTTGTGTTATAAGCGTAATTCACGCTACTGAAGTAATAATAACATAAATGACATTTTGGATATAGTGTCACTTATTTAGCTGAAAGTGATAGCGAGACAGGTTTTGTTTTTAAATAAGAAGTGATATTTAGTGTTTAGCTGTGTCGTTTTAAATATAATACACAGTATCATTGAAGTATTATTACTAGCGTATAGAACGGACACCGCGAGCACAATGTGTGTTCCAATGAATTGACGCCGCGCGGCTTCAATGTCCAATGGATTCGTTCGATTTTGGAAGGAAAACGGGGGCTCAATTTTGAAAATAGAACCTCCCGGCGGGGACACACATTTTGTTCGAGATGTCTTCTCTATGTATACTTATACCTCAATGCACAGTATCGATCTGTTGGAGGGATTGCTACATAAATGGAGTATTGCGTGTGGTGCCGCGTGTTTGGTTAAGGTTGCGTATGTGTGCCAATGAGAAAAAGTGGCATCATGCGGAACTTTTTCTGAATATATTTTTTTGAATAACTACTTATTTACTAGCATGTTTTAGTGCCTAACTAAAAGTAGGTTGGGCGAACTGACGAGAGAGGCTAATTGCAACGATATATTTCAGTTTTCTTCATAGATAGTGATCGCAATGTTGAGTTGAAAACTTTGAATGGCTATACTGAAAAACTACTATTTTGTAAAGCGCCATTTTTTGTTTTAAATGTGCGAATGGTGTCCGGCATCCATTCTTTTGTGCGTGTGGTTTGCACAACAACACTTAGTACTAAAAAGGAGATAACATTATACAAATTATGAACTTAAATAAAGGAGTAGGGACTTTAAAATATTCAAGAATAAAAGGGTTCCCTAAATTAGTGAAATTTATTTAGGACTAGCTGTTTATTTAGCACTCTTCGGCTTTATAAAGTATAGATTTTACTACCATTATAGTTGGCCGCACATGCAAGTTAAGTTTAATTGTTGAGAGTGAGTTTGCTTCTTCACGGCCATAAAACTATAACAGTAAGGGTAATTGTCAATAAAATTAGCTGTTTTTATGACTATTAGTTATATTCTACGCAGGTCCTGGGTTTCATTCAAACGTAGTTTTGCTTTAGTTACAAAGTACATGTGTAGGTATGATAAACTGAAATAATTGCAGTCGTTTTGATATGAATTCTGATAAAAAACGGAACTGAAGTTGTTTGATAAAAATTATGTTCTGTTATGAAAGTATTGCATTGGCAGTATCAAACATACATACATGCCTAGCCGCCTTGGTATACATGCAGCCATGCACTTGTATTTCTTTTGAAAATAATATACATAAACTATCACAAGCTGTTGTAATACGGTTAACGTAATTTAACGTTGCGGCGCCGGGTCCCTATTTCAGCTTGTAAGTTCTTTGTGATTCTTTAGCAGTCTTTCCTTTTGGTATTTGACTATCACGGCTGCACTACACGGCTGAAAATATAATAACATAATGTGGGTAATCATAAATAAAGTCGGTTTGATGGGCGGTAGCGTAAGAAGGAAAGAAACATTTATTCCGTCATAAGAATAGCAACATCGTTAGGGTTCTATGGTGGATGTGTCACTGGCGCGCCGACGATGAGGAGCGCGGGAGCGGGTAATTGACCGTTATGGTCGTGGTCGCTCTGTTAACACATGACGCTTTTGTTGTGGTCAGAAGTGCTTGACATTTGACATACAGCGTTAGAATGCCCTCGTGTATTGTACCAATGTGATTGGTGTAGTGGAGCAAAGGATGGGCGTGTGTGTGTGTTGTGGCTCTTTTCAGAACGGAGTTCTTGGTTGGTTTATAAGGGCATAACGTATCTATATTTTGAATATCATTGCGTATTGGGAGATGATAGGAAGTTCCTATCATCGTTCCTATTAGGAACCATTATACAAGCCACGATACCGAAATTCAAATCTTCGCGATGAGACAATTTTATTTTTCTAATTTAGTTTTTGTGTTGAATTTTATAGAATCTATTGAGGCAGTGAGGGTCAAAAGCGCTTGCGAGCTAGACGCGTTCTTGTGTTGTTACTGTGATTAAACTAAGTTTTGTCACGGAAATCATATTATATATTTATTATTGAGTTATTCGTGCACAAAAGGAGTAAGTTTTTATTTTTAAATTGAGAACAATAATTGTATTTGTTCGAATGGGTGCAGCAATGTTTAAAATGTTGCTATTTATTATTGTAGCCTGAGGAAAGCGCCCTTTTGAAGACGCACGATTTGATATGCTGTAGTAAATTCATAGCCCTGGAGAAGCCGAGCCTTGGTTTTGACAGAATTCCACAAAAATCGTGAAGGAGAAACTCTCCTGACGTCCAAAAAATATTTATTAAGCTGGATGTATTTAGTTATAAATCGAGAAGTCCTCTTTAAACAGATTTGCAGATTATACCAATGCTATGACCTTAGTAATTAATAATTTTAATAGATTACAATTAAAGTTTGGTAATCTAATCTAATTAGCTATAATGGCGCTACCAATTATTGATCTACTTAGGTTGATTTCGGGGGTCATAAACTCATAATTAAGTACTTACCTGCCTGAAGGATTGTTGACGTGAGTAATTTGATGGACTTGATAGGTCATAAATTTTGGTGCATAATGTACTTATTGCAATAATTATAATGTGTGTGTTAGGTAGTACGAACCTACATGAAATTGTAAATCGTGCGTGAGTGTGTGTGTCAGGTAGTACGAACCTACATGAAATTGTAAATCGTGCATAATTGTGTGTGTCAGGTAGTACGAACCTACATGAAATTGTAAATCGTGCATAATTGTGTGTGTCAGGTAGTACGAACCTACATGAAATTGTAAATCGTGCATAATTGTGTGTGTCAGGTAGTACGAACCTACATGAAATTGTAAATCGTGCATAATTGTGTGTGTCAGGTAGTACGAACCTACATGAAATTGTAAATCGTGCATAATTGTGTGTGTCAGGTAGTACGAACCTACATGAAATTGTAAATCGTGCATAATTGTGTGTGTCAGGTAGTACGAACCTACATGAAATTGTAAATCGTGCATAATTGTGTGTGTCAGGTAGTACGAACCTACATGAAATCGTAAATCGTAAATGATTGTGTATTAGGCAGCAAATGCCTTACGATACCAATTAACGTACATACCTTTTGTGACACGGAGTACTACATGTGTGTGTATTATTATTGATGCGTGTTTTTCGGTAAGATGTTAAATAATCAAGTCCGAACTGATATATATTTAATTATCGTTTACACATATATAATAATACATGTGTAACACATAAAAATAAACTTCCAGATTAATTTTATTCTTTCAAAAAAAGGCAACCCTGACATTGCCAGAGAGGATAAGCGACAGTGTTAGAAAGGAAGGCAACTCATTACGCGTTTTGATTAGCACTGTGCGATCAGAATTACACTTTATTGCGTTGGAGCCAGAGTCACTATTTATTTAAATGATTTTTCGGAATTTTTCGTAGTGCACCTTCTATAATTATTTATAAATACTATTATTTATTCTGTGTTTTAGTTAAATTCAGAGTTAAAGAAAAAATTGTATTCAAGCTAAAGTTACAATGAAAGTAAAATTTAAAAGGCACTCTATCTCGAAGAGTCATAGAAATCAGAGTAAAATCAACCAATAATAATGAAGTTTAGTTTTGCTTAACATAAACATACGTTACTGTGTTGTGGGCAGTATGAGCCCTCATGAAATTGAAAATCATACGTTACTGTGTTGTGGGCAGTATGAGCCCTCATGAAATTGAAAATCATACGCAACTCAGTTGTCGGCAGTATGAGCCCTCATGAAATTGAAAATCATACTTTACTGAATTGAAGTGAGCTGTCGGCAATATGAGCCCTCATGAAATTGAAATCATACATTACTGAGTTGTCGGCAGTATGAGCCCTCATGAAATTGAGATTGATACATTGACTTGATGGAAGTAGTAACCTCATGAAATTTAGAATCATACATACATTACTTGACTAGACGGCAGTATAGGTCCCATGATTTGAAATCATAGTAACTAAAGTGTGTATGGACCTCTTGAAATTGAAATCATTACTGACTAGACAGCAGTATGGGCCCTCATGACTTTGAAAACCATACAAAATGTAGTTATTTTGTGAACATATTAGTTATTTGGCGTGATGGAGTTGAGATGTAGAATAAAGATAATGAATAGACGAGGTATTTCAATGAATGACTGGTGTGTGAATGATTGGTATCGGCAGTGTCTGATTCATATTATGTGACACCGTTGGGTCCGTTGGGATCCGTTGGATCCGTCCATTCAGGAAGGACGCCTAAATAAAGGAAATTCCTGTTGCGAGTCTAGCCATGGTTGGCGTGTTATGGTCGTCGGTGGGACCTAGTTTATATTACGTATATAAGAGGATTGTCTCGCAAGTAAAACTTTAGTCTTTAAAAAACGAAAGCAGGTTGTAAGCTGTACGTAATCTGTTGTTGACAGTAAACCACTTTTAGTAATAATATAAATTTTCATCGAGTTTCTCATATTTCCTGTGTTTGTTTTACCAGTAAGTTGTCTATTTAAAGACAGAAACGACGAGGTTTGTTTGAATGTTGGTATGAAACCTAATAACTTGGCAATCTTGATCAAAGAGAGAAGAAAGAGGGAAGTATGAAAAGCTAAGAGGTGATGTAAATAATTATTATTTAATAAAGATAGAAGGAGAACGGGTGCGAATGGGAAAGGTGTAAGACGAAAAAGTCTCAGGTGTTGTTTCAATGTTTAAAATAATTGCAGTGAAAGTATAATCTACATAAGTAATTCTATACGAAGCATGCATATGACAGTTTGAGTTTGTTGAGGCTAGTGAAGGCACCCAGAAGGCTCAAGTTTACAAACCGTAGCCTGCTTCATACATATAGTGCGTGTTACAAATGTGTTTGTCTAAGTAACTGGAATATTGAATGGTATAGACGTGGAGTGGCCTTTGAAGGCTTGAGTTGCGATCAACTGCAGAGTCGACTGTGGATCGGGCTCCATATTAAATAAAGATTTTAATAAGGAAGGGATGTAGTGTTTGTACTGCTATTATGGTTATAGCAGTAATCATGTTATCTCGAGAGCACGGGTAGTGGGGCAACACTGGGTCAGTCACGAGACAGCCGTAGACGCAGGCAGACGTGTTCCCCTACCACTGGTGACGTAACGAGCTAATGCAAGTCAACCATATCACTATATCCAAATATTACGGAGCACGTAAGTACAACAACTACTACAATGTGGTTTCATAAATAATCGTCAAACATAAGTATCACTGACCATACCATCGACCACCACACCGTAGCCACCACCACAGTACCATCATGAGTGTGTACGTGTTATCATAATCAGTTCCCCCTGTCAATTAAAAATTCAAACGTTCTGACCGCTAGGACACAATATCTCAAAGTTATACCGACTCTATCCCGCCCGCCCTGAGGGATACATCGTTATTCCACATTTGTATCATACAGTAATAAATAATTCGGAATTGCTCAACAATTTGTTTTTATTACGTGGCAGCCCTCGCAATAATCACATTACTAGGGCTGCCATTGGATAAGTTATTTAAATTTATTCCCTTTGAAGTCATATCACGGGAGTTGTACTGCTAGTCTGCTATAGTTGAGAAAATAGTAATTATAATATGAAAATATAAGGATTAACGTCTACGGGATTGTTGTCTTATTACTTTGATAGACAAAACATGTAGACGACTTCCGAGAGCCATGAAGAAGTCGCAGTCTGAGCATTATTTCTTATGTCTTATTAATTTTAGTCCGTATCTAATATTTTAATACATGGCAAGGCTTCGAAAGTTAAATTGAGAAAAAATATTATAATATCTTAAATTAATTATATTATTATATTTAACTATAAAAACTATTCTTAATCATTAATAAAACAAGTAACGCCATCCTTCAAAACTAGCTACCAATCCCTTTGATCGTAGTAATAAAGACGCCCCCGCGGGTACAGGGTGTCCCAAAACTGATTTTATTAAGTGCCAACGATACACAGGGCGGGCAATTAGGGTGCTCTGAAGTTTTATTAGCTGTACCGCAAGGGATGAATATGTTATAAGGGTTGTGATCGACGTATTGTGGTTTGAGGGTAGGTATAAGTGGATTGATATTTTTTGTTGAATTGTGGCGGTAAATGATATTTTGGATGAGGAATGACAGAAAAAGTATATACATTTGGTCGGGTTAAATGTATATTTTTATGTTAATAGCTTACAAATGAGCCGTCGAGATGGTAAGTGGTCACTGTCGCCCATGGATATCAACACCAAAACCATCACCGATGCTTTGCGCATCAAAAAAGAAGAAAAAAAAAATGTAAAGGAGAATGCCCATTTTGTTTGGAGAAATGTACTGACATTAATATTTTTGTGTCCTGATAAAAATACCTTTATTTGAATAAGTTATCTTACAAGGAGACGGCAAGGGTGTGGGGTTCTCAAATCGAACTGTGGTTCCGCGTGTATGTAGTACTCAGTAAGTGTATCCATATCCCGAATCCATAAAGCGCACTACTTGGTCATTGCCGAGAAAAAAATCTTAAAGTATGAAAATATTTTTTAAATAAAATTCAATAACTCATTATAAACAATTTCTTTTCGACTTTTATACATTATTGAACCGTGAATTGAATGATTTACAACTTTTTAATAATTAGAGCTTATACAGAAATACAAAAGCCAAAGTTCATTTAAACGTTATCTTTTTTTTTTAAAGCAGTATATCATTAAATACAATAAATTATTGATTAATATTATTAATAAATACAGTGAATATTTATGATAAAATATTAAAACCGCAATTTTTTTCAATCATAAATCTTAAGAAAAACACAAACCTGGATGATATTTATCATGGAAGAATAATTATCCTTATTTTGTAAATTCTTCATATTATGTATGTTATATTAATTTCATATAATAATACCTAATCACATGCGAATTTTTAATTTCTATGTGTTTGATGTTTAAAGAGTTATAAATTATTGAATTCGCTGTTCAATACTGTATAAAAGTCAAAAAGAAATAGTTTATAATGAGTTATTGAATTTTAATAAAAAAATATTTTCATACTTTAAGATTTTATTTCTCGGCAATGACCAAGTAGTGCGCTCTGCGGATTGAGGATATGGATACACTTACTGAGTACTACATACACGCGGAACCACAGTTCGATTTGAGGACCCCACACCCTTGCCGTCTCCTTGTTAGTACACTACACAAACCAACTTTAGTCAATTTTAATCGTAGGAGTTATGAGATTTTCAACAAAATTATTTTGTATTTAGGTTATAGTAGACACAGTAATATGGACTCTATGCAGGCGCATTAAGTCGTATACGTTTAAGTTTAAAATTCATTTGACAGTCCCCAAACGCCATCTAACTTTTAATGTAATAATTATCAAATTCATTTGACAGTCCACTAACACCATCTAGTTTGTTGCATCATAGTCATAATCGAATCAACGCAACCTATTGACCCGAAGGATCTTAAAATATCCCTGATTGGCTCCAATTCCAATATAAATGGCCGAATGCTTTTGTGTTGTAAAACGGAAGTAAAGTTACTTATTAATTTAAGAAAATTAAGCCCAAAAAGAATTTTTTAGGAAATACGGTAAAATATTTAAAATATTTTAACTTAATTTTTAGTACAAAAGTCATTGTGACACAATTATTTTTTTGAGAGTACTGGCTATGGGCATTCTCCTTTATAGTGCCCAATATTCGTTTTAAATTGATTGCCATGTAAGAAACTAACTGGGTTAAATTGATTCAATGTACCTAAATACAGTGAATCAATTGGAAGTTATTTAAATCGACCGATTTACACTTCGTAAGAGTCACAGTTCTAATTTAATTAATTTCTGATTATTATTTATGATGATTTTATTCGCAAACAAACAACTTCAAAAGTAACAAGAATAAATAAGATAAGCAAAAGTGTTAACCAAAACAATTATCATTACCCGTAACGTCATTGCCACGATACATGTAATAATCATTACCGTAATAATAAAAGTTAATATTACGTCATTCCAAGATACAATACACATACGGTTAAAGAAATTTATTTTCTCAAAAGAATTACAAATTCGCTTACTGAGAAAATACAAAATTTTGTTAATTAAATATTATAAAGTGTCATCAACACGCAGGCCAGACACGTATTACAAAACTTAAGATCTACATTACAAATACGATAAGCTATAAGATGTTGAATATATTGACAATAATCTATTATCTAAGTACTATTATTTTTAAATACAAATAGCTAAATTGTTAAATTGTAGTCTACTTGAGGGTAGTTAACAAACACTCTAAGCATATTCAAGTATAACACAATGCGCGTAAAGCAAAAAATGTTTACTAAGACTAACACCATAGTGTGTAATAGTATGTTTGAGTAAACTAAAATTAATTTATTTATTATCGTTATTTATAATTTTTCTTTTTCTTTTTAGCTGAGCTGTATACATTTTTATGTAGGTATATTGTGTGAATGTATGTATGCATGATGTATGAAAGTTTGTGTATACCATATTGAAAAGGTAAGTATTTAAGTATATATATATATATATTTATCTATCTATCAAAAATATTTGCTTTTATTGTTTTTATTTTATACTTAAATTTTAAAGTAATTATTTCATAGTGTTGAGAAATTTTGTAAGATATGTGCTTTTAACAGTTTTTTAAAAGTGATAAATGTTTTAGCTTCCTTAATATTTTTCGGTAGTTCATTATAAAGTTTAGCTCCTTCGTACATTATATTTTTCTTTCCGTAATTACTTCTCGGAGACGACAAGATAATATTATTTGCTCTTCTGGATGATCGTTTTGAGACTTGTAATTTTTTTGTAAATATTATTTGAGAGTGTATATTTTTAGATAAAATTTTCTTCACCAGTATGCATGTATTATATTTATATATTTGGGACACACTCATAAGGTTAGTTTCTTTGAAAATTTTAGTAGTTGGTGTTAAATAATTGTATCTAAATAATGTTTTAATAATTTTGTTTTGGGATATTTGTAGCATTTTCAGGTTTGTTTTAGCCGCAGAACCCCAAACTTCAACGAGATATTCTAAATGTGTTTTAATTAAGGAATTATAGATGGTATATTTAACCTGTCTTGGGAGACATCGCACCATGCCACGAAGTGCACCAGATAAGGACGTTAGTTTGGATCGGATATGTTCAATATGCGGCCTCCAGGTTAACTGACTGTCTATAATCAAGCCAAGATATTTCTCTTTATTGACTCTCTTAATTTCTTTACCATTTATTGTTAGAGGACGGAAAGACCCAATTTTCTTATTTTTAGCAGTAAATATCATAAAATGAGTTTTAGATATATTTATAGTGAGCAAGTTACACTGCAGCCATATATGTAAATTATCTAAATCATGTTGAGCTTCTTCTATTATTGTGTCAATTGAATGGCCAGAATAGAATAGACTGGTGTCATCGGCATAGAGAGTTATGTCTCCTTTTAAGCCAATCTCATGAATATTATTAATATAGGCTAAAAATAGCAATGGTCCCAAAATCGAGCCTTGTGGAACACCGTAAGTTATCAGCTGAGGCAAACTTTGATGATCATTAATTTTAACGATTTGGTATCTGTTAGAAAGGTACGATTCATACATTTTATAAGCTGGACCTGTTATACCTAAGTTTTTTAATTTCATTAAGAGTATGTCGTGACTTACTGTGTCGAATGCTTTTTTGAGGTCTATAAATATTCCCAGTGTGATATTTTTATTGTCAATATTCAGTTTAATATTTGTCACTAAGTCAATAGTGGCTCCAAGTGTATTACATTCAGATCGGAAGCCGTATTGTTTATTGGATAAAAAATTTATTTCTTTGAAATATTCACTGAGTCTGTTATGTAGTACCTTTTCAAAAACTTTTGACAAGACTGGTAAAACAGATATCGGCCGATAATTTCCAGGGTCTGTTTTTATACCCGTCTTAAAGATTGGACTTACTTTGGCTACTTTTAGAGAATCTGGAAAACGACCTTCAATTAAACATAAATACATTAATGTCATGTTCAGTGTATTGTAAATAAGTTCGTCTACGTGTAAAGGAAATTCAGTAGACGGAGGAGGAAATTACTGAAGCTACCTTAGGCGTAGTACAATGCGATTCAGTGAAGCGTAAACGGTGTAATATATTCATTGTGACGGACGGACAAACGGTGTACGTAATGATTAGATAGTAACGCCAGAACATCAAACTAATCTGGAATGCCGTCATTATGGGTTACACTCCGGTTCATAATTCAATGACGTTCATCACAAATTACTATAGTGTTGGTTGGTGTGGCAGTAAACTTTAATGTAATTTGAAGCGCTCACAGCCTCAGCTTCTGACGATCGTAAGTGATCGAATAAGTAGTTTCTGCGCTTCAGAGATTAAGTTAAGGCCTAACTCTATACATTTTCATTAGTGGTTGGCTTGTTGGACGGGACGGCTTCGATAGACGCTGCCGACACTTAGATCGGCTATTAGACAACTCTTATACTAATCTAAATAAAAGTTCGGTATTCTAAGATTGTTCGGTACTCAAGCGTTTTCAAGTCAAATGCAACGTTGGTATATTTTTAAAGCATCTAAAGTGAATTTTTTTTCTTTTTGCTTTAGTGTCCATTGTCCAGACTGTTGATTCAAATCATCACCATAGCGCCGTGAGACCACATCACTTCCATACCAATAAAAAAAACAATCCGAAACTGAAGTGCAAACAAAACACTATAGTGTTCAAAATCTTTTGAATTCCCAACAATACTACAATGTCCCCAATTCAAGTATCCATACTATTATTAAGGATAAATAAAAAAGACATCCCCTGATAATCAACGCACCCTCTTGTACGCGTGTGACGAAATTGTGGTCGCCCTGCGGCTACTGCTTTCGGTGACCATGGCTGCTCACATTTGGCGGATTTTAATGGAAATTCGTTTTTTTCTTCATTCGTACATACTTGCAGTACAATATGAAGCTACTCCTCGACATCATCATAATTAATTAACATCACTTTATCGGACTCAGATCTTTTCTCAGAAAAAGACTAAGTCGCTGTTGGATGTATAAATGAGACAAAATATGGCGAAAAATCTTTTCACTATTGAAATAGAAAATTTGGTACATCGAACACAGAAAAACTTGACTCACCGCCGTTAAACAGAAAATCGAAGAGAGAAAAAATATTACCATACTCAAAACATGAAGTATGAAGGAAAAAATGTTGCCATCTAATAACACATTCTAAAAAATTACAGATAAGTTAACTTAAGCTGATTTATGTTTAGTTATGTACTGAACATAGTTGGGACGGGCAAGATGGCGACTTTGTATCACACAAAGTAACGATATTATTAGCAATAATATTATATAACTAACATGAATAATACTAACCAACAATATTACGAGCAATACATCCCAACCCATTGCTATTATAATTATATAGTACATAAGTATACTTATATACTTAGTTGTGTACCGAACAGTCGCAATACTAAACACTGACCACTTTTTAATCCTTTCCTTTACCTTATGAATCAGACAATAATTTTAATAGTTTCGCAGTGTTTTATTCCTATTTATAATACGTAATAAAATGTTTAAGAAAACACATGTGTAAAATTCAAAACGAGACGACATTTATAAATTTTAACACAAGTTTGGTTTCAATCCATTAAAATTTCAAAATTAACAAAGAATATGAATTATGGAAATGGGAATAAGATATATCCCGTTAACGCCAAACCCATGTACACCCTACAGTATCATCCCCTTAACCAGACCCTTCCAATACAAATGCAAATAATAATATGCGGTTATTTGCAAAGAGATTAGCAATCTCCATCGGACGCGTCGCGTGTCTAATTACACACAGACAGACTGGTTTTATGTAGTGAATAACCTTTTTGTAGTTTTACTACTGCTATGAGTAACAAGAAAACAGCTGATGAATGAAAAATATTATATGTAAAACTGATACAGGTAATAAAAAAGAAAGTAAGTATATGAATAAATTAAGTTAAAAATAAAAATCATAGAGAAGCCCGACCACGCTTCACTGTGCTATATCACAAAATTACAGTACCAAATTACTAGTTCCTAATGAAAGTAGCGACTATGCCATACTGTAGGTAATTTCCAATACGTATCCCGTTCCTTCGGGTACATTATAAATAAATTTTAAAGCATAAGCAAACACTCATCTATTCAATCACTGTCTCATCATAACATAAACTTCAAGTCCATCCATCAATTACTTTTCTAATTTTATAACCAAACAAACTACACAACTTGAATTGTAATATAATTATATTTTAAAAATGAATTTTGTAATAGATCGTCGTAATAAAACAGTTACCAGTATGTCACTATGTATTATTGCTCTAAAAATTATGATTTCATTGGAAAAAAAATCAATAAATAGTAATTATTTACGTACGTAATTACTAATAACAGAAAGCAAAATTAGTTCAATAGTATAATGTTGGCTAATAATTAACTTCAACTAAGATAACAACCTTTTTTGCTTTTGCTTTACCGTTTAGCCTAAAAATATTTTCTTCAACATCATCTTCCAAAAGTTACGGAATAAATTTCCCTATTGTAATATTACTCTGCAAGTTATTTTGTACTAAAATAGCGCGTATATGAAAACCCTGTATATTTGTTTAATTTAATAATTTTAATACGAGACAACACAAAGGCAGAACAATTAATATATTTCCTTTGTTTTTTTAATAAATAAGTTTTATAAATGCGATATCTATAAAAGCAAAAGCAAAGCAACAACCCATAATTATTGTCCCACTGCTGGGCTCGGGGTCTCCTCTCACAATGTTAGGGGTATAGGCCATAGTCTACCACGCTGGCCAAGTGCGGATTGGTAGACTTCACACACCTTTGAGAACTTTATGGAGAACTCTCAGTGTGCAGGTTTCCTCACGATGTTTTCCTTCACCGAAGCAAGTGATAATTAACTTCTAATACGCACATAATATTTGAAAATCAGGTGCGTGCCAGGATTTGAACTCGGGCCTCTCCGTTCGAGAGACCAACGTTCTAACCGCTAGGCTATCACTGCTTTACCTATATCTATATACTGGGATATATTGACGACCACAAACATAACCCACCCGTACTCGTATACTTAACACATATTTTGAGGATTTAATAATCATTACATAAAACATGTTCTTTAAATGTTTAATCCCCCAAAAATACCACACACTTAGCACAACAAAAACAAAATTATTCACGTTCTATAAATTTGTCAATTCGTCACGACTGAGATGAATAAATGCGCTAAACTAGACTTGTCAAAAAAATATAATCTCTTAACAAAGCACACACACACACACACTATCGATGAAAGAAAAGTTTGGCTTTGAATGCAAGTGTTCCGTATAAAAGTGTATGTAAAAACTATTACCAAAAACTATACAGATGTAGAATTCTCATTTCATAATGTATTTTTTCTATCGTGAGAAATTAATTTATTTTTTCAATCGTTCGATAAACATATAAAAATATAATTAAACAATTTCATCAACATTATTTTATTCTAATAATAAATTAAGAAGCTTAATAATATCACTCAAACTAAGACTGTAATTAATGTAAATAACTCCACCAGTGTAAGAAATACTTAGTTTCAAACTTTTACGCAGAACCCTAAAAAAGAAAAAATACGGTAACGTAATACTCAAAGGACATCTGCGCATAAGTGCCTATTGTGACAAGTTTGAATGGGGCCCTAAATAAAACCGGGACGATCCGAACGCCGGCTTGGTCACAGTAGCTAATCCTCTAGGGCTGGCGGTTTTGTGTAATGAGATTTAAGATTTTTTATAGGGCATGCGACACATGAGTTCATAGAACAACTGTTTCCTTCGATTGAAGGTAATCGATAGGATGCAGCGACTCCATCCATATTCCATCCTTGAAGATAATACCCTGCTCCTAAAGCTCCCATTCCTGCTGGTGGTCTAAGATAACATAATAACGATTTATTTGGTTTTCGTCGTGGGCTCTCTATTCCATTGTGTGGTTCAGGCTACAGACTTTCATGCCAGCGAAGTACTTTGTACAGAATTTCGGTAGATTCCTCACGAGTTACAGGACTCGGGACTCTTTTTTCAGACGTTCAAACCAACTATCAGTGTTTTATTGATTCTTTTTAAATAAATTATACCCATATGCACACATGCGCACACATGAAGGAAGTCACACATAGCAAAGACATTTATAATTTTCAGTAAGAACGACAGGATGTTTCAAATCAAACTAGACGTTTAATTTTAAAAATAGTTATATGTCCTACTCAATGTACCAGTAATTCTAATCAACCTCAGTACTATACATGTATACAGTATACAATGAACCCCCGACAACAGGGATATTCAAATAACGTCACGTCACCCTTCCGTCCACACAGTGGCATAGCTATTGACATTCGCCAGCAAATATACTGTCACATGGAATTTGTTCCGGCGCAGCGGAGCTCACCCCTTACACCCCTCTACACCCTGCAGCGAGATGGTCGCTACCACTGTATGTCACATGTAAGTATATGGCCAGTCTGCTAAATATATGTCTGCTAAATACAATTTCGTTTATCCTAAACGATTTTATGGCAGTGGGTGCAGAATACTGACACAAATTTCACGGATAAATAACATAAACTATGGTGTCGTAAGAGGCGACAAATCCTGTCCTATCCCAGACTGTCTGTGAGCCAAGTTAATTTTAAAATTAACAACTAAAATTCCCTTTCTAAGAATACCCTCCGACACCTTAATATAATTGATTCTGGGAAGGTGATAGATCCTACCACCATTTACGATTACCGCAGGAGTGTATTGGGAGTGAACCTGACATTATGGCTTCCTCCACGAGCCTATTGTAGGACAGGTAAATCCATTTACTCAAAAGTTTCATTCATGTGAATGTGTTATCTGCCTACCCGCACATCGAAGCTACAACCCACTAGGATATAGAAAAGCTGTCTATCTATCTCCCTCAACCAAACGATCAACATTTCTTGTTCTCGTTTTAAATCATTAATCTTCTATAAGAATCGGAAACACGAAAAAAAATCATTTCATTTAACAAAGTACAAAATGGATACTCGCAATTATAATTATGAAATATTGATGAGAAATCTTCTTAGTTGAGATATTCTTCAATACCAAGCATAATTTATTTCTTATCTTTAGCAGATTACACACCGTTGTGTATCGTTTAGGAAACTTTTACTGTTTAGATTGGTTGAGAGAGTACTGGTGGCTAAAATTAAGCTTTTTCGCGAGTACAATAGAAGCTTCGTTTCTGGTTGTAAATGTTCGTAAAATAGAAGTCATCGATTTTATTTACGGGCTTTGGTCATCAAGAACTTGTTCACCCGGATGGCCATTAAAGAAGGTGCTCAAACTGAATCGCCCCGACTTACGGGTACTCATCAGATTGCTCACCGGATACTACAGGCTCAATAGACACCTACTGTTGATAGGTCTGACTCTGCAAGGTGCAGATTCTGCAGCGAGGCAGAGGAAACGTCCATCCACATACTCTGTGATTGCCCTGCCATAAGTCACTGCAGGAATCGCATCTTAGGAGGCCACCTAATCCCACCCATCCGAGTAAGAGATCTGGAACCTAGGAACATCCTACTGTCCGTCCGAGCAGTAGGACTTGGAGACCAGTCTAACTCAGAAACGGGTACGGCTACAATAGATCAAATCTGGTCGCAGCGGTCCTCGGGATGGCAGTCCCGGGCCCGAAATTTCAAATAATAATAATAATGGTCACTAAACCCTCCGGCATCATTCTAGTAGAGTGGTGCAATATGCTGTAAGCTGTAATTATAAGATCTATGCCCTGCATAACCATGAGTTAAAGCCATATTTAACCAGCAACAAGCTATCTCAAACATAAGCACTCAAAAAATATAATTTCCGAAAATAAAAACTTGTGGTAAGATTCAGATTGTCAAAGTATTACAATTACGAGAAGACCGAACACATTTTTAACTTGTGTCTCTCCGAGTTGCCACTTCCAAAACTTTTTACAACTTTTGCGGGTAGACGCAAACTCAATAGCAACTCCTACACAAGCTTTTAGATACCGAAGTACTTAAATTAGTAATAAAATACTTTACGAAGATCCTGCCGTATTCTTGAAGTAAATAAATAATTCTTGCGGGGCGTTTAACTTTATTTTTTAGGAAGCCTTGAACATTTTTTCCGCTAAAAGCGATCCACCGTCATTTTCTTCGATAGCTCGGGCGGTAGAATATGAATTGCTTATTAAGGATTCATATTTTGTTCTGCAAAAATAACCTAAATCATTTCGGTTAGATAAAGTTTAAGTAATATTAAAAACGTTTTAATGACCTTTTTAAGTGCTGACGAGCGCCAAACCACACTCTAACTTTGATATTCTGTATGTCATTTATGACCATTAAATATAATCGTCAATCAATAATATAATATTCGTCTTAGAAATCGGACCCAGAAATACTAACCGCCTCCGCCTAATCATTTACATACAAAATAAGTATAGATACGATGTTATTTAAAATATACATCACAATTTTTTATTGTATTTCAGTAGCGAGAAACTTCACGTCAAGCGCAGTTTGTATGATTTACACTGAAAGCATCGCCCTGTGGCAGTTGAATGAGTACAAAGCCGTGTAAAAAAGAGCCAAGTTCGGAACAAAAATGTCAAAGTTTGTCAACACAAATACATGTGTGGCTTGTGGCCTAGATAAAATCGCTCAGAAGTATAATGGGTTTGGCATGCTTCAAATATTGCTTTATTTTTTCAAAATATCGAGTGTATAATGAAATAATGGTGTTTATGTAAAGATTTCATAAAATAATCTAAAATTATTTATGAATGATACACTATAATTTAGTACGTAAGTAGAAAAGTAAATTAAGTATTTTTTGTATTCTACCATAAAAAAGATCAATCACTTAATTATAAGTAGATATCTGAAATTTTTTGTGAAAATATATTTTTATTCTGAAATATTTAAGAAATATGATTATTTCAGGTTTTCATATAATTCCTATAAATAGCAATTCGTCCGAATATCAATACACAAAGTGTTACAGATGAGTGTGACAGGCAGCCGCAACCACGACTCAATGAATCTTGATTTATTTCGGCTCGAGGAAAATGGAATTCTTCCAGCCCCGCGTCCGGAATCGCTCGCAGTCATTTGTAACAATTTACTACGAGCCTGCGATGAATAGGCCGATATGGCGACCGTATGAAAAACCACTCGCAATCGGATAAATCCTGGATAATCATCCTCTTAACAGCCGTTGTCTCGTGGTCTATGTATCTGCATACAAGCAAGTAAAAATTAAACGTAAACGATTAGAACATCATGAACTGTTAAAGGTATACAGATTTTATGGATTTTAGATCATTAATTAATAATGGCACCCAACGCACCCTAAAAGAAGCTTATGATTTAGCAATAAATATTCAAACATGAATGTAATGTAAGTATGACGATTTATGCCAGATAGACGTGAAACTGTGTACGAATATGTATGAATACGAATAAAATAACATTTCGTTTTCATTTTTAATGATAATATAATAACAGAATGGGATTATTCCAATATTGAAATTATTCAATGAACAATGAATGAAATATTTAATCCGATAAGCACCGACTATGTATACTGACAATGTGTACGGACCATGGAATACAGAGATAAGGACACAAAAAATACCTGCTGATACTACATACCAGGATAAAACTTCAGTGAGCCCATATATTTATCCATGCGAATAATTGACATAAAATAAGTTAAGTTAGGCCTCGTAAAAAGCCAATAAGAGCTAGACAGTTCTTGAGTGACAAAGGCTATATTTGATTATGATTAATAATTATTTTACTTCATCACAAGCAAAAATGTTTGAAGCCCAGCGAAGTGGGTATGGTCATAACTCATAGGGAAGTGGTCTAGTCTATACGAATATCATAAAGAGGGATTTGATTCTTCGATCACTTCGATGATTTGATTGTTTGTTTGCATTGAATAGGCTCCGAAACTACCGAACCGATTTTAAAAATACTTTCACTGTTGGGAAGCTACACTATCCCCGGATGACATTGGCTATATTATATTTCAAAAAATAAGGAATCCTTAATAAAACTCCAATAATGTAACCCAAGGTGTAAAAAAATAAGAAAACCGAATCAAAACCGAGGGCGGTTACTCGTATTTTTTTAAAAACAAAATAAATCGCCTGTTTGTTACAAACGTTAACAACCGAACCAATTTTACATAATGAGTTATATTTTCCGCGTCATTGCACACGTTTCAACAGCGTCAGTCACCCCCGTTCGATTCCCGGGCATGGTCAAACGACCCTTCTAATATAAATAATGGGTCAAAGGACCCAGTTTCCTTATAACGAGGCAACTTGCGCTTTCTCCATTTACATAATGCAAACGGTTAAACAGATCAACTGGAAATAATGGACTGCGTACAAAGGAGAGAGACGTGACAACCAGACAAATATTAACATACTATAGGTACCTAGCTCCGTCTATGCTTTAGAGACATAGACCTATGTTCAGATATAATTATGTACAGTCGGCCGCAGAAGTAGCTTAACATTAGCTATAGTACTTTGTAATAGTAACTGTTTCGACGGTTTCCTAGCAACATCTATGACAAATTCAAGAAATGTAATGTGACAAGGTACTAAAATGTTAAGCTACTTCTGCGGCCGACTGTACATATGTTACTCATATTCACACAATATGATACATTTTCGTTGAGTCCGATGATATTTCATGATAATGGTTTTGGATCCGATAAGTGGTGCTGCAGTCAATTTATTTATTTTTATTTACAAGCCAGCTGTATGTTTGTACATGCTTAGAGGAATATAAGATTTCGAATTTTGACAACAGAGAAACCTCAAACATTCTTGCTTCTATAACTTTACCATAAACAATAAAAAAATTCCATAAATATCACTTGCATCAGTTGCATCGTTCAGCTCTATAAGTCTATGGCCTTTAATGTTTCCGTAACAGGAAGTCATTGATTTCGCCCCATAGTCCCAGATAATTTACGATCTCATTGCATAGACCATAGAGCCTTCATTTCCGGTTAGAATTTTGTTTATTGCAAGGGGGTCCCGTGCATGCATCACTAGACACAAAGATTGCATTTAGGGATCTGTATGTAGTAAGAGAGCGTTTATAGCCTCAAGGGTTGTCCAATTTTTAAGGGTTCAAAGAAGTTAGCCCTAGCTACAGTGAGGAATTGGATTTTCAATACTGTTTTGATCAGAGTCAAAAAGTTTGTATAAAATTTTGTCGTAGCGGGCAACTGTTATCGTCAGGTCAAAGGTTAAATCTCATCAAGATTAGACCCATTCTCTTATTTAGGTTAAATGGTGCGCGTAATGTTTAATGCCTTCCTCGAACTAACTTTTGTCTTTTAGGTCAACACTAAAGCGGATTCCACCCAATATCATGTAATATCAGCGCAATTAACCATCTGGAATAATTTTCCTTTGTTTTTACGTCAGATGACGTCTGACGATCATTTCTCCACTACTGACCAACTTACAAAAATTTAAATACGTCAAAATATTTTTACCGTTGGCATTCTATGAAAACAAGTCCATCAAAACGCGACACAAACATGTTTTTAAAATGTACTGAACGTTGTGTCTTGCATACGAAGCTCGTCGCAGAGAAAGCAAGAA
Source organism: Thymelicus sylvestris (assembly GCA_911387775.1). Classification (NCBI taxonomy): domain Eukaryota; kingdom Metazoa; phylum Arthropoda; class Insecta; order Lepidoptera; family Hesperiidae; genus Thymelicus; species Thymelicus sylvestris. Next base: position 1,001,755 of record OU426903.1, read on the forward strand.
CAGTTACAGAACATTTCCATTGACAGACACGACACGGTTATTTAGTTGGTGGATATTGTAATGTTTTAGATAAATAAATAAATAACGCTTCACACTCATAGCCCCACACTAGGATTCCCTGTGTCGTGGGTGCCATGGACAACACACAACATGACAAGGTCATTCACACCCAGACCGAGAACAGAAATTCAAACTCATCATTCAAATTTCCGCCCGCTGGGAATCGAACCCAGGACCCGTGGTGATAAAAAATGTTTGCTGGGACACATAGCAGAAGTGAAACTTCAACGGACAAGTGGAATTTCCAAAAAAAAATGATTCAATAAAATTTTGTTTAAAAAAAATATTTCAAGAAAAAATATCTCAAAAAAAATATAAAAAATATTCAAAAAAAATATTCAAAAATATATAATTATAAATAACAAAAATATATATAATTATAATATATTATAAGGAGACATCGTCAATTATGACATTTAACGCCATAATCTTCGTTGTCACCAACGTCACATTATTCGAAGTAACAGAATGCGGCCATGACGGTTTGAAGTTGACTTACTTTTGCTCGAGACAGCGCGTGAGACGGTCAGGCGCATCACTGTTAGGTCTACATCACGGTATCGTACCTTAGATTTATTAACTCGACCAGAAATTCATAAAAGTGTGTTGTATTAATCTTGTGTTCAATAAATTCTTTGTTATTACTTTTGTCTTTTGATTATAATATAATTATAAATTACATATTTTCTCTCCCTCCGCCGCTGCTGCCTCTATATATCGTCTACCCCCTCCACGCGGCCGTAACGCTTTTTCGTGACAGAAAAAATCGTAATAACCCCATCCCCCCTCTATATAAGTTTCACTTCAAAAATATTATATTTATAACAATCTCGAATAAGGAAACTGTCGTATAAATCATACAAATATTTCAAACTGAATAGACCTGCGCTCGTCCTGTCCTGACCCGTCCTCTGTGTTTTACGCTTTAGTTTATTTACCAAATATCTAAACAATGGACTATAATCTACTTTTATACTGCTGTTCATCTATTACTGGAGTAAAATAAGGAGTAAATAAACAAACACGTCTAGGACAATGGAACTACGCTCCATCTGTCGGTGCGTACTGAATCTCATACGTATGTGTCGGCCGTCGGGTGCGGTGTGCATTACCCAGTAACCGTTTCGCGTTCCGAGAACCGACGCGACGGACAAACAATTCGTTGAGTGTTATAGTCTATACTCTATAGAGCCTCGCTGTAGATAACTAATTGACTGGAGCCGGCTTTAGCGTAAGCAGACCCGTTTCAAATGACACTAGTTAAACACGGGTTTGAGTACTTTGAGTCTTGGCCTACTTTTAATTTGGATATCTGAGGCTTCCTGATCCTTTTGTAATGAGGGTGATAAATAAATATTAAAAATATTGGTTTAAACTTGCTGGAGACCCAACTAACAAGTATTTCTTGTAGTGTATCGCAGTCAATATGTGCAATCGGACAATACGGAGGTTGTGACCACTTGGCACTTATTACTTACCGTCACTATGCCCCTCTGATTATAATAATAATAATAAATTTTTATTTCAAGCCTTTTGGCCCATAGGCTTCCTAATAACAAAATGTAAATACTTATACTAATAAAAATGTTATTAGATATATAGATTATACACCGTTACTACTACTTAAAAAAACATCCAGTTTAACAGAGTACAAAACACTCAATATGGACCTCAAAACACTAGTAGGTCTATAGTGAACATGAGAGGATAAGATACCAGTTTATTCATGTAAAGTGAGATAGTTACACTTGTAGTTCTTAAAACGTATGATGTGTAAACTATACCGTATGATATGGTGCAATCGTTATGAGGCACCGTCCAAGACGATTCCTATAAACGGTCCACCACAGTCCACACCACATTTCGACATTATATTGCAGTATACGCCGAATGACGTCTGTGCATTGACCTGCACTCCAAGCGGTTATTTCCAGCCGGAAATTAAATATATGCTTCGCTCCAGGCGCCGCCTTCCATAAATCAGTGTGCGGAAATGGAAAATGTTGGAATTGATACAGAAACTAGTGAACTTATTGTGAAGTTGCGGTACGATGCGGTGCGGTGCGGCCTTTAGTTGGCAACTCGAAGTGCTCATAGTTCAATTATGATTGGTTTAATTTGGTTTTCTGTGCGCAAAGAAATGGCTGGAGAGCTATTGAACCATTTGACTATCCCACCTCCCACAAAGCTAGAAATTTATTAAATGATATTTTATTATCAGCCAATTAAGAAAGTACCGTTCTGGCAGGCATCTCGCGGGTGCATCATGGCCCATTAAATTTTTGAAAATGCAAAAAATATATTTTTTTTATCCCACTCCCACAAGGCTACAATTTTAATATGTTGTAATTTACATATGTTTAAGTGTAAAAAAAAATTGCCAGAACATTTTGAGGGTTGCAAGTATGTGCCAGAACAGAGCAAAGTTGTCATCGGGATTGCAATTCTATCTTTCTATGTATAATTTTAGGCTCTAGTCTGATTTGATATCATTCAAATGTATAAGGCGATTGTTGGTTCTCACAGATAGTACACATTGGTGGAAATAAATTTCAGTACTGCCATACAAAAAATAATAATTTTCATACAAATGTATCCTTCTATTCATAAATTCAAGCTCTAGCCTGCTTTTGATGTCATTTAAATGTACAGAACTATTGTTGGATCTTACAGATCGTACACTTTGGTGAAAATAAATTTCAGTATTGCCATACAAAAAATAATAATTTTCATACATATGTATCCTTCTATGCATAATTTCAAGCTCTAGCCTGCTTTTGATGTCATTTAAATGTATAGGACTACTCTTGGATCTTACAGATAGTACACTTTGGTGGAAAGAAATTTCGGTATTGCCATACAAAAAATAATAATTTTCATACAAATGTATCCTTCTATGCATAATTTCAAGCTCTAGCCTGCTTTTGATGTCATTTAAATGTACGGGACTATTGTTGGATCTTACAGATCGTACACTTTGGTGGAAATAAATTTCAGTATTGCCATACAAAAAATAATAATTTTCATACAAATGTATCCCTCTATGCATCATTTCAAGCTCTAGCCTGCTTTTGATGTCATTAAAATGTACAGGACTATACTTGGATCTTACAGATAGTACAATTTGGTGGAAAGAAATTTCGGTATTGCCATACAAAAAATAATAATTTTCATACAAATGTATCCTTCTATGCATAATTTCAAGCTCTAGCCTGCTTCTGATGTCATTTAAATGTACAGGACTATTGTTGGATCTTACAGATCGTACACTTTGGTGGAAATAAATTTCAGTATTGCCATACAAAAAAAAAAATATTTTTCATACAAATGTATCCTTCTATGCATAATTTCAAGCTCTAGCCTGCTTCTGATGTCATTTAAATGTACAGGACTATTTTTGGATCTTACAGATCGTACACTTTGGTGGAAATAAATTTCAGTATTGCCATACAAAAAATAATAATTTTCAAACAAATGTATCCTTCTATGCATAATTTCAAGCTCTAGCCTGCTTTTGATGTCATTTAAATGTATAGGACTATTCTTGGATCTTACAGATAGTACAATTTGGTGGAAAGAAATTTCGGTATTGCCATACAAAAAATAATAATTTTCATACAAATGTATCCTTCTATGCATAATTTCAAGCTCTAGCCTGCTTTTGATGTCATTTAAAAGTACAGGACTATCGTTGGATCTCACAGATTGTACACTTTGGTGGAAGAAAGCAGTGTTACCCTACAAAAAAAAAATCATGAGGCAAAATCAGCGAGTTTGGATTCCTGGCTAATAATATTGATTTTTCAAAAATCTAGTTATGCCGTTTTGGTTTTCGTCAAAATCAGCCCTGAGACTCCTTTGACCACATTTCGCTATTCCTCATAGTTTTGAATTTGTCCATCCACGCTCACTTGAAAAATTCACCCTGTATACTCTTCTGGCAGATACTTGCAACCGCTAGAATGTTCTGGCTGTTTACATATATTTTTTAAACAATTGAAAGAATGTTCCCTGAAAATTTGAGCCTTGTGCGAGTAGGTTATGAATTGCTCTCCCGATGACAACTTTGCTATGTTCTGGCACATACTTGCAACCCTCAAAATGTTCTGGCAATTTTTTTTTACACTTAAACATATGTAAATTGCAACATATTAAAATTGTAGCCTTGTGGGAGTGGGATGAAAAAAAAATATTTTTTGCATTTTAAAAAATTTAAGGGACCATGACGCAACCGCTAGATTCCTGCCAGAACGGTACTTTCTTAATTGACTGATAATAAAATATCATTTAATAAATTTCTAGCTTTGTGGGAAGTGGGATAGTCAAATGGTTCGGTAGCTCTGGGGCTAAAATATTGTATCTGTCGTCGAAGGGAGTTTTCCCGCAGAAACTAAAGAACACAGGTAGACTATGACCCGGACAAGACATAGGGTACTTGTTGTCCCGGAAAACGTGGACAAATGACACTGAAATACAAAATCTAAACAGCGGCTTCCTCTGACGTCAAAGGCAAAGGCGCCGATGACCAATGTAAGTACTTACAGTGTAAATAGTTACATTGTTATTGTTCTTTGATAAAGACAGTTCCTCATGGGCCCTGCTTGTAAACGCCGCCTCGCCGCGATCTGATACGCTCCACTTGGACCGCATGGCTTCCGGTAATCGACGGTACATCAGACGATGCGCAACGTGACACGACTTGTCAACACAAAGGGTTATAATATTTATTTGTCATAAATAACTGAGTTGTTAAGCTGGAGCGATCAGACATTGTATTGATGTCTGACTGAGATCAACTGAGCGGACGGTTAATTTGAAGCAGATTTGGATGGTTGACCAAGTTTTGTTATTCAAAAGCCGTAAAACAAGCAGACGTTCCAAGACTTCCATGGTAAATGGTTGACAGAATTACAGAAGTGTCACAATTTCATAGCTTTGCGCTGCGTTCAAAAGGAAAATGGATTTTCTTTTCAACTAACTTCCTTCTCTATGGCAAAGTGTAATAAATACCTCATAACTTTGACTAGGATATTATATTTTAAAAACTGTTCATAAACAAAGAAAAATCCTAAATATTATAGTGCATAACAGGTATGACGGTTAGTTTCAAACATCCTGAAAACTTAACTCTTGATGAGGGTACGCGGATATTAATAATCCGGTGGAAACTGGTTTAAACCGGTTAAAGGAATGGAGTTAATTAAGTTTAACGTTCAAGACTTATTTTGCAGCTTAGAATTTTAATGAGCTTTTGTGCTGTATGAAATAATAAATAAAAACTTACTGGAACAGTATCTGTCATTAATTATGCGGGTTGACACAAAAACAAGAATTAAGGAAGTCGAGACATGGAGCAATTCTTTTTAAGGAGTGGAATGTTAAAAGTAATTCCTGTCTCAAGTAACAGCTGAGTGATGTGGCAAAAAGTGCTCAATTTTGGGGCAGTTTAAAAAGGGACTTTTACCGGAAGATAGAGAAGGTTATAGGGCAACATATAGGTTATGCTTCTTATCTCGGAATTTCCACGGAATCGGGTTTTGCGCAGGAAAAACTCCCATGCGAAAGAAGTCGCGGGCACAGCTAGTACTAAATAAATAGGAATCAAATCCATTACTCGGTCAGCAGACTCAATATGAACTGGGTCACGGGTCAACAAACATTGAAGTACATAAAGAACATTACAACAATTTATATTAATGACGTCACACCCACTTCTGTCGTGAACCACTTTTCATCCGCTGGTACTATTGGGTGTGGTTTGCACGCACGCTCAAATACACATCAAATTATTATTATCATAACGGTATAAACGATAACAATTATTATATTAGCTTTCAAGGCACGAGTCCCTCGTCGATATTGAGGCCTGAGCTTGGATACAAGGCAAAATTGAATGACTTCAGAATAGGGATGTTGACACTATCAGTAAATTAAAATAAATTTATGTTTAATGTATCAAGGACAACATTTATAAACCTAAAATATTATTCTTTTGTCGAAATCAATCACAACAAATTAAATATAATTATTTTAAAATGTTAAAAATAGTACTCACTGTCACGTGACCTCAAACGCCATTTAGAGCTTATGACGTCATTGTTCCTATTTTATATGGAAGTGCAACTAACTTCAGTCGACAGATAGTATTGAATATCGGCTTGTGACGTCACGTGACGTTTTTGGCGGGAAATTTGAAAATGATTTTTATTTATCAATTTTTGTTTTTAAGTTGAAGATAATTATTTTTATAATATTTTTTTCGTGAATCTTAAGGTTCTATCTATTAAATCAAATTGAATCCTAAAATTAGTCAACATCCCTATTATGGCTACATAAATGAAAATGAGTTGTTTCTTAAAATTTTGAAATTTTTTCCCAATTTCTTTCTCGTCTAAGCTTCACAATACTACGTGCTACTACTATCGTGCGATGAAATGGTGGATGAAGTAAAGAATGGTAAACTTCCTTACCATGATGCATAAGCAGTTACCATAATTTAAACTATATGCTGCAGAGCCCAGCGACTTGCAAGAGAAGAACCCTGGCGCCATGGCCTCGATTGTTATTCACCAGGCACCAAAAGCAGGGGAAAGCCTCTAACAGCTAGCAGTTTATAAAGTAATAAACAATATGAGTAGGGATCGCTATGAATAATCCCCGGCAATCCCCGGCTCCCCGCTGCGACCACTAACGGGTGATTTCTGCAACGGGGTACGTCATTGGCATATTTATTTAGACATTTCATACACTGCGCTCACATACGCAATGAAGTATCAGGTGAATCGCGACAGTCATATACAATAGTATCAATAATACGGTGGTATACACTTTTTATTTATGCCATAATATTACAACCAACATAATGGGCATGTCCCAATGCGTTAGTGTGTTTCATCTAAATCGTAACATTATATTCCTTGATCTGGATTAAACAATGATATTGCTTAATCAGTATTAATTTATAGCATCAAGGTATCATTAAAAATTATATTTTAACTAATGTGCTCTGATAAAATCATACAGATTTGTGAATATATAAGGGGAACGTAAATTCACAATTTTATCATGGTCAGTTGTTGCAAGATGACCCTCTTATGAAATATCCTAATATGAAATAGTAAAACAATGTAGTGTTTTATAGGTATGCAGTTGTGTTTGTTAACGAGAGAATGATTTACAGTTTTGTGGAGAAAAATATAACACTAAATTATAAAACTCAAATTACCAGTCAGCTCATCCAGTAATTTGTAAGCCTTGTATGAGAACGGGGGCACACGCACGGCTTAAACGCAGTGCTCTTTTTGAACCACTAATTATTATATTGTAATCCATACTTTAATATTATAAATGTGAAAGTGTGTTTGTTTGTTTGTCCGTCTTTCACGTCGCAACGAAGCTGTTATATGGCATGGTTTTTGTGTGTGGAGATAGTGAGGAGGGTGGAGAGTAACGTAGGCTTCTTTTTACCGCGGTAAAACATCCCCATGGAAAGATCGATATTTTGTTACTTGCTAGATATTTAGTTCCGAAAGTTGTTAATAGATGGCGTTAGTAAAATTCATTGATTCATTCATTCTTGCAATTCATTTGCAAGGTCTGAATCACGCTGTCATATGATACAATACATTATACCTACGATTTGTAAAAAATCGATCTCTACCGCGTGCGAAGCTAGTGGTTATTATTTTTATGTTAACCTCGAGATGATAATGGTAATGGGGACATTGGTTGCCAAAACGATGATTACCAGATTCACTAAATATATTATGTTAAAACACGACAGAATTTTTGCCAAAGGTACGAATGAAATGGTTTCGAAACGCGGCGGCTAAGTGCAGACATTCTTCCGTACGTATTCACTCCGGAGCGTTCTGACATGCATACTGCATTACCGAAGACGCTAAATGGAATATTTTAATATGTCAACCCGGAGCGGTTATACTCGTATTAGAAGATTTAAAATGTTTCCGGGTTCTGTGGTCGAAAACTTGGTAGATAACTATTAGTATTGAGCTATATCTGTTAAAAGAGTGATGAGCCACTGTGGAATAAAACTTCATCTGTGTTCCCAATTCCCATGCTATGGGCACAGTAAAGGAATCTAACTATTTATACTGTGCTATGGGGTCCTTCAATAATGGGTCCATCGCTTCTTTCTCAAGTGAAAACTTATTGCCGACTTTGGTGTTGCAAATGTCTATTGGCAGTAATAATCGCTTACCATCAGTCTGCTCGTTTGACTGTTCAGGGTTCAATAAACCTCACGAACACTTTTAGGGATCATTCGTTGATTACAGAAGCCCCTGATGACGAAGATGATGATGATGAAGATGATGAAAAAGTCCAAGTTCCATTCTCGGTCTAATCAGACATATTTTGTATATCACCAAATATTTTTTTTTAATTATTTTTTTTTTGCATCGCTTTCAAGCAAATTTCAAGTTGAACGTTTTTGATGTATGCGTGTGTTAATTGTTTACACGCTTCGATTATCCCGCAACAAGGATTCGTATCCGAAGTGTCATATAACAGGGTCACTATGACGTGGCCAAGAGGTCCTCAAGCCTCATCCAGCAACAAACATTCATTACGCTACGTCTCGCTCGTGAGAACTACTCGTCCAATTGGGGTCGGCAAGCTATCAATTACCGGGTGAGTCAGTTAATAACGAAGAATGACGAAAAATAGCTCACTCATACGCGGGAAACTGTCTTGTAAGTTATAGTAATCAGTTATACCACTGGAATGAAATGGAATTTATTCGAAGTTTGTTTTTTTTTTACCCGACTGCCAAAGGTTATGCTTTTCTCGCGTATCTTAAATGTATGCATGTAATATTCTTTATTATCTCATATCTTCCAAACCACTGAACGGATTTATTTAATTAAGATACCGTTAGATTAGTCTTGATAACCCAAGGGTTATTAGATCCAAGTGAAAAAAAAAACAAATATGGTGGCTGCGAGATACCATGTTTGAAAAATCAAAAATAAAAAATAAATTGAATAATTTAATATGGGTATCAAATTAAAAAGCTCACTATAAGGTTTTCAAAAAGGTATATCATGATAGTTTTTCGATGGAAGGCCATTTTTTTTATTTCTAAATTTATACTAATTTACAAATACTTTTGGAAGATCAAACCAGTAACTAGGCCATCGCTTCAACAAATCCCTACCCTTAGGGATCTCAGATCCCTACCAACTTTAGATATGTATAGGGTTCCGTAGGAAAAACTAAACCTTTATTAACTGAAATATCCTAAAAAATAAAAATACTTTTTTACTGAGTAAATAGATCCATTTCTCATCTTAAGTAAGTTGATGTGTTCAGATAAAGATTTCACATACTTCGTGTCAAGTCAGTCAATAAATTAGTTCCTGCCAATAAATGGTTCCTGCTGTCACATTACTTTCGAATCACAAATTAACATGAACCTGGGTTTAAATATCCACCGCTTCACAGGCAATTATGTTAAGTACTTTTATATCATGCAAAAAAGCGTAGGTTTTCCACGGAAAAATTGTTCCGGGGTAAATTTATAATCATACCTACTTTACCAGAGGATCCTTCCGCAGAATTATTAACTGCGCGTAAATACATCCGTGCTTACCTGGAACAAATAAATATTACATTAGTTACTTTGTTACACTTGAAGACGATTTCCAACACTGTAATAACAACAGCTACTGGGACTATTAGATAAATGTTTGTTTGCGATGTGTTATTTGTGTTGTCCTGTGGTGTTGTCCAATGTCCATGCCAGCCGCGATATCGGCTATCTTAGTCTGGAGGTATAAGTATACAGTTCCGGATTAAGCAAGCGCGGGGCCCGTAGCAAAACTTTGTGACATCAAGTAAATTCAATATCCCACACCACATCTTAATAAGTTTAAAATTACGCTCAGGCAGATATGAGTGGGTTTATGCGGGGCCCCTTTCGCGCGGGGCCCGTTGCTACGTGGTTAATCGGGCACGGGTGGTATAGTCAGATAAATGTGAAGATGTAAAATTTCAATAAACTCTTGAAACTCTGGGCAACTCTCTCTCAGTAACTTCTAGGTAACATTCTTATAAAAATAACATTTTTGACCCCACTAGCAAAAAATGAAAAATATGTAGTTGGCAATACCTAGATTAGAATCTTTCGCTAATCATAATTCATAAGCTACGATAGTTTTTGTCTGTCCGTTGTCGATACCGTGGTATAATACTCAGACAGACAGACAGGAGAGAAGTTAGATTGATGGAGCTGCCTACGTCGCTCCCAATCTACATCTAAGTCTAATCCGTCTTACACTTTCATAGATAACACAGTTATAACATGACTTTCTTAGACGCGCTCCTTTGTAACAAACTTTGAGTTTATTTTTATTTTGTATCTCCAACATACATCAATCAATACATTGTACTGGCTTCTAGTAAAATTGGAAAAAAATAATGGCGACGTTTGAAATCGGTAATCTTTATCTTTTTAGAACGCTGTATACAGAATATTCACAACCCTTAGTTGGTTGCAACCCTGTCTGCGAAGCGAGGGGTTCCGGCTTCGATTCCCGGCCGGGGCAGATATTTATGTGACAGGTAAATATTTGTACTCGGGTCATGGTGACACTGTGATGTGTTATAATTATGTGTCGTCCATGCCACCCGCGACACAGGTAAAAACCTACTGCCTATTTTATTTTTAATTCCTTCTTTAAAAGGTTATAAGGCATAAAAGTAATGTACGGTAAGGCATAGATTGATAAACCAATTAATTTAACAATAACAGACAAGGGACAATAATTCGTAATAAAATTAATAATGAACTGCTTCGGAGAAAGAAACCTGCACAGCTAAGAGTTCTGCATAATGGACGAATTCTTGAAGATGAATAAAATCTGCCAAGTTAACTTGTACCGAGTGGTTTCGGGATTCGTCTGGATTGTCCCGATATTTCACATGATGTCCAGACAAGTCCCGACAAAATACAAAATGTCCTGACAAATCTTGACTTTTTGAAGTTTTGTCCAGATATTTCAGCCTTGTCAGCTGGCAATTCTAGGTGTATCCCTTAAATTGTGAGAGGGGACCCGGCCGGCGGGGGATAGCCATACGCCGTTATGACTTATGGGTTGTGATGATAAATGACAATAAACAACACAAATTCGACTCGTATTCATTTCAATTAAAACCCTAACACAACATTACGAGAACAATTAAATAGCCTGACGTAAAAATAAACGAACGATTCATGAACAGCACTTGAAACCCGAACACTGTATACAAAATAACCTTTTAATACGAATTGCTATCGACCATTTGCCAATGAGCGTATTTACGCTCATTTTGTAGTAATTTACATACAAATGCGATAGTCCTGTTATAAAATGGGCGCCGAGAACGAATACAATTATATTTGGATCTTCGTAATCACATTCCAAATACATTGACGATATAATATGATTCTCAATATTATATCTGATCGCTCGTTTTATCCTAGTATCTATGGTAGCTGCATCTAATATCTAATATATAAAAAATTCGTGTCACGGTGTCTGTGGTCGCACTCCTCTGAAACGGCTCGACCGATTTTTATGTTTTTTTTTGGGATATGAGAATAGGTAATAAAGTATACCTATTTCATACCGCTAGGGTTCCTAGGGGTTCGGAATTTACGCGGAAAAAGGATCCGACGCGAACGAAGTCGCGGGCGAAGTTAATAATGATAATATGATATATATTTTTTAATTCAGCTTATGATAATATCTTGAGCTGTTATTGTTATTGTAAAGGGAATCACTTTCCAAAGACGATACAGACTCAGATATACCATCTCACAAGTAACAACTCTCACAGAGACTGGCGTGCCCAATCTCACGAAGTCTGTTTTCGTATAAAATTGTAAGTAAACCCTGTTTGCATACAAAATACTTCATACATACCTGAATCTCTTCGCGTTCAGCTGAGAAGCGGCTGAATAACTTTTATCTATACATACGATGAATTCGTAAAAGGAGTATATTGAAAATTTGTGAAGTTCAGACTACAGATCTACGCTCCTGCCTTATAACAAGTGTACACGGCGATTCTTGAATAACTTCGGGTTTCTACTAGGTTGGATTTTACAAAACTTTGTTATACTGCGGATAAAGTGTACCTACTGTGTACCTATCGTTAGTTTATTTTTAATGTAACGACGCTCAACATCATCTTTCCGACAAAATTAAATAAAGAGGAAATGCGAGCTTTAATTTTATCAACCATACCGGGCGAGGGTTCCCGGGTTTGATTCCCGAGACAGTGAACAACTCCCGCAAACAATAGCTAGCTTAAAACCTAGCTATAAATATTGTTATTACCTATACATATAATGCGATAGAAATGGTCGTGTCTATCCGTACCACTGCCACGCTGGTACCGCTAATATTGAATTATCTGTGCTACCAACTTTAAAAGGTTCCGAAAAGTTTACTTTGTACCTATTTGAACATCGGTTTTATGCCAAGCATACAATATATTAAAGGCATGCAATCTAAAGGCATGAAACAGACGTTTCAGTTTTTAGAGTTCCGTAGCCAAAAAGGAACCCTTAAATATAGGTAGAAGCTATACTCGTCCATCCATCCGTCCGTAGCTTAGTACTAGAAAGGTACAATTTGACCTTTAAAAGGTACCCTAACACAGAGCTAGTGAGGCTCAAGAAATTAACAAGTTATAACCGACCAACTACAGAACCATTTCGCTTGACCCGACACGCACTTGACTGGTTCTTTCAACTTATTTTTGTTTATTTATATGTCATCTTGTAATATTCTATGCTGCAGTTTCGTCCTACGGTACGGCCAAACGAAATAACAAAAGTGTTCTAGTTAACAAACATTTAAATGTTTCAAGCACCAGTTCAGAATAGGGTTGCCAGATGATCAGAATTCGTCTGGATTGTCCCGACATTTCACATGATGTTCAGACAAGTCCCGAAAAAATACAAAATGTTCCGACAATTCCAATAAAAATTCTGTCCCAACAAATCTCGACTTTTTGAAGTTTTGTCCAGATATTTCAGTCTTGCCATCTGGCAACCCTAGTTCAGAATATGATCAAATAGATCGTCCAGGTCGCACGTCTCAGTTTTTGTGACATTCCTTTATACACAGTACACGGTCTAGCGGATATTTCTTGAAATGTCCAACAAAAGTGTCGTTTCTCTTTCCATTTAGATAGATAGGTAGTTTTTGTACATTGGGACGTGCAGGTCGTGGTGATTCAATCCATCTGTAGATATTGTTCTGTGGCAACGTTCGGTTGTTATCTTTAGACAGCAATTGTTAAGCTGTAGCTTTAGTTTCTAAAGAGCAGTAAAACTGCCGATACTTTCGTTCGCCACCAATAAACATTGAAGCAACGTAGAGTATGCTCTGACATAAGAGACTAGAGCTCTTCAGTCAAGAGAAGCGACCCGTACCCCGTAGTGGCCCATTAGTAAATGGAAGCCAAAGCCTTTGCAACTAGGTTTATCCATTACAGGTCATTGGTTGACTATGTTACTCTGTGCTAAATATGTAGGTACCTAACTAATACTAAGTCTTAACAAGTTTCCGTAACTAAGTAATTATCAAGTTTGCATGTTAAAACGAGCCACCTGACGTAAGTCACCGCCGACCATACATACATCCGATCCGACGGTACTCATTTATCTGCCTACTTTTCAATTACGCCCATCAGTAGAACGCAGTATTTATGGACCCAATTTACACAATAGAAACGGTACTGATCGCAGCCAATTGTCAAACTCTCAATGAGATAAACATCGGCGCACGGCAGCGCGCGAGCCAAGTCCTTGTCAGCTTAAGATTTATGTACCGATTCAGATAAGAACATAACGGTGAAAGGCCTTTCTCTCGTCGTCCCGAAAGTGGGCCATATTTTTGATCACCACAATTATAATACTGCGCTTTACTGGCATGACTGGCTAGACACGCTAGTTTCGTTACTGCCATCAATTTGTTTTTGTCATGGATATGTTAGTCAGAATGTCAGTTGCAAGCAATGTTGCAAGCTCGCAAGTGTTTGATGTGATGACTGATATGACTCAATTCTCTGCTATAAGTTCACATAATAATCTCATATACATTTTGCAATTGTAACTCTTACTCGAAACTGTTACTAAACAAGCTTCGTGCGAAACAAATTAAAGACAGAAACCAGCCTTAAAAACTTCACAACATACCCTATCTTGTCAGTTGATCTTAAATATTATTTTTTGTCTCAACTCTCATTTATTTAGCTTCTCTATACCGAAAACATTGACAGTAACCCGTCAGCTGTCTCGTAGTCAAGCAATCACAGGTGTCACAGTCATTTTGCTATCACTCGATCACGATTCGCTAGCAACTTGCAAAGTAATCCGCCGAACATCATACATTGACACATGACAAATACGTAATATTCATCTGTGAAATTGATATCTTATCGTCATCAGGTGTATTGCAAGTCTTACGTGTACAATTTTGCCACCTGTTTCATATGTGTTTCGCTATTTTTGAACATACTATTGTCATGATATTAGCTGCATAATTTTAAAATCCATTGGTTAAAGTAAGTTCAGAAGAAAACTTGTCTGCATATGAAAGTTCTTTGAAGGTAGCATCCGTATACGTAACAATAGCAAGTTAAACTTTAAACTCGTGTTTCTTTCAACTCAGTAACCCCAGGGCCAGGTACCTTCCATTAATTAAAAACTTATAACTTATTTATCTACAAAACTTAATCAGACAAGCGAAAAAACTTAGAACTTGGCTGCGTTAACTTGTTAAACTCCAAACTACATCTAAATTGGCTCCATTGTTCCAAGCACGCTATTTTTCCGTGGTTTAATTAAGAAGTTTGTTCTATCTCTTTGTTTATGTTTTAACCGACTATATTAATAAGTGTTTTTCATGGAGCAAGGATAGAAGATGTTCCTGCAGTCCCCAGAGTGACACAGCGAACATATATAAAGAACTAACAATAAGTAATCGTAGTTAACAGGCGTTAAGAAAACTTAATAACCAGAAAGTGCGTATGAACTTATCAAGTCACGCGCAAGGTCCCGTAGTTTAAATTATCGACTACCTATATAGATATAGAAGATTGTGAACATCTGCTCGTTAGACTTTCGATAAGATTAAGGGATATTACCTCAAGTATTACAATAGTCCCGGCCAATAAGGAAAATTTGAAAAATCGAAAGTCATGGCGATGGCATGCTAAAAAAACAAAAGTCAAAAATTTGTACCTATTCTATATAAACTGTGGTCAATGGAATATGGAAAGTAAATATAGGTTTTTATAACTTGCATCTGTCGACCTACATATTAATTTATCAGTTGCATCTGTTAGGAGACGACTAATAGAGAAATTAAAGTTTTATTTTAATCTATACTCGTATCAGACAGATATCTGATTCTAATTAGCTGATTGTTAACGGATTTAAAAATAAAACTTCAATTTATCTGATTTACCGCAGCCGCAATATCCGGGCGTGTGTTACAAGCCAAATAGTTAAGCGACCCTATGAGCGCTTGATAACTACGAGAGTCTTGGCCGGACAAGAGCTTACCTCCTTCCCCTTCCGCCAAGGCTTTATGGAAATCCATTTCCATCGGAGTTTTCGCTGGTTTGCAGTCAGACATACCATATTCATTCAAGATCTTCGAAATAAACCTCTCTTGACTCAAATATATACTGGTATCCGTCCTAGACAAAAGCATACCCAAAACTTGTCTAGCTTCCCCTAAATCCTTTATCTTGAAATGTTTACGAAGATTGTCTAATAATACTTCTTTCTGTTGTTTGTCTTTGTAAAATAATAAAAAATCGTCGACATATAAAGCGATATAAAAATTATTATTTTTGTAAAGACAGCTATCAAAGTCACAACGTTTGAAGTTTAATGACAATAGCACTTCGTTTACTTTTTCATTCCATGACCGAGAAGCTTGTTTAAGGCCATATATTGCTTTTTCTAGTAAGCAAACTTTTCCTTTTGAGTTTTCGTCTATGCAACCCTCCGGCTGTCGCATATAAACCCTTTCATGTAAATCACCGTTCAGAAAGGCGGTATTTACATCGAAATGACTGATGTACATGTCCTTTTCAACAGCCAACGATAGCAGCAGTCTAACTGTCGATCTTCTCACGACTGGTGAATAAGTTTCAAAGTAGTCGACACCATAGGACTGAGTGAAACCCTTCGCCACAAGTCGAGCTTTGTAGGTCTTGTTCCCATATGCATCATACTTGTACTTGAAGATCCACTTATTTCCCACGATTTTAGCTCCAGGTGGCTTGTCGACGAGCTTCCAGACTTTATTTTCGCACATAGAATCCATCTCTTTCTTCATAGCTTCCTTCCAGTTATCCTTATCTTCCCGATTCAAGGCTTCTTTAACTGTCAAAGGCTCCTGCTCTACTGTACAGCATGTAAGTCCATGAGTATTTCCTTGACGAATTCTGTTACGCAGAGGATAACGACATCCACTTTCGTTTGACTCTCCTCTATCAATAGTCTCTTGAACTTCAACGTTTTCCACCATGACATTTTCTGCTCCGCTATCACCCGTTCCACCCATTTCCACTTCCGCATCCTCATAAACTTCAGCTTCATCTGCAGAACTTAACCCTTGAGAAGTATCTGCACAACCAGGTGACGAACCTGACTGGCCTTCTACCTTTGCAAGTTCCCAAATTACTTTAGTACCTTTGTCATCACTGTCTACGAGTTGACTAGGATCCCTTGAAATAGCTGTAGAGTCCTCCAAGAAAACTACATCCCTTGCTCTTACAATGACGCGTGGATTACTGGGATTTATGAAACGGTATCCTTTGGTTTCTTCACAGTAACCAACAAAGATATGTTCTACGGCTTTAGGGCTCCATTTCTTCCGAGTTTCCTTGGGCACGTGCACGAACGCTTTCGTTCCAAAAACTCTAAAATGATCAATAGGCTGAGCCTTCCCTGTCCACAACTCCTCAGGAATCTTACCATTGTTACCACTATGAGGCAGCCTGTTCTTTGTATAAACAGCAGTATTACATGCTTCTGCCCACAGTTTCACACTCAATCCCTTTTCCGCCAACATAGCACGAGCCATCTCCACGATAGTGCGATTGGCTCGCTCCACTACGCCGTTTTGTTCAGGAGTGTAGGGAACAGTCAATTGATGTTTAATCCCCTTTTGCCGTAAAAACCTATCAAAATTTTTATTCACGAATTCTTTACCATTATCTGTGCGTATGCACTTCAATCTCAACCCGGTCTCTAATTCTACAGATGCTAGAAAACTTTTAAAATGTCTAAAACTTGATCTTTTGATTTAAGAAAATATACAAATGATTTACGTGTAAAATCATCTAAAATAACTAGCATATACCGAGATCCACCGTATGAGGGTTCAGACATAGGACCACAGATATCTGCGTGAACCAGTTGCAATCTTTCGACTGCCCTTTCAGCCTCACCAACTGGAAAAGGTAAACGGTGTGCCTTCCCCTTAATACAGGCTATACAAGGCTCCATTACACTCTTTCCAAAATCCATACCTGGAAGCTTACGTAAATCTCGCTCATTAACGTGTCCAAGCCGCCGATGCCACAACATCAAAGGATTACCTGCTTTTACTGACGCCAACGCAGCCCCATCTACAATCACCTGACAACCTTCAAGCTTGTAGATACCAGAGACTTCACTTGCAGTAGTCAAAAGCTTTCCCTTGAAATGACCTGGAATCAAATGGTGAATTAGCTTGCACCCATCCCTGTCAAAACTCACTTTCCATCCTTTCTCTACTAATTTTGAAACTGATAATAAATTAACACGCAAATTAGGTACATACATGACATCCCTCATAGCAAGCATTCGTCCATTTATACTCACCATGATGTCACCTTTACCCGCGCATTCCATCTTATCATTATTCGCACATTTCACGTCACTCATACCAACATTAGCTATTAAATCTTTAAACAAGTGTTTCTGAAAAGTCATATGTGAAGATGCCCCACTGTCGATGTACCACTCCGTCGGATTGAAGGAGTCCCCGGCGCTGAAGGAAGACAGGCTCACGACGTCCTTCGGTTTGGAAGTCGAATTTGCTTTCTTTCTTTCAGGACAGTCTGGTTTCTTATGTCCATATTTTCCACACTTAAAACATTTAATTTTCATGTTCTTGTCTTTGTTCCCATTCCGTTTCTTACTCACAGTTAACGCCGAGTCCACTGAAGACGATGTATTACAACCTTGACGTGAATCCTCCTGTAGTAACTTCTGCCGCACATTCTCTGAAGTCAACTTCATCCCAGAGTGTTCCAGTGCCATTCTCATAGGCCTGTACTCTTCAGGTAGTCCTCTCAGTAACACGACAGCTACAAGATCATCGTCAAATCCGGTGGCAATATCCTTCAGCTTTTGAGAAAGTGACATAACCGCAGCAACATATTCATGCATGGATGAGTGTCTCTCCAGCTTCTCATCCAGCAACGCATTCATGAGGGTAATCCTGCGATTGACGCCTTTATCCTCAAATGCTTTAGCTAAGCTATCCCAAGCGTCTTTGGCATACTTTGAATTTTGTACGTACGCGTATAGTGTAGGTTCCACATGCAGACAAATCAAAGCCAATGCATCTTGGTCCTTCTCGATGGCGATGGAGTCTTCGGAATCCGGGTACTTTGACGTATACGTGAACAATTTTTCTCGTATGAGAATCATTTTTATTGCGAATTTCCACGTAGAATAGTCATCTAGACCGCAGAGGTTCTTGATGGCGAATTTCGTGGACTGGGCCCATAACCTTTTGATGATAAAATACTAGATAACTAGGATAAAGAAGTAAAAGCGTTGTTTGGACAGAGAAAAATCTTTTTAATTACATTTGAATGACACAGTCATATCAAAAACCCATATTCGAATATCGAAGATTACTAAAGAGTTTTCACAATCTGTCGTCTCTTATTTACTGATAACAATTAGTTAAAAAAAGATTTTCCAAGTCTCTTTTCCCCCAAACTTGTCTGAATTAGTTTCACCCGTGGGTGTTACAAAATATCTTTCCAAATACAACTAGCGTCACAAACATGCAAACCCTTTTATAATATTTTATGTTTTAGACTGAGCCCGTCGCCACGTCGCCAGCTGTTCTGCGGCAAATATTAAATTAGTGCAAAGCATACATAATTTCAGGCATTTCAGCTCCAACTCATATTTTAATATTAACTGAAACATTAACGCGAAAGGGTGGAGATAGCTGCGCATTTTATGCATTCCTGGTACCTATTGGAAAAACCAGCGACTTTGAGAATAGAAATGAAATCTATCTTCAAATTAGAGTCACTTGTGTGTTGTTGTAATGGACATACTCGTCTTAAACTAATGAGACATTCGATCGACGTTACATCGAATTTAACTTGATTCGTGGGTGTGGGAGTCTGCTATAAACGCTTACAAACTCATACCTCCGCAGTAGGTGACGTGGACGACACATATAGCAAATCACAATAACACTCATGATCCGAGGACAAATATTTATCTATCACTTAAATATCTGTCCTGGCCGGGATCGAACCCGGGACCCGGCGCAGACAGGGTCGCTAGTCGCTACCAACTAAGCTACAGGGTTGTCTAATATCATTTACGGCCCATCGACCCACGGTCGGACTTAGGTTTCCTTTCATGTTGAAATTTATGTAAAGTTTTTTAGCCATACTGGCAAAGTGCGAATCGTCGGACTTCGTAACTTCTTCGACAAGTTAGGGAGAAAACTTCACCTGCGTTAGTTTCCATGCGAAGTTTTCCTTTACCAAAGCAAGCATAATGAATTTATGATACGAGCTTTGAAGAATTAAAAGACGAGCAACATTTGACGACCGTTGTAGCCTACTGATCTTGCCTGCGAAGCGAGGGGTTCTGGGTTCGACTCCCGGCTGGGGTAGATGTTTAAGTCAGAGATTGTACTCGGATTTGTACTCGGCTCATGAGTGTAGTGATGTCTAATTTGTGTTGTCTATGCCACCCGTGACACCGGGATTCCTACTGCGGGGGTATAAGTGTGTAGCGTTTATTTATGTATTTGAAACTCGAATCTCCTATACGAGCCACCAACCAAACCCAATACCTCAATGAAACCGAAAACTAAACTCAGGTCCCGAGATTTAATTCCACCTATGAACAAAACAGTTCGGTATTATCGAAACTGGGTTGAAAGCATTTCCGTGTCGCCGTGGTGTTGGGCCGGTAATTCGAAAAGGTTCAAACGACGCCATTACAACCCTCAAAGGACGGACGAAGCGCTGCTGGGGCTTCCAATGCTATTCATTTAAAACATTCGTTCTCGATTTACAAAGTAGTTCACAAAGTGTAAAACTAGAAATCTTCGTAGCGCTGACATAAACAATTAAATGTCTGGCTGTACCAGAGAATCTAATCGGTACGTCGGTACCGACCATTCAGAGCCAGGGTTCCTTTGGAACTGCAAGCTTGCCGCTTGTTTTAATCCGCACATTTCACGTGCTACGCTTTGAACGCTGCAGCTGGTAACGTTAATCTAGCAAACTTGATGGTATCTTTGATGGTCGATAGCTAGTCATGCCCATCCACCTCTTGACACGAGAGTCAGATTACTGTCACGCACGCTTCTATTATATTTTTAGTATCATCATTGCAACGTATAACTGTTCCACGGCCATAGTTCCATGTGCATTGTGCATATGCTGCGCTTTACAGGAATCGAATCAGGCCTCGTCTGCGGGAGATCAACGATTAACAATTACTAGGCTCATACATCATAGCTAATATTTTCCTGCTTTCGATGGCGACATTTCGATTCACACTACTAGAATATTTAATAATTAACAGACTTCGCAAATTTCATCAAGTCAATCTATTTACCATAATCTTATAAAGCGGAATTTATTTCCCTTCTTTATACAAACAAGTTACTTTAGCATTATCACAATTAAATCTGCGGAGGGTTGTCACAGCGACGCGGCGGCGGCGGCGGGCGCGCGGTGTCTCCTTGGCAATACCGAGATAACGATGTTTACGTTACAACCCTAGCAATTACAAGATTCTGATGAGGTAGTTGTTATGAGAGAGATATTACATCCCACTTGGCTGCGTGAGCGGTACATGCGTAATCATACTAATTCAACGAGTACGTTCACTTGAATATAAATTAAAAGTTTTGTACGCCAATAACCGAAATATTGCTGGTAAAGGTAGAAAATTTAAATTTAAATCCACGATGTATGTTCAGACATATCGTTCACTAGTTTTGACCATTCTTCCAGAAAGCTCGAAGGACCAATAAAATTTAAATGTGTGCAATTCACACGTGGTAGAAGTGAAACCTTCAAAATTTTTGTTTTCAAGATAATGAGACGAATGTAAAATTTCGGGAAGATGATAAATGTAGGTTTCACTAATCTACTTCACTCCGCTCCGCTCCGCCCCGCTCCGCTCAACTCTAGTCTCCACTCATTTCTAGTCTCCACTGGACAGTTTCTTTTCATAAAATTTCAAGTCAGTCTCCACTCATTTCTAGTCTGCACTGGACAGTTTCGTTTCATAAAATTTCAAGTCACCCCCGTACTAAAGAAGTTTTCACTTCAATAAATCGTTGGGGAAGAAAGACTCGTCATTGAAAAGGAAGACAGGACACCCCAACTCAAGTGTACCAATCTACCTATGACATGAAGATCGGAAAATCGGTCGGAAAGCTGGATTCAGAAGAAGGTGTAAAAGTGGCCCAAGATATATTTCTATCATGCATACATAGTTTTTAATAATTTTAAACAATTCCATTATAGAGTCATTACTCGTTAGTTTGAGGTAGAAGGGCATTACAAAGTTAATACCATCGCACAAGCGGCACAAGCACGAGTAGCATACTAACTGGATATTAGAGGCTTCGTGTTCGCGGAAAGCTCGTTATATGGTGACTAAATATTATAAAGGATCTCAAGGATCTAATGAAACTTGGTTTAGACGTTAGTAGAAGTACGCGCAGGCGCACTTCTTTAAGGTATTTAATTTGATTGGTTAATTTCCCATAACCCTCCGCTACACTAAGTGAGGTCTTTCTTTGAAAGAAATTCTTTCTCCTTTCTTGGCCAGCAAGGATTCGGCATCCCCTTTGGCCTTACTGACCTCCATAGACGACGACTCGTCTGCTCGAGGTAATGGGGTTTGTAACAAATAAATGTTTGATTTTAAACTTAATTAATCATGGACTGAACAGATTTTACATACAGATACTATCGGTACAAAATAAATTTGATGAGTACCCGTATCCCGTATCATAGAAATGTTTGTTTTTGTGTCATAGTGCGAAACAGTTAGTTTAGTAATCGTTTATTTAACGTTTTTAATGAAAATACGGTCTAGTGGCAGTAGTTCGGTTACTAGTCCGGTCAACCGAACTAATGCAACTTTTTAGTGTCAGTAGTTCGGTTAACCGGACTAACCGAACTACTGATACTTTTTAGTGGCAGTACTACACATGAGCAGACGAGCCACCTGGTGGTCAAGCGAAAAAAGAGTAAGGGAGCAAAACCTAAAAGAAAATTCCTTTCCACATACTGCCTTAAGTTACTTATCATTATAACTCCGAAAAATCCACTAAAATTAGCATAACTACAAAAGCCAGCTTTAAATTAAAAATTGACCAAGGGTGGAGTTTCCAAAAAAATAGAGTTATAAAACGCAACATTTAGATTTAACAAAGGTACTTTGTAACACGATACCTTCATTAAAAATTTATTTTGACACCTCACGCAAGATGGCCGCCGTAAACTATGTGTTTGTACGTGTCGTATCAATGACGTGAAGCGAGTGGTTTTTGTTATTAATAATATTATAGCTCACTATTCCGCAATGGAATGTAAGAACCATCAAAATCATAACTTGTAAAAAGACAAGTTTCGCAACTTAGTTCTTCTACCGTAAAAAGTTGTGAGATCCATGTTAGATTTTGGTTGGAAAGCGAAATATTTCTTCGCTTAACGCTAACCTCTTTAAATACGACCCCCGTAACTAGAAGTGACAGGTTAATATAATTAATTATAATCAGCATAACCGGGTTACGTCCCCCCCTCCTCCCAGGGGTTCCGACTCCACTGTTGGTGCGTGGGTTAAATTAGTTTTAAACTACTTCGCGACGAAGAGCCGTGAATGAATGCATTAGTACGAAACTACGAGTCTCACGCAATGGGGCAGTGTGGTAATGATGTTCTGGTTAGGTCGGTTGATCCTTCCTTTAAGGGAGGGGAGATTGGGGAAAAAGTAGAAAAATTATAGGAGACATTGTAGGTGGTCATTTGCATTCGAGATTGATACGCTGTGAAGAAGAAAATCAAATCATAGTGACCAATACAACGCCAAGTGTGATAAGTTCTTATTACTTTCCTATTAACCAACCCATATCAGCAGTTCAGCACTTCGGGAAAACCTCATAAAATTCGTTACAAATTAATGATGCAACAAAATAGGCAAGAACTTGAATCTTGCAGTTATCTGCCTATGTGGAAAATATGAGCTACCTAAAGAGCCCACAAGACTCTCCCACATCCCTATAAGAAGAGTCCTTATAAGAAAATCAACTTCTCTACAAAACGCGTGAAACTGATTCTCCTGGCGAACATACCGCTGTGTTGGCCACATATGGAATGGAACTTGGAAAATAATTTTAGAATAGTGTGTTAGTAGAAGTTGTCCAACGGAAACGTATGAAACAAAGGGTTTGTTATCGACAGGGCTGGAGGCTGGCGCTAATTGGTGCAGCCAGTAATTGGAGCTTCGGCAGTGTCGCGAACGCTTTGAGGTCGCTAAAAATACACTAGTCACGTTACACCAGAGTATTATTGAATCTTTATTAATATAAAGATTATAATTAATTAATTAATATAATTTACTTGAAGGGAAAACCTTTGTATCCTTGTTTAAGAATACTACACCGACTACATGCACAATTTGAGTCTGAGATTTGTTACAGTTTGAATTGGTACAGGCTAATATGTGATACAAATAGAGAGAAAGATTAAGATGTATTACAGATATTAAAAATGAAATAGTGTCACGTGAAGGCACCCTTTATCAATTAGAGTGACGGTAGAATTTCGAGGGAAGGAGGAGTCAAGTTGCAATAAATGCGTACATCTGATAGGAGTGGTTGAACGATATTGGTCAAATATGATATTCGTCAAAGTATTCCCCATAATAATTATGACATAATTATATGACATAATTATTATTTATTACTGTCGTCGTTTGGTTATTTGCATGGCCTGGTAGTCATTAATACTAAATCAATGTTATCACAATACACTAACAAGTTATAGACTACAACATTACACATTATTTTATAACACGTTTGGTCTCTACAGCGCCACATAGGACAACATACACCCTTGCGTCGCGCAGTCGGGTAAAAATATCATTCAAATGGCAAAATGAAAATTAATTTATTCCAGGTAGACAGGTAGCTAACTATACTATATTGCAAGTTTGATGACCATTAAGGGTTGGTGACACGTCAGCGGGCCGCGCGGCCGCACCTAGGAAATAGGTGGTGCCACCACTCGGCTAGCCGTGGCCGTGTTTGGATAATGGAGGTTGGGCTTTCGTAATGTTACTGTAATGCTATGCCGACCCCGTAGCCTAGTTGATCTGCCTGCGAAGCGAAGGGTTCGATTCGATCCCGGTCAGGCAGAGATTTATTTGGCGGCAATTGTTTGTTTATTTCAGGTCGTGTGTTCATGTGTTCGTGAGTGTTTACGATGACTTATGTGTGTCCATGATACCCGCGACACGGGGGTATGTATAAGTGTGTGTTTTATATAAAGGATATTGATAAATACCAAGGGACCGTATTCTATTGATGAATCGAAAGGGGTGGAAGGGGATGAAGGGGTATCATTACAAAAGCGATTACAAATGTACGTACTGTAGTGACTTCAATCAGGTACCTACCATACATATACGTACAATTGTGTATAGTTAACATAGTTCTATAGTATTTAAGTACTTTTCAAAATAAATATATTATATTGACAAACTAACAAACTATTAAATATTGACAAAATTAAATGGACACCCTTATTAAAAGCCTTATTTAATTTATTATTGTAGTACCGAATTTATGTTTATATGCGATGTATCTGTACCTACTTAAGTATATGTTTAATCTTTGCTTCGAATCAGCCGCGGCGCAAGTCAAAACATTGCGTGTGAATTTTGTGATTTGAGCTCATAAATATCACAACAATACAATGTCGTGCATAATAATTTACATAATACCTTTTGTAAACACATATTTAGCTCCATATAATAGAAAAATATATTATTAATTTCTTCACGTGTAAACAGACTGAAAACAACGAGCCATCTTGTAAGATGGTAAATGGGTAGTCACCATTGGCCACTGAGATGTTGCCTGCCAAGAAACAAGAGACAAGAAACAAAGCACTGGCGCTCAACTTGAGCCTCTCAGTCAAATCCCCAATATCAAATTTCACCCATAAGACCCTTTGCAGTCAGAAACTTAGTTGACCCCGTACCCTAGATGGTACTGACATTGACCCTGCCTGAGGTGTCTTGGGTTTGATTACCAGCCGAGGCAGATAAATGGCTTACCTGTGTTGTGTCACCTACGACACGTGAAACTAGTACGGGTGTGTTTAAACGTTTTCAACCGACTTAAAAAAATGAGGCTATTTCGTTGAAATCCGTTTTTGGAACGAATTCCTTATCGCGCGTTGCGAAAGGGGGCTAGGCGGAAAATTTGGTAACGACACTTTTTGCCGTCGAAGTTTTTTTTTACATAGAAAGCAAGCCAGAGTACCAGGATAGAGTAGCAATTGCTACTAGGAGAACAAAGCCGATGAGAAATTTGATACCCCAGATTTGTTTTGGCACACTCGCTTGCATGTTTTTGCTCTCCTAGTACTGACTGCAAGGAACTTCGTTGACTTCGTTCCATCCGGGTGTCCCTTGACACCTCTCAAGTTATTTTTGGTAAAATTTTGATTAAGGAATAATTAATTAATTGTACAATAGTCAATAATATATCAAGGAGGGCTGGCAACGACCACATGTATCTAATATCTATCGCTCACTACATTATCCGCCGACACGACAGCGCGTGCAATATTGCAAATGGCAGCGTCACGACACCTGACTCACCTGACTGTACCTTTTACTGAATTACAGCGACAGCACTTTGCAATGAGGGTTTTCTGAAACGGTCTCCGAGAGATGGCAGCACTTTGGCGTCAGGTCTAATGAACTGTCAAAATACATACGCGAATTTCAATATTCTATGTATTTTTTTGGTTTATTTATTCTTAAAATCATTACTTTAAGAATATTGTTTTCTAAAATGCCACAGTGATGTGCAGTGCCTATGTGTGCAAATAAAACAGGAGGGCATACGTTTCCTACTGGAGATAAAACCCGATTGAAACAGTGGCTTGTAGCCATTCAAAGATAAATTCCAACGAAAAATAGCCTGTGTCCCAGTGGTCGGATCGGGGCGCGAGAGGTACCAAAAGATTGGGCTCGGTGAGCACTACACAGAACTGAAATAAAATTTAATGTAGAAAGTGTTATGAGAAAGTAATTTTGAAAATAGTGTTTTTTACAGTTTTTGGCAAAATTTTTTGAAATTTACGAAATATTTTTTACGGAACTAATAGAAATTGGTGCGCCAGGGAATTTCCAATCTTCCAATACCACGCATTGGTCGGTCGACGTGAAATTTGAAAAGAAACTATTGCAAAAACGTATGTTAATATGAGGAAAAAGTAGTTAAAAGAAAATTTTGGAAAATTTTAAAGGAAATCAAAAACTAATTGAACAGTTGAAGAGAGCACTTCAAGCCGAATCTATTGATATATAACACTACTATGTATGGTTAACTACACAGTACGAAATGTAAATCTATTAATTTAAAATTGTGTGCCGTCAGACCTAAGGTGGTTTTCGGTATTAAGTAGACAATGTATGGGTAAGGAAGAAAGCGACTTTTTCTGTTCCAGTGGTCGGATAAATAAATAACTGCAATTTAGTAGTTAAAGAACGAAATCAAATTGTGTAAACAAAATCTAGTACCTACCTTTCAATGAGCTTTTCCTTAGTACCAGTGATTTTTGCGCCCCTTTTTTTGAGCTCAATCTTCAGTTCAGCGACCTTTTTCTGGCCGTAATCCATAATAAAATCAATAACACTTCCAAACACAACAGAATTTCATTAATTTATGTTTAGTACCTACGACTCTGTGCTATCTGACAGCTGTTTAGACCTGCCGTCAACGTAGCGCCGCCTGGTGGCAGAAAAAGTATCGAAAACCCTCATTGTTTCTCTACTTAGTCTACTTCAATATCATGTTTCCCCGGTGTGTTCGGTCGTTTTTCTCTAGTTTTGTTACAAGTAGAACCGTACGCGTAACATCTAAACGATATCAGGGTAGTACTGTGGGTTTTGTTGCAGCGGAACTTTACTTTTTTGACAAATGTTTTGGTAATGCCCACGTATTGAGAGAATAATTGCCTATAGGTATATCGTTGGTTATTCTACTCTACGTTTCTGATTCGAACGTGTCAAAACACGAACTTAATAAGCTCTAAATATCACTTCGCTGTGTCAGTCTGTGTCTATAAAAATAACGAATCTGACAGCGTTTTACAGTTTTTATATTACAATGCCACAAAAGAATTCTGCAGACGTCAGTAACACCAACCAAGCAGCTACAAACTCACAATATTGTCACCCATTGGAAAGACCGACGTTCAAACCACAAGGCAGCCACTTGTTAGAACTTCAAAAATACACCTATTTTAGAGATATTTGTTTTGTTTCGAATGGTTCGAATGTTGTTGACTGTTGCTGTTGCCCTTTTCGGCCTTTACATCTTCACGCGGCCAGAAGGGCGAGCCTAGACTCAACCGAGAAGGAGAAAAAGGAAGAAGACAATTAATAGCCTACCCTCTTTGAGAAAAAGAGGTTACGAAAGTCCTACTGGAGATGAACATTTGGGTGAGACAGATATTTGAGGAAATAAAAGGTTGCAGAATCGGAATTCCAGAAATAATGGGGGTACTTGTACTTTCTGGCCAGCAACGCATCGGTGATGCCTTTGATGTTTCAGATGTACAGACGATGGACACTCACCATAAAGACGACGATTTTAAAAGTAACATACAAACGGCAGGTACGTACATTGTAGTTTGTTACTACCGTAGAATAAAAGCAATATTTCCGACTTTTCCCAGAGGCACATTCTCCCGATCCATTAGATATTTGATATCACTAACACCTGAGTAGTTCAGCTACTGCCACTCACAGGATGGGCATTGTTCATGAAATTACATCCTTACAGAGGAATTTTAACCTTATACCAACGTTTTATAGTTGAATTTTCAGTTGGCAGTATTTTTAGTACAATATTCTTCGTAGTTTCGTATAACTTTGTGTTTTAACACTATTATTTTCTTCTGTGGTTTTAAGTGTTATGACGTATTTCGTTGATGTCGTGGGCTTTTAATTGTATCTAATACCTATTAGACGTTAAAGTATAATGACTAATCCCACTTGAAGATGGTTTTTAATGGCTGGCTTTTGAAAATGACACTGAAATCATAAGCAACTCGCTAAACCAACTACATAATTACAAATTCGATAATCTAAATTTTACTAACAAAAAATTACCGACTTCAAAGTGAATCAAAAAGTACTCGTCAGATCTCGTTCAAATTTATGTTTGAACACAGGACAAGCACCTCCTTTCGATTAAAAAAAGAATTATCAAAATCGGTTGGCGTGATATTGAGTTATTCGTCCATTTGTCCATTTGTTTGTGATTCCATTGTCAGATCTCAATAAAATTTATGTGGGACCACATGACAGGCACCAGCTTTCGATAAAAAAAAGAATCATCAAAATCGGTTCTCCCAGTCAAAAGTTCTGAGGTAACACACAAAAAAAATATAGTCGAACTAGCTGCCCGGACAGACTTCGTTCTGTCAAAAGTTTTTTTTGAGATGTAAGCTATCCTATCTTTCAAGTTGGATCAAACTGCACACGATGTGCAAATTTTATTAAAATCGGTTAAGTAGTTTAGGAGTCCATCGCGGACAAACAACGTGACACGTGATTTATATAAATTAAGATAATTATTATATGGTATTATCAAGTTACACCGACCACTAAAAAGATCAAATGAGGGAAAAAAATTTGTGAAAGCCTGAGAAAAATGTATAACAATTATTAACTTCCTTTAAACTCAAGTGTCATTCGCAGAAAGATCGGTAGCACGTTTTTCGCGCACGGATAGTCAAGTATGAAATATCACTTAGGTTGGGACATATTTCTGATTCGTTGAACTTTAACATATTGCAGTAGAGGTGGTATTCGTTCGCACTTTAAAAACTTAATGTGAGTTTCATTCGCACAGTCTCGAAATCAATTTCTGACTATTTTATAGTTTTTCGCGTTCCCTTCATGCAAGGATCATTCGTTCTCCATACGTTTTAGAGGATATTCCTATAGCCTAGGTTTTTATTCATAACATCACCGAAGCAAATAGTAGCTGGTACTATTAGTGGGGGGGGGGGGTTTGTTTTAAAGTAATAGAATAGTGAACTTATGAATAATTTTAATTAACCTAAGCTCGTCAACTTAAATCGCATGACAGAAATCTCTGTAATAATGGTGCTACTCTACACGGTACAGTTATGCAGAAAAGCTATTAAAGCTAGCGACGCATTAAAATGACACTTCCATTAAAGGCGAGGATTAGCTTTTTTGTAGCTCGGTGCAGTCGTGGTCGTCCTACAAAGGCATTGTAGCCTGGCGGGCGTTCAGACGGTTGGGTAAGTATAGAGGAGTGGTTGGGCAACATAAAATTAATTTAACACGTATTATCTTCTTATGCTCCTGCCCTTTAATGAGTTAACTGTCGGTACTTCCGTATTTAAGATTGTAAGACCAAGACCGGCCAAAACCCTAGAATGCTTGCAACTTAAAATTCTGGCAACAGCTGTCCCTAATAACGTCTATAATGATAAAATACAATTATTATGTGGAATTATAAAGTATTAGCGTATATAAGTATTATTATCAGTCGCGTGGAAAGGTGGTTATGTGAAAAGTTTCCATCAGTGTAATAATTGGGGCCATTGGAGTGGAATTCGGTATTTATTGGCTGATCGGCTCCAAACGTTCTGACGCGTGAGGAGACGCATTTTATAAAGAATATTCGTACGCAAAGCGGCACAGAGTAAATTCGCGCAGAGGCACTGAAAGCATCATGGTGTTGTCATTGGTGTGTGTTGGGTGACTTGGGTGGATTAATATATTTTTGTAAAATAGAGATTGCATTAAACTAATATTTTATAACCTCAACTATGTACTTAATTGTTGTTATGTTTAATTTCGTGGTAAGAGTTATTATTTTAGTGTTTGAAGGTTAAATTAGAAAATAACAGAAGTTTCTCAAGTTGCCTTTGATGACATTTGCTATGGTTACGAAGCATTGCACTGCTAGGATAATTAAATTTATTAATTATAATTGTTACTTGTTGGTGATTATTTTTATAATGAAGTGTTAAATGTTGGTGTGAAACTTTTAGCTATTTTATTTGAAAATAAATTATCAGAGAACAGAAGCATCGCCCACAATGTTAGAATACATCAAACAAATTCCGTTTAAGCTTGAATTTGAATTTAAATTGTTCATCAAACTTGACTGTTTACTCAATAATTCTCCTATTATTCCTTCCCCAAACCCCAAACTTCCGCTAGACAGTTTGACAGGTGACCTCTGTGAGTGTCTACTCTGCGCCGCTCGCGAGCATAATCCGCACAAGTACACTCGCGTTCAAAATTGATTGACTGATATTGACATTTCATTACATACACGACGGCGCTCGGTGAATGATAGAGGCGCTAGGACCGGAATCAAGCGGCTTTGTAAATGGAACGCCAAAAAACACTGGTTCATACTATTAATATGAAGTCTCATGTGGCTTGACCTAACGGACCATTGTGGGCATTGAGGTCTCACCTCACCTCGCTTTTCTACATCGTATTATTGTTTAATAGAAAGATATCGCTTTAGACTTTTAGAGGTTGTACCGCCAGTTTTATTAATACTAGTCCGAATTGAGAATTTCTTATATCATAACGATGGTGTACAATAAAGGAAATAATTATTATTGTAATGCAAAAATGCTCTATTAGTTGACGACCCTGTAACCTACCAACAGTAACAGCTACCAACTGGTAGCAACCCTGCCTGCGAAGCGAGGCCTCGAGGGGTCCCTGATTCGATTCCCGGCCGGGGCAGATATTTATGTGACAGATAAATATTTGTACTCGGGTTATGGGTGATGATTGTGATGTGTTATAATGACGTGTCGTCCATGCCACCCGCGACATAGTAATAACCTACTGTGGGGGTATGAGTGTGTTAGCGTTTATTTATTTATTATTTATTTATATTAGTAAGGTAGCGGTCACCGTGGTGGACGGAGCCAAGACGGGGGGTGGAGAGCACATGATAGTACGTGGACACCGTCGCCTATTATATTTGAGCAACACCAGAGGAACCATTCATAATGCGGATTCCATCCAAAGGCCCTGAAAGAGAACGATCATACACATTTTTGGAAGAACTCCATGTCATTGTCCTCTCGGAATAACTCAGTAGGAAGCTCGTTCCTCAACTTGCATGTGCGTAGCAACAAGGACCGTAAAAACATCCGTAGAGGTTCTCCAAAAATCTACTCGGTTCATGTTGGCTACGTTAGCACAAACCCAGGTTAACAAGATGCACTAGTTTTATTACCATGTCGCTTCCATATTACTCAAAAAAGGATTCCCAAATTTTACCTTCCCTGTAACTGTAAAATGTCGACTTTAATTTTTGAAAGAATTTGTATAATATTGAATGTACTTGATTTAAAACACGGGGTATATTGTCTAATTGAAAATGCACTGGTTCTGGACACTTGGTTTAATGTAATCACTTCACAAATTATATTACAAACGGAGCACCACAAAACACGTCTAGTTAACACAATGACCGAGAAGGAAGAGAGCGAGACAGAGAATGAAACATACATCCATTTATTAGAATAATAAACATTCTCGCCCCTTTTTAAAGTGCAAATCTAAGTTTACACAAAAATAAAGTTGACTTTAAGAGCCCTGCTTTTTATTTAATTAGTTAGAACCTATATTCCAATAGCTAATCTAATAGGTAAGTATATAAGCAAAGTTGAGTATGTATTAAGTACATAGCTCTACTCATTAAAAGTAATTAAGAGTACCTAGGTAAATGAATGTGTTAAGAAGTAAAGTTAAGGTAAGTAGCTGGTTTTACATTACATAATAGGACTATAGATAGGTAGTTAATACAGTTGACTTTCTACAATAGTTAAGCAAAATAATTTAAAGGTAGATAAGTACTTATGTCATATCATCAGACTTATTTGGTAATAAAATTAACTTATGTATAGGTCTAGTATAGTTACCTTTAGAAGTACGAACCAGTACTGACCTGATTAGGCCATCAGTTTTGTTTAAATTCGTAGAGATAACTCTGCCTAGGGGCCAAAAAGTAGGAGGAGTAGCCTCATCTTTTATTAAAACTAAATCTCCAATATTTAAGTTTTTTTGAATACCTAGCCATTTATTTCTGGTTTGTAGTTCTGACAGGTAGTTAAAATAAAATTGTTTCCAAAATCTTTGCTTGATTTGAATTATTCTTTTGTAAACATTCAATCTAGATTCATTAATATCTAGCTGGTTAGGTTCTGGCAAGTCAGTCAGTGTTGTCCCTATAATAAAATGAGAAGGAGTTAAACATGTTAAATCATTAGGTAAATCAGTAATAGGATATAAGGGCCTAGAGTTGAGAACCCCTTCAATCTGAACTAAGACAGTATAAAGTAACTCATATGTTAACTTAGTATTAAATAAGTATCTCTTAAGCAGTGTTTTAACTGACTTTATACCAGCCTCATATATGCCACCCATATGGCTTGCTAATGGAATAGAAAACTTGAACTCAATGTAGTTTGAGGCACAAAAGTCATTTATTTCACTGTAACATCTTTCATTAACAAACATCTTATATAAATCATGAAGCTCAGATTTTGCACCCTTAAAATTAGTTGCATTATCAGTATATAAACAAGTAGGTATACCACGTCTTGAGATAAATCTCTTGAGAGCACAAATAAAAGCCTGAGTAGAGAGGTCAGTGACCAGCTCTAAATGAAGTGCACGAGTAGCTAAACACACAAATAAACATATGTAACCTTTAGAGTACCTACAGTTTCTAGTCATAGTACTTCTAATGGCTATGGCGCCACTGAAATCTATCCCTACATGGGTAAATGCTCGAGTCAATGTGACCCGGGGTGCTGGTAGGCTAGACATTTGTTGTCCACAGACCGTTCCTCGATACCTAATACATCTGGTACAAGAATGAATACATTTTTTAACTTCACGCCTACCATGTATAGGCCAGTAGGTAAGTCTTATATTGTATAATGTATTTTGAAGACCAGAATGTAGTAGTTTGTAATGATAGTGACGAATGATAAGAGCAGTTATGTGATCTTTGCTTGGTAGTATGATAGGGTGTGCTTGATTGTATGGAATGTCTGAGTGATGTATGCGACCTCCAACGCGTAGGATGTTATTTTGATCTAGGAATGGGTTTAATTTTTTGAGAGGGCTAGAAGTGAATGTGAATAATTTATGTGTGTTTGTAGGAGATTGTATGTCAGTGTTTGGTTGAATGTTAGATAATTCTAGAATTTCTTTAGCATATGTGTTATATTGTGTAGTTTGTATGATGAAGTCATGAGAGTATTTTAGTTCTGTCACACTAAGGAAAGAAGTAAGTCTCTTGTTTTTGTTTTTCAAGTTATGTAAGAATCTAAACAAGTAAGCCATTGTTCTTGCCAAGTTAGTAAAGTTTGCAAAAATATTCATAAAAAAAGGAATAATTAATACCTACCTACATTGGAGCAGATATTAACCACTTTTGAGTCAGGTAAGTAATTGTTTGTGTCAGGTAAGTAATTGGTATCCTGTTGTATGTCTGTCTTTGTAGTAGTTGAAGTAATGGGCCAATGTTTTAGGTCTTGTCTTATCCACTGAGGGCATTGCCACCACAGTGAGCAAGTAGGTAGAATATTAGGCATAACTCCACGTGTGATCAAGTCAGCTGGGTTTTGTTTAGTATTAACATAGTACCAATCCTCACTTCTAGTAGTGTCGATGATTAGCATGAGACGGTGTGTGACATATGTATCATGTTTATTTTTGTAGGGTGATTTGATCCAACTCAGTACAATAGATGAGTCAGTAAATAAATAGACATTATTAATATTTATTTTATTTTTCGTGGCATCCTGGAATCTATTTACTAGTTTAGATAGGAGAAGAGCTCCACAGAGTTCTAGTCTGGGAATTGATTGTTGTTTTTTAATAGGAGAAACTTTAGATTTAGCAGTTACAAGAGTACAAGTGGGTTTACTATTAGGATATGTAGCTTTTAGGTATAAGCAAGCACCATAGGCTTTGTGAGAGGCATCACTGAAACCTAGTAAAATAATATGTGTAGGTATGTCAGAGAAATAGTACCTAGGGATATTTATAGATTTCAAATCATGAAAATGAGAAATAAACTTGTTCCAAGTTTCTTGTAAATCAGAGGAAATTAGAAAATCCCAATCAGTGTTTTGCTTCCAAATATCTTGCATGAGTATCTTAGCCAAGATAGTAGAGGGCGCTAGAATACCTAAAGGGTCAAATACTTGGGCAATTTTAGATAAAACACCTCTTTTGGTACAAGGGACATTTTCTTCAAAATTAGGAATAGAAATAGTCAACGTATCCTGTGTAGGTAGCCACTGCAAACCTAGGGTTTTTACTGATTCATTTAGTGTAAAACTGTATGAATTATTTTCAGTTTCTAGTGTAGGATTTTGTGTAGTTGAATCTAAGCTCAATATGTGTGAGTAAATGTGGGGGTGATTGGCTGACCACTTATGTAGTTGGAAACCTGCTCTACTTAGCAAGTCAGTCAGTTCAGAACATAATTGAATACATTCCTGTAAGGATTGAGCTCCACATAGATAGTCATCCATATAGGAACTAGACTTTATACAGTCAGCTGCTCGAGGGTGAGTGACCATATGTTTGTCAGCTAAGTCTAGCATTGTGCGACAGGCAAGGTAGGGTGCACTTTTAGTGCCATAAGTGACAGTATCCAACTCTAAACACTGTAGTGTGTCAGACTTAGAGTCTCTCCATAGGACTCTTTGGAGGGAGGTATGTTGTGGGTTGATCCAAATATTTCTAAACATTTTAATAATGTCACAAGTAAAGGAATATTTGTAAAGTCTGAATCTGAGTATGATATCAAAAATATCATTATAAATATTAGGACCTTCATAGAGTATGTCGTTCAGAGATAAACCACTGGAAGTTTTAGCACTTGCATTGAAGACAGTACGCAATTTAGTTGATGCACTATCAGGTTTTATCACAGGTAAATGAGGCATGTAGTAAGCATGTGGGTCAGTAGGAGAGAAGTTATTTACATAGTGAGCATGACCGAGGTCAATGAACTCATTGATGAAAGACTTATATTGAGAGTAAAGGTCAGTATCCTTTGTCAGTCTTGATTCTAACTTTAGTAGGCAATGATAAGCAGTATTAAATGAATTTCCTAAACTGTCTAGTTTGTCTGTCTGTATAGGTAAGTTTACAACATATTTACCGGTGTCATCTTGAGTACTAGTAGAAGTAAACAAGTCTTCACAGTATTTGTCATCGGGGGATAGCAACTTATGTGTAGGTGGTATTTCCTCTTGGTTCCAAAAAGACTGTAGTATGTCATCAGAGGAAGTATGAGACAGGTGCATGCTAACATGTGTGTTGTTAGATGTGTGTTCATGAGTATCAGGGATGAAAGAGCCTGATACAACCCATCCAAAGGTAGTTTCAATTAAGAAGGGTAAACTTGAGCCAAGTTTCAAACGACCTGTCTGTAAAATGGTATAGAAAAGTTCAGCTCCGATTAATAAATCAATTGAGCTAGGTATGAAAAATGTAGGGTCAGCTAGTGAGTTTGCTTGTTGTGTAGGTATGTGCCACGTGTGAGTAGGTATGTAGTTATGTGGTAAGGGAACAGCAATGTTGTCCATGACAATGAATGTGAGATCGGCTGAGTAGTTGTTGTACCGAGATGAAATGTTAGTATGAACACTTACTTGAGAATGTTTTAGAGTAGTACCAATACCAGATATATTATTATGATCCTGCTTGAGTTCTAGCTGTAGTAAGGAAGCCAGTCTGTGGGTAACAATGTTGACCTCGCTGCCCGCATCCAGAAGAGCTCGAGCGTTCACCCACTTTCCTGATGCAGATTGTATTCTGACGATAGCTGTGGATAATAATATTTGTTGCTTGTTAGCGTTAGACACTAGTACAGTAGAAGGTGAGGTTTGAGATGCATGTTGCAAAGTAGTATCAGGTGCATGTAGTTGCGATTGAGCTGTAGTTGCATGTGGTTGCATTTGAGCGAGTGGTGCATGTGGTTGCAATAGTGGTGCATGTGGTTGCAATAGAGGGGTAGGTGCATGTGGTTGCATTATTATTATTATTATTATTATTATTATTTATTTATAGACGAGCAGCTAAGCTGATGTGTCTATATCAGTTGTGCTGAAAAATCATTTTTTCTTTAGTGAGAGCTTCTCTGATTTCAACCAGCTATCGAGACGGTTTTTAAAAGCATTAATTGAAGTAGAGGAAACAATCTCTTTAGGTAACTTGTTCCAATTCCAAACCACTCTATTGCTTAGAAAGTTATGTGCAGCTGTTTTACAGGTCGGTGCTCTATACAATTGTATTTGGTGTCCTCTGTATATTCTTCCATTATCTTTAAGGTTATAAATGTTCTGTATATCAGGTAAATCATAGTAATGGTTGAGAATTTTGTATGTTTCAATCAGGTCACCACGCAGGCGTCTTTCTTCAAGGGTTGTGAGGTGTAGAGCATGGAGTCGCTCCTGGTACGATTTACGACGTAGAACATGTGGCATCTTAGTGGCTCTTCTTTGTACATTTTCAAGTAAATTAATGTCTTTTTGGTAGTAGGGGTTCCAGATTTGAAAGGCATATTCCAGTAAAGGTCTTATGTAAGTTTTATAAATTTTTAGGAACACTCCAATTGTCATCATTTGAAAGGACCTCTTGATTACATAAATAAATGAATTTGCTTTTTTAACTATTGTGGATATGTGCTTTTCCCATTTCAAATCAGATGTGATAAATACACCGAGGTCTCTCTGGACACTAACTGATTCAATGACCTTCCCGTCTAAACTGTATGCCACTTTAGGATTAGTTCGGCCAAGATGAAGTACACTGCATTTGGATGTGTTAAGTCTTATAATCCAGTCTTTGGTCCACTCCTGAATTCTGTTAAGGTCATCTTGTAATTGCCCAGAGCTTATTAGAGGATCAGCAAAGAATTTGCCATCGTCAGCAAAGAATGCTGCTTGGGATTTAATTAGGTCCACCAAGTCCGTTATGTAGATTCCAAATAAATAGGCAGAGAGCACTGATCCCTGGGGAACGCCACTAAGCACTTTTTTCTGTTGCGACAAGCAGTTACCAACCCGTACTTGGAATGTTCTATCTGACAGATAGTTTTCTATCCAGTTTAGAAGTCTACCTCTTACACCAAAGTGATCAAGTTTCTTTAGAAGCCGTTGATGGGGAACTCTATCGAAGGCACGTTCAAAGTCCAGGTATACAACATCAACTGGTTTATTTTTATCGAGGTTCATTGTCCATGGGTGAACACATGATAGCAGGTTGGTTATGGTTGATCTTTTCTGAACAAATCCATGCTGCTTAGTTGATATTATACATTCACGGTTTAGGAACTGCATCAGTTGATTGCTAATGATTCTTTCCATGATCTTCACGATAATACTAGTGAGGCTAATGGGTCGAAAATTTGCAGGTTGAGTTTTGTCACCTTTTTTGTATATAGGTGTAACTATTGCGTGCTTCCAGTCTTGTGGTAGATATCCACTTTGAAAAGATGAATTCATTAGAATGGCTAAAGCCGGGGCTATTGTTTTGACACAAGATTTAAGAACACAACTCGGTATGTTGTCAGGTCCAGGTGAGGATTGAGTGTTTAAATTTTGGATGGCCTTTTCCACATCTTCAACTGTAAATTTTATGTCACATAGGCTGTTTTTAACTTTATTTCTTGAAGCAATATCAGTGCATTGGTTCATATCTGGCTCCTTACAGTAAGCTTTTTGGAATTCCTCGGCAAAGACATCAGCAATATCACTTGGTTTTGTTATTAAGTCACCTTGGTGATTACGCAATGCAGGTGGAATGGTTACTTTATCTGTAGCACACCGACGGATATATGAGTAAAAAGCTTTATCTCCAAGTTCTAGCATTTTTTCTTCATAAATACTTCTTTGCTTCCTAGATAGGGAGACACAATTGTTATTCACTTCTCTATACTTCATGTAGTCTTCATCTTTTCCAGTAAATTTATAAGTGTCCCATTGTACTTTCTTTTCTGCAGCTAATTTTAATATTTCTTCGTTTATCCATGGTTTATTTTTAGTTTTGTTTCTTACTCTCTTCTCCGGGGCATGTTCGTTAGAAGCTTTATTGACAGCGGTTAAGATACTCCTCCACATCTGTGCAGTATCTGATGATGAA
The DNA here is from genome assembly GCA_911387775.1 of Thymelicus sylvestris. Taxonomy (NCBI): domain Eukaryota; kingdom Metazoa; phylum Arthropoda; class Insecta; order Lepidoptera; family Hesperiidae; genus Thymelicus; species Thymelicus sylvestris. The sequence continues at coordinate 1,040,615 of OU426903.1, forward strand.
TTAATTTCCTTAAGGTATTCGGCCAAGTCATTATTGTATTTTTCAAAGTCAACAAATTGATAATACCGTTTTAGTTTTGGTATTACATCCTTTTTTTGAAGTAAAAGCTGGAGATTAAATTCTAGTACACAGTGATCGCTTTTCCCAATCGGGGGTTTATGAGTTATTTCATTTATGAGTGTCTCCTCGTTGACCAATATAAGGTCAAGCAGGGATGGGTCCTGACCTTGTTGAAATCTTGTAGGACTGTGAACCAATTGGATTAGGTTACTATTAAAAAACATATTGACAAAGAGCTCCTCTGGTCCAGACACTGATTGGTCAATTTGTAAAGGCCATTTTAAGGATGGATAGTTGAAGTCACCGGCCACAATAACTGTGTTATTTTCAGAGGCTTCAGCAATGCTAGAGAGCAGTTTTATGTCCCGAGATCTCCATATATTTTCATCTTTATCGTCAGGTCTGTATGCACCTACCACGAGTATATGGTGCATGCCACACTGAATGTCTACAAAAAGTGCTTCAATATCATCACACATATATTTTTTGTTCAATCGGGCTACAATTGGCACACCATTCACACAGTCTTTCACATACATTGCCACTCCGCCTCCTCTTGTTTTGCCTTCTGACTTCCTCTTTTTATGATTACGGTCTGCTCTAAATAATGTGTAGCCCGGTATATTGTAAGTACTATTGCGGTCATTGTAGTTAAGCCATGTTTCTGTGAGAATTATAATACAAGGATTGTTTGTGTTCACATAGAGTAGGAAAAGATCAAATTTTGGTGGTAGAGAAAATAAATTTGTGTACATGAAAGTAAGGTTTGAATACGGATTCTTATGGTCATTGGCTAGTTTTTTTGGTGGACGATCTTAGGGGTACCCTTTATATATTTTATAGTTAGGTCTTTTTCTCCTTTATCTATCCTAACCTTAAGAATCTCCCTGAGTTTGTTCAATTCCTCACGCTGTGTTGGTGTTTTATCATCATATACTCTTACCTCCTTTTTGAGCTTACTTTTGTTCTTGAGCACCCGAAGAGAATCTTGTCTGGATCCGAATACCACCTTGATTGGACGAGGCTTTCCGCTGCCAGGCTCCCGGCGTCCCAAGCGCAGTACCCTCACTACACTTATAGCATGGTCGTTTTCTGTATTGATATCCGATAGGATTCTTTTTACGCATAACTCATCATATGAAATTCTATCACTGCTGTTGTCAGATTCACTCTCTTTAATGCCAACCATAATCACGTTATTAGCTCTTCGTTCTCGCTCTGCTAGCTCTTCGAGCAAAGCGTTAGTATCGGGAATTGAAGTAGTCGGCAATACCGGCGCGGGTGGCGGAGAAGTTCGTGACTCAGACAGCTGTTTCTTTAAGTCGTTCAGTTCCTCTCGCAGCCCATCATATGATTTGATAAGTTTTGGCACCTGGAACAAGGCTTCTCGGCACGGTGGGCACAAATATAGGAGTGTACGTTTGCCTTTTAAACCCATTACGCGCGCCTCACTGCTCGTTAAATTACTGCACTGTAGACAAATGTTTCGTTTGCAACCATCACACTGCACCGTATTTTCATCCATGTGATCATTTTCACACTGAAAGCACCTCATTTTGCTGAATTAAGTAACAATAAGTATCAAAACAGACACGAAAAGCCGTTACGATATTACGACTTTCACTGCACTTTACAATGGCTGGTTTTAGCGATGATTATTATTTATGCACTTGTATTTGTAGTAAATGAGCACGTTTAAACTAAGTATAGGTCACTTTTCGTATGATTTATATTTTATACAAGGCAAAATATATGACGCGATTTTTCAACACTGTTTCTTCAATGGCGGGTAGACGCGAAAAAGAATTAGAGCGGTATTTTCAATGGGTGTACCCATAGCCGAAGCGTAATTTGTAGTATGTAGTTGTGGATTAGCAATGTCATTTTGCGTAGTGGGTGGTGTAGGTAATGAATTGATAGAAGCAAAGCTAACCTGTTGTTTAGTTTTATCCATATGGATACTTGTGTGATGTCTACCATTGCATGTTAGGCACCTATATTTAGAACACTTGTGGCTAGCTTGATAATGCTGTAAGCAATTGTAACATAAAGATTTAGCTTTAATTAAGTTTACACGGTCATTAACAGATAGCTCAAGATAGCTTGGACATTTATGCAAAGAGTGTTTGCCTTGACATAATATACAAGATGCAATTGGTTCAGTAGAAGTAACATAGGAAGACTTTACATTTAGTTTATCACTTGGTTTATCCGCATTAAGCATTTCAAAGGCAGTTCTACGTGCATTGAGGAATTCGAGCAACTCACACATAGTGGCAATAGTATTTTCCTTTCTGTTTAGCTCCCATGCAGCTCTTAAGGAGTTGTCCAATTTTTGCGAGATAATGAACACTAATAAAACGTCCCAGCTGTCAACTGGTAGGTTGATAGCCTTTAGTGAATCTAGACTTTGTTGCAAAGTGACTAAGAAGTCTTTCAAATTGTATCTAGTAATAGTGACAAAATTAGTTACAGCTTTTAAATGAAAGTTTACAATGATGGTTTTGTTCTCATACCTTTTAGTAAGGATTTCCAAAGCTTTTACATAATTTTCCTCCGTGATGAGTAATGAAGAAATGAGCCCCGCTGCTTCTCCAGTTAGGGCCGACTTTAGGTACTGTAGTTTGTTGACAACGGGTAGATCAGTGCCGTCTACAGAAGCCATAAAAATGTTTTTAAACGCAGGCCATTGTCGAATGTCCCCATCGTATCTAGGGAGTTCTAATTGTGGTAATTTTACGCGAGGTTTCCTGGAAGTGCAGGTATCGTTAAACATTGTCGTGCACAACGGATCGTGTCCGAATGACGAGCGCAATGTAGTCGCAGGCGCTAGTAAAGCATCAATTTGCGCTTTGGTAGAAAAGTATTTTTCTTCGAAAACAGTACGTTCTTGCTCATGAGCTCCAGCTCGTTCTGGATCAGCGTCCAGCAGTTCGATCGCGTTTTGTAAGTCCTCAAACTTGCAGACGATTTTTTCCATCTCTGCTTGCCGCGCAGTTAGCTCATGGGCGTTGTTGACTTGTGGATTGTAGTTTTGCACGAAGTTGAATAGGCGTGTTAGTTTTCCCTTCACTGTGCTTCTTTGCGTCTTCAGAGCATCCAAAGACGCTGCCTGTTCCTGGTCCGGCGTAGACATCGTGGCAGTCCGCTGGTGGAACTTCAAAGTAACGATGAAATATTCGTGGATTTCACTAATCCGACTATGTTTAGGAGATTTGCTGTGTGCAGCTTAGAAATTTTGGTGTGTACACCGAGATTAAATAGGATTTTTTTATATTTTGAGCTTAGTAGAGATGCGGTGTTCCGCCATGTTACACACGTAAGAAAAAGAGAGAGTAGTTTTGAACGAATGTCTTCGAATGAATGTCGATAAAACAGTACAGTGACGTGTCGATAAAACAGTATGGAACAGTTGCACTCTGTTGCCGATAGATGGCGTATGCGCCGCGAAGTAATCAATATTGTAAATTGGCGTGTGCGCCGAGAAATATGCCAGTAGGATGGCAGAAAAGTATGGTAGGTAGGATGGCGTATGCGCCGCGTGGTTGTTGTAGGTAGCAGTCACTAGTTGGCGTGTGCGCCCCGAAGCGGTGTTGGTGACGATGTAGTACGTCTCGTAGTAATGTAGATGTCGCTGTGTAGGTTCGACTTGTAGCTTCTTCCCGCCCCGACCAGAGTGCAGCACAAGAAAGATGAACGAAATTGATCGAATGAATTGATTGTCCGTGACACGGTCGATAACGCGCGACGATCTCCTTGCAGCACAAAACAAAATGGCGATCTTGTTCACGATCCGAGCACAGTTTTTCAAGGCACGAAGGACCACTATAATGTATAATATTGAATGTACTTGATTTAAAACACGGGGTATATTGTCTAATTGAAAATGCACTGGTTCTGGACACTTGGTTTAATGTAATCACTTCACAAATTATATTACAAACGGAGCACCACAAAACACGTCTAGTTAACACAATGACCGAGAAGGAAGAGAGCGAGACAGAGAATGAAACATACATCCATTTATTAGAATAATAAACAGAATTATTATAAGCCTATTATAAAAAGCGGTCAAGTGCGAGTCGGACTCGCCCATGAAGGGTTCCGTATCAGCAAGTAACATAATATAAAAGTTCTTGTAGTTCGTTGTAACTTTGATCGAGGTAAATTGCGGTTTACGATTTATGACATATTAAAAAAAAAACTACTTACTAGATCTCGTTCCAACCAATTTTAAGTGGAAGTTTGGATGGTAAAGTACATCATATTTTTTTTAGTTTTATCATTCTCTTATTTTAGAAGCTACAGGGGGGGGGGGACACACACACACATTTTACCACTTTGGAAGTGTCTCTCGCGCAAACTATTCAGTTTAGAAAAAAATGATATTAGAAACCTCAATATCATTTTTGAAGACCTATCCATAGATACCCCGATACACGTATGGGTTTGATGAAAAAAAAAATTGAGTTTCAGTTCTAAGTATGGGGAACCCCCAAAATTTATTGTTTTTTTTTTCTATTTTTATGTGAAAATCTTAATGCGGTTCACAGAATACATCTACTTACCAAGTTTTAACAGTATAGTTCTTATACTTTCGGAAAAAAGTGGCTGTGGCACACGGACGGACAGACAGACAGACATGACGAATCTATAAGGGTTCCGTTTTTTGCCATTTGGCTACGGAACCCTAAAAATGTATCTTACATTATATTTATTATTTCTGCCAGACTAACTGAACGGCGCCATTTTAATTGTAATTAAACTAGTTTTAATCAACGTTAAGTGCAACGTAAAGCGAGCTCTCGTTAATATTACAAACGGAGCTTTTAAAGGAATATCGCACTTACAAAGTGGCAGGGATCTTCTTTGAAATGTCCTCGCTTTGGAGGTACGAGGACATTATACTGAATCACGTTATCGACTCACAACACTACTTATTTTAAAACTAAGTGCCGCGCCGCACGTGTCTTTGTTTCTGTACGCGATTAATTCACAAACTATTGAACAGATTTTGACGTGATAATGTCTATTAAAAACGATGAGCGCCGGGCGCACACACGAAAAAATGTCGCGTTCCGCGAGCGAGATAGCGGCAAAAGCGAGAGAGAGAGAGAGAGAGGCACTATCGGCTACGATCGGCATATCGTAGCCGATGCCGTAGGCGATCGTAGTTGAGTGGAGCGGAGCGGGGCGGGGCGGGGCGGGGCGGAGCGGGGCGGAGCGGGGCGGAGCGGGGAGGAGCGGAGCTGTGTCATGACGTTGTCACGTTAAACTACCGTCCGTAAACCGACTTTACAGACAACCATTTTTTATTTTTATATCGTTTTCACTAATACATGGAGTGAGTCAAGGAAGATTTAAGACATACATAACATACAAACTTTTACATTTAGATTAGGTATCAGTAGGAGTACTGTATAGTTTACGTCTGCCTCTGCTCATTAGATTTCACTGCGCCTTATAATAATAAAATTATAACCCTACACCTACAGGTGACCCTTAACCCCTTCTGTCCTCGCTAATTCTAACCAAAAAGCAAGACATGCCCTTTAGCCGTACATTTTGCACGTGCAAAACAAATTGCAGTATGATAAATAGTGGTCGACCTTCAGCAAAGCTATTTGAGGATAATTCGCCCCGCGGTATTTACTGTCGCATTCCTAGGGTAATACGATTCGTGTTAACAATTACTATACCTCGTGCTTACAACTATGTAGCTTAGCTACGACAAGAATGGATGCTAGACATTAGCTTACTTCATAGAGAACGTCTCCTAACTACTCGTTAGTAGTTTGGTCTTGGTCATGTCAACAGGTGGCAATTGTCATTCGAGAATCGGCCTGAGAAAAAAATTGGTTGTCTGTAAAGTCGGTTTACGGACGGTAGTTTAACGTGACAACGTCATGACAAAACATTGATGAAATGATTGCATACTTTTATAGATAAAATTGAGCGCTTCGGCCGATCGTAGCCGATCGTGCCTCTCTATCGCTTGTTCCGCGCTAATTAAGTTTCTGACAACTGATTTAATTTAAAAAATAATTTATTTATTCAAACGGACAGAGTAACAGAGTTTTATGCTTATTCGAGTTAAGACAATATTGAATCTCTTAACTAAGATCTCATCTTATATACTAAACAATTATGCTTACGTCTAGCTTATAATCTAGGTTGCTCTGCTAGCTGACAAAGGAGATATTGGTAGGGTTGCTACACTTAACACCTCCCTCCCCAAGGGAAAAATTCTCGGAAGTCAACGTAGTGGGCTTCTGAGAATTTTTATTAGGTATATGGAAAATTCTAGACAAAGTTTTAATTTTATGTACTGCAAACACAATAAAAATGATGAAAATTATGATATATAAACTTATTGTCCATACACTTATATAATTTACTATGTAGCTGTCCACTTTATTTACTTCACTACTTTTAATGGTTTTCACTATTTTATGCACATCACTTAAGTCGATTTCCCGGAGATCCAGTTGCTCGTCTCGCTGCTGTATGGGCTGGTAGACCTCTGGTAACTGAACTGCTGCCACCTGGAACGTGATGCTTGACGACGTCGCTGAGTTAATGTTGACATCGCCTATTTGGATTGTACATTTGTTGTTGTTGATGTTCATTACATATGTTCCTTTAATATTATAATTTTGAGTCTGCTCCTTGCAATGTTCTGTTATTTTGATAGCTTCTTTGCTATAAATCAACCATTGTGTGTCGCTTATTTTCTGGATTCTGGTGCTTTCAATTTTGATTGTTTGTTGGTGGCATTTTGTTAGATTATCTTTTATTGTCATGATTTGTTCTATACACGTTTCCATTGGTATTGGCTCCAAATTGTTTGTCGAGCATATGTATTTGTTGTCTTCAAGCTCCTCGCAGGGATTTACAACAGGTCTGTATATGTATCTATTCACCAAAAGGTAAGGGTATTTAGGTATGATGGTAAAGGTTTTGTTGGCGCTAGGATCATAAATGGGAATAGGGATTATTTTATAGTAATTATAGGTGTCATTCTCGACTAATGGAATTTCTAATATAAATACTAGTTTACTTTTATCTATGTAAGACTTTAAGGTCATACTTCTTTCAATTTTTATTAAATTTTCCCTGGTCAAATCATACATTAAATTATTGTTTATTTTAACTGTATTAAGAATATTAAATAATTCAGTAGAGTTAATAATAGATTGATGCAAAATGTGCAATTTACTGAAGGTAATAGCGGTTTCCAATTCCTGAATCATATTAAGAATTGTGCGAAAATTATTTAGAATTTGATACATAGAATTAGTGATGTGTAAGAGATTAGTTATCCTGTTTTCTTTATTAGCAATAGATTCTAATTCCTGTGTTTTAAGGTTCAATTGCTTGGCGTTAAAATTAAGACTGTCTGAAATGTTAACAAAATTGTCCATAGCAACTTCCATTAATGACATTTTTCGCTCTATTGAATGTTCTTCATTTTTCAGATTATCTATTTCCGTGTTATATTTAATGGCATCTTCGCTATCTAGATTACCCGTTATTACTTTTATGAAGGAACCTAATGGGGAGAATATAGCCCGTTTGGTTCTCGAAGGTATGATTTTAGAGAGCCTATCATTACAGTTATTTAACAATATATCAATTTGCTTACCTATACCTGCGATTTCGTTGTAAAATTCTGTATTATTATTATTATTTATTAATTTATAGTACTCTCTAGCATTATTTTCTATCTCTACGACTAATATATTTAAATCTAGGGTCTTAAATACTGTCCAGCAGCTAGTCTTCATCACTGCTGCTCCCATCCGGAATGGGGCTATGCCTGGACTCCGTTGAAGGCTCTGAAGGTCCAGCTCGCTCGATTTCTTCGCTATTGCTAAGAGTAACACCACGAACCTGCGAAGGTCGTTTTATATTTTTAACAGCTACTCTAGTTTTTCTTTTATTTATTTCTACGGGTATTGTGTTATGCTTTATTTTTCCTGAGACTATCGCTTTTTCAAATCGGGGTAAGTTCTTAGCTTTCCTTGTGCGAGTATTTTTCATGTATATTGTATCTCCTATCTCGATTGTTGGTAATTCCTCGCCGCCTCTTTCATCTCTAACTTTTTCCTTATTATTTTTAAGCTTGTCCTCGACGTAACTATATAAAGTTTTTAAACGTTTTCTATGGTCCTGTAGAAGTTTTTGCATTAGATTCTGTTCCCTATCGATATCAAAAACGTTACCTGATTCTGTTTGACCGAAAACAATTTCAAAAGGGGTGAAATCGGTTGCTGAATGTAGAGTGTTATTATATGCCATTATAGCGTAAGTCATTACTGAAGCTGCGTCTAGTTCGCTTTTATCATATTTAGCTAACCGGTAAATTTCTATGATTGTGGAATGGAATCGTTCTACAATTGCCATCGACGTTGGGTTGTTTGGTGTACCTATGTGTAAATCGATTTTGTAAAGTCTTAATAATTCTTTAATGAGTTCATTGTTGAATTCTGTACCTGAATCGCAATTAATTTTCTTTGGGAGACCGTACATACTGAAGTATTTAATTAGTCCTTTCACTACTTCTGGAGTACTTCTGTTTGGAATGCTTATTGCCTGTCCTAGCTTGCTAAATGCGTCTACTAAAGTTAAATAATAATTCCCTTCTATATAAAGTAGGTCGATGAATATTTCTTGAAAAGGCGAATTTTGATTCTGTGTTAATGAAATATATGGTTTAATCGGGTGTCTTTCGTATTTCATTTTTTTACAGGCTTCACAAGAATTTATTATAGCGCTAATTGTCTCTTTCATACTTGGCCAGAAATAATGTCTTTTTAACCGCATTAAGGTTTCTTTAATACCTCTATGGCAAGTTTTTCCCTCGTGGTATTTAATAACTAAATCTCTTTGTTTGTTTTCTAATCCTGTAAAGTTAATTACTCGCTCCGTACATTCTACTAAGTTAATAGTACCTTTCTTATATAATGTTGTAATGACGTTTGCAAAGGTTCGTCTGAACGAAGGGTGATCAAAATAGATGAAATATTTAAGTTTTAAATCTATGTATTCCTTCATAAATTCTTTGACTACTTGTTCGTTTTCTATAGGCATATGTGCTTCTAAAATTCTTTGTTTGTTATTTGACTTGACGTTGACTCTAAGTTTATCTAAAGATCTAAAAACTAATATTTGTCTAGGTTTACTATCTATGGCCTCGTTTAATATAGGTATTCCGTCATGTTCTCTATTGGAAACTGAATTTGCTGTTACTCCATCGTCTATTGAAACTGCCTCTTCATCTTCGGAGTCCGGTATTATCATATTTTCTACGTCATTATTTTTGTGTTGTTCTTCTATATACTCTTCTAATTCCCTAGTTATATCGTTAATTCTTTCATCGTTAGCATCAGTATTAACAAATATTGAATCTAAATCATCTAAAACATTAACTTTAATCCGCGAAAGAGCATCTGCATTGGTGTTTTGGGGTCCCTTTTTATAGCATATCTCGAAATCGTATTCTTCCAAACGCAATCGCCATCTAGTTAGTTTGCAATTAGGCTCTTTTAAGGAATATAGCCACGCTAAAGGCCTATGGTCTGTATAAATAGTAAATTTGTTGCCGTATAGATATGGTCTAAAATGTTTAACCGCCCAAATAACTGCTAATAATTCTTTCTCTATGGTACTATATCTCGTTTCAGTATCACTTAAGGTTCTACTTGCATAAGCTACTGGCTTATCTGATCCTATTGGGCCTTGTGATAACACTGCTCCAATTGCAAAATTTGATGCATCAGTGGTTAACACGAAGGGTTTTGCGAAGTCTGGGAATTGCAATAAAGGTGCATTGGTCAAAAGTTTTTTACATGTTTCAAAGCAATTGAGATATTCTTCATCTTTAACAATTTTACGTCCTTTTTTTAAACATGCTGTAAAAGGTCTAGTGATTTTAGCAAAGTCCTTTATGAATTTCCTATAATAACCTATCAACCCTAAAAAACTTTTGATTTGTGTAACGGTTTCTGGTACCGGGTATTTTAAAATTGCTTCTATTTTATCATTATTAGGTTTTAGTCCTTCACTTGTGATGGTATGTCCTAGGTAGAGAACTTCTTTTCTAAGAAAGTGGGATTTATCTAGCTGAACTTTTAAATTGGTTTCTCTAAATTTATCGAAAACGGCTTTTAACTTTTGTACATGTTCCTCTAAGCTTTTTGAGAAGATGATTACGTCGTCTAAGTAGACTAGACAATGAATTCCTTGTAGTCCCCTTAGTACGTTGTCCATTGCTCTTTGAAAGGTAGCCGGGGCGGTTTTTAAGCCGAAGGGCATCCTGTTAAATTCATAGTGCCCGAATGGTGTACTAAATGCTGTTTTGGCCCTATCCTCTTTCTCAACTTCTATTTGATGATATCCACTAGCTAGATCTAAGGTAGAAAAATACGTACTTTTTCCTAACATATCGAATAAGTCGTTAATATTAGGTAGAGGGTATTTATCATCCGTGGTAATATCGTTTAACCGTCTGTAGTCCACTACCATTCGCCACTTTTGTTTGCCTGAGGCGTCTAATTTTTTCGGGACTAAATGAACGGGAGCACTCCAAGGAGAATGTGACTCCTGGATCACGTTGTCACTTAGTAATTTATTTACCTGATTCTTGATTTCGGCTATTTGTGACGGTGGTAACCTATGAGCTTTGATATTGATGGGGTCCTCATTCTTAGTTCTAATCTTATGCTTAACATTATTTGTGAAGGAAAGGGGTATCTCTTCACAGTAAAATATATCTTTATACTCCTTACATAAGTTACCTATGATTAATTTTTCCTCCTCGTTCATATGATCTAACCTAAGTTTATTTAAATTATCTAATAATAAAGTCTCTATCTGCTCAATATTTTTAGAAGTAAAATTTGTATTAATAGAGATTGATTTGTATGGCTCAACTTTAAAAGGACCTGTTACAGTAAGGGTAAAGTTTTTCTCTGAATAATTTTGAATAACTGTTGTCGCAAACCCATTACAACATTTAACCAATGCTTCTGGCATTCTCAATCCTTCTATAAACTGCTTATATCCTAAAATTCCTTCACCGTTTAGTAAGTTAACCGGGAGTTTTACCCGTACCTCACTTCTGGAGGGAACGTCATAAATTTCCCTCATCGGTGGTGTATAAATAATAGGGATACTAGTCTTATTCGTAACTAAAGTTTGTGAACTCATATCGATCTTTGCATGTAGCTGTTTTAATAAATCGCTACCTATCAGACCGTCGTATCTTTTATCTACATTATAAATATAAAATTTATGTTTTTCATTACATCTAAAAATTTTTGGTAACGGAATCTGAACTACTTCGTTATGTTTGCTAGAAGCATGGGTGCTAATTACTTCGAAGGGTTCAAAAGTTTTATAGTTATTGTAGTACTTTGACGCCTTTTCGGGGCTTATAAATGATCTAGAACTACCGGTATCTATCATAAAAACCGATTGTAATTCCGGTATAAAAATATGTGGTAAATTAGCCCTATCGCAATTTATTTTTATACGTTCCCTTTTTCTGAGGCCCCTATTTGAAAATTTTCCTCGTTATTTTCAAAATTTTCGTCGTACGTGTCCCTATAACTAATGAGATTTACGTTATTACTATTATTACTGGTGTTATTAGTACGTCTAGTACTGGCCGTTCGCATAGTCACGTCGGTATTATTACGTGACGGTGTAAATGAGTCCATTGTTTCTAATTGTCTCAAACGTGGAGCAAAGTCCGGCATATGCTGTGTCAGACGCGGCGCATTGTCCGGAGTATGCTGTGTCAGACGTGGTGCATTGTCCGGCAGGTGTTGAGAATGCAATTGTGATTGGCCTGGTGACCTACTGAAGTTATTGTTTGAATAATTGTGTCTGTTACGAAATGGTATGTTATTATAAGAAGATACGTTATTATTAAAAGAAAGATTTTGTCTTAACTGATTTTGATTATTATTTCTAAAATTATTCTGGGGTACGTGAGGTAAAGATTGGCCGTAATTATTGTTGGGGGAACTAGTGCTAGGGTTGTTACCAAAATTACTTCGACTGTTTCTATTAAATTTATTATTTTTAGCGTTATACACAAGCTGGAAATTTTGTTCTTCTAAGACTGCTTTTAATGCGTCTTCTAGGGTCAATGCATTTCTCAGGCGAACAAGCCTAACTAAATATGCGGGTAAATTATAAAGAAAAACATTCAATGCGCTATGAGCGTAAATATTTTGTTTCGCTGTTAATACTGTAGGTTCGGTAATTGTTTCATTTATCTTAGCGTATAAAATGCTTCTTAGTTGTTGAATCCTATGACAAAACTCTAAATAACTTTCGCCCTGATTAATTTTTAAGTTTTCGAGTTCCATGGAGAGACATTCTTCAGTCCTGGGGTCTCCAAAATTTTGATTTAATAGGAGTTTCAATTGGTCCCAGTTTTGAATGTGATCCCTTTCACCTACTATACTCGCGGCTTCGCCCCTTAGTCTACTCGTGATGACATGAAATAGATATTCGTTTTGAGCTGCGGAGCCCATGTAATTACGCAGAATATATTCGCATTTTTTGACGAACAGGGGAAGAAGTCTTGTTTCTCCACTGAACTCGGGAATGATTTTAACAATATCTAAAGGTACGTGAGTAATTTTGTCCATGGTATTAAATTAAATTAAAAACTTAAAATTAGGAATTGGTATTTCCGCAAAAATTTATATTCGCGAAGATAGAATGTTATAAAACTAAAATTGAAATTTCAGAATGAATCAGGCAAAAATTGAAATTAAATATTTATCGCAAAATTTTTATTTTCCCGACAGTAAAAAAAAATCGGCGAAGATTTGATCGTCGATAACTACTTCTAGCTAAGAAAATCTATGAAAACGGACTATTTAATTTTATTAATTTATACGTACGATAAATCCTAACTAAAACAATGAGTATGTCTATATTCTTCCGACGTTAAACAACTTGGTAAAAAATATACGATGAGAGACACCAAATAATACACTATAAAACAAGGAATTATTTAGGAAAACAGAAAGGAAAGTGAAAAGTTTTACTCACAGACCCGTCGCTACTCCCATGTTCCTCGGAATATTGTCTTTAGTTCTGCCGCCTGGTCGTTGTCTTCTTCTTAATAAATTTGTTTGTTCGGGGATCCCTTCCAAAACGTTGAAACGTACGGTGAGATGAGCTGAAAATCCCAACTGAAGGGATCCTACCGGCTGCGCCAATTAAGTTTCTGACAACTGATTTAATTTAAAAAATAATTTATTTATTCAAACGGACAGAGTAACAGAGTTTTATGCTTATTCGAGTTAAGACAATATTGAATCTCTTAACTAAGATCTCATCTTATATACTAAACAATTATGCTTACGTCTAGCTTATAATCTAGGTTGCTCTGCTAGCTGACAAAGGAGATATTGGTAGGGTTGCTACACTTAACACGCTCTCGTTCGCGGAACGTGACAGTGAGTCATGCTTTTTCGTGCGTGCACGTCACGTCAAAAAGTTTTTTTGTTAGTATTATATGTTAAATAAAGATTATCAGTCACAACTGTTTAAGATCCGCCAGGTTACAGCTTTGGTCCACCACTAAAAACAGCATGCAACCTACAGCATTGTTTACTAACCCCTAGGCCACCCCAATTAATGTAGATTCATAATAAAGGCCAGATACAGATATAAATAATATCCTTAATTAATATAGGCCATTTGTTTTTTTTTATTTTTATGATTAACTCTCCCATATTGTCTCCCTGACAACTCCCGCCATTTTGTAAGCCGATGCCGGAAATTAAAACCGCCGACATGGAATCAGAACATATTTGTAGCTGTAGATACGTGGAAACGATTATAAATCGCCCTTCGGTTTTTGTTCACATTTGTTCACCCACATTTACGAAAGGTAGGTATGCAAACAGGACTAAGCCAAATACACCTAACCTAAATTAATTTAAAATTAAAATAAACATATACAAATTTTTACCAAACGAGCTTAGATATTTTTTATAATCATTGCCAGTTTTGTACAAAAAAGTATATGTTCATTCTGTTATTATTCGCGTAAATAATAGTATTATTTAATTTGATTTTATAATATGAGGCGCTGTTCAAGTCCCCGAGCATTGAACCAAGTTCCTCCAGGGATCCCACCAGGATGAATAAGTAGTTAATGAGTAATAGTCGATAAACTTACTACTTCGAAACCGTACATTGCGCGTGGCCTGACACGCACTTGCCCGGTTTTTTAATATTAATGAATGGAAAATACATTCTAAAACAAGAATCTCGATACACAAACGTTTTAATCGCTCGTTTGACAGTATTAGTACAAAAACTTTCTACTCACCATGTAAACGTCAATTAAACGCACTCTATTACATAAACGTGGAGAAAGTACCAGCATCACGATCAGACGAATGGATGAATACACCATAATACATGGGAAATAATAAAATACTCGCCTGTTATTTACGATCGGCTGCTACACTGCTGGCGATAAGCGAATAAATATATTTTTTCCGCGTACAGGGATACGAGGTAAAAAATATTATTATTTTATATTCAAGATTGTGGTCAAGCATTGTACTAATTTATATCAAAAATAATTATTGTCTTGATAAACTACTAACAAAGCTTTAATATTCATTAAACCATAAATGTTGTAGCAGTACGCGCTTTGATAGAATATTAGTCATTTTATTTACTTTACGTAATCATTTAATTATTGTGTTATAGAATGCAACTTTATAAAATACCAACTTACTAAATCATCGTATTTAAAGACATCAGTTATCAATGATAGAAAAATAGCAATTATGTAGCCTTTGCAACTTATTGTAGGTATGTTTACGTAACCGTTAACTTAGTTATTTGTTCGAAACTTAATTAATAATCGTGAAAGCTAACAAACTCTTAACTTTCCATGGATGAAAATATAGATATAATTTCAACGTTATGTTCTATTTCACATTAAAATAACTATTCACTGTGGTAGACACATTTAATGTTTTGATTATAAAAGTTTTATTGCGGAGCATTTATTAATGGTATCTACAGATAAGTTTTCAGCGATTTTTTAATAAAATATCTGACTGATTTATAAAAAAAAATATTACAACAAAACAGCAATTATTTTTCTATAGTTGAGCTTTCAACCCGCTTAGGTATTCTGGTGAACAGTAAGAGAGAGAAAGTTATAAGTTTTTAGTGGCACAGCGCGTAGATGATTTATTAGCGGTCTCTGAGTGGCTTTCAATGCAATGCCATGGTTATTACTTATTACATTATTGTGTGCGAGGCTGCCTGCCTGTCAATGTTTATAGTGTATTTACTTGTTATGAAAGTAGGAAGTGTCTGGTGACGATAAGCTGGTATAATATAACGCTTTCTTTTATTTTTTAACCAAAAGGAAGTCGAATTGAATACTAAGAGTTATAGATAGACTGTAGTTTTTGAGTTATTTTGAAGACGGTTATTTTTTCTTGGTAAAATTCAGATTATTAGGTGCTACATGCCACAGACAGACACAAAGGTACACATACACAGCTTTTAACTTATAACACTCCTATTTTTCCACCGGGGAGTAATAAATGCCTTATATCAGGAGTAAGCAAACGAACAGATATGTAGTTCGTCTGATAGGGCAAAGGCTATCGCATAGCAAAAAGAAAGAGCAAATTAACCAGCTTTTTAATAATATGTACCTTAATATTGTCATCTTAATATCTTAAATCGGTGACAAAATCTTCAGTTTATTAAACATGTACCTAATGGGCGGCCATCTTGTCCGCCATTTTGGTAGCTGACATTCCGACTTACCGTCCAGTAATAAGATTTGATAAATTTCATTAAAAGAGCGTTATTTAAAAGCTTTGCACATTATTACGTTTTATTTTTATGTGATTTTCCTGTCCTTTTAAAGAAGATATAAATACTCCCGTAGGTTTTATAGTAACGACGATAAGATTATGTACTTTTAAATGTCAGAAAATTTTAATTTTTATATTTTATGTATTAAACAAAATATAAATACGTACAAAATTAATATTATTCGTGCAGAGTTATTTACACCATTCAATTAATGATTAATGAAAATTAATGAAAATAATAATATTTATTCAACATAAGACATGAATATTCATTTACAAACATATCCTCATTAAACCACTGCTGGTTTTTATAATAATCTCATTATTATATCATCATTTTTTTTTCAGCTACGTGTAGATAAACAATATGTGAAAAGTTAATTGTATTTTGTTACAATTGAGATTATAGGTATTACATATTTAAATTAATGATCTCTGAATATTTCACTTGTTACCTACTTGTTATGTTAAAAAAAACGAGCAAACAGCCAAATTATTTCACAGGTTAAGCAGGGTGTACAGAAAGAACCTACACGAATATCGCCTGGAACTAACTGGATGAGAGCTCAGCCTCCCAACGTCACCACTCACCAGCGACCACCAATTCTCACTTGAGTGGCATGGTGGAGTATGCTTTAGCTAGACCGGAGACCCTCTCAGTTATGGGGAGACCCGTGCCCTGCAGGGCCATTAGGTTGAACCCAACCCAAGTATTTCCTGTCGTCAAGGTGCTATCAGCAGGCGAGATCTGACTAGCAGGGTAATAATGTCAATGCAGTGTGCAGAGGGCATTGACATTATTACCACAACACAGTGTATGCAACACTTCTTGATCGCAATGATATGACATGCACATCGTACGTTACATGATTTAACAACTAAAATTAGTGTGAAATCTCGTCTCGTGTATATTGTGTGTTCCCTTCTCATACACAGTAGGTATCTCACACTCACTACCTTAGCAACGTAAATGCTTTTTTATGCAGGAGTAACCTGGGGCCCAATTCTCGCGCCATAGACATTATCACGAATACGACAAATCTCGAAAAAATGGAAAATCTCTATAAATAGTAGTATGCCCAACGTAGGTTGTAGACATTTTTCGGAGAGATTTAAGTCTAGGTTCTACAACGCGCGGTCTCCTTCTCAAAGAGATTAGTAACATCAAGGAATCATCGACGCAATGCCTAACGAAAATCAAGCAAGGAAATTTGAAATATTATGGCACTCCGACACTGCGTTGGGATGAAGCTGATGGTACAGAACCCAGGGACCTGGCAGATCGGCACCATAGCCTTCCAGTTCAGCAGGGCGTAAGCAGGAGAGGTTGGTTTGGAGTCAAGGATAAATGAATCCATGAATCCCTACGTATCAACTACCTAGTCAAACCACTACATGCACACACAAACCCCAATATGCACCCCAACCCCTTCCGTGCCTCTTTCCGTTTATAATTTTCCCAATTTATTTAAAACGAGCTTCAACAGGAAGGATATAACGCCATTGTTCCTTCGTAATCAGGGAAGACGGCTCAGACTCGAGGATGAATAGCCTTTTAAAAATCTAAATATAAATTATTAATTTTAATTAACTATCTTTTCATAATGTCTGTCTATTCTATTCCATCGTCTCCTCAACTCATACCTATCCCAATTCTAGTCGAGCATCGAACAATATTAAATACATAATACTCATTGAAGTATTATTACTAGCGTATAGAACAGACACCGCGAACACAATGTATGTTCTAATGAATTGAAGCCGCGCGGCTGCATTGCCAATGGATTCGTTCGATTTTGAAAGGAGAACGGGGGCTCAATTTTGAAAATAGAACTTCCCGGCGGGATCACACATTTTGTTCGAGATGTCTCTTCTATGACATTCTACTTCAATGATAATACTATACGAACATCGAACAATATTAAATTGATTTTTCATCCCAAAGAGAGTTAAATAAGGGTAGGTTGTTTGACTGACAACTTCTTATGAATAAACCAAAGTCTTCACACATCTCTGAGAAAATTTTGGAGAAGCTTTTCCGTTCAAGTAATTAAACGAAGTTACGCAAATAACTTGAATAAAATACTGTCTACACGTATTTATTACATTACATTTAGATTGAATAAACTCTGTACAGTATACATACATGAGTTTTCACCGTAAAGACAAGGATATCAAATATGTATTGAGAATTTGATAATCAACACGTCACAGTCGTCACATTCATTGGGTATTCAGACTGTACGGACAAGTCATTATAACTTGCTCTAAACTTAGTGTCTTGACAATAACTCTTCGGTGCGGCGTGATAATATTATAATGCTGGCTTTGTGTTCTAATGTAGCGCTGACAGCCTGCGATCGATATCTATCTATCTATCTATACTAATATTATAAAGAGGAAAGCTTTGTATTTTTGTATGTTTGTAACGAATAATCTCAAAAAATACTGAACTGATTTTAAAAATTATTTCATCATTAGAATGCTACATTATCCCTGAGTAACATAGATCATTGAATTTTTGGAAATTCATACCTTAAGGGGTAAAAATAGCGGTTGGAAGTCACTTTCATAAAAACAAAGTTCGTCAGTTTTAGAGTTATAAACATGAAATTTTTTATGTAAGTTCATAGTTATAAACAAAAGTTAATTTTAACACGGGGAGGGGAGGAGAGCAGGAGCGGGAGAGGAAGAGTGAGAGGAAGAGTGAGAGGGAGAGTGAGAGGGAGAGTGAGAGGAAGAGTGAGGGGGAGAGATGCACACAACTACTATAACGGATAAGAACGGCTCTACCAATTTTCATGATCTTTGATTTGTTACATACATGCATTCTTAGGCGATACGAAGATCTCCGGGTCAGCTAGTAGGTATTATTATAACGAAAACATTATTGAAACGCGAATAATACTCCGTCAGAGTTCCGTTCATTTTATTACGGAACCCTAAAGGTAACGATAGTGACCACACTCCACAACAGGCATTACCGACGGTCAAACGATACGTGATTACAGAGAGGTTCGAACCGCGCGCAATTCCCACACATTGTGTGGACAAATCCTTTATCTGTGATGCAATTGGGGACACGGCGTTCTTGAAACGACTTCAGAAGACAAAATTTATGTCCTATTGTGTCAGACAACTAACTTTCCAAGCCAAGTAAGTAAAACGAATTTCTTGTACGCTTGTACCTAATTGCGGATGTCCAAGTCTGTAAATAATTATCCCAAAAAACATTTCATTAAAAAGAAAACATTGCCGCCAAATTCGTTCGTTCCAATTTCAAATTTCCAATGCGGAATATTTTGGGCTTCTTTTGGGCCATTGCAGAAACAGTACAGTAGAAACAACCAGTACAGTAGCTACTTAATGGCAAAGTTTTATGAGTGCCTTCGAGCTATAAAGGGTCTCTTACGGCGTAGGGTACTATTGTTATGGTTAAATTGCAGTCGTTAAATCCTTGTCGGAATCCTTCAGGTGGCATAAAAACTATTGAAACTATTGACCATTTACTCTGACGGTAATAAAGCGAGACTGGGAGTAGCCAGATAGTGGTACGTAAAAGTTGGAAGAGAAATATCGGAAGAAAGGCAACAGGTAGTCAAGGTAGAATGTAATTTAGTTCAGAATAACAAAAGATAAGACAATCAAATGATATAGAATTTCTTTATAAAGCAGAATCTGGTCAAATTTTCGACTTTAGCCAAAAAAATATGAAATTAAATAGACGGTTCCAGCCATTGACATAAATTATATGGACGCGCTCTTTACCTAACTAATTTCGTGTCACGCTTTCGTGCCACAGAGAACTCAATCACAGAGTCACTATGCGCCCAGTGTTGCCAACACCCTACTCCGAAAGAGATCATGGATACATTACTATAACTGGACATATACCATGGATATATTACTCTGTCTGGATTACATTGTAGAGGTACCTGAGGATTAATTACGTCATAACGGAATGACCATTTCTGTAGTGTTCATCCATTCATCAAAAAAAAATCAAAAAATCGTTTCTTATTCCAGAATTTACATTTTATTACAATATGCGTGGGATCTTTCCATTTAAGTATATAAAACTTGTGTTATCTATAGTCCCAGGATATATCATTCGATTGTGTTAAAATATTTTTATGTGTGTTGTGCACTTAAAATAAAAGAAATGTATCGTAATAAATTACACTGTAGCCTCATTGAAATATTATAGTGTATTTTTGTAGAAACATCAAAAAGAGGAATTGGCAATTTAAATATTTTAATTGTCGTTTCTTTGTTTTCCAGGTAGGTTTGTGTGATTTAGGTTGTATTTAGTGTAACTCATAATGTATGATAAGCTTAAATAAAACTTTGTTTTTCAGAGCAACACGTAGTTTATTATCAATTCTTTAAATCCCGACTGATTGTCATGTATAATCACATTAAGTACTTCACCTTATTGCACACATCTCTCATATTTATTTACCCAATTACTTATAGTTCATGGGCGTAGCCAGGGGGGGGGGGGTTTCGGGGGTTCAAACCCCCCCCGAAATGTTAAGGACTGAAATTTTTGTGTGCTAATAAACCCTTAAAAAACATTTTTCTAGACGTCATTCTGAATCGAATGAGCTATCGCACATCATATTTTTAGGTGCTTTATTTCTATTAAACACGTTTTTGAACTTTTTGTCTAAACTAATAATAGATGGCACTACATACGTCGTGAGAAAAAAAAGTCTCAATTTTCTTTAGGGTTATTTTATGTACTTTTAGTCGTTGTATTTTCTGGAACACCCCCCCCCCCCCCCCCGAGACTTGAACCCCCCCCGAAACTAAAACCTGGCTACGCCCATGTTATAGTTATACACAAAACTATAATATACACAGACATAGGGGAGACTGGGGCTGGTAGTGACAGAGGTAGGTAGTTACAGCGGCAATGCTGGCTAAACAGATAATGCTATATTGACGTGAGAAAGAGTCAAAAGATCACGCCACCACCGGCTAGCACGTGGCGCGAGCCAGTGGCGCTAGCGCTTTTATGAGAGGAGCCCATACATGTTGCCGTCAAAACCATAGGTTTGTAACATTTTCGTTTTTTTGTAATATTGGTCTACAACCAGTTTTCCTTTAAAGCAGATATGTGTGTGTTGTGATATTTGTGCCCTAATCCTTTCTTTTTGCAACGAATCTACGTTTATACAGTTATACTTATTTGCGTTTTTACTACTTAACCCAGAAAGGTCAGTTTTGGCGTTGGGGCTAGAAGTGACATTTGCTCGGGGCAGGTTGTTATTTGTTACCTGTGCCCCGTAGTGCTGCTTGCCAACTGATATATGATAATTGAAGCTACATAATTTGTTGTTTTTTGTAGGATGAACGTATAAAATAAAAACTAAGCGTGGAAATATATCCAAAGAGATTTACGAAAAAGCAGCAGCTATTTTGGACGAGCATAAAACCAAAAAAAATCGTGTGTTGTGTTGTTTGTAAGAAATGGTCACACGTGGGATAGTATCAAGCATTTACTTAAAGATATATATAAAAAAAACGTAAGATGTGCTAAGTGTAATGTTTTATCCTGCATAATATGTTTGCATTGCGAAAGTGATTATACAGACTATAGTGACTGAACTGTTTTAAACAGAATTCAAAATAGGAGAAGGTATTCAATTCGACTGTATTTTTTTATGTTTGTTACCTCAGAACTTCCGACTGGGTGAACCGATTTAGATGATTCTTTTTTAATCGAAAGCTGGTGCTTATCATGTGGTTCCACTTAAATTTGAGCTAGATCTGACGAGTCATTTTTAAGCTATTTTGAAGTCGGTTATTTTTTCTTGGTAAAATTCAGATTATTTAGCTTTTAAGATCTGATTGTTTTTTAAAGAGAGACTTTATTTATTTTTTGTTTATGTGATGAGGCATAAATGTTTTGTTAATTCATACTAAGTTTTTGTTTAATAAAGAAATATATAATTTTCTACCGGATTGGAAGTTACCTAAATTTTGTTTTTATGAGGCGTAAGACTAAAAAATAAGATTATAATTTTGTTCAACGAAGTTACTATGTTTTTGTTTTAATGAGGCAAAAGACTGCTATATAGACATTGTAGTTTGACATTGTAGACATAATAATTGCAATAAAATGTCATTGTTCTTAATAAAAACTGTTATATTACGTACGGTTTTTGTTGTAACATTTTGCCCCTTATAGTGTAACAACCAGCCCCTGGCTCGGGGCTAAAAGTTACACGTCTCTTTTCCCAGAATTTATTCATTTATGTCACTTCTAATAGTCTCGTATCTAAAATTGTTTTTAAATTAATAAGCCGAATAGTTACTTAATCAAATAAACCTACATTCCGGTAAAACAATCAAACATACAAAAAAATGCGACACTTTGTAAAAAAAATGTCACGACCAGCCCCAGTCTCCCCTACAACATATATATAGGATAAACAACAATTTTTGGAGTTTATTTATTAATTTTTTAGTTTGATTTTTTTAAATGAAATGTAGGTAATTTCTTTCTTTCTTTTTTTTTCTTTAAATATTAAATTGTCATTGGTCCTCAATAAGTCCACGAAGTTTGAAAGAAATCTGAGCGTTTCAAGTGAGCCAAAATCAAGTCCAAAGAGAAGTTACAAACAAACAAACCAACAAACAAACATACAGGTGAAGTAATATAAAGCGTTAAAACTTACCTGTGGAAAGTTATTCTTTCAGGTAATGTTTTCGTTTTTTGCTCATAATTTTTGCAATACCGCAATGTACAAGTTGGCATTTTCGGTAATTCAATAGGTACATATAATATCTAAAACAAATAAAGTAAGTCAATTTCATATAAAAGTCACGTATTGAAATCACTTTCTAGTTTCTACGACAATTTCCGCATCTTTGTCCTTTTGTTCTCTCACTCCGCGACGTCTGGCAACCCTGTTCCGTAGTGATTAAGTACTCTGTGTTCGTTCTGTCAAGTTTGGTTCAAGATGTCGGTAATAAATATTTGACACTAAATAATTTTTAAGACTGTAAATAAAAATATAGTTACTTACCGATTATGATTAAATAAAGTGAAATAAAGTTCAAACGTAAATAATGAGAAAGTTTTAACTGTGCACAATACAGAATAATAAGTGTTCTTGAACAGTCGGAGTTTTACGAAAGTGACAGCTATGGTGACAGCACTTGCTCGCAGCCGACTAAACTGAGTTGGCCCCAGTTGGGGTCAACACAGGTGAACAAAATGTAAGTACTGAACAGCCTGTCTATATAATATATGTCAATGGTTCCAGCAGCTTTTACAGCACAATCACAGTGAATAGTTAGAAGATACCAGTTTTCTCTCTCTTTTTGTAATTATACGTTAATACTTATAATACATCGCAACTCTTAACTCATTTTGAGCCTCCATTTTCATTTAGAACGGAAGTAAAACTATTATTACAATTCCGGACCCGTGGCATGCTTCACCGCCACTGCCCTATAGGGGACGTGAATTTGATGTGAATGTAGTAGTTTTTGAAAACAATAATATTTGAATGTGTTTTTAATACTTTTTAACGACGACGCAAAGTATTTTGAGAAGCTATTTTTCCGAGCTGAATCAAAGAAACACTAGCGCGCTTACAAGTTTATTACCGTTAGGACAGTTGCCAAGAGAGCATTATGTCTTGTTCAATGAACCCGTCCGATTTTGAAAATTTAAGGTGTATTTATATCAATAGCCGTATTGGGGCGGCTTAGAATGCTAACCCCAATCCCACACCGGATGACCGTAAGAGGCGACTAAATGGTGGTGGGGTCCCTCGACAAACAAAAAGATGTCAACACACATTGTAGTGAGTAGGTATTTTTAGATCTAAAATGTAATAACGTCAGACTCTAGTAACAATAACAAGTCGAATTCCCCTCGAAGTTGGGTAAAGTTTGTTGAAATATTTGAAGAGAAAATATCGGTGACCAGTAGCAACAGTCTACGGCTCCTGTATAAATAAGATTACTTGGACGGCTAGACATATCAGGTGTAATATATCTAGTGTATATTGAACCCCTAGCCGGGGGGACTCGGGACTGGATCAGCTAGTGTGATACGATACCATAACTTGATCATGTCGAGTTTCAAACTGCAGAGATTAAAGTTGAAATTCGGATTCCTTTGTTACCTGAAACAAGAAACATTGACAAATTAATAATTTAATTGTGATATTACCTTGAACTTGATACTGTTATATAAATTCTTGGGTAAGAGATAAAGGTTTGTTAGAATTTTTAACAGTACAAAAATAAACACAAGAAAAACATCAATCAACTATGAGGTGGTATCGTACAGGGGTGTGATGTCAACATCTCAAGGGAACCGTAGATACATACATAGTTTTCACTACAACGATGTGGAAAATACACAATAGACAAAACGATGACGGATGCGGGATGACAAAATGTTACCCTAATTTTAACTGGAATTCACCTGCCCGGCCAACCTTACCTCCTGCGGGAATCGAACCGTGACGGAGGGGCCGACAGATAACGGTCGCCGCCATTATTATAATTGAGGGCGAGCCATTAATATTTTCCATGCAGTGACATTACTACACCACCTGTTACTAATTTAACGATCTAACAAGCGGGGTGGTACCACCATCCATAGACAATAGACATCTATGAATAACTAACTGGAACTGACGGTTTTATTACTAATTACTACTAATTGGTACTGCGTTCATTACAAGGGGTAACGTGGTTTGCAAGTCGGATTTCATCGCAGGAGTTCGTAGATTGCGTGTGGGTTTAGTATGAACATTATACAAATCAAATATCACAAATAGGTAAGACGATTTTTCTACGAGGACGAGAACATTTTTTATCCTGTTTCTTGCTCGGGAATCGATAGCGCAATCCCTTTCCTACCTTTTAGAAGTACTTTGGTTCTTGGTTAGTGTTAATTGCTTGAGTGAACCGTCGAACGATTCGTCGTGTTCTGACTGGGAGCTTAATCGGGTATTTCCATAAAAAAAGGTTTTGTTATGATTAGCATACTAGCCCAGCCTTCAGTTACCCAGAATCCTAGCAGAGACAACCTATTACTTTTTCAAAAACCTATGGCTTCTATTGGCGACGAAGATATGAACATTTCAATACCATTGTGTATTAGTAAGGTATGAATGACTTATTCGTCAAGCCATAGATTAAGTCCTTGCCTCCCTAAATTCCAGATTGAATTCAGCGCAGTTTAAAACTAACTTTACGTTTTTTTTTAAAATATCCATAGAATAACGTTCAGCCAGAAGTGGCAATAAATATGTCCGCTCTGACAAAATGGCTCGTAAATCTGTCTGCTGCACTGTTGCCGTCCGATACTATCATACTACTGGAATTGAAGTTAAAAGATATCAAATATAACGTCACTACTCACTTGCAACTAGAGTTAGCGTGGAAAAAGATATACAAATGAATAACAATACAGTTACAGAAGTAAAAAGTTAAAAAACTGCTACAATTATTATGTTAACAACCCGTATTTTCAGTAATGTATTTTTTAACGTGTTCTTCAATACACATTAAGAAAGATCTATATTGACATTGAATCGGTTTGTTTTCATTTTGTAAATCTCCATGAAGTATTAATTTTGATAACTATCCAATAAAATAACAAATCCATTCAATTTTGTTTTAGGATATTTAAAAGAATTAAGTACATAAATGAACTAAACAGGAAAATACACAATCGAAGTACTTTAAGCGAATACCAAATAATAAACGATTCAATCTTGACCATTCCCATTTAATCTCACGTCCTAACTTAATGTCGCTTTCAACACAATTTGCTAACAAAAGTTCAATTTTAAACGTCACAGTATAATTTCAACTTTATCTCCAAAGGGTAAGGCCTCAGTTTCAGTTCGTAGCAATTGCCATCGAAGTCGCTTGCTTACGATTTTTAAACCGTATTCTAAAAATCTTAAGATTTGAATTTAGAAGAAGAATGTATTCCAATTTTATTTGGGAAGCATGATGTATTTCGAACTCTTTCGCTATAGCAGTAAGGCTTAAAACTGCGAGGCAATGTATCCACGTATGCCATATGCTGCATGTCAGGTGATACGGGAAATATACATATGGCGAGAAATTACTGGCAGGTATATTCCCAAAGCACTTGATATTGTTCTTCAAAGATATTAAAAGTCAAACGTACGATCCCGGTTGAAATTATATTCAAAATTTTCGACAAAGTTTGTGAACAGTTAGGTAAGTCTGTATTTTAAAGTTTTATGAAAATAGGAGTATTTCAACCCGCCAAACAGTTTTAATTAGGCAGACCCAGGTTCGAGCGAAGAGAAGAACTTTGAAAAAGTATTACAAAGTGGCCAAGTGGCCAACGCAGTGCGTACACTGCGTAGGTAGATAGATACCCCATTGATATAAATAGTAAATTCACCATGACATTGTCCAATTAAAAAAAATACTTAACATTATAGCCGACAACAAGTACGACGGATTGCAATTTTATGTTTGATATATTTTTGTTAGAAATGATATCAAAAAGGTTTTAATAACATAAGTGTCTGGCACTATGTAGTTTACTTCTTTTCTTTGTAATGTTCGTATTTCAAGATTTAAATAAATCAGTTGTTCGTTGAAAGTCAACCTTGTTTTTCTAATAATTTTGACTTCTTATGTCGCGTTATAACAAGACTGTGATGTCCATGTTCATCATTCCACAAAAACATAGTAAAAAATATACATGTATTTGTGCACTCTAATATGCACCTCATCCAGCCCCGTCCTCACCTACAGCTCCAACATTTGTCTCCTCAACCCCAAGTTCCTCGCAATTAAAATTATAAAGGAGAAGTAATTTCGCACAGCTACCCAAGCTCGCTGTAATCCTGGTCTGCCCTGGCGGCCGCTAAACCCAGGATTACTGGAATTATACAGAGTAGAGTGTGGCAAATAATAAAATAAGTGTGTTCATGAATATTCTGACGGCAATGAGAAGCGAAACACGTATTTTCACAGTAATTTGTGTGTAGTTGTTCGGCGGAACGCGTGGTACATGCTCGCTCTAAATGCGGTTCAGAGGTGTTCATTATATTTTCAAAATCGTAACCCATTAGATTGCTGTCCCACCCACTGCTAGGCTTAGATCTATTCCCACAAAGGCTTGCCAAGTAAAATAAAAGTGGGAATTGGCGGACTCTGACACCTTTGAGAACATTGTCATTATCTTTAAAAACGTCCACATACATGAGACATGAAGAAACTCATACAAACATATTCTCTATCACACAACCCAAATTTTTCCATAACAATAATTTCCATAGGAGTTGAACCCCAGGCCCTGCAGAAAACAAAACCTCTAGTCCTCTACTAAGCAACAAGTGCATAAAAAAGAAAAATAATACCCATGTAATACCGGCTACATCTAACAATAAGCGTTGAAAAATGTAAGCACGTAATTCATGTAAAATGCTACAATAAATTATTCCTTTTCGTTGTTCGTACTTCGTGCACAAAGAAAACCATTTGTGTCGTGTTAAGTAATTACCGCACACACACACACACACACACACACACACACACACACATACACACAGTTGTGCGGTAATTGTGGACATTAATAACGAGGATTGAGGTGTTAAAACTATTTGCCGGTGACCGATCGATGTCCCATACGTTACGTATGCAATTCTTGTGCTAATGTGTGGCAAGCTGGCTCGGTAGGGCCATTACATAAGCGGTTGGGAAACTTGAAGTTACTTTGTATTAGATGTAGAATACTCAGTCTGGTCGGCTGTCCCATAGCCTGCTCGGGCATTCTTTATAAAATAGGCTGGGTCTATATGTCTGAAGTCTGAACGGGGAAATAAAAAAATACTACATAGCTTTTCAGTCTTTTTTGGCAAAAGATAGATAAGGAGTTAAGAAAGTAACAGTTTGTGTGACAGATATGAATGATAATAAAACGTAATCATGTTTCCTGAAAACTTTCGAAAAATGATTTTTAAATCAACTTTACAGCTTACTTTTATTTGACACAATTTCTAAGGCGAGGGATAGATACTAGTTAAATAACTCTAGACAAAAAATAATCGACTTCAAAATAAGGGATAACTCAAAAACTACTCATCAGATCTCGCTCAAATTGAGTGGGACCACATGACAAGCACCAGCTTTCGATTAAAAAAAGAATCATCAAAATCGGTTCACCCAGTCGAAAGTTCTGAGGTAACAAACATAAAAAACAGTCGAATTGAATACCTCCTCCTTTTTTGAAGCCGGTTAATAATTAACTAACAATAATTCAGTCTGAATATCTTGAGACCATGGTGTGACGATACGGTAGAAGAGTATCCGATGTCCTGATGCAGATCTATGCAGTCCTCATGGTAATGCGCGGCCGTGCGGCTAGTCTCAGTGTACGGCCATTGAACAAGCGATTGGATAATTTATCGTTTTCATATTTTTTACGTTTAACGCTGCATTTTTATAATACGACACATTGACATCGAGTAAGCTACTCCGTTGTTGTGTAAGAATAACTAACGTCTATACATGATCACGAACTTCCAGAGATATAATATTGGTAGGAATCTATAAACGTAAGACAGAGACAGTGATTATATCTTTAACCGTCACAATAGGCACATTACTTGCTCAAGACGTCCCCTACCTAGCTAGCAGTAGCTTGGCAGGCTTCATGCACCCTTGACCACATCACCATAAAGCTATCAATTGTGCCGTACCGTATGCAAATCTCTCGGACCATAAACAAAGTCCAGTCACTCACCACAAAGTAGCCGCCACGTCGCCACGCCGCCGCCAGGCTGCTAGGCACCTACCGCTACCCACGTTTCTTTGTTTAAATCTCTATTGTTTACACAAAGAATGGGTAATACTTATTAAAACCGCAAGCTGTGATTTATTGTTATTGTATTTTGTTTTTATTAACAAAACAAGCTTCCTGACGAAATTCCGATGTAGGGGTCGGAGGGTTGAATTGTGATTAAAGTCATGTATGACTGTGAAGGGTTTGGATGAATTTTATTAAAGAGTTTATTACAGAAATTGGCGTACAAATATCTCCCAATGTCCATTTGTCACCAATAGCCATGACTAGTAGTTCCAATGACCTGGTTTGGAGCAAGGACCAACATCAAAGGTTGGACGGGGTCCGTGGAGGATTGCGGCGGCGCCGGGGGAGCTATTGGCCTCTATTGTTACCGTATTAATATTCCACCAGCGTGCCGACACATGTATTGTTCGCTGTACGTGGACAGCCTGGGCCACGGAAACCGCGATGTACTAGCTTTATGCACATACCTGTATCATTAATCATGTTATAGTTATACTTTTGCCGCGGAACTACTCATCAAATTCAATTGCGTACTTCACAAGAATGCAACGGTCAGACAGAGCGACCTGAAATTACGTACGGTCTTTGTTTTTGAAGTGAAAACTTCTTTAGTACGGGGGTGACTTGAAATTTTATGAAACGAAACTGTCCAGTGGAGACTAGAAATGAGTGGAGACTGAAGTCAGTCTCCAACTCAAGTGAGTTGAGTTGGAGTGGAGTGGAGTGGAATAGTAAAACCTACAATTATCATCTTCCCGAAATTTTACATTCGTCTCATTATCTTGAAAACAAAATTTTTGAAGGTTTCACTTCTACCACGTGTGAATGGCACACATTTTAATAAATGTCTGTCTTTTTGAACGCAATATCTTAAAAACAAATTTTCATGCGCTACCAGTATCAATATGTCTATAGATACTTCAGCGTATAACGCATCCACACGTCGCATTGTCAGTTAAACACTATATACAATCAAAATTAAAGAAGGCTTATGAATTGTTTTGTTTCTTTCACTCTTATGAAAATCGATAAAGATAAAACATAAGTTAAACAGTGCAATAGCTAAAATAGGATTATTAAGCGTTTATGAAAAAGGCCGTTAATCGTTAAGGTCCACACCATCCATGATCATGTCTCATCCATCTATCCACGTTCATTCGTTGCAGCTCAGCGTCCCAGTGTCCCCAGCTGTCCCCATCTGGCCCGCACGGCTCGTTAGCAGCACCCGATCGAACACAAAATGCAACGTACGCAAACTACACTTCAAAACGACAAAATTGTTCACACTTCCGCGCTTTTGTTTAACACTTTAAAACTTTTCCGCGCTATGTGCGGCGGTTTAGTGCTGCCGTGACGGATCTTTTCGGATATTGTTCGAATTATATGATTTTAAACTCATGATCATCGCAGACACCAAACATTTTAAATGCAAACGTGTGAAAATGGTACAAACGCAAATGGTCCCGCTGTGATAATGATTCATGTAACTGGTTCGAAATATCAATATTAAATACAAAATTAAATAAATAAATCGTGAATAACCATTTGCATCATTGTTCGGATCATTGAAATCGCAATGCATTTTTGTTGGGTGAATAATGTTATCGATATAAATTTGTTGGGTGAATAATGTTATCGATATAAATACAGGTACCTACTTTAATTTCATTTCAGTATTAGGAAAGTAATAAATAAATTGATTGTGCATCACCTATGATCAGACATGTTCTGATGCCTAGTTGAATGGTTTAATTAACTTTAAATTAGTATTTCCAATGTTACTTAATAGTCATTTTAAATTTCGATAGGCGATAGTGACCACTTACCACCCGCTGGTCCGTTTGCTTTCCGTCAGCTCTTTGGGAAGTAAAAAAATGTATTATTTATAATCATAGAACTTTTGGGGAACACACTTGTATCGACATTTCTTCTAACATCCAACACTCAGTATCAAGTACATAAATGTCGGATATTCCTTCGTCTCTGTTTCTCCCATCCCTTTTTTAGGGTCAATTTTAAAACCGTTAGTGGAAACGTAATAGTGTTTTAAACGAGAACTGTTTACACGTACTTGGAAGAATTCCAGTGTTTATTTATAGAGGAGAGGAATCTCCTTTTTCCAAGTAACAAATTCGGGACTTCAAGAGGCTTAATGTGTCCGGCAGACTTAGAGTTGTTTTAAGCGTGAAATTAAATTGAAATTAAGTGTTCGCTGGAAACGGAAATTTAATTTGAAATTTTTAAGTGTGGACTAGTTGCGTTTGTGGCTTTGGCTGGCTTGGCTCCCTTATTCTGACAGTGAGCCTTATTGTATGTGTGAACTTGATATGGGATTTATTTGGGAAAAATATGGGAAGATAAATTACTTGGTAAGTAGGTACTTAATCAAGCCTTCCGAGTTTAAATTTTAAAGTCGAGGCAGTGGAAGCCTGTGGCAGATATTTATATGGAAAAATATTGTTTGGTGACCTTATATGTGTGATCAAGGCATCCACGACTCAGAGATATGGAAGGGGAGAGTGGAGAGTATGAATACGTGTTCCATTGGAAAGATTGGAAAGGTAACAATTTAACATTATCACTTGTATTTAAATTATAAAAACCTCAACTTTTGATAACAATCAATTCATCCTTTCCGATATTCTCATTAATTATTCAACTAACTTAACGTAACTTATTTCACCAAGTTTCCGTAAGCCTGAAGGCCTGGATGAACACCGACTCTGAAGACTTTGAATAAGCCGGCTCGGAACGACATTATTTCATTTGAGACCGCAAAATTAGTGGTCGGAAATTTAGTAGAGTTAGTTCAACCACAAATCCCAGCTTGTCTGGTTAGTGAAGGGTCCCAGGACTCCCAAGATCGATTCGATAGGAGCGAGCTGATCGTTGTAATATAGCTGCATAATTATATTCAGGTTTATAGCTGTATTGGGGCTAAAATGCTAAATACTTCGAAGTTTCAAAGTATACTGGCATAAGCAATGCCATGCCGGTATCCTAGGGTGGTTTAAGGGTCGACCCACACAGTGCCGGCATTTGGGCCCAGGGCGCCAGATTTGAAGGGTCACCACAGCTTTTTTTTTAGGCATCACATAAAATTATACTATCAATATTAGAGCCTTTGCACATGGCGCGATTTCCGCGCTGCAAATGAGGCGGATAAGGTGTTTCTTTGTACGATTGCGTTTTCGGCGCCGCCGCGCCGTAAAAATAGAAAAATACGTCGTGTGCAGGGGCTCTTATTATTACATTTATTAATATTATTACTATAGTCGCCGTGAACTAAGATGCCCAATTTGTCGTTTGCAATCACAGTGACACTAGAGATGTACAAAAAAATCGGTTCACGAAAGAAACCAATTTTTGTAACAAATCGATTCAAAATTGTAAGACCTTCTAATCGATTCGATAATGAGGATCCGTAACGTTTTTAGTTAAGAATGCAGATTTATAGAGCTAAGAAATCCTTAACAGACAGTGTAAAAATTTTTGTTCTACAACAAAAATTGACGAAGTTATGACCAAATTACTAGCGAAGTTCACTGCGGGCCGCCGCGGTAGGCTGTGACGTCACGATACCGGTGGCCGCCAGTTAGCCGCTGGCAGCGATACGGCGCGTAATGTTTTGTTTGGATAATTTGTGACTTTGAAACAAATTAAGTGTCCGATTTGTGCCTAATTCACCTTTTAACTATGTATCAATATTGTATATTGCTTAAACGTTCAAACACTTCTATGAAAACGCCAAAAAAACTATTTTTTAACGTGCCGAAAAAGCCAAAACTTCGTAGAAAATGGTATTCCGTTGTAAAAAGAGATAATATATGATTTATCTTCAATAGTAACTGAGCTGGGGAACCATATCTTTAACTTATATAAATTTCGTAGTTGTATCTATATGTATAGCCAGCTGTGGTTCGGCTCAGTAACATTTTTTTTCAGTGGGAGATGGCTCCTCGCTGCGTCTATGGAGCCACATCAAAAATGCTACGCTATGTTTGCAGCCTCCTTTTTGAGCAGCACAGTCATGGAAATCCACCTTCTCAACCGTCCAGCAGCAATACGCTTTACTTTTTAGGGTTCCGAAGTAAAATCGGAACCCTTGTAGTTTCGTCATGTCCGTCCGTCCGTCTGTAATTTGGCATGGACATACACATTTATTAAAACTCCAGAATCGTGGAATAAAATACTGAAAAACTTTTTTTTCAGGGTACCTCTCTTACACAGGTGTGAGGATGAATTTTTTATTCGTCGCGTACCCTGTAGCGTGGGATATCGTTGAAAAGGTCTTCGAAAAATATTATGGATCTTCTAGGACCATGTTTGGATTTAGGGGTGCGTTTGCGAAATATTTGCCTTTATAGTGCTAATTTTGGTCGAGCCCCTACTACTACTCAACGGATGATTTGTAACGATGAGTGAGAGGGAAATAAAAGCGGGCAAGTGCGAGTCGGACTCGCTTTTGAAGGGTTCCGTAGCAGCAAGTAACATAATGATAGGTAATTTGCGGTTTACGATTTATGACGTATTAAAAAAAACTACTTACTAGATCTCGTTCAAACCAATTTTCGGTGGAAGTTTGCATGGTAATCAAATGTACATCATATATATTTTTAAGTTTTATCATTCTCTTATTTTAGAAGTTACGGGGGGTGGGGACGACATATTTTACCACTTTGGAAGTGTCTCTCGCGCAAACTATTCAGTTTAGAAAAAAATTATATTAGAAACCTCAATATCATTTTTGAAGACCTACCCCACACATATGGGTTTGATGAAAAAAAAAATTGTGTTTCAGGTTTAAGTATGGGGAACCCCCAAAATTCATTGTTTTTTTTTTCTATTTTGTGTGAAAATCTTAATGCGGTTCACAGAATATATCTACTTACCAAGTTTCAACAGTATAGTTCTTATAGTTTCGGAAAAAAGTGGCTGTGACATACGGACGGACAGACAGACAGACATGACGAATCCATAAGGGTTCTGTTTTTTGCCATTTGGCTACGGAACCCTAAAAAAACAGCTATTGACAACCAATATTTAGGTTTCTGTCAAAGATCAGCAAGTGTAGGGAACTATGCACTATAAAGAACAAGTAGGTTAAAAAGTCATCCGCAAAATGATCTACATACCTATACCGAAAACAACATTCGTTTATCAATAAACTATAAATACTTCATTCATAAGTTCTGAATACATCCCTGTATGTATACTTTACATTCATTCTTTCTTACCCCTACCTACTACTATCAGCTTAGAAGTTAGACCTAAAGATTCCTAATAAATACCTACCAACAGTCAGCCTCAGAAACAGCTTAACATTATAGTACTTTGTAATAGTAACTGTTTCAACGGTTTCCGAACAACATTATGACAAATTCAAGAAATATGTGACAAGGTACTAAAATGTTAAGCTACTTCTGATGATGATCGTACACGTAGATAAATAAACAGCACCTTTACCTTTGTGGTTTCCAACCACGGATTTAGCGCTCGTGAACTTAGAATGATTACCTAGGTAATCAAAAACCATGAAAGAATCCACTTTTGGAAGTTTATCTGATTGAGCTTGAACAAAATCAGCTTCTATTTTATTAGTACTTAGGTATATTATGTACGTTTTATACTTAATATTAAAAAATAACAACCCTTCATGTAATTGTAATTAAATTGCCAACTATAGTGACCAACTGCGTCAGATCGGCTCCGTCGAATCATGAAGAAGGAGTGCGCGTAGCCGGCTGCGCTCGTTCCGACATAATGACGTCACACGGACCCGCGTACTTTGAATTTTTGCGGCCGGAACGGCAATGTTCATTACTTAATATCTTCGTAAGTAATGGTCCGATTTGGATAATTCAAAAAGATATATCATTCTTACGCCATAAAGAATCACGTGGATAATAGTTCTATTGAATTTGCTACAACTTTACTGATCCTCATTAAATTGTAAACTAAAAACCGTAACATTTAGATACCCCCCAACTACCTCAATTGAGCTACATATCTCGTACCACGTATTCTCAATATTATGTATTTACGACTCCAATAAAATATTCTTTTGTTTCTTCCTAACAACTCATGCTGCTAGATATGCATGGAAATATCCGAGCCGGCAAACAAGCTGACGATCCACCTGATGGTAAGTGGCTGTCGTCGCTCATGAACATCAGCAACACCAAAAGCATCACTGGTGCGTTGCCGGCTAAGAAAGAGAAGAAAAAGAAAGAAAGATAGATCATGAATCATGATAGAATGAACTCTTCCGCTCAGTCTCAGTGAATAAATTCTTGTTTATTTCGTAACACACATTCATGTATACATAATTATTATTTTGTCGAAAAAAAAGAATACCGCAATAAGCTAAGCTACATAATTACATATAATATATTATCTGCAGTTTACTGTCCATGGATGGCGAAGTGCCCATACATAATGGAAAATGTCCTTTGTTAGCATCCAGTTCGTCGTGGTATTCTTGGGTACCTAATTTTAAATTCAAATGCAAGTAAATCATTTTTAACAAAGTAATTAAATTAATCAATTTTCATTTTTAAATTCCGATTATAGTAATGTATGGATTATGATTGATTTAGAAACGGTTTCAGGCCGTCACATCACTTTGCGTCAGTTTTGTTTTAGGCCTCTTCATCTATCATTGTTTCGACGTCAAATATTTTAAATAAATTTTGCATAAATTAAGATGTGATGGGATTTTTACTAGATTATAACGTTTACTATGATTTTTAATCAACGCCAATGAAAGTGAGTAAGGATTTTTAACAAATTTTGGTAAAATCCTTCGTCCGTAAGTATTCAACTATTCATGTCAAGTAAATGATTATTCCATTTCGCTCCAAGACGCCCATACAATGTTAGTTCATATTAATAAATGGCAGCTATCATTATGGGCATCTTAGATAATTTTGACTATAGGTGGTATACAATTATAATAATTTTAATAACATAATATTAAAAAATAATTAAAATGTGTACAATTCACACGTGTTAGAAGTGAAACCTTCAAAAATTTTGTTTTCAAGATAATGAGACGAATGTAAAATTTCGGGAAGATGATCCACTCCACTCCACTCCACTCAACTCAACTCAACTCAACTCAAATCAACTCAACTCAAGTCAGTCTCCACTCATTTCTAGTCTCCACTGGACAGTTTCGTTTCATAAAATTTCAAGTCACCCCCGTACTAAAGAAGTTTTCACTTCAAAAACCTTGTGCTCTTTGTTAAGACTTAAGACCATCTGAACGCCTCCAAATGTTTCGCCTCCTTTATGATCTTTAGCACCCGCTAGAAAGCGCCCACTTTGAGAAAAACTTTCTTAAATCGAACAGTCCAAAGTACAACCTACCTATCATCATGTCCATATTGAGGTCCAATCAATCCACAATACAATACTAATGAGCACTAAATATTAATTAATATTACATCGGTAATTAAATGAGTGCATTAATAAATTAATTGATTTGTGAAAGGTACGGAATAATATGTGTACTGTGGTACGGATAAACAACGGATAATGGGTATTATCTCGCATTACATTATGCCTTAATTACGCTGTCTTGCGGTATGACGCGTTAATATTATAATTAATCGAGCCAGACAATATGCAAGGGAGTTGTTCCAACCAACAGCATAGTTAAGCGAACGATCTAAGTAAATTTTAAAGACGAGAATGCTTGGACTTACTTTGATATTTTTCCATAAGTAGTTATTAGTAGCTAATAAAGTGTGTCCTGGGAGAGAAAATAAGTTTCTTGTCTCTTCAGAATAAAATACAAAAGATTCTTTATTTGCAACTTAGTAAGGTACATAATATTATAGGTCTTAATGAAGTGTTCGAAGTCTCGTCTATACCTACAAGGCATGAAAATTAATGTAATCATTTTTCTTAAGATTTCTTAAAGCGATGGCTACGCCTACGCTACAAAGTGCTTGTAATAAACCATCTCCGAATAATATTTTATTTGATTATTCAACATTCATCGTTTCATTTCAGCTACCTTCACCTTCAGGTTGCCCGCTAAGTTAATAACGAAGCTAACGACTTATAAAGACACTGAAGTCTCAAGAAGTCTATGCAAGTAATGTAAGAAACGTCAATTTATAGTATATAGCTTTTATTTAGCTTTCCCTGTATGTGTGGGTTAAATCTTGCAATAATTTTATTTTACTTTCTCTTATCCTAAGTAGTTGAAATTTCTCAGGGTTGGCTTCAAACGAGGGAACTCCTAGACTGCTAACAGCAAAGTCACAATGTTTTGTATAAAAGCGTGTATTAAGTTTATAAACTACGAGTAATCGCCCTCGCTTTGCTTCGGTTTTCTTATTTTTTTACACCTTGGGTTACATTATTGGAGTTTTATTAAGGATCCCTAATTTTTTTTAAATATAATATAGCCTATGTCACCCGTGGATAGTGTAGCTTTCCAACAGTGAAAGAATTATTCAAATCGGTTCAGTAGTGTCGGAGCCTATTCAATGAAAACAAACAATCAAAACTTTCCTCTTTATATATCAGTATAGATGTATTAACTTGTTTTGGATCATTGTTTGATAAAACAAGTTAATAAATTTATCAATAAACAAACCATCAGTTTAACCACAACCGTTTAAATAACGTGATTCGATTGCAATAACTGCATACTTGCGAATGCAAATACATTTCACATAATAATGTCGAAATGGGTCGGAATTACCATAGTAATGAGTAGTCCCGCGTGACTTGACTGGTTCGCGGGACACATCGGGGTATCTGGGCCATCATTTATCTGGAAAACGGATTTACACTGCTAATTGCTTTTTTTAATTAAAAACAAAGCAAAGAAACGGGCAGACGAGCTTCCTGATGGTGAGCGGTGATACTGGTGACCAGGAACATCAGAAACATCCAATAAGCTATGTGCGGCCCATCATTGGTCGAAGTTACACATCGATACCCTACGAGTGGCTACGAGTCATAAGATCAACATTGAGTGATCATTGGTCGATTGGTCGAAATTGTTCATCCAATGTCAAGTGACCCGTCTTCAGGTATCTCTTCGAAGGTTGCAGTCCAGACGTGGTATAAAGTTCTTGTCCTATCTTCTTCTATCTTGTTCTATTGTGTATAAAGTCCTTCATCGCCGCTGAGAAAAGAAAACTAAGAAAGTACGAACATTATGTTATGTATTAAATCATTTGCAATAAATAAACTATTTGATGCTCGCTTTTATAGCAGCGAGAGCTGATTCAGAACGTTTAATATTCATAACAAGTTCGCATTACGATATAAAACCGCTGATTCATTAAATTTCCCGTTTGATCGAGTCAGTGGAGAAATTTTCGGTAACGGTTAATGGTGTACTGTGCAATGGCAATGCTGATTCTCTCCAGCCATTATATTAATAACTGTTTTAATAGTGAAAAAGGTGATAAAATAAAAAGCCACTTATAATTTCCGATTGATCCTTTTGCCTGGCTGTGGGTTATCAATAAAGTTACTATATGACTATAAGGGTGATGTCTTCGTTGTTACCGATGTTAAAAATATACATACAAATAGCCTAGGTATATTACGTTTAAATACTTTAAACCTCTTTCTTACGTAAAATATAAAGTAAAAAGTAAAAGAAGCTAAATATAAACTACCAGTTTACAAAACCAATAAAGAAATCTGCTTTTGAGACTTGAGTACATTAATTTCTACAGGACCTGGACATTTAACAGAAAAACCGTTGCAAGAACCGTTTTTTACATAAAAATAACTGATTAACATAAAATAAATAATCGGGTTATTCACAGTTTTATTTAAAGAACTGCTGACAATTCAAACTAGTTGAATATAGATTATAGCGAGCATAAGTTGTTTAGATACAACACGCGACGCGATGGATCGCGGTATCGACTACACTGGAGTCAGTCGCTTCTTCATCACGACACGACCACGATATCGACGCTAGAAAAAAACACGTAGTAACCCGAAAAGATCAAATTGTTCATCAGAGCCGACAAACTTTTTGATTTCTCGAAAAAAAATATCAGAACTTCTCTACTAAACAGAGAAAAATTCATACTCTACTAAATAGAGAAGTTATGAATTTTTTTCGAGAGATCAAAAAGGTTTTCGGCTCTGTTACTACGTTTGCTTTCTAGCGTCGATATGTTATACATATATTACTATGTATTGTTTACCTTCAAGCTCCCATGTGTGGAGGATGAAGACTGAAGTTACTGAAGGTAGCTGCAGTACTGGTAACTGAAGGTACTGAAGATGCTGCCAGTAAATGTTAGTGTTGAGCAATGTTATAAATGCTACTGATAAACTAGCTGACGATCCACCTGATGGTTAGTGGCTATCGTCATTCGTCACCCATAGGCACCAAAGGCATCACTGATGCGTTGCCGGGCAAGAAAGAGAGAACAAAAAGAAAGTATGGCAGCACTTGAATTACAGAGCTGAAATGCTGTCGTGTCGTTATAGAAGGAACGAGCATCGGCTGCATCGCTGTTTGCAGCTTGTAACTGCTTACAACAAACTTTTAGTCAATATAGAAATGTTCAGTAATGGCCGACAGTTTGCGATAACTGGGGAGAGCTAAATTGGAGTTTATTTGCAAGTGTAGCAGTTATTTAGTTTACCGTTGCGGCTGCGTGTGTTTGCCGAAATCTAATTTTGTACAAATGTTAGCATTTTGTATTTAGGATTATTTCTCGAGTTAGTAAATAAATATTATGGCCCGACCGGCCAACCAGGCCATGCATTTCTTCTTAGTCTTTTAGCAATCATATCCATTTGTATGCTCCAAATCGTTCAACGATTTATGTACAATGATTCATTTCAGGATTTTGACAGCTAACAAGTCAGTCAAAAAACTAAAGTGGTAAAATAAAGTTAATTGCATAGCGTTTTTAACGTAATATAATTTGTCCAGTTGTTTTACCACGCCCCTTTAATATGGAGATGGTGAATGTCCATTCACTCCCTGCCGTCTTCCGTCTCCCGCATAACAAGTCGCAATGTAAGAGGTTCATTTGTCTGCAAACCTAAGAGTAATGCTCGCATTATGTTCACGGGAATGAAATAACATGGTTTGTTGTACAATGTACTTCATACATTAGTCATTGCGATGTTCTACATCTGGCTCGATGCTTAATGCCCCAGCTTTCCAATGTCGTTTGGGTGCGCGAGCATTAAGTTCTTTACAAAAAAGGTGTAAAAAGAGTTGGATTTCGGATCAGCGTTGCATCGGCGACTCCCCTGCTTTTGCTCATATTGTCTCTTAAGCTTTTGCTTAAGTCAGCCGCCATACGACTCATCGTGTTCCGGCTGGCTTGAGAGCCAGTTCTTTCTTTCTATTTCTTCTCCTTTATTGACCGGCAACGCATCAGTGATGCCTTTGGTTTTGATGATGTCCATGAGTGACGACAGCCACTTACCATCAGGTACATTGTCAGCTCGTTTGAAGCTATTTCAATGAAAGAACCTCTGTAGGCGTCAATGACAACAGGCCAGTCCGCTTACCACACAAAATCTTCAGAATATATTCACAAACCGTTCAAATGCACTTTAAACTAAATTTTCTTCGCAACTGTGATACTAGTTTTCAATGTAACAGAGGCAAGCATTAAAAGAGTACACAACAGCCGGCTGAGATTCGCTTACGTGTTTTAATACTGTTACGTGAAACACTAGCGGCTCTCAACATACTTATTAGAATGAAATATTGTTTCTATCAACGTGTTCTAATACTTGTGAAGTCGACAAATCAAATTCTTTCACGATTTATTTATCCCACGAATACTTTCAGGTTGTCAGCAGTATGGATTTTTTTTTTCAATTGATGAATGATATTGATGTCGCTCATAGCCTGGCGGTTTATGTTCATTCTAAGCGATCGACAAAGTTGAGCAACAGCGGACGTGGTCAGTAGTTGTTTGAGTGACCGCTAGTGACAAATTTTCTTGAGACTTTTCGTGCTTTGGAGGGCACGTTAGGCCGTCGGTCCCGGTTGTTATCATAAGATGACAGTCGTTAAGCCTTTGGGCGGCATGAAAACTTCCGTCCCTCGGGTTGGCCACTAAATCCCCTGCACTAACCAATCCGCACTGAAGCAGCGTGGAAGAGTATGCTCTAGGCCCCTTAAGAAAGACCCGTGATCAGTAGTGGGCCGCTAAAGAGTTGAAGCCTATTTGTAGATGTATGCGTATTGTTGAACTGAGTTTCTAAAAATAAAATCCCAACTTCATAAAACATTAACAATTACAAAATTGTTTTCATTATCTTCATAAAGAATTCCTCTAAGTTCACGAGCCCTTTGTGAGGTAACATTGTATTTAAATTTTCAACACCTAAGGTTGAGGACCTCTGAGCTAGACAGGGCGATGACATCTCGCGACTTTCACTCAAGGACGCTCCCCGATGCAGCGAGGGTGTGGGGTGGTGCAGGGGGGTCTTACGTTGATACTTTAGCAAAGTAAATACTTTTTATCTTAGCAGAATTAAAATTTTATGACGATATAAAAAACACCCTGTATAACAAAACATGGGCCTCGGATGTTATGGAATATGTTTTTCCTTGTGCCATTAGTAAAGGAAAGATGACAGAATATTCTCGTGCAAAAATTTCAATTTTAATTTTTTTATGCTTGCAGCCGACAAAGTAATAACGTCGCCTATCCATGGTTATGTAATGCCCATACCGACCCGTTACAGACCAATTTTAAATGTAAATGTCTCCACCACCAATCGGTGAAGTCAAATCGTATATCGGAAACTCGTGGTGAGTATACGAGTTTAATCCTCCTCAAAGAGGAGAGACTATTGCATAGTTGTAGGTCATAATCATAAATTTCTTTCTTTTTCTTCTCTCTTTCTTGGCCGGCAACGCATCAGTGATGAAACACAGTTTCCGTGCTTAAAGCAAATACTTCAAGGCACTTAAGTATTTTTTTTGTGATGTAGAGTGTTGGTACTGTTTGACACATTCGATTCGAAATGAGGTTTAGAAAAATGATTTTTAAGGGTTTATTAGCACATAAAAATGTCAGTCCTGAACTTTTTTTTTTGAACCCCCGAAACCCCCCCCCCCCCCCTGGCTACGCCCATGAATTACACCATTGAGTTGTACTTAAATAAGTGTTGTTGCTATGGAGAAAAAGCGACAAGAAACACCAATATACGTATACGAAACTGTAAACATCATGTAGCACAGTAATACAATTATACTTTATACTCAAACGATAGTGCATGTAATCTTTTCAAAATGAATATGTTCAAAGACGCGAGGATCGCAGCGTTATCCATTGAAATCCCCAGACAATACCGTTGGGAACCAGTTTAATGAGCATTATAAATACGATACGCTGCTAGGGCTTGCACTTTCTAAGTTTGCTTTAAGGAAAATGTCTGATATTATTTTAGATTTTCTGCGCCTTAGTAGCTGACAGAGGAGATGTGTATATGTGACCAGAATACAACTACAGATATGAGTTATTAACTTATGAGTTATTAATGAGTCAAAAACATAAAGATAT
The DNA here is from genome assembly GCA_911387775.1 of Thymelicus sylvestris. Classification (NCBI taxonomy): domain Eukaryota; kingdom Metazoa; phylum Arthropoda; class Insecta; order Lepidoptera; family Hesperiidae; genus Thymelicus; species Thymelicus sylvestris. The sequence continues at coordinate 1,082,935 of OU426903.1, forward strand.
AAAAAGGAGCTTAATAATTCCTGACAAAAAATAACTGATTCCAAAATTAAGGATAACCCAAAAACTACTCGTCAGTGGGATTACATGACAAGCACCAGCTTTCGATTAAAAAAAGAATCATCAAAATCGGTTCACCCAGTTGAAAGTTCTGAGGTTACTAAGAAAAATACAGTCGAATTGAATATATCCTCCTTTTTTGAAGTCGGTTAAAAAACACATTGACAGCTGATATAAACCGCTCCATAATGTGTAAGAGTATAAAAATCTAGCGAATTTAATTCACTGCTTCATCGATATTAAACTCTATGTTAAATGTGAAATGAATCAAATTAATAAATAACTCACCTTTCTAAATTTAATTAAAAATACACTAAAAAATTGCGGAAATGAAGCTAAAAATCTGTCAAACATTTTTCGTCCTTACACATCCACAAAGACAAAGAGTGACGTCACAGCCACATTCGACAGGCAATCTTCAGAGTGATGCTGCGTTGTCTATTTTCCTACTTTTCCCCTCTTTTTCCCATTTTTCCCTTGTCCCTATTTTCAAGAGCGGTGATGTAAATAGGACAATGGCTGCACGACTCTACTTACCTTTGCGTGCCCTACAAAGCAAGAAGGGTAACTAACAAGCTTTTTTCCTTTCTGTGTATCAAAGGATAGTACACATTCCAGCTAGGGTCAAGTGGGTACTATAATACACTACAGCCCGCGTAATGCAACGTCGCGTCGTCTTAACATTACCTTAATTATTTTCTACCCAATTTTTCTGAAGCTTTTCTATCCAACTCATTACTTTCCAGAACGACGACACTATCGATTGGTGTAAATACGAGTTTTACAGGGTGTGTTCTTTTTTTCAATCAACGAGTTGACATTATCGAATATTGATTTTTCGATAATTATGCAGTTTTATTTGCATCAAAATCGGGGCCGAGACTTACCGAAGTCATATGATGCTCCAACGGCCAACAATCACTGGAAACTTGAAGACCGATTGAAATAAAAAACATGGGGGTACTGTATGAAGCTCCAACCACCAGTGGACAGAGTGGACAGCCCTGCGCGACGCCAGACGGAGCCGCGTGGGCGCGCGATTCCCCGTTGAGTCAGCCGCTGCCATTCCCAGGCTATTTATAACCTAACTCTTATTTACGCATTTCATTTATAGCCTGACTTCCACCATTGAGGGGTTGCAGACCGGCTTCAAATACCATGACTCATGGCGTGTCAAAACATGTTGTCAGTTTCCCCGTTTCCTCTTTGGCTGGAAAAAGACATGGTCCTCGAAGTATCCGGTTTATGTCCGGGAATGACCAGTTTCTACCACGACGGCAGCCTAAACTGACGTGCATGAATGTGTTCAGAAAATTGCAGATATGATGTGGTCATTTGTTTTCAGGTCAAACTAGAGGTCTTCAAAACGAAAGACTTGTACCCCGCAGGCTAGGTTGAACTCAGTCTCACAAAATCTTTTTATGTTTTAGTATCGATTTAACCTCGGACTCGAATGTGACCGATAGACATGATTGTGTACTTAACAATTGTTATTTTAGGCCCTCGCTACGGTCACTCGAAAAATGTAACATTTGATGTAGGTGTATTTTTTCGTCCTGTTGCTGTAAAAACTACTCGGTACACGAAATGGACGGAATCACTGTTGCATTGACGAGGGTCCGGCGTAATTACAAAAATCTTTTTATCTTATAAAATACTGCCTAGCTTACAACGCGGTATTCTGTAATAAGAAGTAGATTAATAACATATTATTATCTATCCCATGATATGGAGTATTATTGTTCGCTCAAAGATATTGCAAGTACCTACATGAAAACTGTCATTAGATTCTAATTTTTGTTAGAGTCAAGTGAAAAATCACACCCGGAACTTTTCATCCTTTACTTGAAGTCTTTTTAATCTATTATAATATCATTTTTTAAATTAGGTATATTCATTCCATCTCTATCAGTTGAATTTCATTGGTGACCTGCGTCATCAACGCGACGTCTCATGAATGGACGGTCACATTCGAAATGGGTAACTTGCTATTTACACTTTACAGCACTAAAAATATCTTTGCTATTCATTCAATTGAAATTTCTATTCTGGGAGATGTTTAATATTTTATTACTTGAAGCAAACTCACTGTCTAGGGGTGAACAGTACGGTCAGAGTAAGGTCGCCACCCCCACCCGCTAGGGGGGGGACGGAATGTTGTAATACTCTCCATTTTTATCTGATCCAATGACAAAGACTACAGTTATTAGAAATTAAATTAGTAGCTAATTTCGATCATGTTTCATGTTTTTCTTGCTTATAAGATTGAGGATTTTTCTGCTTCATAATTTTATTAAATGGGATAAAAGTAAGTTGAATTAGATTTTGAGAATTATTTTATGTTACAATATTATTTACATAACGGCATGGTGGGTGACTGCATGAGTGACTGCCTATATCCAGGAATTGATATTCAAGAACCGTTATAGTCAGGAGTGTCGCAAATAAGCGGAGGTCTGTGTGCATCAGCAGGTAGACGTATAAAGCCTGATGGATGGGACCTTAAACATTAGTGAAAGGTCCCGAGTTTAAAGCTCCGTCGAGACACAAACATAAATTGATAGTGTAGTTTAAACACACATGCATTTATAAAAAAGTGGATACCGGTAAATGTTGAAAAAAATAGCATATTGCGTCATTTGGTTAGAATTCTGTTACATAATTATATTGTAAATAATACGTAACTGCCAACACTCTTCCCGAAAACTCCATTATTCGGGAACACGACTCACCCCGCGCGCTAAAAATCTTTCTTACCACCGACAGCCTTTTTAGAATGTTAGGCTGACTTAGGCTGTACGTTAACAAGCAGTTAAAACGGCGTTAAAACCACCGTTAGTTGACCGTGAAACCTTGATCTCGCCATTGAAACAAAAACCAAAGCCATTCAATTCAATTGTCTTAACGGCGTCGGCGCGGTAATTGTCAATGCGTGCGTGTCGACATTGGGTGACGACTTGACGAGTTCTAACCCCTTCAATGGGTTTTTTGCATAAAAAATGTCGATAAATACGAATGTAAATTGCAGGTAAGGTTCCGTAATGAATCTTGTTCTAATATTAATGATTGTCTTCTAAATATTATTTTTTTCTTTAAGTATCTAGGAGTAAAGTTGGAACCGGCTAGTCTGGATATAGTTTTTTTTTTGTATAATTTTTTGAACATAATATCATTATTTTAAAATCAATTAAAATATCAACTGTACCCAAAAGTTTATCTGAAATCAGAAACTGTATTTTACGTTACCCTTCGAAAAACAGGACTTCAAATCCATGCGTATTTTTACATAATTATTTCCAGTAGACTCTAAAAATACAAGGTGTGAAGCAAGCACGCAGAACCCTAAAAATACAGTTTTGTCATGGTTTGGATGAATTGATGGTGACCTTACGTCAACGCAGTGTCATTCATCGCTAACACAACAACTACTAAACAACAAAAAGTTGTAAAAAAACATTTAGTTTATCTAATAAGTAGGCATGTGATTTTTGGATTGCTTGTATGTACGTTTGATAGTAATTCTTAAGTAGTAGTGTGGGAAGAAAATTATTTTCCCGGGAGTTTCTTGCCATTTTCTTCACAGCATTCTTAATACAAGGTACAAATAGGTAGGTAGTTTGACCACTTGATTTTCGAAAAGAATTTTTAACATTCAAAAACATCACTAATGTCAAATGAAAAAATACATTTTTTTTTCATGATCAGTGTATTAACGAGTATTTATATCCGCGTATGTACTCGTACACAAAACCGGTTTAAAAATAAAATGTTCATGTTATTATTTATGTTATTATTTACGTTTTCTGTCATAACTAAATGGAACATTCATCTCGTCTAAACACCCGTACTCTGGTTCTCTTTGTGAAGAATTCATATTAAACGCCACATACGAAGTCCTTTCAGAGAATAACTTGTACAACATTTAGACGGTAAAGTTTCATTTGAAAACTTCATAGACTCCACAAAATTCAGAAACTTGGAATTACGCTTTGAAACACTCACGCCTCGTATCTCAACATGCTTCATACAAGTTAGAAATACATATTTTTGTAGGACGGGAGCTTGTTGGCACTTTTTGTTTAGAATGAGAAAAGAGCGAAGGAAGAGACAGAAAAAGAATTGCAGAAAAATGACAACTTTCAACGACAATTTATACCATTGGAATACTGATGCCGCGATGATCAAAGTTCATTAGGCAAGTTCCAATAAAAAATCAAACTGAATATGACACGAACTCATTCCGATTGATTATCTTACAATCGAAGAAACGAAAAGTTAATACAGTTTAAAATCACGATCGAGCAATCTTACGTATTTATTTTACAGCGTATTGTACGGTGATCGATTTTATAGTCTTGGATTTACAGTTTTCTTTTGTACTATGTAACTGATGCATTTGACGTTGCATTAGGTACTATGAGAGCTATTTCCATCATTTTGTCTCGCTTAAAACGCAAAATAGAAAACCATTTACAACCAATAATCCGAAATATGCAAACCCAGCCCAAAACCGCAACAAGCTCCCGTACTAACCCGTCACAAATGTACGATGCGCTGAATACATGAATACGCATTGATCGAGATATTCGGCTACTAGCCTACTAGAACATTCGAATACGAATACTACTTGGGCGAATACGGAGGAACACCGCATGGAACAAGTCCCAACAAGCTCCAACTATGACAACTTCGATCCAGTTTGTTAAACTGACGAATTGTATCAAGTTTGTTATACGTTTCCGTATGCAGTTTGCGACTTGTCATTCAAACTTTGTACAAATTCCACTCACAGATTTTCGACAATTCGACAATTGCTTCGTTTGAGCTAATTTTAGTGATTTGTAGTCAAATATTTTTTTGGCGACGACACGATTTCTTTGATAATTTTGGAGTAAAATAATTTGGTACGATTGCGAATTTTCTGAATTAATGAATTTTGGCACAGATTATACATACAGTATCATTGAATTTTGGTAGGTTATTTCCAGGCGATTTTCCAGACGATTCAGCCTTTACGAGAGTTGTCAACTTCTGTGTTAACAATTTGGAAGTATATCTCTCGATCAGGGAATCTACTCTGTTCCAATATCAGAAAAGCAATAGTAGGAAAGCTATGAATTGATATGGTGTCGTATAAAATTGTAACAATAAGATATATTTCTGGCAGTCACGAGTATATTGCAATTCAACACACAAACGTCACGGTATGTCGGGAGTCGCGACAGGATACAGAATCTTGAGGCAAGAATTTCAATATTCTTGCCTGTCTATTCGTCTGCTTCTAGCTTGGAAATACCTGCGATGCCTCGTCGCCAGCCGTGGAGTCGCGTGGGGTCGCATGGGGTCGCGTCGTATTCATGGCCGGTTGGAGCCTCGACTCGCATCGAGATTGGAAGTTGGCGAGCTATGAATCAGTGCACGGATGCTATGAATTTCGGAGCTTGCAGTGTAACTTTGAGCTGTTTTGAATGTTCAGTAGATGTTATAAGATTTAAGTGTTTTGAAAGTTGCTGAAGTATGATACGGGTGCTGGAAATTAATACATTGTAGGTAGTAAGATTGACGACCACGTAGCTTAGCTGGTAGTGATATTATGGTGAGAATGTTTGTGAAGCGAAGGGTTCGTGGCCGAGGCAGATATTGCGGTAATGCTTATGATAATAATTCTCAGTTTTTTCTCAAGGAATACCCATGTGTTAGTATGTTTAATATGAAATGTGTTGTCCATTCTACCGCCATGTCACACGGGAAAATCTAGCGGGAGGGTGGAGAGTATAATTGTTTATTTATGTCTCGGTGAACATAAATCCAAAGTAACTCTAATAGTTTGGGCTTTTACTCACTTGCGCTCCTTATTAAAATATTCAATCATTACCTGTAACATAAAGTAAAGGACATAAACAAAATTGATCAATATTACCATAATTAATAACATGCTGCCAGACTACGCCCAGCCTTAACCAGTAGGCCTAGAATCATAAAAGAGATTCCTTACTAGGAGACAGGACTTTTGAACATTAGTTTCCGTAAAGTGGTTAAAAGTGGGCGGTGAAAGATTAGTAAATATGTTAAAATTTGAAAGAGTTAGGATGAAGAAATTTGTATGAGTTTTGATTTCACTTTCCATCGATGGCAAATTATATCGTTTGTCCTCATGTCTGGATAAATGTCGGTAACCAGGTTAAACTCAGTGGATCCTTATACAGGAGTGTGTGAATGTCTTTTAATAATGCTGGTCAGATAATTCTGCCTTCTAAACATAGTGAATGATCGATGTCCTCATCATGCTTATCTCTTAAACGATGGCCGATAGTCGTTAATGGACAATTGGCAGCCATTACTCTGTTGTTGCAAGTGGTCGAAGGTCTGAGCTGTTAGCGAATGGCCTCAATACCATTAGGGTCCAACCTTGTAATAGTAAGCCAAAGGTTTTCAGCATTACCTTGGGGTGCAGTTGCGTTAAAGTCACCAAAGTACTTTGGCCGTGAGCAATGGGAACGAATCACGAATCCAGTTATGACGATTACTAAATCTAATCACATCACAACGGTTATTGGCTGAACGAGTTACTGTTGCAAATCGCGATGGCACGATGATGTTTTAAACTAAAGGGATCATTCTATAAACGACCGAATTGAATTGAATTTCAAATGCTTATTCATATTTTGTGATATGAGCACTTAAATTACCATAAAGTAAGTAAATTACGAGAACATACATTACTATGAAAAATAACGTCATATTTTATATCAGAAATCAGTTGTGCAAACTTTGCAAATAATAGTAATCATTTCTTTTAAAGGATGGTTCCAACTTAGGGGCCATCCATAAATTACGTTAAACTAATTTCGTGGCTTTTTGACCCCTCCCCCATCCTTGTCAAAGCTGGTCACATTTGTGAGACCTCCCCCCCTAGTGTGACGTCACATATTATGAAATTTTACACCTAGAAATTATTAAATTAAAACAGCAGTTCCGAAATAAGTTTTATTTCCATTAGGATCCCTTCCACCCCTTGTCACGCTAGATCGACTCTCTCTCCCCTAACGCGTGATGTAATTTATGGATGGCCTCTCTTATTAGCGATTCAATGCAGGTCACAAATTCTCTGCGAGCAACACATATCCTGAAGAATAACTCATTTCCCATTTTTTTTAGGGTTTTGAAGAACTTTTTGTCACAGCGACAGAGTACCTGAGAAGTAAACTCATCTAATCCGGATTTGCAGTGGTTAGTGACGGTTCGTTCCAAATGACACAGGTAAAAAGGATTGTGGAAATTAGACTGTGAAGTATTTCCACGGGTCTAGACTTTGTTATTCAACGGGAGGTGTGATGAATGATAAAAGTAATACGTAAATATATACGAGTGTGTGTACCTGTATATTGATTACTATACATTACTAGCTGCCCGTACAGACTTCGTTCTGTCAAAAGTTTTTTTGTTATTTTGAGATATAAGCTATCCTATCTTTCAAGTTGGATCAAACTGCACACGGTGTGCAAATTTGATTAAAATCGGTTAAGTAGTTTAGGAGACCATCGCGGATAAACAACGTGGCACGTAATTTATATATATTAATTAAGATATTGAATTAAACGTCAGTTTCCAGCACAGTTGCCCGTTTTACCATTAACAAAAATTAAAAACAAACCAACAAGTGGACGGCAGTTAAACATGATTGGGAAACTTGAAAACGTGAAGGAATCCCATTTCATTACAGAACTGAACTGAACGCGGCCATTTTTTAATTCACACTCCGCCGTGTAATACGTTTTGTTAAAACTGTTTCTGGCAAAAAGTTCCGGATTGCGATTCCGTTTTTGCCCGTTTCTTGGAAAAAGTTATTTTATTCGGTAACGTCTCTTGCCGGGCAAAATAAAGTCCAGTGGTTACGCCATTTTCTTATTACTAGTTGGTAGAAAAAGAAAAAATATGAACACTTGGTAATTAATTTCTGTACAGCAACTGTGATTTTGAACTCACCGAATTTATATTCTATGGTAGTGCTAATTCAAAATGACAAATTTCCTTATTCTAATCCTTTCTTGATCCTTGGCCGGCAACGCTTCGATGATGCTAGTGATGTGACAACTTATAATGAGGTAGTTCGCCTGCTCGTCTCTCTGTGCATGGATGGATAGCAGCAAGATCTTAGGGCCCAGGAATGGACAGAGCTCATTACACCCGACACTACATCTGATTTTAACGAAACCTTTTACAGAAGTCGTATTTTATGTACCTCTAGCCTATCAAGGGGGCCATTACTGGCACTGGGACATAAAAAAGTGGTCGCAAGCGTGGCCGTTATAAATGACAGCCGTACTCGACGGATACAAACGTCTAACATTTATTTAGGTTCTTAGACCCCTAAAATATTTGTAGGAAACGTGACTTGAGAAGCTTTGTAAACCGCTTGTATGACCTGAAACGACTTACGATATGTAAGTCTAATGAGGAACTTAAGAGTTCAAAGTTGAAAATGACGATATGCATTGTTAGATAGCTAGCGAATCTTCATAATTGGCAGTTTTCATATGATTAAAAAAGTTCGACTATTGGCAACTTAATTGTGTTAGCGCAGTTTCAATTACAATAAAAACTGAAATGATCTATGGACGTCATTTTACTTTTTTAAAACGTTACACTTGTTTACATTCATTTGACCATAAGTAGCGATGAAAATGCAGAGGCAGGGAGAGGAAAAGAAGGGAGTTGTTAGGCGGTAAAAAGTTCGCCAGGTCAGGTAGTAGACATTAAAAAGAATAGAATAAAAAGTAGAATTAAAGGGAGTTCGTAGCAAACCAGACGAGAAAAAACACCCCACTAACCACGCTTAAGATATGTACATATCTGCCGATAGCCTATCAATAGCATCCGCTTTTCAAAACCGGTCTATCTTTCAACACCAGCTCATGAGACGCGCGCCTACCTCGGGAACACGGGATTAGAACGTGCGTCAATATTTAAAAGCTCACTTGAATTTATAGACCGGCAACCTGTGCCACAGAGTAGTACACGTATACAGACACGTGTCCATACTGCAGAGTAACTAAGTGACCATCGTGACCCATAAGGCAACGTGGGATTCGGACCCACTCAAACAATAAGGGTTAAGCGTCCACTTCGGTTTCGAGTGCGGATTGGCGCACTTCGCATACGTTTGAGATGCTCATTTATTTAATAGTGTTAACAACTTGCAGTTCTTTCCTAATGCGTCTTTTGACTTTTGCAAATCATTTTAAATTAAAGGAGTGCTCACGGATTAGTATTTTACGTAGACATTACGACCCAATTACATGTTTCATGGTCACCGCAAGTTTCAGATCCATTGTCTCAATTACTTTAAATTTATTGTACCTACAACGATTCGCTTACGTGCGTGCATTGTAGAGGTAGATGGTACATATCTTCCTTTAACGATCATGCTGTAATGATTTGGATACGTAAAAATCGAATATTTTGTTCGGATTCAATCTAACAAGTAACATGTCTTGTCAACATCATGCGGTGAGTGACGTATTTTCGTGCCATTATTGAAAGTTGCCGATCTTCCGATATTTTAGTCTAAAAGTACTATTATTTCTTCTTTGGTCTAAGTTACTCTTCTCAATACACATCCAGCTAATTTCGTGCGTAAAAATAAGGATCCCTCATTATTCAATTAAAGAGAAACAACCCAAAACAAAATGTATGATGCTATTTTTAAGAAAACTTCCCTACAATCAGTTGTATCGCCAGCAGAAAGTCGGAGCTGACTGATAAGATAATACAATGCTTCTATTCATGACAACTAGATCTTGAATTGAACGAACCTTGAAAAGACCTCCCAACGCAGCGACAAGTTTAAACCATTAAATTGCGGTTCATTAAATTGCGGTTCATCAAAGAACCATAATAAATTCGTCAAGTCTTTCTGTCTGTAACAAACTTGCCCAAGTTAAATTGCCCGCTTCATTTCCCATTACAAACTTTTATGCCCTATTTCATTCTTTGAGACTGAATATTGAATTAACTTTTACGCAAAACTTGTCAAAGTTTTCAAATAGCGGTAACGGGATTCACATAATAGAGTAATTAGAATTATCTGCCGGCATGTTTTTATTACATTATTGTACTCAGGCTTGAGTCTGCCCCACTACATGGAGCAGATATATTTTCGAGTTTCGACTTATAATACAATCTTTGTTCACAGATCGTGGAAGTTCGTATGCTAGTAGTATAGTTTTATATGCCCATTTTCCACGCCCGCGCCAGCCGAAACAAAAAGTCCAGTGACTAGTGCAAAGGATTTAGCAATTATTAATGTTGATTTAATTGATACTTAGAAATGTAGCTATAATTGGTCATCGGTACCATTTTCTTTAGCTAATAAATAATTCAAGATAAGATTCAATGATCGGTTAGCAACGCACTCGTAAATTTCCTCAAGAGTACATCTCCAGATATTGTCTGCCAAGAATGAAACGCAGGGTCAATACCAGCTTCAAACCAGGACAGCGGATACCATTACCTTTAACTCAAACAGACCGCCAACGATCTGGCAATAAACAAAAACCGACCGCGCGACTGTCGGCCATAAAAACGAGCTGACCTAAATTCCCGGAGCGTGGTTTGCCAGTTCAAAGACCAGGGTTCGATGTTCGGCGGGGCAGCCACCGTGACGTATTGTCCTCTCAAACACAATGTGACGTTACTGCTATGTGGAACATTGTAGTGTGGTGTCCGTTGTTGAAATTTGTAGTTCGTATCTAAATACAATGACCGTTAAAAGTTATACTTACCCACATGAAGTATTGAATAGATTATGGAATCTATGGCTTTTACCTAAACGTGGTTTGTGTCAAAACATTAGTCACTCTTCCTAATTGAGCTGCTTCCTAATCACACGCCGCTGCTCGAGTGTGAATTGTTATAGCTTTCACAATACCTGCGAACCAGGTTGCTAAGGATAACACGTGGGACCGACCACTTAATGTATCCTTCGGAGTACAAACGGAGTCACTCATCCATCGCGCCCGCTTTACCTTATTTTATTACTTTATTAACGTATCGTATAAGACATTATGTCGCCAAGAGTTTTCAATAACAGGATGCTTGTACAGTGTACTTTAATTTTAATGAAATTCAACATTCAATACACAACAAGCATCATAACGGTACTTATTAAAGATTATATTCTATTGTAGTTATTATTCCGTCTCATGTCGGAGTTATTACATGTCGTGCTCGTGGGCGAATGTAAATAAAACAGGTTGTTGGCATACCGCGGTGACATTGTGCCATCCAACATAGTTTGACACCGCCTTCTATTGTATAATTTTGTAATTCTGCAAGGTCACAGCCTTGGTTCCTGTCTTAATTTGAAAACTGATCTGCCAGTTTGTCTACAAAGGCTGGATCCTTGGAATCGATTCCTTCTTGCTTTTTGTTCCAGTTATAGGGATTACAGTGAGGAAGATCTGAAGTGGCAATGGACAGATCACATCGTTCTAAGGACGAATAACCGTTTCAGAAGACTTCAAATGTCATCCACGTCGAAGGAGCCGAAGTGTAACTGGTGATCTCAAGAAAACAGTAGAATATTGCAGGAGAAAAAGTGTGTAGGACAAGATGAGCCTGATGAGCAGTAGATAACTTCGAGCAGAAATACAACAGTTATAGATAATAAATACAGCGATCTATATGTAATTATTTTATTCAAGACTACCCTCTAAAAGAATTTTCTTTGTCCGCGAAATACCCACTTTTTATCTTTACGAGGAAACAGAACTTGGTTTCTGCACTGCATCATGAACTGATTTCTAAACAGCACAATTTCTTGACGGATATAAACGTCAGGTTTAGGGTCTTATGAGACTTTGAAATATTGTTGAGGCTCGTGACCAGCCGGTCTGTTTGATGCCGGACATAGAGCCAGGCCATAGACTGACGAATCGTACGATCTGTCTGTCTATAGTGCGTTTTTACAGGAAACGCAGTGTAAAATGCACTATACAAAGTATACAACTGACTTTATAATAAGCTGCCAACGAATATTACACAAAACTAGACAGGTCGACTGGAATTGAGTAGAATTTCTGCCCCAAACGGGAATCAAACCGGGGATCTGTCGCCTGTCTAGCAGGGTTAACACACGCCGCCTTGGCTACATGATGGCTTTATAATAATGACCTGAGTCTTAATACAACCAAACAAAAAAAAAAAACAAATAAATGGAGATCCCACTCTAGCTAGCTTACTTTTTTAAAGTCGGTCAATGAATCAACTTCATCGGGTATAGATGCAGAGACCGCCTACAGTATCATTTACTCATTAAGTTAAGTACGTATTGAACGGTCATCTCGACCACTCGAGCCCTGAGTCACCTGTGATTCACAGATTCAATGGAGTGTGGTGACGAGCCCCCACGTACAACGGTCCATGATTCACATCCCGATAGCGTAAGATGTACTTTGACTCCGAAGGCTCTTTGTGGTTGAGTTTTCACGCACTATTAAATTTAATCAGTTTTTAAATAAAGACCGCCCGAAGTCGGTTTTAATGATTTGTCGATTTTAATGAAGCCTTGATTGGTGTTAGGATACTTCCAAATCAATAAAATCAAACATCGTTTAGTCATATTATAGGTATCACATATTTACGTATTTTTTTATTCTACAACTTTATTAATTAAAATTTTAAGAATCTCTCAATAAGGCTAGGTGTCCTTTTAGTAAGCATTATAATGGGGATTAATATCAAGATCCCTTCTGGCGCCTCAGCCTTTTCTATCCTTCAGTAGGCTACACCATGATCAGGGCTGCTTGGCTTGTACTCATGGATAAATGGAGCCTTATTTTACTAGACATACTACTTAAGTAGGAATTTATTTCATATTGAGACAGTCGTGTCGAAATGGTAATGGAAGTGAAATAATGCTGAATAAATTATAGGTATGTACCTATATATTATAAAATACGTCTGACGTTAGGAAAATTTATATTATTTACTTTAACCGCTCAATCTATTTTCTAATATAGTTCAGTACGTGAATGAAGTCAATGACAAACGTTTGAATAATGTATTTGTAATAAACTAGTACAAAAAGCGAACAATACCACGTTAGGTAAATAAGTTGCAGAAATCACAGCGCTCTTATATAATCCGTGAGTCATTTCGCGCTGAATCATAATCATTGTTGACTTTGTTGACCTGTCTAGGTTTCTTTGTTGGCGTTATAAAATTTTACTGTAATAAAATTTTACAACATAATCTGACATCTAAATGAAATGTCATTACTATGCAAAACAACAGTAAATTACTCTGCTCTTTGTTACATTACTCTACTTTTTGTCCGTCCGTCCGTCCGTCTGTTCGAAGCAAAGCGACGAGACCCTTAGTGCTAGAAAGCTGTAATTTGGCGTGAATATACATATTTATTAAAACTCCAGAATCATAGAATAAAATATTCAAAAACATTTTTTTCAGGGTACCTCCCCTGCAGGTAACGTGAGGATGAATATTTTATCCGCCGCGTACCCTATAGTGTATCGTTAAAAAGGTCTTTCAAAAATATTATGGGTCTTCTAAAACCATTTTTTTAATTATGGGCTAGTTTGCGAAATATTTGGCTTTAAAGTGCTAATTTAAGTTAGAGTCGAGTGTCCCAGGCCGGCCGATTTGGACAATTGAAAAAATTCTCAAAAATAGTTAATATGATGAATTTACAAGGAAAACTATCACGGCTATGTTAGCATAAGTAGTTAATGAGTACTAGTCGATAAGCTTACTACTTCGGAACCCTCCATTGCGCGTGGCCTGACAGCCTGACACGCACTTGCCCGGTTTTTTATGATGGCAGCTTTATGATGATAAGTCTGGTTTGTTAGGAGCCAACGCTACATTAGCTATATTATTAATACAATAAAAGATAGCTTTGGTGTGATGTTATACAGAGCATTAAAGAGTAATAACCATCGTAAGTAATTTATGTAAATTAACGCATCAAACACGTTAATATCATAGCTGGCAATTACCTATTTAAATTTAACCCGAGTCATCAGTAACGCCTATTTAAATATGTCTAATTTATTAGCTTGTCACACACATAGGTAATGACACAGTTAAGTTAGTCACGTTCGGTTGTTTCTACAGCACAAAATTCGACAAAATTAGTTTCTTAGTAATGGTTTATCTTTATCACACAGTTCCTATAAAACTAAGTTCTTAATTATCTTGTTTGAATGTAGATATATTTCACGCGTTTCAAGAGGATTATTTAAGAGGATTTTCACGCGATTTGTTCTTTTTAACCGACTTCAAAAAAGGAGGAGGTTCTCAATTCGACTGTATTTTTTTTTTATTATTATTTTTATGTTTGTTACCTCAGAACTTTGGACTGGGCGAACCGATTTTGATGATTCTTTTTTTAATCGAAAGCTAGTGGCTGTCATGTGGTCCCACATAAATTTGAACGAGATCTGACAACTATGTAGTTTTTGAGACTTTGAAGTCGGTTATTTTTTGTTAGTAAAATTTAGATTATTCTCTGATCTGATACTTCGGCGTTACTGTATACATAAGTATTCTCTGTAGATTCAGAGTAGAAAGAAAGTAGTTAGGAAAGCTGCTCAGGAGTTACATGCAGCTTCCAGAACTACTAATAATACATGTCTGTTACACGGACCAAACGGAACTAACTTCATACAAGATTAAATTTCATTTAATTTCAATGTAACTATTACAAATTGTTCAGCGTAAGTCAGTAATATATCAGTATACCCACAACTGTTGCAAGTCCTATATTACCTTAATAGTTAACTAAACTATCGTCTCCTGCCAGAGTTTATATAAGCTTCGCTCCGTAACTACGAGTAACTTTACTAAACTAACTTTATGATTGGACTCGCCGTGTTAGCCAGTTCACTGCGTCTTATGTTTTCCTGGTCAGGTCAGACGAGGAAATTGGAGTATACTGGTAGATTTCATTGGTTCTGGTACCTCACTTCATAAGATTCCGTTAAGGGTTCAAAACCAGGTAGAAAAATCATCTTTCATCTTTGAAGTGTTAAGATTAAAAATAGAATGTATCCTTAACTTCAATCTCTTTCTTTGCTTTTGTACCCTGCGGAACCCAAAACTAGATTTTGGCGCGAAATTCCTCCTACTAGAAACCGTTGATCTTTGTCGGTCAAATAATTCTTCTAGAATCAGTTAAGTATGCATGTGTTTTAAGATATTTCATTGGGAGATTCTAAGTCAGCTTAAATTAAGTTTTCCACTTTCTTCTTGACCAACCAACGCATGAAAATGGAAAAAAATGTGTTTATTGATCCATAGATTACATTGTACATATACTAGTTGCAAGGGCCCCTGTACTGGGTGTAAACCTGTGTTACTGGGTACCCTGCTCATCCACCAAGACGAAATACATACAATGAATCACTTAAACATTTTAACAAAGCAAAATAAAAGTGGCGTGTCTGTATAAGTGTGTTGTGTAATGGTGTGGAAGTGTGTGTGTGTGTGTGTGTCTTAACGCATTTAGAATGTGGTTTAAAGATGTCTTCTGAAGCGATAATCACTTATCATCAGATAAAATCAGTCTATTAGTGTGCTTGTTGGTCGGATTTAGTGGAAAGAATCATCGGTTCTGTCATCTCATCAAGAGTATGAGCATCACTCCAATTTAAACGAGGCACCACACAACCTATTCCAAATATCCGCGTGTACTAACTAGTTATTATGAATTTTACCAAGAAAAAAATAACCGACTTCAGAATAACTCAAAACCTACTCGTCAGATCTAGCTCAAATTTAAATGGGACCACATGACATGCAGCTTTCGAATAAAAAATAATCCTCAAAATCGGTTCACCCAGTCGAAAATTCCGAGGTAACAAACATAAAAAAATACAGTCGAATTGAATACCTCCTCCTTTTTTGAAGTCGGTTAAAAAATCCAAAGACATGGAACTGATTCAAGTTTGAAAACATTACACCTTTCCTACCAGTCAGAAAGAGTGTTACAACTTACAACAATACATAAAGATGTAAAAAACTCCCATTAAACTGAATCTTAACGACTGAAGGTTATTTCCGCCCATGTAAACTATTAATACCGACCTACCTCACTGTCAGGGCCGAGTCCCGACACAAGGCAGATGGCGCGGGCGCTGCCGCGCTGCCAGTAACAGACGGTGAGACTTAACACGATGGTGATTGAAACAGGTCGAAAAAGGGTATTCGAAAATCATAACAATAAACACACACACTGGTTAAATTCCTTGAAGCACGCTGCTTCAGTCTGCATTGGCGTCAAGGCATATTTGACCGTTTAGCATTTGACTATAGGAGAATTGTCGGGTTTCAAAAACCATAGTAATATAATTGATGTAGAAACTAATGTTAATGAATAATTTATCAAATAGCAGGGGACAAAATAGCGCATAGAAGTGTAAAGATACGCTAAAATTATTGTTTCATAACAGGTTATAAACAACGCTTCGAAGACATTTCAGTTAAGAAAACCGTTAAGCACAAGCACCGTGAAATGGCAACACTCAGCGCACCCCAGGGTACGGTGAGACTGATATCTCAAGGCTGACACTATACTGTGTAAATATTTACGGACATCCAAACACGCAGCTCGCCTTGTTAGTTAAGGATGAGGTAGGAGCTCTACAATCGGCGATAAACTACCAGCGAGTAAAACATGGTGGACTTGTATTACAACATGTTCAAAAAGCCTTCATTCATCCGCGAACAAGGGCAACCTTCTCAGCTAATGACACTTTTTTAAATTACGAATGAGGACTGGCGTGGCGGCGCGACCACTGTTGAAGATACTCTGTTCTATCGAATTTAATCCCAATTGCATTGTATTTTAATTTAATACATGATTATCACAAACACACGAATGCGTATGACGCACTTTTTTTTTACTTTGATGTTTCTTCTGTTTGAAATAAATTGAAATACATAACTTACATTTTAAATCAGTGGCATATACAATTATACATAGATACCTACTGCTAGGTAAATCATGATTAGTTAGGAATAGCACAATTGGTAACACATTTACTCCCACAGGAATAAATGTTATTTGTTAGACATTTCTTAAGTATTGGTCGTTAGTGAGGTCTTAATAAAAGACAGAAAAAAGGGAATTAGTATTATATAGTTACCCGCTACCAGTTTCTGTTGAGACTCGCGTGTTATTCAGTAATTCATTCTGTAGTTACTTGTGTTTGCGTTATCGGTTTGATATTGAGGTTCCGTAACTCTGTTTATGGTCCCATGGCAGCTATACATCGAGCGGCGATATTAAATTAAAACGAGGGCTGGTTATTGTTGTTTGAAGGAACGATAGCTAAATGGATCGAAGTTGAGTTTTCTCTAATTTCTCTATGGGGTCATTATTGGACACGTGTCATGACTCATGCCACGTCATAAAGAAGTCTGGACTCCACTTTACTCCTGTATTTCAAAGAAGAGTTAGAAGTTTTGTAGGATCCACGATAACAAAAAGGTTTAGGCGAGACTTAAGATGCTCTCCAAAGCACAGCTGCTGAATTATTGCCACTAGCGGTCTTCAAAATACTTAACATGTCCTAACATTGCTAACTCGTTTTATTGCGACCCTGTAGCCTAGTTGGTAATTGGTAGCGACCCTGCCTGCGAAGCGAGGAGTCCCGGGTTCACTCCCGGCCGGTGCAGATATTTATGTGACAGATAATATATTACTCGTGTCACGGGTGTTATTGCGATGTGTTATATGCCATCCGCACATGCCACCCGCGACACAGGTAAAAACCTACTGCGGGGGTATGTGAGTACGTGCTTGTTCACACTGAACTCGCGGACGCGGGCGCGGGCGCGGTAAACGCTACATACACCGCGCGCGCGTTTTGGTGTGAATACTTTCATAGTAGGTCATATGTTTGATATTTCGCGACCGCGCCCGCGCCCGCGCCCGCGAGTTCAGTGTGAACAAGCACTTAGCGTCTATTATTTATTATTATTTTAATAATTAATTAATCATGTAATATCCAATCGTTAGCTTTTCGAACATTAAAATGTTACTATTATCTAGTAGTTTATAAAGTAAAGCATAGACAACCGTTGCCAACGCGCTCTCAATTTCAGACAGGATGTTTAAACTTGGTTTATATTTATAAACATTTGTAAGTAAAAAGTTGTAGCGCCAGACGTCACATACAAACACTCTGTCTACTCTATAGATTATAACTTAAATAACTCGCTTTTGCTTCGCTCGCAGTTTATACTCGGTAGATTATTTCTTATGATTGAAACAGTTCCTTCAGGCCATGAACGTTTATTACTATGGATAAATTACATTTTCAGTTTATACAACGTGTTTCTTAAATATATGTAACATAAGAGAGTACATGGTTCAAAATCGGCAACTGAATCGATTCCACGTATTTTTAATGTAGGTAATTTTATTATAATAAATAGGTAGTTTTATTATCATTCATTTTAGAGTAGTTTGCTAAACCAGCCCTCAGTCCGCAGCGGGGATTTTCTCACAACTCACAAGTATTGAAAAATTGGGAATACATTTTTCAATTAATTTAAGCAACGAACGATTGTTGCGGATTTGAGGCAAAATGGTTTATACTTTATGTTTTGAAAATCCCATTTCATCCTATTTCCCAAGGGAACTTTTATATTTCCCGGTATAGAAAGTATACGAAAATATGTTACATGTATCGAAATCAGTTCACGAGTTAACATGCGAATCATGCGATACCCGGACGAACAGGCAGAGACGACAATCCTACAAAATGTTTTTGAGTTTTACTTTGTTACTTAAGTAACACCAAACAACTTAAGTGCTGCTTAAACGAAATCCTAGGAAAGTTTGTATGTTTGAATGTTTGTTCCTAAATCACGCCACAACTAAATACTTAACCGATTTGGCTGAAATTTGGAGTGGAAATAGTCTATGCCCTGGATTAACACATATGTAGTACTTTTTAACCGACTTCAAAAAAAGGAGGAGGTTCTCAATTCGACTGTATTTTTTTTTTTTTTTTTTTTATGTTTGTTACCTCAGAACTTTGGACTGGGCGAACCGATTTTGATGATTCTTTTTTTAATCGAAAGCTGGTGGCTGTCATGTGGTCCCATATAAATTTTATTGAGATCTGACAATGGCATCCATTAGAAAACCACACAAGTCGTAAATTTGTGTTAAGATGTGCGCGACAAATTGACGAATAACTCAATATCACGCCAACCGATTTCGATGATTCTTTTTTTAATCGAAAGCAGGTGCTTGTCATGTAGTCCCACATAAATTTGAACGAGATCTGACAAGTAGTTTTTGAGAATTTGAAGTCGGTTATTTTTTGTTAGTAAAATTTCGATTATTATCCCGGAAAAGTTCAGGTTTCCCGCAGGTTTTATAAAAAATCGACCTCTACTGTGGGCGAAGTCGCGGGCAAAAGTTAGTTTTGAATAAATATTTCAAAGCAGAAAAAATAATCGATTCAGAAGTAGAAAAATCTTTCACAAAACTTTAAACAAAGACAGTAGATACCAATGTTAAATAAGGGACTAAAAAAATTCGTGGTAATGTGGCAATTGTGGTACCTAGTACCTACATACTTCGTTACGCGATGACATTGAATTGGTGAACGGATAATGCTGTGTCAACTGTCAACAGAGGTCAGAGGTAGACCCTCATCTCATAACTGGATATTATTGCTTTATTGAATCCAGGAAACTGATTCACGACTGAAATTAAAAAATAATATTAAAATAACTTCGATATCGAATTTAAATAAGGTCATCCGAAGGCTTGCGGCATGACTCAATGCACGTCGCTGAGGCGGGGCCATAGAGCCTTCACTTCTTAGAAATGGCATTACGAACTAGCGAAACGCTTTTATTACCAGTAGTAAAACCATGTAGTATTGCACTACACGCTCTAGTCTGCTGACACTAAATGTAAACTTAGTAGTCTTTTTGTTATTCTTGAATGATTATTCTACTTTGTCAACTCTAGAAAGTGGTGGTTCAACGTTATACTAGAACTCATGCAATAGGGATGTTGACTAATTTTAGGATTCAATTTGATTTAATAGATAGAACCTTAAGATTCACGAAAAAAATATTATAAAAATAATAATCTTCAATTTAAAAACAAAAATTGATAAGTAAAAATCATTTTCAAATTTCCCGCCAAAAACGTCACGTGACGTCACTAGCCGATATTCAATACTATCTGTCGTCTGAAGTTAGTTGCACTTCCATATAAAATAGGAACAATGACGTCAAAAGCTCTAAATGGCGTTTGAGGTCACGTGACAGTGAGTACTATATTTAACATTTTAAAATAATTTTATTTAATTTGTTGCGATTGATTTCAACAAAATTGTATACATTTTAACTACTCTATCGCATTGGGGACACCTGTTATGTTAGATGTAGTGTGATTTAAAATAAATAAATAAATAAATAAATAAATAAATAAAAAGAATAATATTTTAGGTTTTTAAATGTTGTCCTTGATACTTTAAAACATACATTTATTTTAATTTACTGATAGTGTCAACATCCCTATTAAAAGGGTATATTAGTTTTTTTAGGGTTCCGTAGCCAAATGGCAAAAAACGGAACCCTTATAGATTCGTCATGTCTGTCTGTCTGTCTGTCTGTCTGTCTGTCCGTCCGTCCGTATGTCACAGCCACTTTTCTCCAAAACTATAAGAACTACACTGTTGAAACTTGGTAAGTAGATGTATTCTGTGAACCGCATTAAGATTTTTACACAAAAATAGAAAAAAAACAATAAATTTTGGGGGTTCCCCATACTTAGAACTGAAACTCAAAAATTTTTTTTTCATCAAACCCATACATGTGATAGGTCATCTATGAATAGGTCTTCAAAAATGATATTGAGGTTTCTAATATCATTTTTTTCTAAACTGAATAGTTTGCGCGAGAGACACTTCCAAAGTAGAAAAATGTGTGTCCCCCCCCCCCCCCCCGTAACTTCTAAAATAAGAGAATGATAAAACTAAAAAAAATATATGATGTATATTACCATGCAAACTTTCAACGAAAATTGGTTTGAACGAGATCTAGTAAGTAGTTTTTTTTTTAATACGTCATAAATCGTAAACCGCAATTTACCTCGATCAAAGTTACAACGAACTTCAAGAACTTTTATATTATGTTACTTGCTGCTACGGAACCCTTCATGGGCGAGTCCGACTCGCACTTGGCCGCTTTTTTAATTTAATGAATAAGAAACTAAGGTTTATCCAAAATACAGCAGGTGTTATTACAGTTGTGGAAGTTAAGGTCATACTACTATTCTGTGGTAATACCTATTCTAACATGGGTAAATGTATCTAATCTCGTTCTATAGTCAGTTCTATTAGATCATCGTTCTATAGTCTAAACAACCTTATGCCAATAAGAAAGAAAGTTACTACAAACCTCGGTTATGAATAGTTAGTGTCTTTACACTTGCCGACACGAGGACACGACACGATATGTTAGTAAAAGTAAAGTATGTAGCGATACTAGTAATTATTATGATGGATTCGAAAGTCCACGGTCTCTTTTAGTCTGTCTCCCCAGCTTTTCTCATGCACTGTTCAATCCCAAAGGAGTCCGCACTATGACTAAGTTTAGGTACCATGAAATTATGAAATCCAGTCCTAGATACAGTCGGAGGCTGGCCGAAGACATGTGTAGCATACACATGGTAGAAGCAAATTAATTATTATAAATTTAAAAATTAAAATCAAACCCGCCTGTTATCAAAAAACCTATCATGATATACCTCTTTGAAATCCTTATGGTGAGCTCTTTAGTTTGATATCCATGTTATTCGATTTATTTTTATTTTTTGATACTTCAAACAATGGCATATCACAGTCGCCATATTTGTTTTTTTAACTGCACTTATCTAAGAATTAGAAAAAATCCCTAGAAATGAAGAAGAATCCCTTACTTTGAATTCGATTATTTTTTGTCAAGAATTATTGAATTTAATATAAAAATATGACGCTTTACCGCGCGGATGGCTTCAAATATTGCCACTAATCAGCCGTCTCATAACCGCGCAATGTTTAACTTTGTCAATCACACGATACAAAGCGTAGATTTATGATGCCTACGCGCCCAACGCAGCAGGTGTATGCAGTAAGGTAAGATGTATGTTACCTGCCTCAAGAACGTTATGACTGACGCGGTAATATTGTTGGGCTCATTCCGGCAGAATATTTTGATTGATGATCATTTAAATTAAACGCAGAAGTGTAAACGTATTTCGGTGAAGAGAAAGACGTTATTAAAAGTAGATAATACTACTATAAATACACATGGATGATTTAATTACTTGATGTAATTTAAACATTAATTATATAGAAGAGTTATAAATTATAATGTGAAACTGAATGCAACCAGACTGAATATGGTTAAGCAAAGTCACCCGACAAAGAACAATGCCGAAAAATTATTTTTATTTTTTGTAGCGTCTTAAAACGTCAGTTACACCGATGCAATTCAATATTTTTTTACGTTTTTTAAAATTAATATCTGTACCCGTATTACCCAGGGTAAAATAATTTTAATAATAAGTGATGAATTGACTAGAATAATAAGAATGATGTCGATATTGTCCATTTTCATGCGGTAAAAATGTTACCATTTCATACTTTTTTCCTTTAATGGTAGAAAATATATTTTGATAGTCGTACATATTTTCTGATTTTAATTATTTCATATTGTATAAAGTGAGTAATTTGGACAATCTTTAATAAAAAAGTAACATTCTGCTTGGACTTTTTTATTTTTGTATTTAAAAATATTTATTTTCGTCATTCTCGTGAAATTCTTTTAAGTAATTTAATTTTTCAGTAGTAGTAAAATGGCAACTTCTGAATCGTTTTTAAAATTGACGTTGACGTTTAGTGATCAAATCTTGACATCACTGTCATCACATACTCTTCCGGCATCGTTGTTTTGTTGTGTACCAGGTACTCTATGTTTAATACTTCTATGGTTATAAAACATTCAATATCAAAATACTTTGGTTCTGGGGTGTGCCTGCTGAAAATTCTTATATATCTAAGCTCAGAAATTAATGCTGTATTTTTTAGATTTTTTTTTATTTTAAGACGCTTAAGTTGAAAATGAAATAAAACTATGTATGGCAGTTGGGCATTGTTCTTTATGTTTCAAATTGCATTACCCTGGATATCGTGTCGTCCGACGATGACGATATCGTGTCATACAGTGTGAAAGCTCGGTTCCAGTTGACTCATCCGCAACCTTGTTTTAAATTGAAAGTACTCGTCTACCGTCTACCGTACTCTTTGTTTGAAACTCGTGAGAAATAACTAATTCAGACTAGTTCATTTACACATTTTTGCGTAACACGTGTAAGTGGGGCAACTAACTTAAATTGTTGAATAGATGGTTAACTTTTTCTTAATTGCGGCTTTAGACACGTAATAGTGTTTCTATTTATGTTGTGCCAATGATTCCATAACGATATAACAATAATATTATAATACAATTTGTTTTATTTTGCACACTAAGAAAAAGACCTACATTTAAATAAACTGTAAACGTAGCAATTTAGGACGCATAATTTATATCCAGAAGTATAAAACAAAAGCAAACAAAGCATTTTTAACTAAATAAAAAACAGAGTCCTCTTATTTAAAATATTTTCATCTAAATTTTTACATTTGAATCTGAAACCATTTTCTACATTTCGGGGAAAAGCATGTTTTATTGTTGTGTATGAAATAGTCTGAATACCTCGGGATTCTCGGGAAATATACAGACGAAGTTTAGATTTTTGTTTGTTATTCTTTTGTCCATTAATGGCTGGGAGGATTACATACTCCCCTAGGTCAGTGTTCGAGAAGACCCTCTTACGTTACAATATTTAGGTGGGTTCTTACATCGCTATTTCTTAGTCCACATAAGAATTTCTGTCTTTGTTACGCAAACAATAGATGGCATTGTTTCGTTAAATGAAAGTTCCACATTTCTAACGTAAAAGATATTATGATTTTTAATCTACGGATGTTTTGATTGTTAGTGCCAAAGCAGTAGGTAAAGCAAGTTTTTTTTATTTTTACTTCCCATTTTTTTATTCGTAACATTTACCTGTAATACGTTCATACGTTTTCAGGTTTAAAAGTAGTGTTACAATATACAACGTCATGTTCTTGTCTTTGAAATGAAAAAAGTGCGATCATATTAATTTTTCCCGCCAAATCTTTCCAGTCACTTTTCTTAAAGTAAAAATTCGTATTTTTCCTTCCAAATTAAATGATTGATTATAATAACGGCAAACGTGTTAGTTAGCTTAAATACTTAGAATTATTTCTTTACTTTTAGCACGAGGATATTTTTATCAAAAAAAGAAAATAAATAAAACAAAAGTCAAAACTCACCTCTCACAATGGCGGCCATGAAGAGACACAAGAAGGCGGGAAACACGGCCATTTTCTTAATTTTTCACTGAACTTGCAACACTGAACAATCCGACACTCACAGCATTCGAATTTCAAACACTGGCATAACTAGACGATGGGTTCGAAAGCGGTCACTTTTTTCTTCTACGTTTAAAAAAAGATGTATCCTTTCCCAACCGGTTTTCGAACTGGACACTCGATGTCTCTTTCCGACTTGTGCGGCAAGCGGTTGTCTCTTTCACTCTGTAACAAAAAACGCAACTATGTAGGGATGTTTTTATCATTTTATAAGGCCAAGGTGTTCTAAGGATTATTCTCGAGATTATGTAATTTGAGACTACCAAAGTTAAATGAGCTGTCTCGATGACTTTTCTGGTGTGCTTTACGTAAATTATTACAAGGAGGCGGGTCTTGTTAAACTGGTCGTATATGTAATATGCCCGAATAAATTTTGTACTGTTTTTTAAATGCTAATGGCGGGAAGGATTTTAATATTAATTTTATGTTCCAGATTTAATATTTATTAAGAACAACAACTCAGACAAACTTCAATGACGAATTAGAATAGATTGTTTAGTGTCCAGCGAGGCACGGACTCTAGGCGATCTTTTCGCTAGAGACCGTCAACTATGGATAACCAACTGGACCTAATCTTAGAGCTGCCATCTATCTGGGTTTCCATGGATTTCTCCTAGTTCATGGTTGACCGGGAGGGGTTTTCATATAGTAAAAAAATACCCGGAGGGTGGAGAGTAACTTTCATCCAAAATTCCCGAATTTTTGATTTAGGTGATGGCAGACCTATCCAAACCCAACCACGTCGATCGATCGATACACGCAATACCGAACGCTTCCAATTTGTTATTTTTTCCTTTAGGCATCTAAATTCAGTTTGATTATGAAAGCTAGAGATAAAAATGTTCATTCGCTAACAACAGATGGAAGACGAACAGAACAAGTTGCGGCGGAGTTTGCTCAACTAATGGTTACTAAGAAAATTGAGTTTGTTTTAGAGTCAAGCGAAGCCTCTGATTGGGCTGCCTTTGTTGAGAGTTGAGACCAACCAGTCCTCGACGAACCTTTGTCTAAAGTAAAGCGAATTTTCGCAATCTCTAATTACTTTTGTACTATTCTGCTGATAAACAATTGATTCAGCGAAAGTAAACCCGACTTTAAAAGTTTTAGAAAACAAAATACGCGTAGGCGAAAATAACCTAAATATCCGAAGAAGTTTACGATACAATTAAACCCTTAAACTTCATACTCCAATATTGATAATAGATACAAAAATCATAAACGAGGTCCCATAAATAGACTTTCCATAGATTACCGAAATTCTTATTATAATTTAAAATGTCTTGAAAGATACGTCACGGAACAACTCAACGGGAACAATCACGACTTTATAACAAATGTCTCCTCCTGCCGGCTATCGAACCCGGGACCCTTCGTTTCGCGAGCAGATTATCACCAACTGGACCTACGAGGATTGTCGGAACAAAATATTTTTGTAACTCTCATATTTTAGTAGCAATAAAGTATAATTGGATTGCCTCTTTGTTATGAATCACGACCGTGAGTACCTTCCTTGCCCGAGTTCGATTCGAGTTGAATAAGCGTACCTACCTACAGCCAGCGCACTTGCCATATTTGTACAGACAGACCGTTTTATATGTTTATTTGTGCGTCTGCGTTCCCGTTCACACGCACATGTTAATATGTAGCGTCGGCAAAAACACTCGGACAAACATACTGTGTAACAACTAGCTCGTAAAGAGTAACAGATTACTTCGTACTAGAAGTAGGGTAGAAAATTCCTTCAGTCTAGAAGCTACATTAAACTACATGAATGAGATTTTATACATATAGAAAAATTATATTAGATTCACACTAGGTATGTATTGTAAGACATTTTTAATAAAAGATGATGTTTGAATTGTTCTTGAGAATTTTGAGTTTATTGAAAGGTGTTTTTGGACTCTATTACCTTTTTGTTTCTGTAAGAAGTCGACAATCACAACCACCTACAGATAGCAATCAGAGAGCCAGTTCTTTCTTTCTTTTTCTTGCCTTTGGTGTCGCTTTTCATTTAACCGACTATACCGCTACTGTGCAGGTCAATGAAGCATAAATGAATTGATAAAATTGACAAAAATAAAATTTAAGTTAAAATACTTTGTTCGCTGACGGTACTTGACGCATCGAAACGCGCGCATCCGCCGACAAAAATAGCTCGTGCTTTGTCCCAAACTAAGACATTGTGCGTTCCGGACCAGCTCGGTTATTATTGGGTCGGGCGTACGTTGGGGACGCAGCCCACAATCCCAGCTCACTGGCACTCCTCGATCCCAAGTCCTTAACCGACGCGAGACTTCTAGCTCGGTCGAGAGTACAAATTCTTTAGGTATTCATAAGTACCACTTAGATTCGAAGGTTAAGGAGTTCTCCAGGCGGTATTGGTATTAATTGACTTCGTTATTGATCTATAGAAATTTTAATCATATATCATAAAATTTGTGTGAACATGTTGTATTTCAAGAGCCATTGGTGCCATCGCACACTACATTCGATTATAAAGTGGTTAATGTATAATCTAGTTATATGTATTTGGGCGGCTTAAAATATTAACCCCAATCCCACGCCGGTTGGGTGTCGTAAGAGGCGACTAAATCCGGCCCGCTGGTGGTAGGACCCCTCGAGGGATACCATTATTACTAATTTCTCCATGGGGTTCGCCTGGATAGCTATCACCCTTGAGCATGAGTCAGCCGCCAAATGTCTTCGTGTTCCGGCTGGGGGCTTGAGAGCCAGTTCTTTATTTCTTTTTCTTCTCTCTTTCTTGGCCGGCAACGCATAAATGCTAACTTTGGTGTTGCTGATGTCCATGGGCGACGATAGCCACTTACCATCAGGTGGATCGTCAGCTCGTTTATCTGCTATTTCGATAAAAAAATCCAACCATTAATATGTAAATAGTATCATAATTAACTAACAACGCGGGGTTAAAGTTTAATGTTTAAAACTAATTGATTAATCAAAATTGTTACGGAAATTCTCATACGGCCCTTTAAGTGTGTTGTGTACACAATGTACACAAGGATTAACTTATTAAAAGTTTAATGATATCATCTTTGTCATGACTTTCCGTTGAGAGAATAATTATGAATAATAAAATAAAATGAGTACCGTCAAAGAATATTTTGCTTTGAATTAAAACACGACAAGAGCAAATTTCCGTGCGGAGAGTTTGTCTTCGAATTATCTTGCTTGTTTTAGTAATTTAATATTAATTACGGAAAGTTACCTACACGCTTTCAGTTCATTTTTTGTTGGTACGGAGTTTCCTCTTGGGCGTTGCTAATTAGAACGTAAGTTAATGTAAAAAAATGTTGGTTTTTACGGGTACTCACGGTTCGTATTTTAATAATAATACCGATATTTTAGTGTCCGCGATGATTTAATAAGTTTAAAATAATTTGTAACGATGTTTATATTTGAAATATTCGTCTTGTTTCTTCTTAATTTTTCATGATAACATTCGGCAAAGCTGTGAGTGGTATCGACCACCATACATCATTCTATAAGTCAGAGGCGTCACTAACCTAATTTTGTTTATTTTTTGAAGTGAAAATTTCTTTAGTACCTACGGGGGTGATTTGAAATTCGACGAAACGAAACTGTCCCGTGACAGTAAAAAGAGACAGACACATAAATTCTAATAGGAAGCACTGTACAGAGTTGAGTTGAGTTGAGATGAGATGAGATGGAATGAGATGGAATGGAATGAAATGAAATGAAATTCCATTAACAATTAATAATAATTATTCTACATTCGTCTCATTATCTTGAAAACCAAATTTTCGAAGGTTTCACTTCTACTAAGTATGTGTGAAATGCACACATTTTATTTCTTTATTAACGTACACTTCTTCAGTTATGAGGCGTATCAACCCATGTCTTTTAAGTAGTTGGCTATTAAAGAAATGAAACCAACCCTACTTATCGTATTTAAGTAATTATTTATTTTTCTTGATGCCAAGATAACGATTCAAAATAATAAGCAATGTGGTTGCCACGTTCGTGGAGCTAGAAAAGTTCCTAAACAAAAACATAACCTCAAATAGAACTATGTACTCGTTGAGGTCGGTGACCGTCGTACTACAGCTACTGATCACTAACAGATGGCGTGATATAAACGATATATGAAGCCTATTATCGTATCACAGACAGACAAGTGTACACAAACAACTTGCCAGTTTCATTCGAGTTCGTCCACTTTCTAGGGTTTTGAAAATCACACGGTGCGTACGCAATGGCGGCCGAGTCCGGTCCGAAGCGAGTTTCCGCGGGAAAATCTCGTCAACTGATTGAAGGTTATACTTCATTACATATTTTGATCTTTAAACCTGCGTATGGTCGATGCAGAGCAGAGAAATCGTGGGAGAAGTCCTTAAGGAAAATATTGTTCCAAATACTAATTCGCAGTGGGATGTACAAAAAACCTTCTATGATGCAGGAGCACAGACCGCAGCCACCTCCTAGTCTACATTTCACGACGACCATGGGATGAGCACGAATAAAATAAATATAAAAATGTATAAAGAAACTTGAGGATCAGCAGATTTTGAATATATAAAAGAATAATATTAATTATTATCTGTGTAAGTACTGGAGATTCTTACACCATAACAATATTCTAATGTGTGAAGTACTGAGAGCTTGCATTCGAAGTGAAGCCAAGTAATGCCCATTCTAAAATTTTCCCTACAGCCGTCTATCCGCACTACTCGATCTCAGCCTCTCAGGTCAACAACGGTACACACGACATTCATATAAGGTATTGAGCTGATTCAAGTGAAAGGAATTCATGCTGTTCAACTATAATCAATAACACGTAGCTTCATCTCAATCGAGGCGCGACAGCGTCAGCCATTATGGCCATTATGACCCATGCAGGTGCGTTTATTTATGAGACTCTCTAGATTCGCTGTAAAAGCCGTAGCCCTCAGCAAGTGTCCGTTCGAGAAAAGAAAAATGTCTATTTATTAATAAGAGAGCCATTCGTTTATCTGATTTCTAGCTGTCTTGTTGTTGGGTGAGGAATTGGAAAGATTTTAGAAGACATTTATAGAACAACTGTAGTTTTAAGTAAAACATTTTCCAGTGTTTTATTGTGTTAGTAATTATAAAAGAAGATAAATAGGCAGAGCCAAATCCAATCTATGAACTGCTCATCGAGCATCGCGGGAGGGTTTGCTAAAACCGTATTTTTATGCCAATCACGATACATGTGGTCCTAGTGCAGGAGAGCAAGTCTAAAAGTGTGTGCGTTACAAATAATTTAATAGTTCTGACCTAATTTAAAAACTATGTTTGTTTGTTTGTTAATAAAGAAATGATAACGTTTAGTTTCCCCTTAATTTCCTTGTACTTAAATGTCTCTCTCTCGCTACGTATTTTCTCTCCTGATTTTGGAAAGGCCTACTCCTGGTAGATTGTCAACGTAGCTTATACATAAATCATAACAACAGAAGTGTCGCCAAAATGACGCAGGCCACAAAGAAAAAGAAGATTAAGAGTTAAGACACCTTTTATATTCTACTCTTTTCTCTTTAAAATGAAATATATTGTTGATTTGTTAAATTTGATTGTAATTCATTCATATATTCATTCTTTTGTCACCACCTTCCTGTCTGCCTCTCTCAATTCCCACTCTGAATCTGTCTTCCTTCTCTAACACTTCTCCTATTTCCTCAATATTGTATTCCATCGTAAGTTATCGTCATTATCGGCGGCGACGGCGGCGTTTGATGACGTCATTGTTGGCACCCCGTTGCTTAGCAGCCATTGATTGAGGGTTGCTGCCCCCGCCCCAGCCCCCGCCCAGTTCCGTACTGACGTCATTATAATGGTAATGTTATGTCATTAGGGGCACTCAAGCTACTAATAGAACGGGAGCAATAATATAGTAAGAGCGTGGCTTGGAATTAGTTTCACTCTCTGGGTGTTCGATTACTGTCTTTAGTCTTAAGCTGAGCACGTGTTTCTACGAGCTTATAGTAGAGAAAGGACGCACCTGAAAGTTCTAAATAACGCTCTCAAAAAACTTCAAATACCTGATGGGTTCGGGTGGTGGTCATAGCTGTAATGTAATCAGCAATGCGGAGGAATGGTCATTTACAAGTTAGGCGGCAGAAAATTGCAAGATGGTGAAAATCATGTCTACCTTGAAATAAGGTTCAAACAATTCCGTGTCCATTAGTGTTAACCCAACGATTCACAAAGAATCTTGATCCATACGAGGCAGACATGAATACAGAAATTAGCGAATTGTCTAGCATCCGGCAATGCTAGCGGGAGGCACACACAACTCGGCCAAACATTGCGTTATAGGATCTCTTCGCTTGTACAATCACTCCTGAATTATGATTATGTCAACTCGGTCAGCTCAAGAGCAATTTACTGTGATTGCGCCGCCGCGGTCCTACACAACTAGGCTAGGTTGCTAAATCTTATCAAATAATTGAAATAGTGTTTCTCAAGTATCACATGCTTTGTAAAATTATATCGCTGTAAAAACAACCTAAACACTACCGATTTAAATACATGGTTTTATGTAATGCATCAGCATGATTCCCTTGCTATCCTGTTGAAACTATCCTAATGTTGAATTGTCACAGGTGATCAGTGTTATGTAGAGTCACCTGCAGAGAAAAGTAACCCATCTGTTTATAAAAACACGGTAGCTGATGGGTTACTTTTCTCTGCAGGTGACAATGCGGATTGGTAGAGCGATTAGTGGCCAAGTGCTATCTAATAATGACAATCGGGACCGCTTTACGTATCCTCCGAGGCACGCAAGAAATGTTTGCCAAATACTAACCGTGCTAAGTAGTAATACTTAACCCGGTGGATCACTAAGGATCGACAAGAACAACAAGCCGGGAGACCCAGCACCTAAATACGACCTAATGACGGACCTAAATAAAAACGTTTAATAAAACAAAATGAGGTATCTAAGTATTTCACAAAGGCACATAATTAACGCATGTTCTCGTGTCGGTTCCCCACAAGCCTCCCCCTCCCCCTCCCCTTGCCCACAATCCCCACAATCTCTCGTCTTTGATCCACCACGTCGGATCGCCACCGTACTTAAAATTCCATTACGTGTGACAAATGTACTGCGTGACAGTACCTACTGTCTGCTTCTTTCACTCCACCACCCACTGTGCACTACGTTCATTAAAAGTAGTTTAGTTACTACTTGTAGTTAATTATGTTCTTAGATTATGTCTCCGAAAATTCTATTAACAATAATAACAAAAATGTTATTAGGATTGCCAGGGTTCTATCCATTAGTCATTATTGAAGGGTTTTGTTGTTCAATAACTTAATATATCTACATGTAATGCTAAATAATTAATTAATCTAATAATTTTATTTATTTATTTATTTATTCTTTATTGAACCTTACACAAGTAATGGAACAAAAGGCGGACTTAATGCTAAAAGCATTCTCTGCCAGTCAACCTTAGGGCAGTGGGAGAACAAAGAATATATCGAGACTGTAAAATTGTATCATTAAACTATTAACTACGTCTAATTTAAATATGAACGTAGGTACCACCCCCACTAAACATTACCTGTAAATGGAAATACCTACATTTATTTCTGATTACTTCATACAACATTGAAGTACAGATAGAATTGTTTATTATATCCTAAATATTGTTAACTACGAGCACTAACGAGTTATAGCAATAATAAATCGTGTCCCCATTTACATTTTAAAGCAGACGATCTCTTCACTAAAATATTAATTAAAATAATAATTTGATAAATTAAAATATAATCCACACTAATGACACGCGCCTTTAACAAACTAATCCGAATAGTGTGTGAGCAATGATAGTGTTAACACGTTGACACTAGTCAGTTGTTCCGCCGTTATAATGTAAATCCCGGAAGGCCGGGACCCGCTCCCGGGATCCATTCCCGGGATCCGCTCGGCGCTACAATAATTTACGAGTTGCCGTCAGCGCGGTTTAGTAAACCGAAATACAAAGGATCTAACAATGATTTAAACATGACGTATTTTGAACAGTGTAATTATACGTGTAGTACTGAGTAACACCATCACCAAATATCGTCTAATCCCTCACTGAAAGGGCCTTATAACTAGCTGGCTTATAACTTATCTAGGTCGCCTTTTGTGAAACGTATTGTGAATTAGAACAGCGAATGTGACACTTGGAATAATGACTAGAGCATTAACATTATTGATAAATTCATCATTGACGACCCGGTAGCCTAGTTGGTAGCGACCGTGCCTGCCAAGTCGCGGGTTCGATTCCCGGCCGGGGCAGATATTTATATGACAGATATTTTAATTTCTAAAGTATATAAGCTTATAGTTAGGGGGAGGGGAAAAGGGAGGGGAGGGAGGGGAAGAAGGGGAGAGGGAGAGGGAACTTAATGGACTCTGATTTGTTAAGCCTACCAGAACTATAAAAGTTAGAAATAACAAAGTACATTCACTGATTGTTAGGCGATATGAAGTTCGCCGGGGCAACCAGTTAATAAATAATAGAGGAGGCCAATAATGTCCTCCTATACATACTGCATTTCAAAGAACTACTACTGACCAACTAACTCGGATACAGTATCAGACCAGGAATCAAATCCAGGTCGGGCAAGTCGTAAAACTTTATCTTCACGCCACACACCTTGTAATAAAGTTTATCGATACGGAGCTGCCAGTCGCAAGAACTTTGTAATATCGTTGGGACTCGGGCATTAAGGCTCGTTTTACCCACAGGGTAGGGCAGTCCCGCTGTAAAGTCATAAAAAAAATATTTTAATAATAGTAATTTCATAAAAAAAAGTCACAGGTTAATGAAGACAATATGTCATAAGAACAACTATGTGCGGCAAAATTAAGTAGACACCATTATTTAGTTTTTAGATACATCCATCATAGTATGACTGTATCGTTTCAATAATATTATGTAGGTATTTTAATTTTGCCGAGTAACGTCACTTCTTTTTTGACGGTTGTAGGACTTTGACGGATGGCGCAATTTATACGACTAGTCACGGTAACTTCCCGTGATGTGTTGTATGTAATAGCTCAGGTAATATATTATAACATGACGTGTGAAACATAAAATAGATAATCCTATAAAAAAGACGCTACCACAATTGGATTGAGTGTTTCAGGTGGCTTGGACAAATGTGACACTATCATGACTGGAGAACAGAAATAGCCCGGGAATCGAAGTCAGGACCTCTCGCTTGGCAGGGTCACTAATAACTTGACTTCAGGATCATGGTCATAGTAAATAGAGGGTGATAAATATAACTTACGCAAGATTTGAACTTGCTGAGATTTTTATGGTAAAATTTTACCGACAAAAAGAAAAAGCAGTTGGAAAGAAAAGAGAGTTAATGGTTTATTAAAAATAAAACGATAATCGAAAAGAGAAACTGAATCCGAACACTAGTTTATAAATGAAATGTAACTACAAAAGCCTCTCCACACACCGTGATAAGAAGTAAACGATCAATATATTGTAGAAGGTAGCGAATTTATAAATACAATAAATACAATAGTAGCACATGTAACTACTAGATAAGGAAATATTACCTACATTTGACAACCGTGATACTATATCGAATTAACCCTGTTAATTCTCGAGTGCGCAAAAGACTGTATTTAACGATTTTCACTCTACTTCACCACAGATAATTATTCAAAAAATACTGACATGAAAACAAGTACGCAATTTTAAAACAAAGCATGCATTCCATGAGCTCCCACGAAAGGCACAGAGAAAAATAGAATCGCGATTAAAAAAAACAATCAATGCTCCACCATATTTTCGAAATTCAAAGTTGTTCGTTGGGTTTTTGGTTAAAGTGTCCAGTTTAGGATTTTACGCTACGATACATTAAACAATTTTAATGGTTTGGTGATGTTTAATAATTATAAATTGATGTTTATGAAATTGTTCAGGTTTGAGGTTTAATTATGAACGAAATACAATTTTGCAATTTGTCAATAATTCTATTCTATCGATAATTAGGAATGCCTTCTTTAAGTTGCATACTATTTACTGGATAGGATGCATGGATTGATGACTGTGTTGGATATTGCAATCCATCCAGGATTGCAATAGTTTTATTCTGTGGACATTCCATACAGCGCCTATAAAGAGATTACGAAAAAGTAACATTTTTGTCTCCTTTACTACTATAGGTTAGGTTACGTTTTAGTCGTTAACTTTTTACCCTTTAAAATCCCAATGCAGTTAAATGTCTCCAATACGTGTTCTATGATGCGTGTAAAGTTAGCAAGAGAATAATCCTGGCATCCAGATGGTCTAAATAACTGAACAAACCAGCGCACCGAACAAGGGAGCAGGCTGTAACTCAATCTGGCCTTTGGAGTGAAAGCGGCATTGTAGTCGGGGCGCTGGCTGGAAACAAACACTGACCGGCTTCGACCAGAATGGTTGGGAAAGCTGCCCCCTTGCGACTTCTTTGTCACGTAGGTCAGCCGTTTTAATTGTTGCGGAGTAGTGTTGATTCATGGAAATAATAATCTAAATTTTACTAACAAAAAATAACCGACTTCAAAGTCTCAAAAACTACATAGTTGTCAGATCTCGTTCAAATTTATGAGAGACCACATGACAAGCTCCTGCTTTCGATTAAAAAAAGAATCATTGAAATCGGTTGGCGTGATATTGAGTTATTCGTCAATTTGTCGCGCACATCTTAACACAAATTTACGACTTATGTAGTTTTCTCATGGATGCCGTTGTCAGATCTCAATAAAATTTATGTGGGACCACATGACAGCCACCAGCTTTCGATTAAAAAAAGAATCATCAAAATCGGTTCGCCCAGTCCAAAGTTCTGAGGTAACAAACATAAAAAAAAAAAAAAAAAAAAAAAATACAGTCGAATTGAGAACCTCCTCCTTTTTTGAAGTCGGTTAATAAAATTTTGCTAAAACAGACGAAGGTAATCTCCTAGTGCGAAGGGCTGGTGAAAAAGCAGACAGGCAAATAATAAGCCACATCGTCGATCATGGAGAACTCTTCTTACACCGTTTTTGAAGAAACTCTTGTCAAAACGCTCCGTGAATGCGGCTAATGTCTGTGGCATAAAGGATCTTAAGAATCGGACCGAAAGGCTCTCCACGAGTCCAATAGATGCGGATGAAACTTCGGAAAATGGTGTGTGATGTAACACAAATATCTAGAAGATAACTTTCTACGGTCTTCAGTCTTTTTCAGATCCTTAAGTTAGCCCAGCCCACCGAAATGTTGTTATTCAATGTTATGAAGAGGTATCAGTCAAATAAGTGTTGTGTGCGAAAAAATATGCTATCAATCGAATAGTCACGAGAAAGGCATCAGCTTATCTGATTCGAAAAATTGAGATCAGCGTCCTTTGTTACTTGAATTTATTCCTATTTTTACGATACTGTCAAGCCATTTTAAAAGACATGATTCATCATAACCACGCGTGCGACTAACCAAAGTAAATTAAACACATGTCATTGTAATATGCTGAACGGCGTAATAATTATGTTTTCTTTCTTTCTTTCTTTGATGCTTGATCAGCGTAAACTGGGTATACTCATATGTGAAGAGCGTGGTGATATTGGTAATACGCATGGAGTGTAAGCCAATTCTGCGTCGACTGATATTAGACCTTGACACGATAAGTACAAAATGAATATTGCATTCGGCAGCATTATCTATTTTATTTACAGACAGCGCAATGTGTTGATTACACATTATATCAACTGGTGATAAGATATTGATATCGCAGTACAATGTTATGGGATATGAAATCATCGCAACAGCCATTACTGAATGTGTGTAAAATATGTGTAGACTGTAGATGCATGGCTATAACTTGTTGTGACAGTGAAACAGAAATCTGCCATTTTAATCGACTTCAAAAAAGGAGGAGGTATTCAATTCGACTGTTTTTTTATGTTTGTTACCTCATAACTTTCGACTGGTTGAACCCATTTTGATGATTCTTTTCTTAATTGAAAGCTGGTGCTTGTCATGTGGTAGGTGTCAAATTTGAGCGAGATCTGACGAGTGGTTTTTGAAGTCGGTTATTTTTTATCAAGAATTATAAGACGGAGCTCAAATTCAGTTTGTCATTATCTTCTATTGTTTAGTGAGTTGTATTTTTACAAACAATCCTACTGTTACCAATTTCACGCTTTTGTTCCTGTTTCTAGGACACGACTGGTTGGCAAGCTTGCTCGCTGTCCGCAACAATTAGCTAACCAGTGCAGAACATAGCTTATTAATGGAGTGAATTATCTGATTTTAAATATAGGTACTATGCTTGAAGTGAGGCATTTACTGTAACATTTTTATTATTAGGTCCAGAGCTTTTTATTCTACTCATTTCTCGACAACACAACTAGCATTGAGATTTATCCTACGGAATCTAGAAAAGGTGAAAATATTTCACTACAAGCGACCCATACAACTATCGCGTACGAAGATTCTTATTGATCGCACATTAATTGCCTACTAGAACCCATGGCCTTACTCGTCTTTTCCGGGATAATAAAAACCATTAATCCGTATTCCAGATCATGCCCTACTTTTGTGCTAAAGCTCATTAATATCCGTTTAGAATTTTTTACGTCACAAAAATGACATGACACAGTATTAGTCTATTAGGTTCTGTACACCCAGCACACCGTACAATCTCCACAGCCTCCTAGCCTATAAACCGGTTGCACTCGGTCTACGGAACAAAAAACATGGCAGATCGAGGTGAGTGCCCCCTGTGGTTTACTGCTCACTGCTAATTGTGCCTACCTCGAAAATGTCACAACCCTGCCCGGTTTAAGGTAATAATACCAGGTGTAGTGTTTAATAAATAATAATAAATAACGCTTCACACTCATAGCCCCACACTAGGATTCCCTGTGTTGTGGGTGCCATGGACAACACACTAGACAAGGACACTCACACACAGACCGAGAACAGAAATTTAAACTCATCATTCAAATTTCCGCCTCGCTGGGAATCGAACCCAGGACCCCCGGTGCGGCGATCCGGCATGGTAACCATTGCGCCACACGGGTCGTCGTTCAGACTTCAGAGGGTCAATAATACACACAATTTACTCTGTAATAGGTGAGGTATGTATGTATGTATGGCAAATCGCACGTCTGCACATTGCACTCGGCTCGCAACTAGTTCAAGACTGAGCGCTGTGCATAGACACTACACCAGGTTTCTACCTCGCTTAAAACTAGTATTTGTGAAGTAAGGTGCTTCAATAGCCTACATTAGCGGATTGCAGCAGGAACTAGTTAGTTTCTCCTATGACTAGGGTCACCCCTGCCATCCTAATGTACCACTCATGTGCACCAATGATCAGCTGTTTCAAAACTGACTCCCACTCAACGAAAACGTCAAACTAGTATAAATTAAAAAAAAACCTATCATGATAATTATACCTTTTTGAAATTCTTATGGTGAGTTCTTTATTTTGACACCCATATTGCATTATTCGATTTATTTTTATTTTTTGATACTTCAAACAATGGCATCTCACAGCCACCATAATTTTTTTTTTATTTCACTTATCAAAGAACACTTGGGTTATCAAGACGAATCTAACGGTATCTTAATTATATAGATCCGTTCAGTGGTTTGGAAGATACGAGGTAATAATGAATATTACACAAATACATGATGAATAACTTGCCTGCGTCGGCGTTCCCGCCTACCTATGACCTGGATGTCTTCAAGAAAAGAGTGAATAGGCTTCTACCAAGTTAATGTGCTCACCACCTTGGACCACATCTCCACTTACCATCAGGTGGGATCGTGGTCAAGCATTAATTTATTTGTGTAAAAAAAAAACATAACCCTTCCTTGGCAGTCGGATAAAAATAAACTAATAAGCAGATCTCAGCTCGGTTTATGTGCAGAAACCGTTAATTCTTATGTCATGCATGTTTATATGGTGTAAAGTGTGTACGACTATACGACTGTAATTTCATACTATCCGTGACTCGAAGAATCTTAGTGCAGGGGTAGTTTATTATTTTAATAACTGTTGAATTACCTGAAACAAACAAAAATATGGTTGAATAAAGAGCATGGAATGCTTTAGCATACAAAGATGGAACACTTATAGGGTTGCGAAGTAAAATCGGAACCCTTATAGTTTCGTCATGTCCGTCCGTCTGTCCGAAGCAAAGCGCAGAGACCTTTAGTGCTAGAAAGCAGTAATTTGGCATGGATATAAATATTTATTAAAACTCCAGAATCGTTGAATAAAACATTTAAAAACATTTTTTTTCAGGGCACCTCCCCTACAGATAACGTGAGTGATTTTTGGAATTATTTGGCTTTAAAGTGCTAATTTTGGTTAGAGTCAAATGTCCCCCCCCCCCTGCTGGCTAAACGGTCGGAGTTCGACAAGTAAAAAAAATCTCAAAAATAGGTTATATGATGAATTTACAAGGAAACTATCACGGCTATGTTAGCATAAGGAGTTAATGAGTAATAGTCGATAAACTTTCTACTGCGTGGCCTGACACGCACTAGCCTTGTTTTTCAATACATATTTATAAAATCATAGATAAGAGCATCATTTTAGTTAGGTACATATTGAAACAAAAATAATAGTAATAAAATGTCTACAAAATATTAATTTTCGATTCTGGCAAAATAAGTACTTTGCAACTTACACCTCTGAATTCAGCGACGCGTTTGACAGAGACAAAAGATGGCATCTTTGTCTAGCAAGGTTTGAAAGCAGTTTGCAGATGGTATCTGAAATAGCTCGCTTCACCTTACAAAGCCAGCGAGGGACATGAAACGGACTCTGATTGAAAACCCTGATGAGAAACTACAGGAATTCACAGGATAATGAAACTCAAATTCGAATCTTTATGTTAAACCCTTTTACCTAGATGTTGAATCATTTATAATACTGGTAAGGTAAGGCTTTAGTTTTTACTGGTATCATTTAAAACCTAAAAAAAAATATTACTAAAAGTTACGACTTTGTAGACATATCCAGTACCTGCTACAATATTAAAATTGTACAGTAAATAATATATTACCAACCAAAGCAGCGTATTTGACTAATAACTTTTCCCGCAAATTAATTAAAAAAATATTAAAAAAGCACGTACATGTTTTTCTTCAGATATTTTTTCAAAAAACCATCGGGCGACCCCACCAGCCCTCGCTGTTACAAAAATGTATTTTAATGAATAAATTCCGATGTTTTAAGATGAAAGGCAAGACAAGTGATAGAGGATCTGGATCGACCTTTCATAACCAA
The DNA here is from genome assembly GCA_911387775.1 of Thymelicus sylvestris. Classification (NCBI taxonomy): domain Eukaryota; kingdom Metazoa; phylum Arthropoda; class Insecta; order Lepidoptera; family Hesperiidae; genus Thymelicus; species Thymelicus sylvestris. The sequence continues at coordinate 1,122,807 of OU426903.1, forward strand.
TTGTTGAAGCACAATCGCACTTTCCATCTCAGCGGGCGATAAAGGTCGTCGCACAGTACAGCAAAATTAAAGTCACTAAAACAAAATACGCCTTATTTAAGCCTCAAGCTAATCAAGAATAAATTCAGTCCTGAGGTATTCTTATTAAAAATAAATCGGGTGTTGTCTCTTATCAAAACGCCACAACAGAAAAATAAATAAGAAAGCTGAATCATAACAATAAACTTTGAAACTATTGCCTCGAAAGCTTTTAGTGAAGCGAATAAAAAAACAACCGAGCAGAATATGCGAGCGAAAATACGTCACGGATCGTACGTTGGATATGGCACAGTCATCTATCTATACTATATAAACTCAAAGGACAAATTTTCTGTACATTGAATATTTTTTAAAATTTTTGATTAGGGGGCACTTCAATAACGTGTTAGAGCACAAAAATATTTTTTTTAGAATTATTGTCTGTCTGTCTGTCCGTCTGTCTGTCTGCCCGTCTGTCTGTTTGTCTGTTTGTCTGTCCGGGCATCACATGAAAACCCTTGAACGGATTTCGATGAAAATTGGTGAAGTTGTTACTAATTAAATGCCATATTTTAGGATACTTTTTATCCCGGAAAATTAAAAGGTTTCTCCGGGAAACGGGATGAAAGTTTAAATGGAATATTTTTAAAACATCAACCGATTTGCTTCAAATTTGCAAAAAATGTTCCTTGTTTAAATTTATGAAATATATTTTTCAGTTTTTTAAAATTTTCCAAAAAAAGAAAAAAATACAAATTAATGTGAATATTGCTTATTTTTCAAAACCCGCTCCTGGAGGAATCCTTTGGGATTTTATCGTGGGTTTCAGTAGGTATATAAATTGCTAAATATAAGTACTTCAACATAAATTCACCGCTTTTTTAATTTCCTTCTGCAAGAGGTAGAAATAAGGCAAAACATAATTTCCGTAGGCGAAGCTGCGGGCAACAGCTAGTTTTTACTAAAATTTATTATGATATGGTATAATTAACAAAATTACCTAACAACACAAACATTTCTCGTGAATTACCTACGATTTATTGGTAAAAGCCGCATGAAATTATGTGAGGAATTTAGGACATACCTAATCATATACATATAAGTTAATTATTTATGTCTCTAAAACGCTCTTTGCCAGACTAACACTTCTTTTCATCTGCATCTAATTCGTAACCCGACTAACACGAGTTCCGATGGCCTTTGACTTCTTGTGGCGTAGCGGCGCCGCGGCGTCGATCCATTACAATGTGCGACGACCCTAAATAATCTTTACAATTGTGAATACAAATTAATGGCGCCTTATAGCTTTCTCTACGGTGTTTTTACGGTGTACGCCGACTGTCACAATGTTAGATGGAATCAACGTTGGAATAAAGCGATTCCATTTAGATATTCACGCTTAACTGTCTTGTGCCTATTACCAGGTATTTAATTATGTATATGGAAATAACTTTATAGTGTATTTATTTAAATACTTAATAGGCAAGAAATGAGCAGCCGATCTATAATTAAATATATGACAAAACATAACCCAACTGTCCTAAAACACCAGAAACTAGGTATATTACACAGATAGTCCATCCACAGTCGAAAATATGTGTGTTAGGGATTTTTTGGATATGTACTATTATTTCTTCTGTGCTTATACTTAAATATAGTGAGGTACCTACTATAAAAATTACTTGTCCATCCATCCATCCATCAGCCTTTTGAGGTCCACTGCTGGACATAGGCCTCCCCTAATCTACGCCACTCAGACCGGTCCTGAGCCTTCTGAATCCAGCGGATACCCGCTGTCTTCTTCAGGTCATCGGTCCACCTGGTCGGGTGGCGTCCTGTGCTCCTTTTACCGAGGCGTGGTCTCCATTCGAGGACCTTTCTTCCCCAACGGTTATCGGTCCTTCGAACTATGTGGCCAGCCCATTGCCACTTCAGCCTGCTAATTCTCTGAGCTATGTCGGTCACCCTCGTTCGTCTACGGATTTCATCATTTCTGATTCGATCGCGTAGAGAAATACCGAGCATAGCTCGTTCCATAGCCCGCTGGGCGACTCTAAGCTTATGCATAAGGCCAATAGTGAAGCACCACGTCTCGGATCCGTATGTCATCACTGGCAACACACACTGCTCGAACACCTTCGACTTCAGGCACTGAGGTAACTTTTTGGACGACAAGATATGACGTAGTTTCCCGAACGCAGCCCATCCGAGTTGGATTCTACGACTGACTTCTTTCTCGAAGTTGGACTTACCCATTTGGATCACTTGTCCCAGGTAAATGTACCCGTCTACAACTTCGAGAGCAGCGCCGTCAACAACAACCGGTACGGGTGTGACATGGACATTCGACATGATTTTCGTCTTGTCCATGTTCATCTTAAGACCCACCCGTTGTGAGGCGCTGTTCAAGTCCCCGAGCATTGTACCAAGTTCCTCCAGGGATCCTGCCAGGATGACTATATCATCGGCATATCGCAGGTGTGTGATGTGTTCGCCATTGATGTTAATGCCACGTCGTTTCCACTCCATCAGCTTGAATACGTCTTCCAACGCAGCGGTGAACAGTTTTGGGGATATGACGTCCCCTTGCCTGACACCCCAAGTAGCATTGGGCTGTATAAGGGCTGTCTAAGGGTTCACATGTGAACTATAAGCGGTAAGTCAGCTGTATAAGAGCTGTAGAGCACGCTTTACAGCCCTTATACGACTGATTTGGGCACAAGTTATACAGCCTTAAGTTCACATAGCTGTACAGTAGCAGTATAACAGCATTTAAATAGCAGTATAAGAGGTAACGCGTGAACTTAAAGCTGATTAATGGCAGTATATGGGACTAATATGGTCAACTAAACAGCTTTAAGCTGAATAAGTGACCAGATGTGAACTTTTATAATTCTAGCAGTATAACATCGTAGGTGTGGACCCTTAGACAGCTATTGGCGTATATTTATCCTCTTATAATGCTCTTATTCAGCTTCTCGCATTATAACAGTAACGTAATCGCATTATAACACCTACAGCTGTATACTAGGTTAACATTACACTCTTATACAGATCTTACCTGTATATTAGGTTAACATTACACTCTTATACAGACCTTAAACAGCTTTAAGCGTATTTTTCGCCTTAATACAGCTAATACATCACAGGTGAACTCATATAAGAGTGAATTAATGCTTTAAGTTCACTTGTACGCTAAATGTGAACTCTTATTCAGCCCCGAATGCTACTTGGGACCTCTCTGCAGTTGGATGGGGTTCGTTGCTGTGTTGTGTACTCTGACGGTCATGGTGGCTGATGTGTATAAACATTTCAACACCTCGATATACCGGTAGTCGATCCGGCACCGCTGAAGAGAATTTAGTACTGCCCAGGTCTCGATAGAATCAAAGGCTTTCTCATAGTCCACATAGGCAACACATAGCGGCAGATTATACTCCTCGGTCTTCTGTATAATCTGCCGCAGTGTGTATATGTGGTCCATGGTACTGTAGCCTTTCCGGAATCCTGCTTGTTCGGGAGGCTGGAAGTCGTCAAGCCTGCGTGCAATGCGATTTGTGAGCACTCTCGAAAACAGCTTATAAACGTGGCTCAGAAGTGCAATGGGCCTGTAGTTCTTCAAAAGGGTCTTATCCCCTTTCTTAAAGAACAAAGTCACCACACTTCTGCTCCACGCTTCCGGGGTAGTCCCAGTATTAATGACGGAATCGAACAGATTTCGGAGCGCCACTAGGAGGGGTTTCCCCCCAGCTCTTAACAGCTCGGCTGTGATTCCGTCATCTCCCGGTGCCTTGTTGTTTTTAAGCTGTTTGAGAGCCTCTCTAATCTCATACAGGCTGACGTCCGGGATATCTTCATTCTTCTGTGTAGTGTCGGGTTAGTTTGGCTCGCTTATCGCTCTCCTCGAGGGGAGCTGGAGCTTGAGAGGAGGCATACAACCGTCCGTAGTATCTCTCCGTCTCTCTCAGAACTTCGGGTTTCGATGACACTATGGTGCCGAGCTCGGTCTTCAACCTCGTAAGCTGACTTTGCCCAATAGACAGATCCCTGGCGAACACTTTGGACAAAATTACTTGTAGATTGAAATAAAACAAACTATGTTAACACAAACTTACTAACACCCAAGTGAAAACCGCATCTAAAAGGGTTAACTTGTTTCTGAGATTAGCTGACACAAACACACATAAACCGAAAAAAAATCCAAAAACGAGTTAAGGGAGATATGTATTTCGTTTAAAATAACCGTAGTAATATTCCATGTAAAGACATCCACCAATTACTTTTATTAGGTACCCTTACGAAATAACTTACGAAAATATTCCGCTAGTTACCCGCTATTAAGTAAATATTTTCGTGAAATGTAACACAAACTTCCAAATAAAGACTGATTCGTCGGTCGGAGCAGTTCTCCGAATAGATTAATGTATAGGAAAGTTCCAGAAGCCTTTTCTTTCAGATAAATTGTTCAGCAGAATACATTATACAGCAGATTGCGGCTTCTCCACTGATATTGATATCAAGGACGTTTAAAATTCTTGATATTATGTTGTAATATCCGTGAAAAATCCTGGCAGATCTAAGACGATTTCCTGGGGGATAGGGTTCTGATCTATTACTTCTGTTTTCTGTCGAAATTCAAGGATTTCATTTATTGTATTTTAAGCTATGCTCTGAAAAATATTCTACTGATGTGTGATGCACGACTTTTGTGATTAAACTGGGTAGTAAGGTCCAGTAGCTTTTACCAGAAAGGATGTGATTCCAGAGCCTCGTCCGGGTAACAGGAATAAGGTAAAAAACCAACACGAGAGTTGTTAGGCGGGCTCAAAAATGGATGCAGACCAAAGTTGGTAACGTTTTCTTATAATAACGGCTGTTGTCTAACATTTTATTAATATTTTTTTACTGATTTATTCATTCACTTCATGTGTCTCGAAATAATATATTCCTTTTTTATAAATTGAAGCTCTTTTTGACGTTGGATTTTGATCAAAAGGTTCGCGAATGTAATGATGTTATATTTACGGAACAATGGAGCCCTCTAAATTAATATCTTTGAGAATTGTGTTGTTTCACGATAAAAACAATCCTCGAGAATAATGAGAGCCTATTTTGTTTTTGTTTTGGTATGTGGTAAGAGTGGTAAAGGTTTATTAAAACTGATCTCTGGACATGACCTTCATACTGAGTTATAATCTTATCCCAAGGGAACAGACCAGTTAATTAAGTATCCTGTATGTTAATCCAGGTTAAAAATAATGCAAATCCGTTTATTACTTTGTGCGTGAAAGTACAAACATCCATCCATCCTCACAACTTTCACTTTTATTAGTTGGATGGATGACCACAAGTGGCGATAGCCTAATTGGTTTCTTTTGGAGTTCGATCCTGCCTCTAATGTTTAATCAGAAATTAATTTTCACTAGCTTCGCTAAGAAAACATCGTGAGAGAACCAGCTGTTTTTCATGACGTTTTCAAAATGAACACTACCAAGCTCCGACCAAACTCTTGGATTATGACCATCATTGTAAGAGAGGACGATGAAATGAAATGAAAACACTTTATTATACTTAAAACGGTACAATAGGCGGGCTATGTTACCGTCACATCATGATGATGATTTGCAATTATGAAAACAGCTGAAATAATTAGCACGCAGCGGCGCGCCGGTTAACAAAAGAATCATATAAATAAGCTTTATTTTCAAATATAAATGAATGAATTTACATCTAACACGTCTATCTGTGCTGTCTCCTGAAGTCCTGTCTCCAGCATCACCCACACACGCATGGCAAGCCTGCCCGCATACAGCCAACAATAAAACATTCCATTTATCTACAATTAGCACTAATTAGTAATTAGACGATTCTCCTTTATTTTAACGACATGTTTAGCAACTCGACCTTCGTATTTTATTCTCTTTGCCGAGTTTCCTAATTAATATAATTTTGGTTAAATTTTCAGAATACAATCATGTATTTTTTGCAAGCTTTTATAATTGGGTAAGCCTCTTTTTCTCGATATTTCACATTGTTTATCGTTTATAACTTTTTCTTTTATATTTTCGTACACAAATTAATGAAATTTTGTATCCTACTGGATTTTTTTTTTATTTACTTAGTTATGTTTTAACCGGTGTAAATAACGAGCTGTTTCACTTGATACAAAAGTACATACATCATAACACACATGATAAATTGTTATATAAATATATTTCGCTTTTATATGTATAATAATAAAATTATATAGCTTGGTTGAAAATCTATATAATAAGTATAGATTTTCATTTTTGTATAAATTATTTAAGTGTTTTAGTTAACTGATGAATATTTTTTTAATATTCCGTCCAGCATATTCCCTCCACCAATCCGCACTGGAGCAGCGTGGTGAAGTATGGTCTAAGCTAGGCTTCTTCCGTAATGGGCTAGCTAGACTAATAGACATACAAGCACGCGAGTTTCCTATTAGTGTTCAGTTCTATGTAACAAATCGTAAAAATAAACTACAAAAAATAGAACGTAAAATAACGGCTGCTGATTTTCAACTCGACTAAAATTATTTTTATAAAGTTCCGAGGAATAAAATGCCCATATACCTACTATTAAATGGCAGAGGAGCTTGATTGAAAGCGACTAGCATATCAAATCGTCCCAATATTTAAAACCCTTAAAAGACCTCAACCGCAACGAAAAAATCTGTTGTACCTATAGCTTGAGAGGCCGCCCGGCCGTGAACAGAAGAAGGGTTAGAAAACTTGTAAAATTACAACTTTCTCCATTATTCCTCAAAGAGGTCGAAAATGGCAGAAGTTTGGAAGCAGCGCGGCTGGAGGGACGACCACTCGTTCAGGAGGGCTATTCTCTAATACAAACTCGAAATCGAAGCTCACTCAAGTGAGACTCGAAAGCGACTAAGTCTGACCCTAATATAAAAATATCGAACCAAAAAGCAAATTACATAGTTGCATTTCATAATAACTTCAGTTCTTTAACGAACTTACATTAGACAAAGCGAGATTAGGATCTCATGTATTCTTCGATTAAGTATTTAGAAACACTTTAGTTACAGTAAAGCACTAGTATTGGCCTTGAAGCCATTCGAAGAGCCTCAGTAACGATAATTACATCTGTAGTTTGAGCCGAAAGGTTTCGAAACGGCACCGTTAGGACGGCCGACGGCCCGTGTGCAATACCTGGCCGAGGACTTCGGACTTTCAAAGGGTTTAATTCGTCATTCTGAATATACAGCGGGGTTTAGTGAAGGAGGTACATTGGACAGGTACATCTGAGGTACATTTATAGAGGTACATTATTATTGTATTAAACTATTAATAGATAAATTTGTTTATTCATGTAAAGTTTCACTTTTGTTAGTAAGAAAATTAGTAAAATTTAGCCATTATTTGCCATCTTTAGCAAAACCGCTATCACAACTCATTTATAATTGCGAAAATATCTTTCTTGGGACGCTAAATATGAATTATAAAGAAAATTGACAATGCCTCAACGCGGAGCCGTAATTATTTCAAGATAACAAAGGAATATTTTTAAAGCTTTTTATTATTCAACTTTGAAAGCTAAAAAAAATATTGACAACCCTAGCTCCCAGGTAGTATTAAATTATATGGCGGTGACAGGAGCATTTTCCTGAAACTGTCAAGCAAAATAATTAACTTACAATGTGCTTACAATGAAACACTTTAAAGTGGGTACCTACCGTTTAATTTTCGAATTTAAATACAGTGTTGGCATAATTTTCAAACTTATGAAATGTAACTGCCGTTCCAATTATGTGACATTGTATCTGAAAAATACAATTTAAGTAGATAATGGCCATCGATTTGGTACAATCATTAGAGCAAAAAACATTTCTCATACAAAAAACCACGCAAACCATTTCTAAACGTTTAGTTCTACTTAATTATGTCGTCGAACAAAATATTAGAAAATTCCGTAAGTGGCAAAACAATGAAAAGCAGCCTTTATTGAAAATACATAAGGTATATTAAAACCGCAGCTCGAGTTGCTGCTTGAGGTCTTTAACCCGTTTCTAACGGTCAGCCGTTATTTTCCCGCGCAACTAATTTCAAAATGGCGGACAGCTTTTGCGCGCGAACGTGTCCTTCGAATCGACACGTACGTTTCAATAATTTTGTAATCTTTGACAGGCTTTTATTTTTATAATGCTTTTTACTTTTATCACAATGATTGTGATATTTAAATTTAATGTTATTTACGCATTAGAAAATGTTGCGAGCCTACCTAATCAACTAGTTGAACTTGCACAAGGAATAGATGTAATATTTGTGCCGATATCCATTAAGTTTAATAGATAAATAAATAGCATATTATAGTTTTACGTCCATTAAATTTGTAGGACGACGTGAAAACGGAACTGAATATTAAATACTGTCTGAATACGTAATCCAATGTGGTTACGAATGTAAGTGAAAATATGGAGCAAGCAAGCGTAGCCTACTTTGTATTCAATGGACACTACAGCCCAGTCTTATCTTTAAAACTTGGAAACACCTTGTACTTAATATACACTTTGAAACTAAACAGACACTGTATAATGTTGGGAATTCGTGATTTTTTTGGGCGAACCATTGTTTAGATAGAAGAGTTGGCAAGAAATTGGTCTCATTCTCTCCATAACTAAAGAGGCTAAATCATGCGTAACCACACAGCTACATTGTGACAGATTTGATTAATCTTGAGTGTTAGAAGTAGTCGATAGGTTATCAAAAGTGCTGCAGAGACTGCATAATATGGAAAATAATACGAATGTTTTCGAAAGTAACCCAAAAATCCAAAATCAATCCATGAGCTTAGCTCATTCAACCACTTAACCTAAGAATAAGAGGCAGACTTAATAGCCATAGGTAAATAATGAAAAACTATCACATGTCTGTGGAGTGGACTAACCATTTAAGAGACTGGTGTCCTTCCTGCAAGATAAATTCTAATAAATCTCAATCAACTGATCGACACAAAGAATTTTCAGTCAAGGTGTTGCCGCTCCTAATTTTGGTGGAATGCACATTTGTATCTTAAATAATGCGTTGTTTAGAGACACGAGATTCTAATATCATCGCTTCAGAGAACGGGACAAAACTAATGGGGTTTTAATGACGATGTATTCATAGTAAAATTGCTGGCTCAATGATCCCTGCGTCGGTAGTGTCGGTACCTTAAATTACCTGAGTGCTGCCTTTGTTTATTTCTTCTTTTTGAAATACAGAGAATGAAAAGCGGTTTGGATAGTGATAATAAGTGAACCACAGGTAAGAAATGAAGATACAACGTAAGGAAAGTATTGTATTATCTAAATAAAAAACAATAAAATTGACAGAGACCATGGGACAGCAGCATGTCCTATGCTGCTCAGACCAGGTGGTAAAATACTTAAAAAAGACTGCATTCTTTAGACTCAGATCCGAGGAGCGCAAACAGGAAGTTTAATCCAGCACTAGATTTCCAAATACTGATGATCAATGAACTAGACAATATTCCAAAAACATTACCGCAAGAATCGCTTCCCAACCACATTTTTGATGTTTGTGAAGGCAAACAAGATTCCATTAGTTTACATATTTTGTGATCTGTCAGAGGCATTCGACCGTGATGACAACGCAAGCTTTGTGGCTTGTCGAAATGATCAGCTAATTTAGAATAATTAATACAGCATTAGTTTTTTAAGTAAAAAAGTCCCGTCTAGGAGCAATGTTTCATCGATGAAAACTGTGCTATTTCGCTTAATGGTTTTTAACGTATTGAATATATTCAAGTTGTTGCGAATATGGAAAAGGCCCTCAGCTTCATACAAAAGATTCCGTAGTTTAAAAATAGATTCACATTTTATCCATTTAAAAATAGATCTATTTTACTGTTGTAAAAACACAACAAAATTTCCTTTAAATAAATGTTCACCTATTTCATAAGAAACCCACATTTTAGTTCAGAATGACTCGTAAAAGTAGCCATATTTTGTTTAGCAAAAAATTGTACCATTATACACAATAGTATATTTATTTAGCCACGCACAGCGTTCGCAAGATCGTTTTACGGTCGCTCAAGTAGGTCCAGTGTCTGAAGTTTGAACGGCGGAATGATGAAGTTAAAAGTTAACAAACAGAAGTTTTTTAATTTTGTGTTACGGGAACTTCACGAAACTTCTCTTCGCAATGGGAACTTGGTTCATGATGATTTAACCCACCGTCACTAGGGCTGTCACAAATTTATAAATATATTCTTATGAGTGTTATATTGGGTAAAAATAATACTCAAATAGATGTTGAAAAAAGTTAAATGAGTCTTTTATATAAGTCTACTAGTTTCACAATCGTTCAAATCATCTCATGGGAACACATAAAAGGAATAAAATCTACCCTATTTTTAAGCCATATACATAAGTAGACGTGGTCTATTTGTGTCAGGAGTTTCATCTTAGTTCGTACAGCAGTTAGCGTATCATGAAAATCCAAAAATCTAAAGCTCCAAAGTTCTTCACGAAAGTTTGTGATTTTATAATATTTATAGGAAGTAGCATTAAAGACAACATCTCTATTCCCCTTGTCTGTTATATCTTTAAGTATGTATTTTGTTATTTCACATTATGACTTCTATCTGTGAAACATAGGTAAATTGCTATCTCAGAGGCTTTCATTAAACAACTGTCGTATGGATAATTTAATTAAAAATTCGTGTTTGCTCCAAACACACCAACCGTTAAAAAACGAACTAGTCCTAAGAGCCCCTTACCGGTTTCTATTAACAGTTTCAATTCGATCGTTTCCACAAACCGCAAATTGTTATTTTGTTTATCTTGTACTGTGTAATCAAACTTCGTCCATTACAAAACCAATTGTTATCCCAAACATCGGTTATACCGAACCGTCAGTCGTCACGCGACTGTAGGAATAGTTTCATTTAACACGAAAGTCGAAACCCATGTTGTTATTGACGTGATTAATGCTATTATTAAAGGGAAAGCTATCAATTTCGAAATTAAGTATATGGCATAATTGGAGTTTAAGTTGAAAACGCTGGGCTTTGCGTCTGTAGAACTCAGTGTACAGAAGGTTATTAACCTACCTTACAACTACCCTCTTTTCAAAACAATGAATTAAGTTTTATGCAAATGATTGTTTATTTGCTTTTTGTGGAGGAATCATCGCATTTTTTGGGAGAGATAGATAACGTTCCTTGTGTTCTAAGATGATTATTTTATATGTGCTGTGCGGTAATCGCAGGGGCGATCCTTCGATGTATGTAATGTGGACTGTATAAATGTATGTATGTATGTATGAAGCAGTAGGTTGGTAGTATGTCCAATCCAATACCAAAATCAGTAAGAAAGAACCCACCAACCTTAACATCCAATGTCGCAGGATTGCGCTGCGCACGACTGCTTCTTTCTTTCACGGCACGGCCGGAGGACAGCACCATAAACGTTATGGTCTTCTGATGATGGAAACTCCACGAACGTCGTGAATTCTACCGATCTTCTTTACGGAGTTGACGCAACTCGCGATATTTTTTCCTTTTACATTAAGTGTCAATTTTGGAAGGGTTTTACTTTTCTTTCATACCGACCAGTGCTAAAGGATTGAACATACCCCCCACCGAAATCAGTGTGATGATTTCCTAATAGTGTCGGTGTGAAGAATGAGTGTGTTAATAATTTGTGTTAATGAATATTTACGAAATAATTCAAAAATAAAATAAACTTGTTAGTGTTAAGTAAAAAAGTTGAGTGTATGTGCCTAATCTAAGTCCTAACCTAATAACCTAACTTTATATTTAGTTTGCATATGGCAATGGGCAGATCTTATTTACCGGTCTTTTATAAACCCCAGTTTGCGTGCGTACAGTGACTACACGTACAATGTTATCAAAACCAGGGTGAACCTCTTCTATTCTGCCAAGAGGCCACTGTAACGGTTTGGTTAAGTTAGATTTAAGGAGCACTAAATCACCCTTCTTAACATTTGGAATTGAGGTGAACCACTTTTCTCTTTGCTGTAAAGTGTGCAAATAATCATTTGACCATCGCTTCCAAAATGATTGTGATGCCTTTTGAATACATTGCCAACGTGACAATCGATTCATCTGTACATCTTCAAAATTATATTCCGGAACAGTTAATAAATTCTGTCCAATTAAAAAATGACCCGCAGTCAGAACTTCAAATTCATTTGGATTATTTGAAAGGGAGCATAATGGTCGCGAGTTCATAATTGCCTCAATTTTACAAAATAAGGTACTCAACTCCTCAAAAGTCAAGGACCTATCACCTACTACACGGTAGAGATGATGTTTGGCTGATTTTATGCCTGCCTCCCACAGACCACCCATGGAAGCTGCATTAGGCGGGTTCGTACGCCATTCGACGCCTCGCGAGGATAATCCAGAAAGAATTTCATCAGAATCAGACGTAGAATTAAAATAATTAGTAACGTTTTTTAAATGTTTAGCTGCTGCAATAAAGTTTTTTCCACAATCGGAATATAAGCAACTACAGAGACCGCGGCGTGCCACAAAACGATCAAATGTGGCCAGAAAACATTCGCAAGATAAATCTGAGAGCACTTCTAGGTGCACTGCTTTTGTAGAGAAACATACAAATAAACACAAATATGCCTTAGTAACCTTTGCATTTCGCCGCATACCTTCTTTTATAAAGAATGGACCACCAATATCGCAACCAACATGGTCAAACACTTTGTTGGCCTTAAGCCTAGTTGCAGGTAACGTACCCATCATAGGCTGTGTGGAGTATGGACGAAATTTAAAACAAGCCCGACATTTCGACAAAACTGAACGAATTACACTACGAGCGTTTATTATCCAGTATTTATTATTCAAAATGCCTTGCAAGGTGCGCGGCCCTACATGCATGTACAATTTATGAAAATAATCAATTATTAAATTTGTTATGTGGCACTTCTTGGGTAATAGTGCCGGATGTTTTATATTATATGGTAAATCCGACTGTTGTATTCGACCCCCCACCCTGAGGAAATTATCAGGGTCTATAAAGGGAGATAGTTTGCGAAGGGATGATACATGAGTTCCCTTTGCCAACATTTGTATTTCGGAATAAAAATAATTATTTTGAATGACTTTGATAATTAAATCATGTCCATGCTTTAACTCACAAGACTTTAGTGAACCAAATGTTCGATCAGATTTTTTACATTTTAAATTATTTACAAAACGAAGACACCACGCTGTTACGCGCTCGAGTTTACTAAACGATGAAATATTATTAAAGGAATGTTCAAGATCATTGAAGTTATTTAAATTGTAAGAATTAAAGGTAAATGTGTCTACGTTAGTTTTAAGTTCCGGAATAATATCATTTTCTTTTAAAAATAATGTACTTCTTGGCCAACTACGTGGATCTCTAGCAAGCCATGCAGGGCCACTAAACCATTCGTCCGCTACTGCTAAAAGTTGTTCAGGCAGCGCGCCTCGAGAACAGAGGTCGGCTGCATTGTTCTCACTGTTTACATGAAACCAGCAATTGGGCGGAATCACGTCAACAATCTCGCTAACACGGTTAGCCACGAACACTTTTAGCTTGTATGGCGGAGTCTGTAGCCACGACAAAACTACACTCGAGTCGCTAAAGGCAACTATTGGTAAATTAAAATCTTTAACGTTTTGTACGACAAAACGAACTAGCTTCGATAACAGCACGGCTGCCATAAGTTCAAGCCTAGGGATAGACATTAACGGCTTCAATGGAGCAACTCTAGATTTGCTCGTCAATAGTTTGACTTTGACGTTCCCATCCTTGTCAGTACTACGAAGATATATGCAAGCTGCGTAACCCAGTGATGACGCATCACAGAAACCGATTAATTGTACGTTTACAAACGAATTCACTAGAAGGTGTCGCTCAATGCGAAGTTGTGAAAGGATCGGTAATTGACCGATAAATTTATCCCATTTTTGTAACAATTCGTATGGTAAACGGTCATTCCAGCCGAGGCTCAGTTTCCAAAGATCCTGCATGATACATTTGGCAACGAAAGTACACGGCGAAATAAAACCAACCGGATCGTATATACTAGCAAGCAGCTTAAGTACTGAACGTTTCGTTCCGTCATTATCTTTTAAATTATAATTAAATGAAAAGAAGTCGCATGAGGGCAACCATGTCAATCCTAGGACTTTTAAGGACGATGATAACGTCTCATCTTGAAAATTTATTTGCGTTATTTGTTCTGATTTCATACGTGTCAGTAGCTCGGGACAGTTGCTAGCCCACTTACGTAATTCAAACCCGCCTTTTTTCAGAAGACTCATTAAGCCGTCTTGTAAGGTACAAGCTTCATCTACAGATTGACATGACCACAAAAAGTCATCGACGTAGACACCCTCTTCTAGAACTCGGGAAGCCCTACAGTCTGACCGTTCGTCTTGGGCAAGTTGAAGCAGCGTGCGAATGGCCGTGTAAGGCGCGCTACGCAGTCCGTAAGTGACCGTTTTCAACTCGTAAACTTGTACTGGGTCTGACGGTGTATCACGCCATAATATGTGTTGATAACACCTATCAGCGGGGTCGATGAGCACGGCTCGATACATCTTTGACACGTCCGCCGTAAAACATATGTCGTAGAGACGAAAGTTAATAATAATTTTTAAAATATTTGGAAGTAATTTACGGCCGGTCAAAAGGTTGTCATTTAGTGACACCCCAGTACTAGTTTTCTGTGATCCATCAAAGACCACACGCAACGGTGTTGTGGAGCTAGAAGGCCGTAACACACAGTGATGTGGTATAAAATATTTAGACGGCTCCGTACCACGATATAGCTCCATATGCCCTAGTGACTCGTACTCCTTCAGAAAATCAGAATAAGCCTTCCGGAACTCGGGTGAGTGCGCAAGTCGGTGCTCGACATGCGTGAGTCTCCTAAAGGCTATGTCATACGAATTACCTAACTGTTCGTGATTTGGCTTTAATAAAATAGGTGAAACATATCGGCCACTCTCGTCACGATAATGTTTCTCAATATATAGTTTTTCAGCGACTTCATCATCGGGATTTAAAGGAACATCGCACGGCGAGGATTCTATTTCCCAAAATCGCTTAAGAGTATCATTTAAATGATCATCAGTGGTGTACGACACCAACGTTGTAGACGCTACAACGTTCACATCCGTGACGTCATTAGTCGACGGTGTAACTAATTTACCTGTTATAATATACCCAAATATGCTGTCCAGCACGGCTGGCATATTGGGACCCATAATAATTTTCTTCCCACTATAAATATGGGGAAAAACGTCACCGCCTAAAATTAAATCAATTGGCGATTGCTTATAGAAATGAGGATCAGCTAAAAATAAATTATCATACTGTTTTATTATATGCTCAGGAATTTTAATGGTAGGTAGATCTGAAGTTACTTTCTGAAGAATAACAGCATCAATATTAAAAGCAGGTTTATCAGTGTGACGCGGCCTTAAGCTACATGACGTCATGCCGTAGTTCTTAACTAAACCATCAGCTAATCCGCAAATGCTAAACGGACATTTACGTTGAGATAAACCTAAACGTTGTAAGCATGCAGCGGAAATAAAATTGGATTGTGCACCGGAATCAATTAATACGCGACATGGTTGATAGACGTTAAAGTTGTCTAAAATATAAACAATCGCGGTACCCAACAAAACCGTACTGTAACTGTTATTATTATCAGTTGAAGGGCCTCCCGACTGGGCGGGCGCGCTTACAGGAATCGATGCATTACCGGAGTCATAAGAGGAAGCGAGAAACGTTTTCGTTACGTCCTGATGCAATAATAAGTTATGTGGTCGCTCACAAATAATGCATTTAAATTCACTCCTGCACTGTTCAACAGTATGATTAGGTTTAAGACAATTATGACATAACTTCAACTCATCAGCACGGCTGATTCGTAGCGAAGCACTCAATTTACGAAATTGAGCACAGCGATATATCATATGATTGTCTCCGCAATGCAAACAAGATAAATTATTTTTTGAGTTTGATGACGATGCATGCGCGTAGCTTTTCTGTGCACTATTTCTAGTTCGCGCCGTAAACCTACTTACATCCGGTTGACGTTTATTTTGTACGACGTTTTGGTTGCTTGTACTAGCACCATAAGAACTAGAATGATCCAACACTTTTATTTGATTAGTAACATAAGTAATCAATTCAGAGAATTTTGGTATCGACTTTTGATTGATACTTTGTTCAAATGACCTACGAGTGTATGGATCCAAGGCTCGTAATGCTATATGACACAGAATGTAACTATTCAAATCTTCAATATTAAGAGATTGTATAGCTTTGTATGAGTTATCAAAGGTTTCCAAGAAATTATTCAACTGAAAGGATGATTCCTTCGCAATAGGTGTAAAGTTTAACATTTTATCTAAATAATTCCCAACTAACATTCGGTTATCTTGATACCTGTCGAGTAAAGCTTGCCAAACTATATCGTAATTATTAGCAGATATCGGAATACTTTTTACTATGTTTAAAGCCGAACCTTTGATACATGAGAGTAAATAGTGAAATTTATCTATATTAGGTATCTGAGGCTGATTATGAACCAACGAACAGAATGTCTCGTAAAAGGTTTTAAAATTCTCAATATTTCCATCGAAACAAAACAACTCCAATTTTGGAAGACGTGGTCTAGATTCGATGCACGACTGTGTTTTTTCAGTTTTAACGTTCGCTAGTAATTTTGAAGAAATCAATTTTATACGGAAATACAACTCATCAAAACTATTCAATTCCTGACTTTGAAATATGGTTTTCATACCAGCTTGTAACTGACATTTATAAATTTCAAAAATACATAATTCGAAAGATGAACGTAGCTCATCTATATCCGTGACACGCAATAGAAACATTTCACGAATATTGCTGTCAGTTACATTTAATGACATGTCAGATATTATTTGCAATTGTTCAAAAATTCTTTGCTTTTTGTTGATTAAAACGTTTAATTCAACATCAGCTATGCACTCCTCGTACACTTCCTGAACCTTCTGACCCTTTTTAGCCATTGCAACGTGCAATCTAAATATAATATGTCAAATAAAATAAATGAATAAAGAATTGCCTACTCTATGTTCGGCTCGAAGGCCACAAAAAATTGTGCGGTAATCGCAGGGGCGATCCTTCGATGTATGTAATGTGGACTGTATAAATGTATGTATGTATGTATGAAGCAGTAGGTTGGTAGTATGTCCAATCCAATACCAAAATCAGTAAGAAAGAACCCACCAACCTTAACATCCAATGTCGCAGGATTGCGCTGCGCACGACTGCTTCTTTCTTTCACGGCACGGCCGGAGGACAGCACCATAAACGTTATGGTCTTCTGATGATGGAAACTCCACGAACGTCGTGAATTCTACCGATCTTCTTTACGGAGTTGACGCAACTCGCGATATTTTTTCCTTTTACATTAAGTGTCAATTTTGGAAGGGTTTTACTTTTCTTTCATACCGACCAGTGCTAAAGGATTGAACATGTGCAAACAAAGCCCTTACTCAAGAGTAGATGGCGCCACTTATACCACCAAAAATCTACGCGCACACTGTACTTGCCTATCACTAAATACTGGATGTATGATATTTTCATGTGTGAGCATGTACTATTATAGCAGTAATTACAGGTCCGGCAGTAAAGGCTTATCTGTACCGTTATGAAAAACGTTTTCGCACGTAACACTCGCCCGAAAGTGAAATACGTGACGCCACACAATAGAGGACGTTTTTCATATCTTTTTGCGTGTTGGCAAAGCTTTGCAACCTCCGTCGTAAAAAGTAAATGATAAGTCAATGATAAATGAAATTTTTGTTCGAACCTGGGTTTTACAAACTCGTTTTGAGAGTCAAATCGCTTCAACAAATCCCTATATTGACTTCCAAGGATTTTTTAAAAAGTTTTACAAAGTCGTTTCGAGAGTCAAATCGCTTCAACAAATCCCTATATGTGTTGACTTCCAAGAATTTTTTTACAACTTTTACAAAGTCGTTTCGGGAGTCAAATCGCTTCAACAAATCCCTATATTGACTTCCAAGAATTTTTTTTACAAGTTTTACAAAGTCGTTTCGAGAGTCAAATCGCTTCAACAAATCCCTATATTGACTTCCAAGGATTTTTTTACAAGTTTTACAAAGTCGTTTCGAGAGTCAAATCGCTTCAACAAATCCCTATATTAACATCCAAGATTTTTTTTTACAAGTTTTACAAAGTCGTTTCGAGAGTCAAGTCGCTTCAACAAATCCCTATATTGACTTCCAAGAATTTTTTACAAGTTTTACAAACTCGTTTTGAGAGTCAAATCGCTTCAACAAATCCCTATATTGACTTCCAAGGATTTTTTTACAAACTAGCGTTTTGCCCCTGTTTTTCGGGATAATAAGTACAATTTATGTTCTTCCAGATCACGGTCTACTTGTGTGCTAAATCTCATGAAAATCCGTTCAGCCGCTCCCGGGTTCAACTGAAAACAAATATGTCGGCG
This sequence comes from Thymelicus sylvestris, assembly GCA_911387775.1. Classification (NCBI taxonomy): domain Eukaryota; kingdom Metazoa; phylum Arthropoda; class Insecta; order Lepidoptera; family Hesperiidae; genus Thymelicus; species Thymelicus sylvestris. The sequence goes on from OU426903.1 coordinate 1,141,358, forward strand.
AGCGACTTGGTTCTACAACGATCGGTCGATGCAGTTGTCATTCATGACATGAATAGTCATGAAGAAAAACTAAACATTTAGAATATGGAATATGACAATCTATTTGGAATATACGTGTGGGGAGTTGAGGACACTTTTTGGGATTCTATTATTGATCGCGAAGAAGTAGAGATTGTTATTGATGTGAACGTTAAGAGAACTGGAAATATATCATGGTGCAAAAAGGATTGAATAACCAATACAATAGAACAAACCTTCTTCCACAAATAAGTACATATTTTTCACGTTTATATTACGTCATATCGTTATAACGACATACATAAACAGTTGCAGTGGTACCATGAGAAGTTGATTACACCTACACTTATTATTGTTGTAAATACACTTCTGTCGACGAAGCTGCGAAGCTCAAACTGATAGCTAAGAGCTCGTCTGACATAAAACTATTAGCGAGAAGCGATCACTCGTTTTCTTTTTAAAATTACTAAGTACTTATTTTATCTATTTTATCAGTCAACTTCAGAAGTGATAAACAGTTGGAATATTGTGCATCTGTAAAAATTATTATGTTAAAGGTTGTGTCAAGCCAGCTCAGCACTCCCAATTATGGTAGATAGCAATTGCTAAGCTAACTCGGAAGCAATCGAGCGTCAAAGGACCTTCGAATTTTTGGTCTTTAAGTAGAAATCTGTACAATTTTGGTGGAATTTGCGCCAGGCTTCTACAATGACCATACCTGTGCTCTGCTGTAGAAAGCACTTGAATGAAAACGAAGATGATGAAAACACAGCAATATTTACTGGACAATATCATATCGCTTAAACGACAGCCAATACTTGGCTTGGTAACGCCCCAACTCAGAGTCACTGACGGTTACTTTAATCGCTTCTTAGTAAAGAATCGCCATACAAATTCTGTACTAAGGAGCGATCATTAGTGACTCTGAGTTGGGGCGCAAGTGTCGTGTTGCCGGCTATTAGAACCGCTGAAACTTGCACTAATATTTAGGTTGTTCGAAAGCTTATAAAAAGCGGAAACTTGTCCAGAAACACTCAGCTAAGCGCGTCGTCGCGGATGTCCATGTTGCGGCGATTACTTACTATAACGAGCTAAGCTATTCGTTTGCTAGCTCATTCGCCGATGCAGCAGCCTGCGCCTTAATGATCGCAATATTGATTATCAATTAGCAATGCTCCAGCGACCGGCTGTTAATTAATAACATTATACCGGACGGATGTTTGATTGGAGTTACTTTTGTGATAAATGAACTGTGCCGGATATCTTCTATATTTTTTATCGATGCATGCTTTTTTATCGATGTTAATTACATTACTAATGTACTTGTACCTGTTGGATGGTACTAAACGACTATCAAGTAATATTTAAAAGCTGAATATGAAGTTTTTTGTGAGTTCGTCATTTATCTTTTTGGTAGTAACGTTAGTGATATGGATAACATCAACGAAGGTCTCCAAGGTGGTGGTTGATGATCCAGATGGTGGCGACAACGGAGGCGTTGATGTCGATTGCGGTGACCATCGACAAAACATTTTGATGTTGCGATGTTAATATTGAACTAGTGGATGACATCTATACCAAGGTTACTAATAATAATAATAATAATCAAAAAGTTACAAGAAACAAATGATCTACAAAGTTTTTAAAAGAATAAAAATTTTGCAAAAGATTTATTATACGAAAGAAATAATTTTAAAATCCATGAATGCAAACGATTATTTATTATTGCAATTGATACACAACTAAGCTAACGCAATTTGAACGCCTCAGATCCATTAGAAATTCGTTCCCACACTAACGGGAAGGAAGTCGCCATCTTATTGACATGTCGAGACCGAGAAGTCTAAAATTATCTGTGGAATTATAATAAAAACTATAAAGTTTACCGCGCGTTCGCTTCACGTCATCACGACGAAAGTGTTGTGCTTGCAACTAGGAACTTGGAGAAACCAAGAAAAAGAACTCTATTTATGGTACCTAATAATATAAAATATTAAAAGATTTTGGCGAAAGCGGACATTGCGGACATACAAATAACTGTAGCCATACTGTAGCCCAGCTTGCTAAGCAAGCAATCCTAGGTTCGATTTCTAGCTAGTCCAGCTACTATTTAAGTGACAGATAAGTAGGTATGTGATTGTTCTCGGGTGTTTTGATTAATTATTTATTTACTACTTGTTACACATTGAAGTATAATGTCATAGAAGAGACATCTCGAACAAAGTGTGTGTTCCCGCCGGGAAGTTCTATTTTCAAAATTGAGCCCCCGTTCTCCTTTCAAAATCGAACGAATCCATTGGAAATGCAGCCGCGCGGCTTCAATTCATTGGAACATACATTGTGTTCGCGGTGTCTGTTCTATACGCTAGTAATAGTACTTCAATGTTGTTACATAATATATCCGCAATACAGAGAATCTTAATGTGAGAGTATGCGCGTTAATTAATTATTATTGCCTACTAAGGTACTTACTTAGTACCTACTTGTGGTGGTGGTGGTACTGGTGTGGGGGTACCGCCCGCCTAAGTGACAAGAACTTAATGTGTAATCCAAATAAAAATATTTTTAACGTGTGAAAGTATAATCATATAGTGGAAAAAAGTTGTTGAAAATATAGAGTGAAACATAAGGATCACAGTGATATATAAATACTAATACAATGTATAAGTGGTAAGCAACTACAAGAAAAACAAAAACACTTTTATAATACAAACTTTACAAAATCAGCTGACCGCCATTTGTGTTACGTGTGGCATAGCGGACCAATCAAAAAAGACGAGCCGTGCAAAGGCCCCCAGCTGATTGGCGTATTTGATAAGTACCTCTAAAAATCGACAAATACATACCATCACAAAAATGAATTGTTTAGTATGTAACACCATTATCACCCAGAAAGGAGAAATCTTGAAATGTTCATACTGTATAGGGACCTATCACTATACGTGTCTAAACATGACAGCTACATATTTTAAAAAACACACCGCAGAAATTAAAAATACGTGGCGATGTCCTACGTGCGAGAAAAAATCCCGCCGAAACAGAAACAAAAACGACAGTACACCTACCAAAAAACAACCACAGTCCCCAGTGAACACATCTCCAGAACAACCAGTAAATGATCCCCAAGAAGAAACTCAACAGACAGAACTCTCAAACACTAACGACCAAGACACAATAACCTTAAATAAATTCAGTCAATTACTAGACATAAAACTACAAGAAAATAAACGATCAATCCTCGATGAATTAAAACAAACTATCCAAAAAGAAATACAGAACTCAATAAATGAATTTAAAAAAGAAATTATACAAAAAACAGACACAATAACTCAAGAACAATCACTACTCAAGGACAATATCAGTACCTTGAACACAATTATAGAATCACTAGAACATAAACATAAACAAATACAGGACGATATACAACAATTACAACAAAAGTTTACAGATGCACAATCCCCGAAAGACTACACTAAGACACTAGTATTATATGGCTTACAAGAATTAACCCAAGAAAACGAAATCATTCTCGAGCAGCGAATCCAACATATCTTCTGTGACATTATGAATATCGACCTCACAGGGTACATAGAAGGACTAGTTCGAGTAGGTAGGAAAACCTCGCGTAGACCGGTTGTCATTGAGCTAATCAGTAAAAGGATGACAAAATATCTCTTAAATAACGCGCGACTATTCCAAGGAAGCGGCTTATATATTTCGGAATACCTTAATGAAAATGAATTACGAGAAAGAAAGCATCTTCAACATCAACTGCGAACAGCGCGACAAAACGGTCATCATGCAATAATAAGAAACAACAAACTCGTCATAGATGGTAAAATAACACCATTGACTAACCTTGAGCCTCCGCAACAGATTCACCGGCACAGTGAAAGCGCAGACCACACAACATCCACCGACAAAATCACAAAAAACACAACGAAACTCACTAATTTTCGTCACTAAAATGGAAGAAATCACTATATTGTTTCAAAACATGCAAAGCATATTCAATAAACGACACTTGTTAGAACAATTCATAGATGATACGCCGATATTTAGAATATTTTGTATAACTGAAAGCTGGCTAACTCGCGAGAAATTAAAATTAATTAACTATGATGGGTACAACCTCGCATCATCCTACTGCAGGCGGAACTACGACGGCGGCGGAGTGTGCGTATTAATAAAGGATGACTTGGAATGCAGGGAGGCGGAAGAATTTGTAAATCTATCGATAGAATACGTCATTGAAATATGTGCAATATATTCAAGTACACTAAATCTTTTAATAATTGTGATATATTGGAATGGAAGACAGACAGATACTTTCTATATACAGCTAAAAAAACTTTTAGAACTAACAACGAATAAATTCCGATATTATAATACAATAATTGGGGGGGATTTTAATGTTAATATGTTAGAAAAAACGAGACAAAGTTCAACACTACGCGATACCATGCTATTATACAACTTCCAACAATGTGTAAATGAGCCAACACGTGTTACCAAAACTACTTCAACTTGCTTAGATCTTATTTTTATTAATTTTAACAAAACCTCAATAAATGTCAAAGTTACCGATCTTGGATTCTCTGATCACATGGGCATAACCGTAAAACTACAAACAGCAATAAAATTAAATAACCAAAATCAATACCAAAATAAAAACTGGCAAATAGAAAAGAGATTATTTACAGTACAAAATATTGAGCATTTCAAAAACGAATTAAAAAAAGTTGATTGGAAGGAAATAATAAAACTTGATAAAAATATGAATGAAAATTATATAAATTTCCATAGAACATTACAAACCAACTTGAACAAATGCATGCCTAAAAAACAAATACATATAAAATTTAACAGAAAAAAATACTGGCTTACTCGGGGAATAAAAAGCTCAAGTAGAAATAAAAGAATGTTAAAAATAATGGTTACATTCTTCAACCACCCATCTCTATCCAAAAATTATAAAGCCTATTCGAAATTACTGAAAAAAATTGTTAACATTTCAAAAAGAAATCAATACATCAGGAGAATGCGCACATCTAATAACAAAATTAAAACAATGTGGAAAATAATTCACGAACGTACTGGTAAAACACAGACAAATCCTCGAAAAAATACAGAGCTGCTGTACAATAATCGATTAATTTCAGACCCCAATCAAATTGCTAATATTTTCAATGCGCACTTTAAGAATGTTGGTAACATCGGTAAAACAAACAAACCAGCTCCGCGCGGCAGGCCCGTCATCCATCCGACGGTTAACAGCATGTACCTGGCACCCGTAACACCACGTGAAGTAATTAAAGCTATCGTAGGATTAAAAAGTAAATACAGTCATGGTTTAGACGAAATACCACCGGTGTTGATAAAGAAGTGTGTAGCCGAGTTAACCTTACCCTATACCCTTCTTATAAATCAGTCGTTTGCGGAGGGAACCTTCCCTGACCTACTCAAAATCTCAGTAATAAAACCATTGCATAAGAAGGACTCTAAACAAGTACCGTCACACTATAGACCGATAGCACTTCTATCCACGTCCTCAAAAATATTCGAAAAAATTATGCAAAACCGACTTTACACCTTTTGTGAAAAATACAATATATTTGACGATGCCCAATACGGATTTCGAAAAAACCGCTCAACTGTGATTGCCGGCTATAAATACGTTAATAATATTCTTGACATCATAAATAGACAACAATATGCAATAGGAATTCTACTTGACATGTCGAAGGCATATGATAATGTCCAATTTAATATATTACTTGAAAAGCTATATGATATAGGAATAAGAGGATTAGCTTATGACTGGCTGAAATCTTATTTACAAGATCGCATCCAATATGTTGAGGTGACTCATTATGATCAGAGCATGCTTAAGGTGACAACTGTCAGATCCACACCCTTACAAATAAATCACTCAATACCTCAAGGCAGTGTTCTTGGATGTGTTCTATTTTTAATATATATTAATGACCTCCCAAAAATCCTAGACGAGTCATGCGTACTCTTTGCGGACGATATATCAATTTTGACATCTTGTAATAATAATATCAATCTGTATAAAAATTTAGATAATTTATTTAATACTTTAATGAAATGGATGACTGACCATAATTTAGAAATCAATTTTTCAAAATCTAAAATAATGCAGTTCCGACCGTATCAAAAATCTGCGTTACCCATTAACTACTATTTTAATAATATTAAATTAGAATGCGTGGACACCTTCTCTTTGCTTGGTTTAACTATAGATTCACATCTAAATTGGAAGTCACACATAAGCAAAATTAAATCAAAAATGTCCAGTTTTACATATGCTTTACGAGAATTACGTCGAACCACAGATCTAAAGACAGCAATGACCACATACTATGCATACCCTTATGCTTGGATGGGATATGGTATAGTTCTATGGGGAAACAGTGTGGACGCGCAAGATTTATTCATCACCCAAAAAAAGTGCATTAGAGCATTGCTAAACCTAAATGGACGAGATTCGTGCAAGACACACTTCATAAAACATAAAATACTGACATTAACGTGTAGATATATTTTGGAAGCCGCCCTCTTTGTAAAAAAGTATCCAACCTTATTTAGCGTAGTAAATGATGAACCACGTAGATTTCAAAGCAGATATAAACATAAACTATTAATACCTACAGCTAATCTAAAGATGTACCAAAAAGGTCCATACAGCATGATAGTAAAAATTTATAATAAACTCCCCGACAAAATTAAAAACATTACTGAAATAACACCATTTACAAACGAATTAAAAAAAATCCTCATAACAAATTGTTATTATGAATTAGACGAGTTCTTCGGAGCGATCTAGTTCCTAGTTACCAAAACAAGAAAGTAAAAGGCAGCCTGTATTCCATTTCAAAATGTGTTTCCATAACAAATTAAGTGTATTGCTTTGTTAATATTAATTGTATAAAAATTGAAATTGTTTGTAACTAACATTGATTGACATTGTATATTAATTATAATTAATAATTTAGACTGATATTATTTGACACTATAATAATTGTTTGACATTGCAAATTAATAATTAGATTAACTATTTTGACATTGTATAATTAGAAGCAAATAATTTTTTTTAAAAACTACCCACTCAATAAATTGCAATCCCAATTCATTGGGCTCATGTATGCTTAAAACTGTTTGTGACATCTGTAATATATTATGTACATGAAAGCAATAAATAAATACAAATACAAATACAAATACTTACTATTCATTATTTAATGTTGGTACACAAATAAATTCGTGAGCAGGTAGGTCACATTACGCAAGTACTTTAGTCTTTAATAAAATATGGTTTTTTCACGCTTAACATTCTGGACTTTTCACTTATAAAAAAATTAATACAAATATGTAAGTAAGTTTATTATGTTGTGCAGTCTTAAACAGTAAAGTAGTTAAACAGTAAATAGAAATAATAAAATTAATGTAAATTGAATTTTCCTTTTACGTACAAGAAAATCACGAAAGAAAGTAGCAAGAAATGCTCCTTCATAATTGGCATACTGAGCAGCAAGGTCTAAAATTATCTCTAAAATAAAAATAAATTTAAAAAGTGTAACGCTTCCCGCGAGCTGACGTCACGGCGACGGAAGAATTTAAAAAAGGAACTAGACATTCCCCGCACAAGCTGACAGATGGCTATGTTGCCAGTATTTTAAATAACTTTATAGTTTTTACATTATTATTTTTCTCGTACCTCAGGATAATTTTAATATCATTAAAACTTAACAAAGAATGACCAGATTTTTGTAGCTATACCAAAACTACGAAGTCACTTACCTACTCGTATCAGAAAACATGTGTGAAGGTCAATGGTATTTGGTATGTCAAGTTTCGTACAAAAAATTTGCATGTGCACGCTTAAAGGACTTCAATTCAATCTATTTTGGGATAGGGGTGATGTAATGTTACAACAATGAGATTCTTTAAGCGACTTTATCGTACAAACTGATCTGTTTTATATTCCGAGTCCAAGTACCAGTAGCTAGGGCCAGGTTAGGGCGCTTATGAAGCGGTCAAAGTTACGAATACCTGAGTTTTTTTATACCCTGAGGGGCTGACGAAAAAACAGACGGGCCACCTGATGGTAAGTTTTCATCGTCACCTATGGTCATGAGCAATACCAGAGGAATCGCCAATGCATCGCCGGCCCTGAAGGAGAACTCTTTTAGACCTTTTTTGAAGAAGAGTTCCACTAGAAGAAAAATTTATGGCGAGCGTCCGTGCTTCGCAGGACGAGTTAGACCGTGTATCCACGCTGTTATCGTTTATGGCAATCGTTTTACCATGTCAATAAAGACTTCCGGCGGTACTTGAGGACTTGACCGGAGGAATGCAGTGGGCCTGTGTTGAAGACATTGAAGTTATGAAGTCTCGCAAATCAAAATCACACTACATTATGTTGCAGATCTATACCAGATGAAATAAGGACCCGATTTAACATAAAGAAAATATTTTTACAGTTGCATAGTTTAATAACATTTCATTAGATTTCATAGTTCACTAATTAAGAGTACTGTAAAGTGTACAAATACAAAGAAGTATATCGAATATAAAAAGCAGTGATAGCCTAGTGCTTAGAACGTTGGTCTCTCGAACGGAGGGTCCCGAGTTCAAATCCTGGCACGCACCTCTGATTTTCAAATATTATGTGCGTATTAGAAGTTAATTATCACTTGCTTCGGTGAAGGAAAACATCGTGAGGAAACCTGCACACCGGAGAGTTCTCCATAAAGTTCTTAAAGGTGTGTGAAGTTTACCAATCCGCACTTGGCCAGCGTGGTAGACTATGGCCTATACCCCTCACATTGTGAGAGGAGACCCCGAGCAAAGCAGTGGGACAATTATGGGTTGTTGCTTTGCTTTGCATATCGAATATCGAAAGTTGCGGACTTGCGGCCTATTTAAAATAGCTACTAAGTACTAAATACTTATTTACGCAAATAAGGCAAAAAAAAGGAATTGATAGTCAGCATTTGGTAATTAATTTCTAAACTCATAACCTTATCGCAATTCGCTCCTCTTGTCACTTATCAGTGTTGCGGTGTTGCCTACCTTACTCGGGCAAACCTCACGCTACCTGCCGACGAACTAGGGACGCGTCACACTTACCTTAGACACTCGTAACTGCTTAATTATTCAGTTCACGAATTGGAAATTATCACTCAATTTAATCGGAGCCCGCACCAATCGTTAAGGTTTCACGTCCCATTTGCATGAATTAATTAAAATTCTCGGAATATAGTTCGTGATCTGGTGAACTATTTAGTAATGAAGGATTATAATAGGTAGTGCCTACCTAATTACAATGTTGTAATCTTAGAACGGTTCTGATAGTTAATGAGAAAGAGGCATCTTGGTGTGGAACCCACATATTATCCTTCCCTTTAAATAACATTTACTTACACATAACAGATGTGATAGACATTTCTTCTGTCGCAACAGCCACGAAACAGCAGTCAAAACTTTACTAACCTCTTGACAAAACTTCTATATTAACTTTTATCTCCCATTCAGGGAATACATCAAACTTCCAGAATAAATAAGATAGATCTGACAACATAAATTCTTTAAAAGGAAATTTGTTTATTTTTGCAGCTAGTTTTAGTACAAATTTCTATCTCCAAACTTGAATAGAAAATTAAAAATACATAATATACCTTACCTTAATCTAATGTTTTATTTTAATCATAATAATATTATCTACTTATGTGACGCTAAAAGTTAAAAACTGTTCAATTTAATTTATTTAAATGCGACTGTTAAAACTCTATTTTACCGCTGGCAAGCCGGCAACTCAAACGTCAAAGAAGTCAAGATGGCCGGCGATCTTTATTAAGCGGCTCCGGAGCGTCGTTTAGCATCTATTATTCATGATAATAAATTTCCTTGGTATAATTAATTTTCCATGATGTTTTGATTGGCTGCGAGGTGATTGCGAATTTATCAGGTTACTTCGGGGCTTATTCAATACCCAGCTTCCGTACTGTAAGGTATCTAATTAATTTTACTCCTTTTATGTGCTGTCAATAAAGGAATATTCAATTAAGGGTATTTATTATTACAATAATATATTAACTACATACTAATTGGATATTTTAAAAAGAAGTTGATTCGGATTTAAGCTTTCAATAATTAAATAGGGTTTATAGTGTGTATGGTACAAAAATTATCAATATTAAACATTGAAATTTAATTATTTTTGGGCGATTAACCTCGAATAGGACAGCATTGCTTGATGTAAATTACATTCGTAGATTATCATTTAAGTAGTATGTAATGTCAGTGATCAATGTCCAGTAATTATAATTATTATTATTAAGGTAAATAAGTTACGCCTAGGATTCGTGGCTCACCACAGTCACCACAAACGAACGTGACAGACAGGTACACTAAGGTACCTTACCATAGAAACTTACGAAGTAACTAGGTACTTAATAATGTTAGCCTGACGAGACCGTCGGGCGACGTGCAAAGTAACTGGAAAGTAAAATTAAATAGTGGAAAGTTTTGCTACTTACCTACAGCCTTCTGAGTTGTGGCGTAGTTGCAAGATTAGGTTCATCTATCCTGTAGCTAAACCCAAAACCAATCGCTCCCCGTATTGCATCGTGAAATATCTATGCTATCTATATCCAATTTGATACGCACTAAATAAAAGTTGGAGACGGTTAAGTAAACAAGTTTCATGTATCCCTAGCAAGCAAAACGCGCCAACACCCACCCTGGTGTGAAGGGTCATGGCAATCACATAAAAAGTCACATGAACATAAAAGTTGTTACAGCCTTACAGCCTCAACTAGTGCTGTTCCTGGCACGAAAAGAAATGCGATCACAGATCATACAAACATTACGTATGAGCTTGAGTTTAGACATCTCACTACAGAACAGTCACACACAGGTACTTCCCAACTGTAAATAACGCTGAGCAAATTTTCTTAGCACGCTTACAGTACAGTGTTGACATATTCTTAAATAATGGTTTAGAGGGGACGTTTACTGTGGGCGTCTCGGCCAGAGGGGATGTTGACGTAGCGTATTAATTACAAGATACTATTTCTACAAAACAAATTATTTCCTAAGAAAATCTAATTAAAAATGTTTTATGTAAGTGTTGTAGAAATTCGTAACAAAATCTAATTAAGACTATTATAACGTAGTGATTAGTACTCGTCGTAATCTGTGAAGACTTTATCGTAAATAAACGCATTGTTAATAATTTTTTGAAATATTTCGTGACCATTTCGTGACGTCAACGTTCAAAGTGAAAGGATAGGATAGGACAGCTGATTAAGTGTCACATCAAAATACTTGACACGCAAGATATGCAATGATATCATTATCTTACCATATTATAGTAAGCTTTCATCTGGTCAACTGTAGCCAACTCTTAGTGCTTGTTCACACTGAACTCGCGGGCGCGGTCGCGAAATATCAAACATATGACCTACTATGAAAGTGTTCACACCAAAACGCGCGCGCGGTGTATGTAGCGTTTACCGCGACCGCGACGTCCGCGACCGCGACCGCGAGTTCAGTGTGAACAAGCACTAATATCATATCAATAGTTCAGAAACGTTTCTGTTCCCTTGGTATAAGTGTCAAGAGAAATGGGGCAAATGTGAACTGCCCGAAAAAAGGTAGTTTGGTGCAACTATTTTGGTGCAGGTACGCTTTGTAAACGTTACGACCGTGCGTGCATCTCTTGTACAGTTTTTTGTTTAGAAACAAAGGGTAATGTTTATTGGATTTGTTTCAAAAAGCCTCCCCTAGGCTTTGTTTTTTAACTAGTGGAAATTTCTAAAAAAATTCTTAAAATCCCCGCTTTTGGATTTTATACTATGGATATTTCCGTAAATGTAAAATCACCATCACCTAATACTGTTTATTGTATTCACTTTATTAATTACTAAAAAATCTATACATATCGCCCTGTATATCGATGACATTTTTTTTAAATCATACCCAATGTAGGTACTGACACCGTTTTTATGAGGGTAGTCGTATAAAATGACGCCTTCCAAGAACATAGGTTTCTTCTACTTACTCAAGTCAAAACATAGTTGGTATACATTCATCTTGATTTAACCCTAAATGAATCCGCGCCAACCCCAAAACGCCTGTCGGATTTATAACGCGCCTAATAAGGTGTAGGATTACGGAGTTTCATTAGCGCGGTGTTGCTTGTGTTGCCAGGTAGCGGCAGATTTCTGTAGCATGTCACACCAAAAGCGATGAACGAGACGGATAACGAAATATCACTTGCTAGCTTTGACTTATGTGAAAATCTGATAAAGCAGGGATAATTGTTGGTAGGTGGTACTTATGGACAACTTATGGACACAAGCAACATTACTGCTCTAATCATCACTGACAAGCTCGCCAAGAACAGGAAACCATTTGACAGACATTGGATAGACATTTGACACCTTCCTAAATTCATAGCTATTTAGCTACGCAATGGGTAGTGACACTGAAGCCAGGATAAGCAAATAAAAAAACTGGTCTATTTAACTTACCAAACTAAGGCAAAGCCAATATATTTTCTACCCGACCGGTAACAGATATCTTAATTGCTTGTAGGTCATTTCGTGCTCGGGTGCACATAAGAAGTGTTTTAGTTAACACCCAATTGTTTTGCAACAATTGTTAAATAAAACAGAAAGGCAACTTTATACCTAAACTTTTTCCAGACAACTTTGTTGGTCGTAAAACAAAATAACTTTTGTAAAAGAAAAATAAATCTTTCCTATGTTACGATGATACCCGATGTCAGCTATACGATTTACCCGACAATGAGAACGACCCCACCCATTTTCCCCAATTTGAGAGAGTTTTATGTTCTTTTTACTACGGATTTTGGGTAAACAAGCTGGGATTTATTTTATATCAGCAACGGAGACGTGACACTATGCATTATGTCAGAGGCCTCACCACAACCATCTACCGTGAAATTCGTAAAGCTAAAACCAGTCGGTAGGACAATGTCTCGCTTTCGTCTCTCCTCTACCGAAGTTAAATTACGCATAAAAACTTCTCTAAAACAAATTGCTCTGTGAGAGCGATTCGCACGAGATCACCAAAAGGACGGTAGTGGGAAATTATTTTATCGAAAGTCATTACATACAGAAGGCTCGCAGAAAATACTACATTGTTCAGCCTATGAAGTAATGACTGAACGAAAACAAGACGAGTTAAGTATGTCAGTACTACCACCTACATTGTGGGTGGCATCTAACCCCCAACGCAATGATTGTTAAAATATTTATTAGCGATAATCCTTCCGTTATCCGCTGGTCACAGCGCGCTTGGAATAACACAGTGGTTAGTTATCGCGCCGCCGGTAAAGAGGATTAATCACAATAATATCAATGTTATCGGCTAATATCAGGCCTCCATTTTCAAATTTCAATTTAGCAATCACATCTCTAAATTCGTAGGGTTGTCACTTTGATAGAAAGGAAAATGTTTCGTGCTCGTAATCAATTAGGCCATCTAGAACAACCAAAACTTACTACAATAAACAGTTTTTCCCTTGCGTTTTGTTTCTGTTTTCAGTAGTGATTTCAAATCCAACGCGTCGACAGATTAGTATAAAAAATGTTTAAAAATCCACCTGCATATTCTCCACGATATCTATCGACGAGAAAATGAAACAAAAATATTGTCAGTACAAAACAGGTAACTAAACAAAAACATCCATCCTCAAAAGGCTGAATGACAAAAAACAGCCAAAAAAAGCCTTTGAATACAAGTGGATAAAAAAAATACGAACAGAGTATAGAAAAAATATTAGGACGGCTCGGCTCTGTTTGTGTTTTGATAAAGACACGTTATTTGGCGGGAGCCAATAATTATTATTTTTTCTGAATGATGTAAACGAACCCTGTTAAACAAATAATTTAAAATTTTAAATGACAAATTATTGCAACCACTTTTTAGATGGCAAATATTTTAAGTAAATTAATCAACGGTAACAATAAAATTTTATCATTATCAACTTTAATTTCTATAGCTTCTGCTGAAGTACGAGTAATTCGGTATTGCGATTTAATTTAATGAAGCAATCGCACCTATTGAATAATGTAAAAAAAAGAACCGTTTACATTTTTGCGACATTTGTCCAAGTGTTATGAATTTATGGCTTAAAATCACGAAGGTGGCGAATTCGGTTTGGAAGCTCGTAAAATAAAATATACGAATAAATAACAGTAAATAAGAATGCAATAATATCGAGATCAATTAGACGTATTTATACCTAAAATTAATGATTTGAAAAATAAGTAATTTTAAATAATTTAACAAGAAATATGTGTAAAAAGTCAGTTCGGGAACGCGTCCCAAACAAAAACTTCAAACTTCAACTTGCGTTAAAAAATAGTAAAATCATACTTTTTATATTCTCAATTTTCATTAGAGTTTGCTTGTTTCCTAAACATTTATTATTCTAAGCCAGAATATAGAAAATAAAATCATTTTAAACACGGCATTTGTCAAAAGTTTGTCCGAGAAATCAAACGTCATATCCGTGAACGCAGCATTAGGCAGTGAAAACTTTTATTCTTAAACGCGACTTAAGGCGCTAGTGTGTTTTAGTGACGAGCAATAGTGTTGTGAAGTGGGCGTCATTTGTTTTGTGCGTAAATAAATAACTATTTAAGTGGTAAGTACTGTTATGTTCATGTATTTTCCACCGTACATGAACTATACGTCATCCCGTGAACGGGTGCAATAGTAAATAATGTTAAAATAACAATTAGTTAATAAGTATTCTGTAAAACTATCCTTGTTTACTTCACAATAACCTAGAAATAATATGTCTAATATGGCGACCATCGAAATTGTAGGCGTGAAATTTCAAAAACGTCATTTCGGGAACAGTCATTAAGAGGACGTTCCCGGACATGATGACGCAGTTCCAGATTAACGTAGTGGTTTCTGACATGACTTATTAATGGTGAATTAATGTTTAGTAAATATTTGTTTAAATTAAAAGATCTTCTTTTGTTTTCAGTAAAAATGGAACCAAACGAAGGTGAAATAAAGAAGAAAACTAAAAAAAACTTAAAAACACAAAAACACAAAACTCGGTGAGAAGACAGCGTGGAAGAAAAAGTGTGAAAAAAGACCAGGCAAAAGCATACAGATATATAATAGAACAACAAGATATAATAACAGAAATGAGACGTAATTGAATAAAATAATAAGCAGAAAGGAAAAGACAGAAAACAAGAAGAACAGTGATCAGATGACTCCAAAAAGTAAAGTGAATGACTTAATCAAAGATATACCAGTTCCAGTACCCCGTTTAGTACAAGTATTATCTTATTTTAAGTCTAATGTTGATATATTTGAGAAATGTTAATTATTGTATTTTCTTGTGGCTATTATTATTAATATTGATTATAATATTACAACAAATAATATTTCTTAGCAAGATTATAGAAATTACAAAAGTTAATTGTCGCATTTATTACTCAAAAATACCTTTACCTGTAAGAAAATCACCATAGTCATTCCGGGAACTCTACTTTTATTTGCCTTTATATACTAATTTCAAATATTATAGAACATGTCAATATGCACATACAAACATAATAAAGTTATTAATATAGAAATATGTAAATTTACTTATTAGGTCATCTATAATTTGTTGTATTTTGAATTTTGTGCTTGAAATTTGAAACTTAGTTACTTTTTAATTTTCAATTTGATGATTTTTATAAATATCCATGTATATTCACCAAATTTCCATTTGTATTTAAAAAAATATAGTAGACTGCTATTAAAAATACTATTATTTTATTGTTTTCTATAAACATTATATTTAAAAATAAATATTTAGCTACGTTCCTGAAATTACGATTTTTGCTGTCGAGTTACCTTAAAATCGCTGTATTAATAACAAACCAATCATTTACACTTCTTTAATTGGCTATTGCTTTTAACATTTTATGCTCAAATTGCAAACCTGAAATTCGCCACCTTCGTGATTTTGAGCCTTATAATCCTAATACATTGAGGTACAAGAGAAGACATCTCAAACAAAATGTGTGTCCCCGCCGGGAGGTTCTATTTTCAAAATTGAGCCCCTGACTCCTTTCAAAATCGAACGAATCCATTGGAAATTGAAGCCGCGCGGCGCCAATACATTGGAACATACATTGTGTTCGCGGTGTCTCTTCTATACGCTAGTAATAATACTTCAATGTCCTAATACGACTGTTTAGCAGGAAGAATATACATTTAGCAATACCAAATGAAAAAAGTGAATCATTCAATAAAGGGCAGAAAAGTAATTCGTGTTTCAACCAAAGTGTGATTGGCAACGTCCTACCTATAACGCCTTTATTTATCAAATTTCAAAGGCCCGCCAGCCTATTACAAACTGCCTTTTTCATATTTCACACTTCGTGCGGAAGTATCTGTATTTTACATATTTCGATGACATTTCGGCGTTTTTTCCGCCAAAACCAGCATGACCACAGACTAAATTCGCCAATTCCGTCACAAATAAATCGACGCACATATTCCATTTTTTAATCATCATTGAACTGCCAAAAAGGCCAGTGTTACGTTTCTGCGAGATAGCTAAAAAATTGCTTCGCGCGAACTTGACATCGAAATTCATCGAATTCTCCAGTAGTGTATTTTGAGAGTTTCATCAATGCTGTGTTCGTTCCGTTCCATCACGTTCCAAGAACCGATCTCAATCTGTAATATCAGTCACGGTCTAAATATACTTACAATAATTATTGCAATTAAGATTTTTTTAAAACAATTTAAAACATTTTTTATCTGCGTACTAAATCGATTTTGTAAATTAAGAAACTGAGATTAACTGGTAAAGAATAAACCCATTTTAGAATTTTACAATTTAAAATTATTCTCCTATTAGATGTGATTTTATGGAATTCAGCTTATGACTTTGTTGTTTGGGTTTGCTTCCTGGACCTATTTAGTTAATTAAGTTTTATTAATGACCACACTTTAATTGTCATAATTATTTATGACAATTAATTATTGATATTTTCTATACAGAGACCTACAGAGAGCATAAAAATAAAGAAATGTCAGCCGACAACGAGACTAGTCATTGATCATCATTATTGATTTTCGTTAATTTATTGCACTACATGAAAAATCCGAACGGAAACTTTATCATCAATTTCTTAACTAACTTCCTGTACAAAAAACATATCAAACTAAAGTCAAACGTACAGACACGCACATCGCACAATGGTTCCCACAGTAGTACGACGCTGTAGAAAGCCGCAGTTACAGGCGTTCCGCGCATTGTTCATGCATAAGGATTATGTAATTAGCTTTTTCGCTATCGATTGTTCGACACGTTCTTGTGGATTGCCCATGGAGTATTTTTCTCAGTATCAACAGAATAGCTTTTTCATGTTCTGTTCATAGCCCGTAAATGAGCTGATGGGACACCGTAGGGCAATACTGATGCGTTGCAAAGAGGGCTAAAGGAAGGTGGAGTCACTTTATTTCACGGTTGGCTATAAAAGGAGTTAGAAGAGATCCTCTAATTGAAATATGAACGCCCCTTCACTAAATAATTAAATACTAAGGTTACAACACTTACAACCTGTGCCTGTATTGCATCTTGTTAGAATCTGATATTTTTTAACCGACTTCAAAAAAGGAGGTTCTCAATTCGATTGTATTTTTTTTTATGTTTGTTACCTCAGAACTTTGGACTGGGCGAACCGATTTTGATGATTCTTTTTTTAATCGAAAGCTGGTGGCTGTCATGTGGTCCCACATAAATTTTATTGAGATCTGACAATGGCATCCATGAGAAAACCACATAAGTCGTAAGATGTGCGCGACAAATTGACGAATAACTCAATATCACGCCAACCGATTTCGATGATTCTTTTTTTAATCGAAAGCAGGCGCTTGTCATGTGCTCTCACATAAATTTGAACGAGATCTGACAACTATGTAGTTTTAGAGACTTTGAAGTCGGTTATTTTTTGTTAGTAAAATTAGGTTATCAAAAATTTTGTGTAAGAGTAGATATGAATATAAATTCTACTGTTTTTTTTTGTTACAAGAATAAATAAATATTATTTTTTATTGGAAGTAGTAAAATGATATAAGCGCCTGACAAAAATAAATTTCCAAACAAATATTTATGCAGGCTGCTTCAAACAAGCGAAGGTAGGTTACTAGGAACTGATGTAATCCTCAATAAAATACCCTCATCTCTAAATACCTCCGTGGAAACTGGAAAAGAAAACCTACCAAAACTTATTTCAAGTTGTTCGAAGTCATTAATGCAAAATGTTCTTTGAAAGTGAAACTCGACTTGTGAGTTGTGCGCCATTAAAGTTTTCAAGTTCCGGAATATAAAGATGCAAGGTTACCCAACACTGGGTCTTGAGAAATGAATCAGGAGGGCAAGTGGATAAATATAGCTTTCATGTTCCGTATACGTTTAGGTAGAAATTAAGGTCTAAAGCGTCTGTTTTAATTTTCAATTACTTAAGTTCATTTAAATTTAATCAAAACAAAATCATTATTTTCAAAAGCTTTTATTAATTGTTTGTGTGGGCCAAATCTTGCAAGCTTAATTAGACCTTCTTGCTCTTATTTTAAGCAGTTGAAATTTTACATATTGCTTTAATTCTGATGACAATGCACTATGCATTTTGATAAGTATTATGATTATACTACATGGGCGTAGCCAGGTTTTAGTTTGGGGGGGGGTTCAAGTTTCGGGGGGGGGGGGGGGTGTTCAAGAAAATACAACGACTACATAAAATAACCCTAAAGAAAATTGAGACTTTATTTTTTCTCACGACGCACTATGTGGAAGTTGAGCCTATTTCATGTCATAAATCTATAACTGAGCCATTTTTGAAGATAGCAAGGTGATTTTTTTTTCTGATAGACTTGAATATATATACTTTCAAATAATAGAAAGTATTTAGGAATAAATGTATTTTTAATAGTTGCAAAAAATTAATAAACCTAAATTTCAGCCAAAATTATTTGAATTTACATTTATGTTGAAAGAATATTATGTTAAAATATAAAAATAAATATATCAAGGTAACGTTATTCAATAAATATATTAATTACACAGTTTACATTAATCTAATAGCTCCAAAGCTTCATCTAGAAGATCCATGATCTTTTTTTTACGGATTTCTTAAACTAGTTATATAAGGGTCGGATGTATATTAAAGTATGTGTAAAACGTCTTCATTAGTGGCTATTCTGGAACACTTTCGACCATGATGAAGCGTGAAGAACCGACTTTAGCCTGATGAACCAACTTTAATCATTTCAGGACTTACAAAATTGGGGTACGTTGTGCATTAAAACAGCAACTTTTTTTCATTTATTGAATTATTATTACATTTCCTACAAAATAACACCAATAACAGAACTTCGACAAGTTTCAGCAACTGTCAAAACTCTAATTAAAAATTAGAAATCGTGAAATACTACATATCTTGAGATATTCGTCTCTAGTAGGTATATTTACAAATAAAATATATTTTTTTGTACTTAATCTAAAAGTACGTACTTTCAGCTTTCCGAAATGGTATAATATTTATATAGTTTAAATAGTAATTACACCAGAAATTATTTGCGCTTTATTGCTAACTTTTGACCAAATTTAATCACTTCACGTCTAACAAAATTAGAGTAGGTTTCGCATTAAATCCGCAACTTTTTTTTTCATTTATTGAAATATTACTAAATTTCCAATATAATAACACCTTTAATAGAACTTCGGCAAGCTTCGGCAACTGCCAAAACTCCAATGGAAAATTCAAAATGGAGGAATACTACCTGTCACGAAATATTCGTCTCTAGTAGGTATATTTACAAATAAAGTAATTTTTTTTTGTACTTAATCTAAAAGTTCGTACTTTCAGCTTTCCGAAATGGTATAATATTTATATAGTTTACATAGTTATTACACAAGAAATTATTTGCGCCTTATTGCTAACTTTTGACCAAATTTAATCACTTCACGTCTTACGAAATTAGAGCACGTTTCGCATTAAATCCGCAACTTTTTTTTTCATTTATTGAAACATTACTAAATTTCCAGTATACTAACATTTATAATAGAACTTTGGCATGCTTCGGCAACTGCCAAAACTCTAATCGAAAATTCTAAATGAAGAAATACTACCTGTCACGAGATATTCGTCTCTAGTAGGTATATATACAAATAAAGTAAATTTTTTTTGTACTTAATCTTAAAGTACGTAGTTTCAGCTTTCTGAAATGGTATAATATTTATATAGTTTACGTAGTTATTACACCAGAAATTTATTTGCGCTTTATTGCTAACTTTTGACCAAATTTAATAATTTCACGTCTTACAAAATTAGAGTACGTTCCGCATTAAAGCCGCAACTTTTTTTTTCATTTATTGAAGTACTACTAAATTTCCAATATTATAACACTTAAAATAGAGCTTCGGCAAGCTTCGGCAACTCCCAAAACTCTAAACGAAAATTCGAAATGAAGAAATATTACCTGTCACGTGATATTCGTCTCTAGTAGGTATATATATACAAATAAAGTATTTTTTTTTGTACTTAATCTAAAATTACGTACTTTCAGCTTTCCAAAATGGTATAATATTAAAAAGTTATCATTGCTATATCATTGCAAATTCAAACTGAAAAATCACAAATTTGAAAGTATTTTAAAACCATTTTTCGTTTAGCGTATTTAGATTCGCTTTACCATTAAATGGTAGCAAATAAAAATGTAAATCATGTTGAATAGTGTAAAGTAACTCCTTAGCTATTACCTAGGGTACAACACATGATCCCCTCGATGATTTTGAAAAAGTGATTTATGGCATGAAAAAGGCTCGATTTCCACATAGTGCGACGCCGCGACGTACATAGTATGTAGTGCCATCTATTATTAGTTTAGTCAAAAAGTTCAAAAACGTGTTTAATAGAAATAAATCTCCTAAAAATATGTGCGATAGCTCATTCGATTCGGAATGACGTCTAGAAAAATGTTTTCTAAGGGTTTATTAGCACATAAAAATGTCAGTCCTTAACATTTCGGGGGGGGGTTTGAACCCCCGAAACCCCCCCCCCTGGCTACGCCCATGTTATACTCCATCCAGGTTTGACTCCAGGTGAGGTAAGTCCTTAGTTTTTAAACTTCACTACATTTTGCTGGCCAGTTTAATATGAACTGCATTTTACTAAAATGTAATTCTTTACATCACAGTTAAATTCATCTTTGTGTTGCAATAAATCAATTAGTTAGTCGCTAGCACAAAGAACCTTTTTTGTTCACATCTCAAAAATATAGGTTTATTTGCACGTCATAAATGTATCATTATCGGAATATTCGCAATCCCCATTCCGGTCCGTAGCTCCTCAGTTAATGGCGCGGACGAGACGAGAGGACGGGACGCGGACAAAGACAAAACAAGCACCTCTTCCTGTCTATTGTACTGAAAATGACACGTCATTGTTACCTTACTCTATTTTGGGCATTTACACTGATAACAAATTCGATATATTTTATCTTGAAGCTCTTAAATGTGAGGCGTTGGTTACCTGAAGACCAGAAGCTTGGCTTGTTTTTGTACAATACAATAGTCATTTATGTACAGCGATGTCCCACAGATGGGCAGTGACAAGTTAAGAAGTGTCAGGGTTTTTAAGGTTCAAAGATTATATTCCACCACGCTAATTGTAAGAAGTTAGTTGTTACCAGATGATGTGTTTTAAACATTATTTAAGAACATAAGGAAAAATCAGGCGTGCAAGTTTTCTTACAATTTTTTCCTTCACCGAAGCATGTGATAGATAAATAATTAAAAAGGTGTAAGCCGTGTTAGCCTATTCGAAGCAAAAACTTCCTGTTTTTATGATAATAATTTATTGTGAAGGTTTAAGTTTTCCTTTTGTTTCTTTCTTCAAAAACACGAGACTCGTTGAACAACCCAAGAGTAAATAAAGAATATCGATAATAATGTGTTATGTTATATCGCTTGTCAAACCCTTCTGTGCAGCGCCGTAGCATCTATGATATACGACGATAACGACGGGGAAGTTATTCTCCATATTTCTCCACCCAAGTAACTGATTCGTTTCGTCTTATATAACTTTATAAATTACATTATTGTCTTTGTAGTTTTCCCGGAAAAGCTTGAACACGTGTTGAGTACAAGTGTCAACTGCAGTCATTTACGAAATCACAACATAATTTAAATTAACAATGCATGGTATGATCACATAAAAGCTTGAGTGAACTGGTATTCGACTGTCGCTGGTGACTTCTACACGACGAAAACAACACTAAGTGCACTAACTCACCGGGACGCCATGGCGACGTCGCCGGCCACGTATCCAAACAGTTTCTATTGAAATGTATGGCGGATACCTCACTTGGCGACGGTTTGGCAACATGACATTTCAATATTAACTGTTTGGATACGTAGCCGACGACGTCGCCATGGCGTCCCGGTGAGGTAGTGCACTAATATCTAGATAATAATATGTATCACTACCACCATCACTAAAGGAATCAGAGTATCGTTTCCGGCTAAGGAGATATGTAGGGTTCTTATTACTGAATTATTATGACTTTTGGCTTGAGAGCCAGTTCTTTCTTTCTTTTTCTTCTCTCTTTCTTGGCCGGCAACGCATCTATGATGTATTTGGTGTTGCTGATGTACATGGGCGACGATGGCCACTTACCATCAGGTGTATCGTCAGCTCGTTTGCTATTTCCAGTTAAAAAAAAACCTCTATGGCAGATATGGTACATAAAAGACAGAGCCCAGCGCCCAGGGACTAAGGCCTCTTCTTTTTGACGTGATAACGTCTATTAAAACGATGAACACCGGGCGCACGCACGAAAAAGCATGACTCATTGTCCCGTTCTGCGCGAGCGAGAGCGCGGAACAAGCGATAGAGAGGCACGATCGGCTACGATCGGCCGAAGCGCTCAATTTTATCTATAAAAGTATGCAATAATTTCATCAATGTTTTGTCACGACGTTGTCACGTTAAACTACCGTCCGTAAACCGACTTTACAGACAACCATTTTTTTATAACACCTTGTACAGATTCCTCAATGATTTCTCAACCAAGCATGAGTCAATACATTCTGGTTTAATCGTAAACCATATAACGCAGAAATAGCGAGGTGCTCGAGCTTATTACAATGGAGCAGTACGGTTTCAGCGAATCGTTTATCATGGTTGCTTCAATACTCCCGCGAGGGTTGACGGCCGTGAAATTATTGAAGTTTTGCTTCACACCAATATCGGAAATAACTTCTTGACTCATAAACCAGTTCAAAATGTCATAGTTCATACTTAAGCGGCCAGAAAGACTAATGAATATTTAAACATGAATTATTTCAGGTTTACTTGTACAGTACGGCCGACGTATCTTGGCGCGTCTGAACTTCGCGCAGAAGGCTGCGCAGTAACCGCATATTATGCATATATGTCTCCGTCACACGTTAGCATGTTCGTGTCGCTATCTCTGTCTTAAATGCGCTAAAGTTCGCAGAGCCTATGTTCAGACGCGCCAAGATACAGCGGCCGTATTGTACCTTATTTAAATATTCAAATTCTTCAATCGCTGATACCAAGAGCAGCTATCACAGTTATTGTAGCATCACTTATATTCACATTTAGGGGACTACTTCGATCGCCGCGTCCAAGGGAATCGTCTATGCTCGTAGTGGACGATAATATCGCCTTAACTTTTTAGTTTTATAGGTCACCGGGGTATACCAGTAATAATAAATTGCTTGCAACTTATTCCCGATACTATGTAGGGTGGAATTTTTCTTACCGGGCTATTTATTAAGTGCTATTAAGATGGAGAACCATCTCTCTATAAACCATGATGTTTTTAAGATGTTTCAATAGCAGTGCTGATTACTTCGTGATAATAGCGGATACGTTTTCGCATTGACAGATAAGGAATCTTTGTTTTACTGGTACAAATGTCCATCATTAATCATTACATCAGGTGGCCACTCTACCCGTGGTGACGCTGATGCCCTTATGTCTGTGCTAAATACTTTAATTTTATTTTTAAGAATAATCTAATGTCCTAATACGCTTCTACTCTCTTTGAAAAGACTCATTTTAATGTAGAAGAGAGAAAGTAAGTGCCAGCCCTACCGCGGACCGCCAGAATGGATGGCGTTTGAAACTAATTACTCGTGAAGTCGTGAGCCAGTCTCGCATCTTTCTTCATCGGTGGTCGCTCGAGTTCTATAATATTGGACAAGCGGTTAGCTGAGGTCTGAGGAGCCAGTGGAGCTTTATACTTATACACGAGAATGGTTGTCTTTACCAATACTGGAAAGCGTTGTGCTTCATGTTTTCTTTTAGAATTAATACGTATGCTTTGAACTAAAACAACAGAAACGTTAGAAAATTTTTGAAGGCATTCGTTATACGTTGACATCTAGGTTTTTTTCGTATGCGGTAGGAAAACATAGAGAGAAAAACAACTATTGTTTTAAAGATTACAATACCAAAAATAGTAAGGCAAATCTATACAAGACCAAACAAATGCAAATCAATACAACACGCTCTGTTGAATTCAATAGACGTGTCGGTAGCAGGTGTGAGGTGATCCATCTTAATACTTTAGGACCTTTAGGTACTAGGTTTCAGTATTGTTTTATGTTGTGGGCAGATAAATGAGCAGACGGTTCACCTGAAGGTAAGTGATCACCACCGCCCATCACCCATGGACATTAGGAACTCCAGGGGCGTCACCAACGCGATGCCGGCCAAGAAGGAAAAGATGGACCTGCTTCTTTGTGAACCCGTATCAAAGCTCATAGGAAATACCGATGTTTCGACCACGATGGATTCCTGATGGATTTATACCATAGCTTCAAGCACTCTTGGTGTGTTGAACGTCGCCGCCACCCGCGACGTGTAGGCTGTTGATTTATAGTTTCATTAGTGTGTGGTCGGTGACCACTTGTAAAGAGCTCGCCACAACGTCCGCGTACTTGCAGCTTGCAACACGCCGTCGCAATAAAACATCTATTATGGTCGTTTACCGTAACGGGCGTGACGTGATAAAATCAGTTAGTTGGGCAACGCATCTTTGATGTACAGTTAACTCGTATGGCCTCAACAATGTACTGGCTGACTGAAACACGGCAGGGGTTAGAACACTTAATACTTTCACTAAAATCACTTAAGAGTTTACGCTAGATTAGAAGTCAATTCTGTCAGTACTTTAATCAATAAAATAAATGAACATAAATCATTGTAGTATTCGCGATGAACACTTCACAAATACCCATAACATGAGAACAAATGGCAATGTAAATACATATTATGTCCCACGTCTGTGCAAAGATCTAAACTTCTAAAGGCAGAGTTACTGTCAAAGTGGCTACGGGATCAGAGATTTGTATCACTCAAAAGCTGGTAGTGTCAATGTTAAAAACCAACGGAGTTAACATTTTCTACTAGTCGACACAGAATCTGTTTAAGCCGATTAGCATTACCATAGACAAAAGCTTTTCTAATCGGCTTAAGAAAATTCTTTGTAAACTGCAGACTTGTGAGGTCGCAGGGTTTCCGTTACTGACAAAGTTTACTGAGTGCTTCCATGTCCTTTAACTTTAACCCATTGGTTGTTACCGTTAGATACCTATAAGTAATACATATCGGAAGCCTTCAGGTAGAATAATCAGGTACTTATTTTGACCCTAAGTGAGTGTTCACACTGAATTCGCGGGCGCGGGCGCGGGCGCGGTCGCGGTAAACGCTACATACACCGCGCGCGCGTTTTGGTGTGAACACTTTCATAGTAGCTCATATGTTTTATATTTCGCGACGGCGCCCGCGCCCGCGCCCGCGAGTTCAGTGTGAACAAGCACTTACACCAATCCGAACTGCAGTAGGGAGCATATTCATCTCACTGACGATCACGACTCGTTGATTTGTTCCGTTGAAAATGTTTGCTTGGTATAAATAAGTAAAAAGTTGTGTCCTATTGACTATTGTAGTCTTTCAGGTTGCTTTTAGGTGACACCTTATTTGTGTACCCATGGCAGCCATGCCACGATTCCAGATTCCTGTAACGGAGCGGCAAAAATGTAGTCGTTTATTTAGTACTTATCCTGATACATAAAGCAGTATACGTTTTGATGCAATACTCATAAACCGCTCTCGTTTCGCTTCAAGAGACATACATAATCCTGGCGTTCGCAAATAGTAACCGCACATTACATAATAATACAGCAGCTGTATATTACGGTAATAAACTTGACTGTATCGCCACTTCGCCACTTATTGGGTCCTCTTTGCACACCATTTTCTTGAAAACCCGTAAAAAGTACTCGTCAGATCTAGCTCAAATTTAAGTGGGACCATGACAAGCACCAGCTTTTGATTAAAAAAAGAATCATCAAAATCGGTTCACCCACTGGAAAGTTCCGAGGCTACATAAAAATACAGCCGAATTTAATACCACCTTTTTTGAAGTCGGTTAAAAAGTTACACGCAAAATATGCACAGAAAACTATAGCACCTAGCCTAGCTATTTCAATCGTAAAGTCCAGAGGTCAGATGTTTGAACTTTGAACCTTCTCGTCTGTAGTTGTCGTTTATAATAATAGATCGAGCGTCGGCCGAGAGAAGAACCTAAAACTAATTAGCAACAATTTCACCGTAACAAGACAAGATCTAACGTACCGCTTATTACACATTCACAGTTTCTAAGCCCACACAAGAAATGTAAACTCGAGTATGTAACCTGTAAGCCATGAGTCAGAATTTTAGATAAGGGCTTGTTTACGGCTTTAGCAACACGAATAATAAATAGGTTTGCAAATCATTGAGATAGACACATTAACAGGTTTCTACCTACCTAATCCATACTCGAAGACTTACCATGAAGCAGAGGGCCCGGTTTCAGTTGCCTCTTATGGTCTGCAGGCATAGAATTGGAGTCAGTATTGTAGACCGGCCAAATACCTACATCATTTTCGTAGTATCGTACGACAAACAAAAAAGGTGAGCAAAATTTAAAATTATCCAGTAAATTACACAATGAGTTTGCCTTTCAAGTTCTCAGTTCCTTTCAAACTGTGTTGCCAAAGTCAGCGGTTTTGGTCAATAACACGTTGCATTATTTAAGCTTGCAACACTGGTTCAATGGATTGTAAGAAAGGCGACCTGAGCGATGTTTTATTTCGCGAAAATGAAATACTAACTTGTAAGCAGAAGTAAATCCTCGATATTATAGTAAAGCCGGGAATGTTGGACCGCTCCCTTTGGACCACCGATTAAAAATTGGTGTAGTAGTTATTTAATTTGATAAAATAGACCTGTAAAATTACCTAACTTTTGTTCTTTTTGCAGATGGCTGAAAAAAATAATTATAAAAGGAAACCAAATAATATCTGTAATTATAATAATAATTGTTCTGTAATTTCCGACAACCCATATCCGTATCTGACAACTCTAGCGCTGATCGTGATCGATATAACACTTTAAGAATGCTTAAAAAAGTTCAAATATAAACGGTCACCCATTCATTTCCCTGACTGATCATCATCTGTCCGTAGGGTTTAGAGCTCGGGCCTCGAACAGAATACAGATGCATGTGAAAAACGAAACGGATATGAAAATTAATTAGTCTAAATGTCGAGGTTTCTAAGGCGAGGCGCAATTCCTCGAAGTGTGAATCACCCTTTGCGTATTTTAACGATAAAATGTCCAATAAAATACCTTTTAGTGAATTGAATATCAAGTAATGATACCTACAAAAGTACAGAACGTTGGACATTCAATTTTATAGATGTCTTTCATTGTAACCATGCAAAGCGAAAATTAGATAGGACGTCCAAACCCAAATTACCCGTGAAAAATTTTCATCTTTCGGCTGGCTTCAAGTGCTTCAACCCATTAACCACCTACTACGGTCGGTTAACGTAGATTGGTGGCCAAGCCCAAACCAAACCCAACCAAAACCCAAACCAAATGTCGGAAGTTTTTATGCCATTCAAAGACTTCCAACATAGCTTATTTGTCTTAATGACTGCAATCCAATGATAGTAGTCAGAGCCGACAGCTTAACGTGCCCTCCGAAGCACGGAAATGCTCAAGAAATATTTGCGACTACCGGTCACTCAACCAGTTACCTACGGACCGCACCCACTATTAACTCTAGGATCGACACACCCGCGGTTTTTTGCGGTTGAAATGTTGGAATATTTACGGGTTAATAAGTTTGCAGATTCCCTTAATCCTTTAGCTAGTAAGGAAGAAGCCGCTATTGAGCACTCAGTTTCTTTCATGGCAGGTGACAGCTCATGTTCATAATCATAATCCACGGGTTCATCAAATCAATGGCTTCGCTACTCCTAATAGGAGTGTCTTTGTATCGTGGAGGCAGCACTGAAACGTTGTTGAGATGTTGATGAAATTAAATTATGTAGTATCGTATGTAGGTAGGTTTGTTCTGTAGGTATTCTGAGGTAGATACTGTACGAATAATCTTATATATATAATACTAAAGTATTTTTGTTATATATCTTAATATATATACTTAAATTACGTGTCACGTTGTTTGTCCGCGATGGACTCCTAAACTACATAACCGATTTTAATCAAATTTGCACACCGTGTGCAGTTTGATCCAACTTGAAAGACAGGATAGCTTACATCTCAAAATAAATACAAACAACTTGTGACAGAACGAAGTCTATCCGGGCAGCTAGTATAATACTAAAATAGGACACTTTACGAAGTCCATAATCTAAAATTAAATGGTAGGTATTTTGCGCCTCCGGAAATCATGATTAGGAGACAAAAAATTACACAGGTAGGTATGTACAGAAACTAATAAACTTAAACGTAACGTATAGGTTTTCAATAAGGTTTTAATTTGAACGAGGGTAGATGTTTTCAATCGTAAAAGGATGTCAAATTACAACGAATTTATGTATTTAGGAGTCGTAAAACCTGTTTAGTGCTACAATTTAGCATTTAGCACGGTACCTACCGACGATATAAAAGTACACGTCACTCATAAAATATGTACTAAGTTACAAATAGGATACAGAAATTACAGAACAAAGAATCAAATACTCACCAAAGTTGACTTGGTAATGATTAAAATAGGAAAGAACTAAAATCTTAACGGTATACATTTAGCTATTCTAAGATTTATGCTAAATTACCGCGCCTTTTTTCAGTACACAGATAAAAAAGTAAAAAAAAAACAAATGTCATGATAATACATACCGCAAATCACGAAGAATTTCAAGATAAGATTTTGTGTCCACTCAGCCACAAGTAAACACTTAAAATAAACACAAAAAAATATATTTTGAACTTTTCGAGCGGTTTAGAGACGCGGTCGGCACTGTTCGCCTACGCCACACCTCAAAGCACTTTCAAACCGGTTCCAACGGATCCACGTAAAAGTAGTTTCGGTACGCGATCGACGGCACGCACAAACTCTCCCCACGAATGTTTCCGACCGACTGGCCGGCCGGAAATTAAAAAGTATGAAGTGTTGCTAGATTATGTGGTTGTATTTGCATCACGCTTCTTTTCATTATTTAAAACAAAACGTTCGCCATAATTATTGATATCACCGACGCGACGGTCACCGCGTGTCAGTAACTATTATTATATTCATAATTAGAACCTTATTAAAATTTATCAATTGCTTGACTTATGAGCATTTTTGATATAACAAATAATATACCTAATGGGGATTTTTTGAACAATAATAATTATATATTTTTTCTAGCGCTGTTTTCCTTTGATATTAAGCGTAATATATTTAATTAAAAATATCTATTGTTTATTATTCAACTCCAAAAGGACATTATGATTTATCTTAGAGTTATGATTTTGGAAAAATATTGTTGTTCAATTAAAAAAAAAATATTATCACTAACGTAAGCCAAAATACTTCTTTAACGTCTTAAATAATCCGTCATTTATTGTATTCCATAACAACTTAATTTAATTTTACCCTAACTTCGCGCAAATGATTATACTGGCAGCCCCGGCAAACAACTTTCATCAAGTGTTCGGGCATCTTCGTGCAACATCGTCTACGCTCGTACTTACTACTTAGCCGCGCTATGGTTCATGAAATACAAAAAAACTGCGTCGCCTAGCCGGTAAAGAAAGAAAACAAGTGGGCCATCTTTTGTCCATTAACTGTTCCAAATTTTATTTCACATTGTTTGTGTGAATTCACGTCCTTATGAGCTTGTTTCAATTTTCTTAGTAAAGTGCTACCAACATTACACCCAACTGCAGATTTAGTTGAAAAGCACTAGTTCTATACTTCGCACATTTTTATATTGATAGTGCGATGCGAGGGTCATTGCGCTTTTAAGAGTTTAAACAAGGCGCCACTACAAACGGTAGGTAATAGTTAAACGGGAGTAACTCATTAAAATATAGGACTACGATATTTACTGTAAGTCCATAAAATAGAGGTTGATAAGTTGTACCACTGTGCGGTCTGTTAGCATTAGCAATGTTATGGGCCTCTAAGGTCTCTGGTCCTTTAAGATTTTTAATTTTACTAGGTCTCTGACAAAAAATTAAGTAAGCAATTAGCAATTAGGTAGATTACGTAAGTAGGTACCTATTCACCACGTAACGTCTAGTCAAACTAGATATTTAGGTTTACAATAATTCGCATAGAGCTGAAAATTGTGTCATGTTGGGAACACCATTAATAATAAAATGTGAAAATTCCCCCAACGAAATAGTCAGGGTCAAAGATGTCGAAAATTAGTTTATTGCAGTTTTCTGCCAGACTGTAAGTTTTATCAGCTTCTACACAGAAGGAATGACTCGATGATGATGACGGCAGCATAGAAGCACGTAGAAACATTCCACAAACGTGATGTGACACAGTGTATGTGCTACAGGAACACTGGCTCCGATTGTTCCGTTGTTCGTCCACAATTAGCGTTGAAAGTGGACTGAATACCCCGCTTTCTTCTGCCTGCCGCTATAAGGACTCGTTGCACTGGTGATGCGTAGCGATGTACAAGGCTTTCATGTTTTTTAATTAAGGTAGCTAGTACCCAGGCACAATTTTTTATAAGTAGAACCTTTGTATGGTTCTCGTGGCGGAGGCCCGAATGCCCATTACCACACTCTTGCATATACCTACACTACAACACAAAGTATTATTTTATTCGTAAGAAACTGTAAGGAACAAGTTACTAGAATAACTAGCGACATCGCGAACATCGCGTTGATTACTTTTACATGGATGGTTTGTTAAAATATCTTGGATTTGGTCTACTTTTCTGTTAATCTAATAAATAATTATATTAATTTAATTGAGGTAAGTACTTACTTATAAATAACTATGTAGTTTGTTGTTGATATATACGATAAATAAGGATTCACAAACAGGACTAGCATGGACGTAATAAAAATGACAGATGTTTTGCCGCCAATTTCATCGACTGGCCTAATTTTGTGTTGCCAGCTGCTGTTTTAACTTATCTACCTATTTCTTGCACGTAATGCCCGTGGCTCACCACAGCGTGGTCCGTCTGCTTGTCTGCAGAATATTTTTAATAAATAAATATACTACTTACTGAAAATGTTCATAGAAGCTAGATAACTTGTAGTAGAATGCCAGATAATTTCCACGAAACAAAATCTACTTACTAAAAATAATTTCGATCCAATCTCAGTGTAGATTGTAGATGCTATTGAATCACGAAGTAACAATCTGATGACATTTTAAATGGCAGAGAATCACGAAGGTATTTCACTTGTGTCAAGGTTTTATCTGGAAATTCAATAAGATTTCACTTTAAAAAAAAACCGGGCAAGTGCGTGTCAGGCCACGCGCAATGTAGGGTTCCGAAGTAGTAAGTTTATCGACTATTACTCATTAACTACTTATGCCAATAAAGCCGTGATAGTTCTCCTTGTAAATTCATCATATTATTTTGAGAATTTTTTCACTTGTCCAACTCCAACCGTTTAGCTGGCAGGGGAGGGGACACTTGACACTAACCAAAATTAGCACTTAAAAGCCAAATATTTCACAAAAGAATCCCTAATTCCAAAAATGGTCTTGAAAGATCCATAATATTTTTGAAAGACCTTTTCAACGATTCCCCAGTCACACTAAACAAATTCATCCTCACGTTACCTGTAGGCTAGGTATCCCATCAAAAACATAAATGTAAAGTAAGAGTCAATTTCAAAAAAAAAAAGAATTGAGATCTAAATGGGTGCCAATTTCTGTGTAGAAAAGCCTAAAATTTTAGTCACAAGAACATGTAATTCAAGCTCCACATTTGACTTGGTTAGTTTTCACGTACCTAGGCTATATTATATCTATGTAATTAGCTTCGTCAAATCTGTTAGGTTGATGGCTTATGACACTCTTCTCTAATTTGGTTTGTTGGTTGCTAACTAAAGAAAACTAACCAAGTCAAATGTAAAGCTTGAATTACATGTTCTTGTGACTAAAATTTTAGGCTTTTCTACACAGAAATTGGCACCCATTTAGATCTCAATTCTTTTTTTTTTTGAAATTGACTCTTACTTTACATTTATGTTTTTGATGGGATATCATTAGTTTTTGTAT
The DNA here is from genome assembly GCA_911387775.1 of Thymelicus sylvestris. Classification (NCBI taxonomy): domain Eukaryota; kingdom Metazoa; phylum Arthropoda; class Insecta; order Lepidoptera; family Hesperiidae; genus Thymelicus; species Thymelicus sylvestris. The sequence goes on from OU426903.1 coordinate 1,174,040, forward strand.
AGAAATTATTAGTAAGTACTTATTCATAACGTTACTGATTAATTTTAATACATGAACTGTTATAGTGCTCTTCAACTAAATCTGTAGTTAGTGCGCCGTGGTCCGAAATACAGTACCTATTATTTCATTATTTATAAGTAATGATCTTCCACTATTGATGTCCGCTAAATATTGAAATAATAATTAATACTAAATCCCAATTATAATATCGTAATAAATACGAAAGTCGACTATACTCTTATTAGTTACGAGTGACCGCCCTCGCTTTGCTTTGGTTTTCTTATTTTTTTACACCTTGGGTTACGTTATTGGAGTTTTATTAAGGATCCCTAATTTATTGAAAATATAATATAGCCTATGTCACCCGGGGATAGTGTAGCTTTCCAACAGTGAAGGAATTTTTCAAATCGGTTTAGTAGTTTCGGAGCCTATTCAGTGCAAACAAACAATCAAATCTTTCCTCTATATACTATTAGTACAGATAAGTTGTTTATGTTCGATGACATCGTGCAACAATAAATTTTGAAACAATACTCCGAATTACTTTAAACTGGTATAATTACGGAAATAATACAAAATTTTGTGGTGCAATCTTGTAGATTAGAGAAAAATAATTTTCCACACATTAAAAATAAAACGACGTAATACACTGGAAATAACGTCTCCTGACGAACCACTAATCTTCACGTAAATGTATATGTGCTGTGCACTTCTCACAGGCACTTGGGACACTGAACATCTTCCTCCCGTTGAAAGCTTCAGAAAGTACTAAAACTGATATGTTTCGTTATATATTCACCTTGGAATCCACATAATGACCAGATGTCATCAATTTTGATTGCTACTCTTAAATTTCAGGCATTTTAAGTAAGTGTTCCTAATAGAATCAATTTTTTGAAAAATTATCATAAATTGATAAAAATTTACTACTTTCAGATTTATTCCTTTGTATTCACCCGACTACCTATCTGCATGCCAAATTTTAACTTTCTATGTCACCTGGAAGTTGGATATAGTTTTGATCTATAGGTCAGTCAGTGTTAAATTTCTCGATTTTTGGACGTTAATATCTAAATAACCGTTTGAGATGTGTTTATGAAATTTGGAAGACGTATGTATTTCGCAAGTTTTAATAAATGAGCCAAATTTGACAGGTTTATGTTGAATAGTTTTTGAGTTATGAGGTGGTCAAAAGTGGCTCCAAATGGTTCGTGTAATATTACACACGGTGCTGCTCGTCAATTCTGTTAGCTAAGAAATTGACTTGACACGCTCCGCGTGTCTAGACCCTGAAAAAAATGTAATGTAACGGACAGACAGACGGACGGACGGACATGACGAAACTATAAGGGTTCCGATTATGCTTCGGAACCCTAAAAATGTTGTAGGTAAGTATTGAAATCAATTATTTCAAATAATACTTATAAGAATTAGGTACTTAATATTGAATCAAACATCATTTGAATTTCATACATTTGTGGACTGGTCTAAGGATTTGACAGTAGTAGCCAACTGGCCAGTAGCTCAGCGTTACCATTATTTGTGTTCTCGACTAATCACAGACCTAAAGTCTAGAGGGGTTGATTGACTGACTGCTTGATTGACTAATAATTATTGGCGCAATTTTCTTTTTTTATAAATTATTCCAAAATTAAGATTCTAGTAGACATTTTGATAGAAGAGATGTAACGTCTCAAATTGCAAATTGAAAAACAAAGTTGTTTGTATCAACCTGTTGCCGGCAGAGCTCCGGACGCCCCGGGCGCCGCGCCGCCCCGGGGGATCGAGCAGGTGTTTCTGTTTGAGCTTGAGGTGTTGAAGCCACTCACATAATATGCAATGGATGCTCTTGGTAACAGCAATTTAGGGTTCAAGGTTCAACTATTTTTTAAAAATAAAAATAAAAAAATTAAGCAGACAGGCTTAATTTTTTTATATTTTTATTTATAAGTAATAAGAAAGTATTTCACCATGAAAACTCGTTTCTGTCTAGTAAATTGATGTAAAGCTCCGAGTATCTTTTATCGAACATAAGAGAGAAGGGGGATGGCCGAGCCAAGTGGATGCAATCGGAGAAGCGCATGACGCGGACGTCGCGAGATAATTTTCAGTAAACAGAATAGCTTTTAGTAACCTCGTATAAAATCATAACATATTAAGTACCTACTTAAAATTAAATAAACATTATAAAACATTTAGATGTCCTCAGGGCTTGTCAATATTTTTATGACGCCCCCGTAAAGGTCTTAAGCGCCGATTTCAAGAAAGACAACTAGAGACCTTAATGGATGAATGACTTATTGCAATACATACTCAATTACCAATTAAAAGCTTCAATTACTAATCAGTAGGTAACGTTAGTTGCACGTTCAGATCAGAGGCTGCACGAGCGTATGACTTGCACCGTCTCCCAATAACCCCGCGTTCAGTGAAAGTCGATTGAGACATTTCAAGTATTGGGCCAGTCATGAGCCATGAGCAAAGATGACGGGTTTCATTTCAAACCATACCAGTTTATCTTAAGACTCTCGATAACAATTTACCAAAGTAACTTTCGTTTCTCCTTTCACGCGTAACTTACTTTAAGTGGTCAACCTGAATCGTGAATTGCGTTTACTCGAGAACTTAATAATTGGATGCAATTAAAGGTTTTTAATGTACTCCACATATTATATACGAGAAGGGATTACAGAAGGCCACGCGTATGTATTCATATCTTTCATATTCCGTACAAGTTCATTAGAGAAGAGTATATAAATCTAAATTTTACTAACAAAAAATAAACGACTTCAAAATTACTCAAAAACTACTTGTTAGATCAAATTCAAATTTATGTGGGACCACATGACAAGCACCTGCTTTCGATTAAAAAAAGAATCATTAAAATCTGTTCACTCAGTCGAAAGTTCTGAGGTAACAAATATAAAAAAAGAAATACAGTCGCATTGAGAACCTCCTCCTTTTTTGAAGTCGGTTAAAAATAGGTAGGTGCATAAAATAGACGTGGTCATACAGTTATCCATGTACAGAGTAGGGCATAAGTCATATAACCGAAACCGGCGTAAAACTAAAGAAAATCTTATTACTGGTACAAAGTTTCACCCCCATATTACCTCTAATAAATTTTCAGATACTTTCTTAAATTCTTAACACAAAATAGTATGAATGTATCTCTATTTTATGCTACAGTACAACCCTTTACATATTTTTACGCTTCCAGTTGCCAGCGATTAGAGGTAGACATATCGGCAAAGAAATTATGTACCTACCTACTTCTAAAGACTAAGTACACTGCCTCACTTTGCTATTCTGTACGTAACTATCGACAAGTTCTCGTAAAGTTTCCTCCTGTTTCTACTCCTAGTTTACCAAACAAATGTTTATGGTCAAAGTGCTGCACTACCATCGCAGCACTGCCAGGCTGTCTGACTGCCAGCACCTACAATAAACTCTGGAACAGCCAAGACTGGTCCGATTAACGCCGGCCTGGTGCAAACTGCCTTCAAGCAGAACACTTTGCGCTCAAGTTTTGCAATAGCGCGTCAAGCTGTGTCTGTTTCCATTGTACACTTGTAACTTCTTCGTCGTACCGTCGAACCCGGTCAAACGAGAGAAAGAACTACCAAATGTGGTCATCGCCAACGGAGTTTTTTTTATGCCTTGAGCAGGCAAACGAGCAGACGGGTCACCTGATGGTAAATGATCACCGCCGACATTAGTACCACCGGGGGCGTCACCAATGCGTTGCCGGCCTCGAAGAAAATAATAGACCCGCTACTTGAAGGACCCCATGTCATAGTTTGGAGGGAACACCGATGCAGGAAGTTAGTTTCACAGTTTATCAAAAATCAAAATCAAAATATTTTGATTTATACGTGATTCCACAGTTTATGCGTGCGGGGTAGTTGTTACGGAATAGATAAACCTGTTGTATTTTTGTCAGTTTCTAAAAAAGGATATATTTTCCGAGGAAGATCCGATATTTAGGTCTGATAGGTTCTCGAGTCATACAAACATTTTGCAGGTAAATATTTTTACCGTAACTAGGTACATCTATTTATCTCGTTCTATTTATTAAGTGTGGAGTTTGGACCCACAAGTTTGGACAGAAGGTGAAAGAACTTTACAAAGCCTCCGAAAGAGTCGGAACAAACCAGCTTCCTGTTTGTTCAGCCGCCAGTCGCCAGCCGCTTGCAGATTTGACATAGTTTCATTGCGTTCACAATTTGCGTTTTGAGTTTTAACGCTATCATTACGTTGTTGAGAGTATTTGCTATGAAGCGGTCCGAGCACAGCGGCTTGTAACACAACAATACTCCACGTATTATTTATCAACCGCGTTTATTTACCTTGCCCTGTTTATGTGGTCTTTCGCAAGCTTAATAAAATTAGAACTCCACTAATAGTTATCCGCACCGGAATAGCGTGGTGGAGCATGCTCTAGGCCTCTCTCTTCAAGAGGACCCATGCTCAGTAGTGGGCCATGGATGGGTGGATCTATTAAACATACTTTCTTGTTTGAAATAAAACAAACTCAATGTTACAAGTTTACATTACATTTAACTTAAAACCGACTTTATTACATGGTGAACGTGAAATACGGTATAATGGAGACAAACCCTAAGTTTTTGTTATATAGTAGTTGGGCGGACTGGGGCGAAACGCGGACGACAAATACGAGCTAGTGCCACCACGGCCGCTGCCGGAGTAAAAAATGTTTGAATAGGATTGTTTTTGAGGAAATTGAATTTGCAAAAAAACGCTCATCGTAGCACAAGTATGTATTGTTTTAAAACGGTTAGCTTAGCATCAGTTCTACACTGCCAGTTACCTCACGGTACTTGTAAGATGAGGTGATTCTGTGTGATCATGGGCTTACCCAGCTTCTAGCTCCGGGAGAGGAGATCGGAATTTATTGCCCGAGGGGAGGAGGGGGGGAATTTTTCAGACACTGTCGTCGATTATTTCTACTGATTAGTTTATTACGATATTGTTAAACTCTGGCGAACTGCAATTCGTCGTATAGCAGAGCAATTACATAAGATTTGAAGTGCACGTACTAACTTTCTAAAACGCACTTATTTAAAACAATTTTTAATCACTTATTTGGGAAATCAAGTTAGCAAAAAACAGCACGTTTTAAGAAATGTCAATGACCCCAAAACTCCCGCCAAAACAATGTCGTGTCAGGGTTGCCAGGTGCCAGTGTATATCCTCGTTCTCTAAGTTTAATTTTTATTTTGTAAAAATATTATGTATTTATTACTTCTTCATTTGCTCTTTTAGAAACTGATTGACTGTCTTTAAAAATATTCACTGTCCTGGAATGCAATGTCGATATTTTATGGATTTCTTATGATGATGATGATGATATCTTCCGACCGATTTCGGCCATGGCGACCGCTTCGACTCCAGCGACTATGTCGCACCCTTAGAATAATAATAATAATAATAATAATAATACTTTATTTATTTGCTCTCACAAAAGGTTGTAACAAAATTGTGTCTTAGTATATTACATAGGAGTTACATAGGAGAATGAGAGTGACCTAACTCAAAAATTGCAATTTGTGGGAAATGAGCAAGAAAGTTTTCAAAAAAGTATATATCGACGAATAGAGCGATCAATGAAAGTGACCAATTATTAGGTTGTCCTTTTTTTACTCATAATTCGAGCTCTTTTTCATCACAGGGTTTTAGGGTTCGCATTTTAAAGTAAGTTTATAGCAAAAACAAAAATTACAGGAATTTTGAGTTAGGTCACTTTCATTCTAAGTATGGTCAACATTATTAGAGCGCTCGTGCGCTCGAATGTGACTGATCACTGATATATCCTATTTTTGAGGTGAACCTACGGGCGCAATAAGGGCACGTAAGGACACCACTGTCATAGTGATAATGAATGGCAGTAGGTGGTCGAGCCTTAAGCTCGTCACGCTTGACATCAAGGTCAGCTTTACGCTGTTCCTCAAAGTCAAAGGATTTCTTATATCAATAGAACAAACTTCACAATAGCTGACGCAAAGGAGTGGTCACCCTGAAACATGAAGCCACGCCAGCACTTTACTCAGACGACATCGACAACCCTATACGACAGTCACGTACCATTCTCGAGTGTCCTCAATATAGACAGACTGCACGGTACGGTGACAGAATATAAAAATATATATTTTATTATTATCTAAATTTGTATATTTGTGACCCGTGTGGTGCAATGGTTAGCATGCCGGATCGCCGCACCGATGGTCCTGGGTTCGATTCCCAGCGAGGCGGAAATTTGAATGATAAGTTAGAATTTCAGCGGTGTGGGTGTGAATCATGGGCGTAACCAGGTTTTAGTTTGGGGGGGGGGTTCAAGTTTGGGGGGGGGGGGGGTGTTCAAGAAAATACAACGACTAAAAGTACATAAAATAACCCTAAAGAAAATGGAGACTTTATTTTTTCTCACGACATAATTATATAGTGCCATCTATTATTAGTTTAGTCAAAAAGTTCAAAAACGTGTTTAATAAAAATAAAGCTCCTAAAAATATGTGCAATAGCTCATTCGATTCGGAATGACGTCTAGAAAAATGTTTTTAAGGGTTTATTAGCACATAAAAATTTCAGTCCTTAACTTTTCGGGGGGGGGGTTTGAACCCCCGAAACCCCCCCCCCCTGGCTACGCCCATGGTGTGAATGTCCTTGTCTAATGTGTTGTCCATGGCACCCACGACACAGGGAATCCTAGTGTGGGACTATGAGTGTGAAGCGTTATTTAGGTATTTTATTTATTTATTTATTTATATTGAAACTTTAAGTATAGTATACCTAACGACCGATGCGTCGTTGTAATATACTTATCCAACCGTGGACGTAGTTTCACCAAAATTTTTCAAAAAAATCACAGCACATTTTTGTTACCCCGTCTCCACAAAGTTGATATAAAAAAATGGTTGTCTGTAAACTCGGTTTACGGACGGTAGTTTAACGTGACAACGTCATGACAAAACATTGATGAAATGATAAAATTGAGCGCTTCGGCCGATCGTAGCCGATCGTGCCTCTCTATCGTTTGTTCCGCGCTCTCGCTCGCGCGGAACGCGACAGTCAGTCATGCTTTTTCGTGCGTGCTCCCGGCGTTCATCGTTTTAACAGACGTTATCACGTCTCTTTAAAGGTCGAAGTAAATTATTGACTAGAACTAAAGTGCTGGAACTAAAAGATATACCTAAACCTCTATTTTTATTGTACATATTCTAAATTAGGAGCGTTTTAGAGTATACATAATAACTGATAAAAAAAATAGGACTGACAATGTATCTACGGAACTTCTGTCTTCTTCTTGAAACTGCTCGGCGGCAATTTAAACTTCAGATTTTTTAAATGTTCCTGAATTGCAGCATTATTTCTGTGACTGTTTTTATTTGTTACTTTTATTACCCCTTTGCGGAACATCGATACAGAAGTTTCACTTCAAAAACAATAAAGTTTATTATTTATAATAGCCGCCGGAACGTGTGTCTCAGGAATAAAATGTGTAAGACTAAGATTCATACTCATAGAGAAACATTTTGTATTTATGATCCCCTGTTACTTGTATAGAAAAAATAAATACCTACCCATAGGAAAATATACAAATAGAAACTATTAAACAAAATATTGTTCTTATTGTGGTTTTCATTCTCATATCGTAACAATGAACGAGTCATGGAAACCATAATCTATACGTCGATACCAATTACGTGTTAGTCATTTGGCGGAAATCTAGCCGATTGCCTAGTCACCAGCTCACTACACCACACATCCTGTGATTACAGCATGCGTTGGTCTGTAGTCTGTATCTAGCGGCTAGCTCCATAATGATAGGTTTGTATTTACTAGCTCACATCACAACACAACGTATGAGTAATGCTCGTATTAACTACAATCACATGAGTAATGGGTAAAAGAACATTATGCCCTAGGGTTACGATAGGACCCTATTCTATAGGTCGAATTACTGATAATTTTTTTTGGTGAAGAAGACTCCCCAAAGAAACGCTATGATTATTTTTCCATTATGTTATGTAACGTGCGCGCAGTTTGAGGGTAGGTACATAATAATTATATTTTTTTATAAGTGACTGACAAACGATCTTGTGATCCACTTGATGGTAGGTAAGTACTTAAGTAGCTGAATGAACTGACTCCCAAGAATCCCAAGTCCCAACACTCCTAACCCCTGCAGATTGCACGGAAAAATATTAATTAATATCATTATTAATAATAATGACTTTGTAATAATATTGCAAACGGGCCGGCTTTTATTGCCTCTTACGACACCTTTGTACGCCGACATGAAATTGAGGCCAATGTTTTAAGGTCGCTCCAATACAATACATCTAAAACATACGTATGAAGATCATGTATATTTAAAGGTAATGGTATACGACCTTATACATTGTATATTGATACATTGCATAGGTATACGACCGAGCGCCATCTCATATGAAGGGAAAGTTGAAAAAGTGTCCAGTTGTTTGCAGAAAATTGAGGTTCCAATAATGGCCATTTCTGAATGGCGCTAGTGTGATACAAATAGCAAACCATGAACAAAGCTGTTGTAAACGGAATGAAGTTTGTTGAGTTATGCCTACTGCATCCGCAGCGTCACCGTAATGAATGGCGCTAGTGCCTCTAGCTGCTAGTGTAATTTTCGTCTGCGGAAAAATCATCGAAAACATTTAATCGAATTACAATTCGCCGAACACAATACATCGAAAAAACATTTCGTCGAATAACAAAACGTAGAACAACCAAGTCATCGATTGACATTTGTTCGAATAGCATTACGTAGAACAACCATTTAATCGCATGACAATTAATCGAATTACATTTTGTCGAATGTCATTTCATCGAATGTCATTTCATCGAATATCATTTCATCGAATGTCATTTCATCGAATGTCATTTCATCGAATGTCATTTCATCGAATGGCAAATCATCGAATTGCAATTTTTCTTGGTTAAAAGATTGTATTATAAACAGAAACAATTTTATGCTTTTTATAACTTTTTTGTATTTCTTATTTTTTGATGAATGACAATTTAACATTTTTCTGTACATAAAAATTTTAGGTTTACTTTCTTCCTTGAATCATTTTTTTTCAAAACGTTTACGTTAGTGACAGAAACGAATCGCTGCAAAACCGACTCCACGTAGTCTTGTTTGCCCTACCCCTAGAGTTTAATGTAAATGCAGTGGTGAGCATTAAAAGCATCTGCGACGATAAGCTCGCGTGGGACCGCCGGAGCCCCGCAGCGCCGGAGCCGTGACAGAAACTGTGCTTGCTGCATGTTGCATGCTGCTTACGTCTTAGTGCTGCCTTTCAAGGATATGTGACGTTTGAAATAATTAAAAAATATTTATTTTATTTATGATCATATGAAAATTATATCATTCGATTCGGCCAATTGTGATTCGATATATTGTCATTCGATATATTGTCATTCGATATATTGTCATTCGATATATTGCCATTCGATATATTGTAATTCGATATATTGTCATTCGATTAACTGTCATTCGATGAAATGACATTCGATTAATTGTTTTCGATTAAATGTTAATTCGATTATTTGTGTTTTCGATTAAATGATCATTCGATTAATTGTGATTTCGATGAAATGTCGATTCGATTTATTGTAATTCGATGAAATGTGTTCGATGAAATGTAATTCGATGAAATGTTTTCGATGATTTTTCCGCAAATCGTAATTTTACGCGTTTTCACGGACACTTTTCATACACAGAGATGGCATTCCTTCTCCTCTATTTTCCATGAGTACAAGATAATGTCTATATCAAGTCTGTGGTAACTAATACGACAGTGACGCGACATGTTACTGTTAACTGTCAATCTATCCGTACTGTCAGGGCGCGTTCCACTAGACGCTCACAACGCTCACAACGATCAAAATATCATACTAATTTGATCGTTGTGAGCGTTTTGAGCGTCTAGTGGAACGCGGCCTCAATGTCAAGTGTCATAATTATTTGTCATGTCATCTTTGTCCATGAAGTTTTTATTTTGGTAAATTGTATTGTAAATTATTAAATTGTCTTTACTCATCTCATTTCAATTCTAATGGGAGAATTGAACTGATGTGATGTGTTGTACATTGTATGCACGCATTTCTAGAAAGTAATTTCATATCGCGCGATTATTAGCGGAAACGTGAGGTGAACAAACTGAATACAAACTTTCTACGGTCATGTAGTGTTTGAGAACGAGGAAGGTGAACTACAGTGGTAAACAATTATCTTTGTAATTATTATAAGGCCATTTGTATCATAATTTATTCTAAATAGCGTGTTAGTTGATTTAAGCGCGGGGGCGTTTTTTTATCTATAAAAGATACTTGAATAGCTAGTAAACTGAAGTGAAATAAAGTAGGTAACAAGTGTATATTAGTACGCTATATGACAAAACATTCAAATTTAATCACAACTTGTGGTATGGGAGATAAAACTGAATAATTTGCACACATTACGTTGTCTCAAACTCAATATTTACAATGCCTTATAAAATTGAGAAATAAGTAAAATCTTATAGAAAAATCCTTGTATATTTCATTCAATAAAATAAATCAAAACCGAACTATCCAGCAGTGAAGCTTTGAATAGTAAGATTTTTTTTTTAAGTTTTCTCTGTTCAATACATTAATATTTTGCTATAGTAAAGTTAGTAACATGACTCTGCTTTGTACGGGCAGAACATATCTAGGTATGCCCACATTGCATTGGGTTGCTTCTTAAATAGGGTAGCCCAAATTCAAATAACCAATCATATAAATTGTGAATGTGCAGTCATTTTTTTTTTGATAAGTGTGTAGAACTAGAAAGAAAATAGCGTGGCAGCATGTGAAATTATTCATGTTTCTTATGTACCAGATGTATGAATTTTTATGCAAATGAATTCACTTTAAATACGCAAAAACGAGATTATATTACATTTAAATTTTGACATAATATAAATGTAATAATAATTCTCAATCTCTTACAATATCGTAATTTACTTATCAGAAATATTTTAAGGTAAGCACTGAACAGTAATATATTAAATTGATCCAATTGGGCCTATGCTCAGTATTTATGTATTCAACCCGGCAATGATGATCTCACATAGTTCATTCCGACGTTCTGCCTCAGGGCAGAGAGATGGAGCTACACTTTTTACTTGCATGAAGAACATTTGACGACCCGTGTGGTGCAATGGTTACCATGCCAGATCACCGCACCAAGGGTCCTGGGTTCGATTCCCAGCGAGGCGGAAATTTGAATGATGAGTTTGAATTTCCGTTCTTGGTCTGGGTGTGAATGTCCTTGTCTATGTTGTGTGTTGTCCATGGCACCCACGACACAGAGAATCCTAGTGTGGGGCTATGAGTGTGAAGCGTTATTTATTTATTTATTTATTATTTTTGTGAAATGGCCTATCCAGTATCCACCCTTTTGAAATCATTGTCATAAACATTTAAATATCCACATCATGAGCGTAGCTACCGCCGTATCAGCCGTATCAATTATACGGGGCCCCCAGCATATAGGCCCCCACTAACACTCCCAAAAAAAAGCTCGCCAGTGGCCTACGACCGCTACAGTTGGCACTCCTTTTACATATACTTGACAGCTAAAGTGTAGGGGGCCCCACAACAAATATTGATATGGGGCCTCCTTAGGGCTAGCTACGCCACTGATCCACATGCATACAAACGTATACAGTGTATTACAGGGTACCATACAAGCATGGAGGCTGCGGGGGGCACGGCCTCGCTCCGCAACGCGGCTGCTCGCTGGAGCCTCGCGGGAGACAGGCAGCTACTAGATTTACTACAGAACTTGCATGAGGTAGTGCTGACACTTGCAGATATTTTTCCTGATAAATCTGTTTATCTATAAATTGTCGACCTGTGTGGCGTGATGGTTACCATGCGGGATCCACTCACCGAGGGTCCTGGGTTTGATTCGCAACGAGGCGAAAATTTGAATGATGAGTTTGAATTTCTGTTCTCGGTCTGGGTGTGAATGTCCTTGTCTAGTGTGTTGTCCATGGCACCCATGACACAGGGAATCCTAGTGTGGGGCTGTGAGTGTGAAGAGTTATCAATTTAATGGAAATCTGATGGGGGAGGAACATTCTTTAATGACTACAGGTCTCAGTTCATACAGATAGTACCAAATTATGATTATTCCAATTGCTGAGTTTACTAATGAAACTCAAGGTGTTCACTTAAACAATTTTTTTCAATAGTCATACTAAGTTTTTTGGTGAATAATTGGTTTTGTTGCTTGTAGCTTGTAACAATTTGGCTAGAACACACTTTGCATACATTTATTTTGTAACTTACAGAGGATAGTCACCAAGTGCCAGGAAGCTAATTCTAATTTAGAAGAAATGGTGAATACCTTGGACACTGCCAGCATCAGTCTTCAGAATGTCAACAATAGGTGAGCCATTAGTGACGCTTTATACCACTACTATCATGCAGTCATGGTGCGGTCGTCATTAAAGCGCTCATAGCCCAGTGGCTGGTGTCGATCCTTAAGTGAAGTCCTTAAGTGACCGCTAGTGGAAATTTCTTGAGCGCTTTCGTGCTTCGGAGGGCACATAAAGCTGTCTGTCCCGGATGTTAACGCAGGATAACAGTCATTAAACCATGCCGGAAGCCTTCAGGTGACATGATAACTTCTGACACTTGGGTCGGCCACTAACTACTTCACCAATCCGCGCTGGAGCAGCGCTGTTGAAGTATGCCTTAGCTCAAAACTTACAGACTGTTAAGTTGTCAATAACGCCAATTTATCAAAAAAGTAAAGAGTTAAACAATATAACCTTATCCGCATATAATCTCCAGAATTCGAGTGTGAGGGAATGATAATTTATTTATTAGTATGTCAAACTTCCCACAGACTCATGGCGTTGAGCAACAGTCAGTTCGTCGAGAGCCGAGTATACGAAGACGACGTAGATGTCGCCACCGGGGACGCTCCTATCAAGGTATACGTTCAAATAAAAATTAAAATGTGTGCAATTCACACGTGGTAGAAGTGAAACCTTCAAAAATTTTGTTTTCAAGATAATGAGAGGAATGTAAAATCAACTCAACTCAACTCAACTCGTCTCCACTCATTTCTAGTCTCCACTAATTTCTAGTCTCCACTCATTTCTAGTCTCCACTCATTTCTAGTCTCCACTCATTTCTAGTCTCCACTCATTTCTAGTCTCCACTCATTTCTAGTCTCCACTCATTTCTAGTCTCCACTCATGTCTATATAGTCTCCACTCATTTCTAGTCTCCACTGAACAGTTTCGTTTCATAAAATTTCAAGTCAGTCTCCACTCATTTCTAGTCTCCACTGGACAGTTTCGTTTCATAAAATTTCAAGTCACCCCCGTACTAAAGAAGTTTTCACTTCAAAAATCTTCATCTCTTTATTTTTGAATTGAAACGTCTATATCGATGTTATTAGCGAGGTGGAGTATGCTTTAGGCCTCCTCGAGAAGAGATACCAGTGCTCAGTACTGGGCCATTAATAGTGCAATCGTGTACCAAGAGTTACGTTTTTTGTGAAACGTTTTACCGTCACGGCTTCAGATCTATATCACAATAATAACAAAGAAAGTAGGGTAAAGTAAAAAAAAATATGTTTAAAAAACTGCGCCTCTATCTCTTAATAATATAATGAATGAATGAATGAATGAATGAATTTATTTGTTCAAGTATGCGTACATATTAGGTCGTAAATAGTTTCATATTAAATTCCAGCACACTTTGCCGGTGGAACCAGCGTACAAATGTCAAAATAAATTACAAATAAAAGAAAAATTCTATAAACTGATAATAATATTTTTAATCTCTAATCGTCTAAATAATTTTATCTAAAATAATAATAACATAATGTGAGTAAAATCTGCATGTCCATAAAAATAATATAATCATAAAATTATCCGAAATCTTTTATAAACTTATCATTAAAATATTATTTTAAGTCATAATATTGTTTACTTTGCAACATAATACATAATCTCTAAGTGCGTCTCTGTAGGAGGCCCCGAAGCCGACCGACCCCACATCAGAGCTGGGCAGGCTCCGGGACAGCGTGCGCGTGCTGGAGGCCTACCACGAGCCCGTCCACATCCTCGACAGCGACTCCGACTCCGGCTCCGACGAGGAGGAGGACAGGTGAGGAACACCCCTTGTTCTCCCTCAACTTTGTACCTTGTAACGGGTTTTTTCCAATACATACAGTACGGGAAAAACATCGTCGCCGACGGGCTACGTCCCGTACGGGATTCCGCTGCGTATGCACTATCGTATACATTTTCTAAGAAACGATGTTTCCAAAACTTCACGTCCCGTCCCGTAGGGGAAAAAACCCGTTACGTATGCATTGGACTTTAGTGTTAAATCCTAAATTGTATTCCCGTTTCAAAATCATTATCATTGAAAAAATTGTGGTTTTTTTTCATAAAAATAAATAAGTCTAGCTGTGACCACGATCCCTGCAACTGGGTCGAAATATCGGCGTATAAAATAAAATAATTATATCGTGAGTATTATAGTAAAAATGTGTTCAGTCCACTTAAGTTTAAAATCATGGAAAAATAAATAAATTGAATTTTTTTACTTATTTACGTTTATGTGTTTTTCGACTTTTTCGTCAGTAAATGTAATAAAGTTGTATGTCGTTAAAGGATGGTGTTCAAGCCGAAGGACTTGTACTCGGACCGGCCGCTGCCCTACATCATCGGCTCCCAGCAGTGGCGCAGCAAGTGGCACGCCGGTGAGACACCAACACCAACACAAATACACAAACGCACACAAATGAGCCCTGTAGTTGGTTTACTCTGTATTCAACGAGACGAGGCTTAAAACATTATTCAGAGGCTTAAAACATTATTGAGAGGTTTAAAACATTTTTTATTTAATTTATCCAGAACAAACAAACGCGTGCACATACTACTAGCGATCACATACAGACTGCGCCCTGAAGTTAGTTTACTCTGTATTCAACGAGACGAGGTTAAACAACTCAGAGATTTAAAACATTTGTTATTTAATTCACACAGCCTAAAATTAACCATCAGCATGGCACATTTTGAGCCGAATGTTTCTAACTCTTGCACTCGTAGTACAAAATCAAGCACGATGTTTAATATCTCAGATAATAAAAGACATTTTTTGATCTAATATGAAATACGCCGAGACGAAACATTCATAAAAGACAAGCACTGGACTTGAGAGTAATTTATCATGATGCATATGTAACAGAAGGGGTATTCTATGGTATTGGTTATTCAATAATATTCCTTTTACTTTGCACCATGATATATTTCCAATTCTACTAACGTTCACATCAATATTCCAAAGTACTTCAACACTACGTGATCATCCGTTCTATTCTATTGACAATTCCTTAATCTAAATATGACATGACATTTCTTATATGCCAACCTCTGCATCGTACAAGCGTTGTAGAATACCGATATATATTTGATGGCATGATAAACTGGCAGGTCTAGTGGCGGAGGACAGCGACAGTGAGAGCGACACGTCCAGGGCGAACGCGCCCTCCGACCAGTACTCGGAGTCGGAGCCGGAGGACGACGGCCGCGGCGGCCGCGCCGGCCAGCCGCACGCGTCGCAGCGGACGGTGAGTGGGCGTGGCCAGCGTGCGGATGCGTGCGAGCGTGCGTGCGTGTGTGTGTACAAACATTGCAGGATGTTCGAACAAAAGTGGTGAAATATATAGTTCATATTATCTGTATCCATATTCAGATACTAAATTTTGTATCCATAATTTAGCTCACCTCAGTTTTATAGCATAATGATTTTTTATTCGTCACCTTAATTGTGTATTTTAAATATTGACGTGAGTATTTCATTTTGACATACTCATGCCGACTACGTTGCAGTAGTACTCGGTCAACCTAATCAGTTGTATAATATTTTATATTATACTAACTGCCCGGATGGACTTCCTTCTGTCATTTTTTTTTTATTTTGAGATGTAAGCTATTCTATCTTTCAAGTTGGATCAAACTGATTAAAATCGGTTGAGTAGTTTAGGAGTCCATCGCGGATAAACATCGTGACACGTAATTTATATATATTAAGATTAAGATTTGTATCTCATACCTTTGTACTGTGGTCTCCAGATATCGACGACGAGCTCGCTGGGGTCGGAGCCGACGGCCCCGGCGGCGGGCCGGCCGGCGGACATCGCGGCGGAGCTGGCCCGGCGGCTGGGCGGGACCGGGCCGCATGTGAGGATAGCTTTTAATTAATCATTTAACTAGATAAATAAATAAATAAACAAACGCTAACACACTCATACCCCCGCAGTAGGTTATTACTGCACACCCTGCAAAGCGAGGGGTCCCGGGTTTGATTCCCGGCCGGGGCAGATATTTATGTGACAGATAAATATTTGTACTCGGGTGCAGGGTGTTATTGTGATTGTTATATGTGTCGTCCATTCCACCCGCGACACAGGTAATAACCTACTGCGGGGTTATGAGTGTGTTAACATAAAATAATAATAATAATGTGTTTGTTGGTCAGATACCGGAGCCCGAGCCGGAGTCTCCGCCCGCCGCGCCGGCCAGAGTGTACCGGCCGTCGCAGCCAACCACAGGTAGCGCTCCTACACTGTTGGCTATATCTTTATGTACCAAACGCCCCAACTCAGAGTCACTAACGGTTACTTTAATCGCTCCTTAGTAAAGAATCACCATACA
Source organism: Thymelicus sylvestris (assembly GCA_911387775.1). Classification (NCBI taxonomy): domain Eukaryota; kingdom Metazoa; phylum Arthropoda; class Insecta; order Lepidoptera; family Hesperiidae; genus Thymelicus; species Thymelicus sylvestris. The sequence continues at coordinate 1,190,806 of OU426903.1, forward strand.
AATTCTGTAAGGAGCGATTTAAGTAACCGTTAGTGACTCTGAGTAGGGGCGTAAATGATACATTGTAACTAGCGGCCATTGACGTTCTATCTTACCATAATCCTTCAGTCAACTGCCATGCAACTGTAAAAGTGACATTATAATTTCAGTTTTTGTTTTTTTTTAATAAAAATAGCCGGCAAACGAGCTGACGATCCACCTGATGGTAAGTGGCTATCGTCGCCCATGGACATCAGCAACACCAAAGGCATCACTGATGCGTTGCCGGCCAAGAAAGAGAGAAGAAGAAGAAAGAAAGAACTGGCTCTCAAGCCCCCAGCCGGAACACGACGAGTCGTTTGGCGGCTGACTCATGCTCGAGGGTGGTAGCTATCCAGGCGGACCCCATGGAGAAATAATAATTAAGTACTAACATCAATATTACCAATATAATCTCTGTGCGGCGCCCAACCATCAGCGGGCTAGATCTAGTGACCCCATACAGCCCCCATCCCGCCTGGTATTGGGCCATTGATTGGATGCAACTGGTATAAGTGTTTAATCATAGACTTAAATATATAGACGGGCTGTTCCGAACAAAATCCGTGTCACATTTTTTGTACTCACTGACAGCTTGGTGACAGCGCTTCGTTCGGTCAAATTCGGTTCAAGATGGCGGATATCAAATATTATTGCACTAAATATTTTTTAAAAATGCAAGTAAAAATATAGTTATTTACCAATTATGATTTAAATAAACTTCAAACGTAAATAATGAAGACGTTTTAACTGTGCACAATAAACAATATGCGTTAATATGTGTTCTTGAATGTTCAGGGTTTTTCAAAAATGACATCTACTTGTCTCGCTTGCTCGCAGCCAACTAAAATGCGTTGGCACCATATGGTGTCAACGTAGGTGTCAAAATTTTTAGTACTGAACAGCCTGTCTAGTGTAGTATATATATATAGGTCTATGTGTTCAATAGTATATTTAATTCCAGCGACAATATTCTCGGACGAGCCGCCGCCTCTCGACTACCAGTCGGACCATTCAGAGCAACCCGACGAGCCGTACTCGGACGAGGACGACGTGTTCGCGGAGCTGCACCGGACACACAGACAGACTGGTCAGTCAGCGGCTGCTGTGGACCAGCTGTTTGGCAGTGCGGCTGGTGTTGGACGGAAGGGTGGTTTTGGCGTGGACGGTGATAGACGACAGGTGAGGTTTGGGAGTTTTTGGATGTAAATAGCTGCAGGATAGATAGATTGAGATTAGTAATATTAAAATCATTGTACCTACTCCTATTAGAGTTATTGAAAGTTACTGTTAAGTTAGTTATTTATAGTTAAATTAACGTGTAGTTGGGTAGTATGCGACTACATTTATCTCTCAGTCTTCGGTAATTTTCTTACAACATATAATACATATATACATACTAGCTGCCCGGACAGACTTCGTTCTGTCAAAAGTTTTTTTTTATTATAACCTTCCGTCTATCCTATCTTTCAAGTTGGATCAATCTGCACACAGTGTGCAAAGACTTAAGCGTCTTAAAATAAAAAAAAATCTAAAAAATACAGCATTAATTTCTGAGCTTAGATATATAAGAATTTTCAGCAGGCACACCCCAGAACCAAAGTATTTTGATATTGAATGTTTTATAACCATAGAAGTATTATACATAGAGTACCTGGTACACAACAAAACAACGATGCCGGAAGAGTATGTGATGACAGTGATGTCAAGATTTGATCACTAAACGTCAACGTCAATTTTAAAAACGATTCAGAAGTTGCCATTTTACTACTACTGAAAGATTAAATTACTTAAAAGAATTTCATGAGAATGACGAAAATAAATATTTTTAAATATAAAAATTAAAAATAAAAAAGTCCAAGCAGAATGTTACTTTTTTATTAAAGATTGTCCAAATTACTCACTTTATACAATACGAGTAACCGCCCTCGCTTTGCTTCGGTTTTCCTATTTTTGTACACCTTGGGTTACATTATTGGAGTTTTATTAAGGATCCCTAATTTTTTTTTAATATAGCCTATGTTCACCGGGGATAGTGTAGCTTTCTAACAGTGAAAGAATTTTTCAAATCGGTTCAGTAGTTTCGGAGCCTATTCAATGCAAACAAAAAATCAAATCTTTCCTCTTTATATATTAGTATAGAGTATAGATGAAATAATTAAAATCAGAAAATATGTACGACTATCAAAATATATTTTCTACCAATAAAGGAAAAAAGTATGAAATGGTAACATTTTTACCGTATGAAAATGGACAATATCGACATCATTCTTATTATTATAGTCAATTCATCACTTATTATTAAAATTATTTTACCCTAGGTAATACGGGTACAGATATTCATTTTAAAAAACGTAAAAAAATATTGAATTGCTTCGGTGTAACTGACGTTATAAGACGCTACAAAAAATAAAAATAATTTTTCGGCATTGTTCTTTGATTAAAATCGGTTATGTAGTTTAGGGAGTCCATCGCGGACAAACAACGTGACACATAATTTATATATATTAAGATATATAACAAAAATAGTGGTCTGAGTTAACTTCCCGACTCTTTGCAGATAAATACCGCCGCCAAGCAATCGTCACCTCTATTTGAAGAGTCTCAGGATTCAGATTTGTTTGGTGATAAACCTAGAAGCGTAGAACAGCCCACGCACACTAACACGCAACCGGATGTTTCATTGAAGGTACAATTTGAAATTTTCATTCTGTATTTATTTAGATTTTATTGCACCATACAATGTTCTTATACATAAACATAAACATGCGGATTTAATGCTAAAGAAAATGTATAGTAGGTACCAGTGTTATAACAATTTTTTTATAAAACCTTTACGTTTACAGAAACCAGTTGGAGGAATATCTCTTTTTGGTAATAATCAAGGCACAGAGAGTATAGCCTCCGCTATTTTGAAGAGAAATCAAAGAAAAGCCTCAATTTCTGATGAGGAAGTTCAAGAGCCACAACAAGTAAACAAAAACAATGATAACACTGATAAAAATAAAGTATGGTCTGAACAAAACGCAAAAGATAACATTCAGAAAGATATAATTAACGATCTGTTTTCGAAACCAAGCAAAAAAACTAAGCCATCAATTAAGAAAGTTGAAAACACGCCAGCGTCAAAGACAGAAAAACCTGTAAATAAAAAAGTAGATTTATTTACTGACGATTTGTTTGATGACATAGATGATATATTTACAAATGTTAAGCCACCAGTAAAAGAAACTAAGCAGAGCATAAAAAAGTCTCTGTTTGATGATTACGACGATGATGATTTGTTTGCTAATGTTGCAGTTGCTAGCAATAAAACTATTTCCAAACCAGAGCCTAAAAGTAAAAGTATATTTGATAGTGACGATGACTTGTTTAACGAGGAGCCTGTACAACAAAATGCTTCTAAATCAAGTTATGTCACTAAGAATAAAGTTTCACAAGATACTAGTACTGATGCATTATTTAGTGAAGGAATTGACAATATTAATGCAGTTGCAGCAAACACTGAAAAACCGAACCTAAATACTACTGCTGCAATAGAAAATTTAGCTAATGGTTTGAAAGATGAACGTGAAGATTCTATAACGAATATAAATGATTCTGAGACACGCAAAAAAGTAAAACCTATTCTGGATAAAAGTTCATTGCAGGGCAGCAGTAAGGTTAAAAGTATATTCGATAGTGACAGCGATGATGATATATTTTCAAATCTTAAATCTGCAAACAATAGTTCAGTTAGTAGAAAAAGTGAACAAATTGTACATAGCAATGATAATAAGGCACAATTTCCCAATAAAATCGACGAAAAAAATGATTTTGATAGTTTTCCAACGAATATAAATAGTAAAAATAAAGTAAACAACGAAACAGATGAATTGCTTCGTGATGATTCGTTATTTATACAAAGAAATAAACCCCTAGATGTAGAAAATACTTCAACACAATATAACGATAATAATAGTGACATCAAAAACAATTTAAATGTAGAATTTGAAGACAATAACAAGAAGACTGATGGAATATTATCTGAAAGCTTGGATATAAGTTCAGAAAATGAGAACGATACTATTATTTATGCGGAAAATAAATTCCTTTCTAGTACAAATAGTAATGAGAGTAGACTACAAAATAATGAAGTATCTAGTCTTTTAGGTAACAATAATGCACCGAAGACTCAATTTCAAAGCCCGTCGCTTTTTGATGAAGATGATGATTTGGATGATATATTTAATATAAGTTCTGATAGTAATAAATCTAAGATAAGTGATAATAAACTTGAAAATAGTTATCAGTCATCTAAATTTGATATTAATGAAGACAATAGTAAATATTTACACACTGAAGAGTCCAATGAAGTAAATACCGAAATAAGTAAAAAAACTGATACTCATATTGCTTCTACTAAAAATAGTAACCTGATTGCGAGTGTCAGTGAGAGCCAAATTCAGTCAGAAGAAGCTGAAAAACAAGTACTTGAAAATGATAAACCACATGATTTTGAACATGAACGCAATGCAAATAATATTAGTGATAGTTTAAAAGAGTCCACAGTACCATTAGCTAGTGATCATAACACAGATAATTCTATATTTATACCAAATAAACCCATTCTAGAAGAAGAAAAGGAAAACAAGACTGAAAATTACAATATCTCTGAAGATTTTATACAAAAAGAACCTCTATTTTCTGATATTCAAGAATCTGCTTTGGGTGAACCAGATATATTTAGTGATGGACCCCCAGAATTTGAAAGGCCAAAAGAACCTAAAAGAAGTAAAAATGTGAATGCTTTATTTGACGACGATTCAGACGATGAAGCCCTGTTTTTCAAGAAAAATGAAATTGTAAGTGATGAGACACCCGATGTTAGTTTTGCGTCTCAAGATGACAGATTATTCCATATATTTCATGATGAACCTCCAGCTGTGGATGTGGATTTTACCCAGAAACCTAACAAACAATTCGAAACACCAAGCGAAACACGATCTGACGGCCAAACAAACGTTAAATCTTTGTTTAAAGAAGGAACACAGAAAGAAAAAGAATCTATAGATTCTGAGTCAGAAAAAATTACAGATGAAATCAGAAAACCGGTCGGAAAATTAAAACCGATGAATTTTAATATAAACGTCAACAGTTTATTACCCGGCGCTTCCCCCAAAAAAATTAAACCGTACGAACAGGTCGATGGAGAAGTAATATCTTCTAAAAGTTCTGAAGATGTTGTTAAACAGGAAGCTGGAATGGTCAAATCTGTAAGTTTTGAAGGTGACCCGGAAAGTGAGGTTTTAGATAATAAATTATCAAAAGAGAGACCGAAAATTCAAGTTAAAAGGCGACCCTCTACCAGAAGAGCGAGAAAAGAAGCTGTAAGAAAATCTGGAATTGATTTTGGAGATGATTCTACTGACACTTCTACTTCTACAGACATTTCAAAAAAAGATAACCATACAGACGAAACTGAGGTTATGCAAACGAGGAACAATGTAAGTAAAAAAGCTACGGAAAAAGAAGACATGCTTGCAGATAACGCGATCAAAGATCTAGGCCAACGTAACAGTAATATTGTAGATCAAAATACAGTCATAGATTCATCCGGTGTAGGAGAAAAACAAGAAAGATCTGAAGCAGAAAGAGCTAATCAGTTGTTTAATAACGACAAAACGAATGTTGTTGATCCTACAAAAAATTTTGACAGTTCTACAACTGATAGAGAAAAGCAAGAAGTTAGCGAAAGTAAAAATTTAACAACGGCATTTAATAAAAGGCCAAATGTTAAGTCTAAAGTAGTTTATATTCTAAACGATGAAGATATATTTACAGACACTAAACCAGCTACTAATTTATCGGAAAATATTCAAAAAATATCAGAAGTTCCTCAAAATAACGATGAAGATTTATTTACAAGCATGAAAACAGTTACAAATGTATCCGCAAAAGTTCAAAATGTATCAGAAAATACTCAAAATATTGTTAAAAATAAAGTTTTAAATATAGTAGACGATGACGATGAATTATTTAAATCAGGTGGTAGTAAAAACGCAAATATTGCAACTCTAGGAAACGTATATAAAGATGTTAATTTAAAAAATAATAAAATAGACGATTTTGATTCAGACGAAGACATTTTCAAAGCATCTCAAAGTAAATCGATTAAAAATCCCGAACCTGAAACTAAAGGTAGCGAGAATAAACAAGAAATTGATAAAATGGAAGCTAAAATAGACAAGTTGTTTGTTAAAAAACAAAACACTAAAGGGAAAAGCTCACTTTTTGATGATCTTAGTGATGATGAAAAGGAATTATTTGGAAGTAAAAAGACTATAAAGAAAACTAATAAGTCAGATAACAGCGATGGTATAAGTACAATAATTAGGAAAGAGGTGAAGTTACCAAAGAATGACATGAAACGATCACTGTTTGGTGATGAAAGTGATGATGATGACTTATTTGGAGTTAGACCAACTATCAAGAAGGGTGAGTATTATGATGAATAAATTATTATTATTATTATGTTTTTTATGATATAAATGGCATAAAATGACGGTCAGAAAGAATACTGCTGCGACCAACCTCTGCTGGCACGACATTGTAGGTACAGTGCGGCCACTGTATCTTGGCGCGTCTGAACATAGGCTTTGCGAACTTCAGCGCATGTAAGACAGAGATGGCAACACGAACATGCTAACGTATGACTGAGACATAATACACCGCGTATCGAGTATTGGCGAATTATGTTACTGCGCAGCAAAGTTCAGACGCGCCAAGATACGACGGCCGTACTATACCTAGCTACTGCAGAATATTACGTTTTATGTCTGTTTATGTAAAACAGTTTTGGTTGTTGCCAATCACTCAATAGCTGTCCCATTTTATTCCCCACGACGATTCATCTATCTTTGATTTGTGAGCGTCAGGCAGGCATCATCATATGATAGCATATCTGAGCTATGAACCCATTTCGATTACATTCAATCTATAATTAAGATCCAACGTCTATTCCAGAAACCTCTCAAGCGTCGTCAAAGCCAAAAGAAATCCCCAGTAAACCAACGGAGCCAGTGTTTGAAGATCCATTATCAATGCTCACACAGGAGGACGATATTTGATTGGTATGTACTTCTTACAAGAGAGGTGTATGAGTTACCTACGCTGCTCCAGTGCGGATTGGTGGAAATAAGCGGCCAATCACAACTATTGAAAGTTCTTATGCTACCACAAAGCCTCCAGCGTGAATTAGACGCTTATCGGTAAATATATCTAGTTTATAAAGTGTGATTCTCGACAAGCAAGCAAGCAGTCGGGCTGAGCGCTTCACTGCAACTATCGTACTCTGATGCCAAACGTGCAAATGGAGCCGATTATAAAAATTGCTACAAATTGCTACATTGTAGTATGAGAATATAAAATTGGGTGATTTTTATAGAAACATATTGTATTAAAAGAATTTCTAGTGATATGAAAACATAAAAAAATGCTTTCTTGCTTGTTGAGTATGTGTGGGTATGAAAGGCTTGTATGTGTAATACTAATATCAAAAAAAATATAATGAATAAAGACACCACATTACATAATTAGTCACATAGGAACTGCAAAGCTTCTAATGTACGGCTTAAGATTATTTTTGTACTGCTGTTTCCTTAACGGCCGTTTCAATATTCTGTCTATCCCTATCCTCAAGTCAGTTGCCTAGCTACTGTTGTGTAAAAGTCACAACATTATAGTGTTAATTGTTATTACTTTGCTTACTGACTTATCCAGAGATTATAGCTAGATAGGGTATTGAAAACGAAGGTTAGTCTATCTATTACTGCGGTTACTGGTCCAAACAGTAATCACCGTTCGAATGAGTAGTTCATTTAAGTGTTTCTACATTATATCATTTTTTTTTGTTTTAGTTAATTAAATATTTAAAAAAATCATGTATTTCAATATTATTCGTAATAATATTATCAAGTTACATATTATTCTTTTGAATTACATATACATTTTAACAGACAATTTTATAGATCATTGAATAAAATATTATGGTAGGTTTAAATACTTCAAAATGTATATAATTGTGTTACTTGTAATCATTGTTAACTATTATGTTAATACTATTGTGTTAATTAATTTTTACTGATCTTGGATATGTGGTGAAAAACAAATTAATGGAATTCGCCTCATTTCATCCTCCTACAGTTTCAATTCACAAATAGTACTCACATCGACATTATTGTTCCTGAATTTCATCAGCCGTATTTATTCATTTAGAGTTGTATTAAAATACATTTTACGTAAAGCAGCTAAGAGTTTCGGACAATCTTTAGGTTATTTAATTTTTGCCATGTGTACTAACTATAACTACCGTAAGATAAATCACAAAAAAAATCATTTAGTAACATTCGGTAGCCTTGCATCATTCATTTGAAATGAATTAAAAAATTACAAATTTGGGTCTCTTTGACCCTTCTAATGTTACTGTAAACCATATGGTCTACACCCTATAAAATGTTATATAATGTCACTCATCACCTTCAAATAAATGATCATCGCTTGATTAATTAATCACCAAATGATAATTTCATAGGTTAACATAGTAAATTATTCACGTGATAATTATTATAAACGAATAAAGAACACCAGTGAGGGACACGATGTATTAACGCGTCAATTATTTAAAGAACAATGGCTTTTGCAATTTGTAACGAACATTCCATAATTTATAAGAAAACGTTGAATCTGCAGAGTATATTTTATTAATAATATATTGTAAATATCTTTATGTAGGTGAATGTTTACGCTGAAGGACAACGCACATTGCCTGGTTTCCGCGCCGTGGTGCAAATTTTATTTCAGTCAATGCTGAACAAAGCCCTGTTTAAAAAAAAAGATCTATTAATATTGTACTTCATTGACAAATTTTAAACAAACAAAAATTATGATTTTGTCATTTTCATTCAATCGCCTGTTACATACAGAACAGCCATAGAATATCGAACTTACTACCATCCGATCTACAAATAGATTGTTTAGATTTTTTTCAATGTTACCGATTTTTGTGTTAACAAATTATGTTAATTTCAAAGAGCCAATAGCCGCATTGAAGTTTAGTTTTGTACTGAAATACGCTGTCGGTCGTAGGGATCGATACTCGATACTCTTACCTGGTATTCACCCGCAAGTACTCATATGAAACGTCGGTATCGAGTACTTTTATAATACTGAGTACTTTTCAGTGTGTCAATGCAAGTTTTTAGACGGCCGTGTACATTATTGTGGGCCGTGACCAGTGCTGTCAATATATTTAGTACGCTCGGACTAAAAAAAAGGTCATCGGGCCATTTGTCAACAAAATGATATGAAATTTACTGCCGATGACTTTTTTTTAAGCTTAATGTGATCCTCGCAAGTACTCGATACTTATTGGGTATCGATACCTTACCCTCGATACCGCACGAGTACTCGGTATCGATTATCAGAGGCCGATACTTCGAACCCTAGTCGGTCGGTAGTGTGCGCTGTCCTTGTTGTTAGTAAAGATATGGTAGCTAGGTGCTTTCTGTCGTGCTTATAGTGCCTCATTTGTACGTCACCATGTTGAATTTTAAATAAATGTTACATATTTATACTTTTTTGTTTCCTTTGAATCCATTTACAGTGATCTATTAGGAGCGTATTGTTTGGCACTTATCGTTAGGATTAGGTATTTTAATAATTAATAAGTGTCTTAATCGAAAAAAGCAACATTTTATTTAAAATTCATTTATTCAATAAAATAATACAATGCAACAAACAGTTTGAACAAGAAAATGCCATACAAGATTTTAAACTTAACTCATCGTGGACTGAATACGTTTTACTATTGTACGAGTATTCACGATATTTATTTTTTATTCTTTTAATATTTTATATTTCGACCCAGTAAACATAAGTCTTTAAACTTACGTACCAGTGTCAAATGTCACCTGTCATCCTATCAAAAGTTTCTACGCGCCACCGCAGTTCACCCCACGATCCATGCAACTGGGTCGAAATATCGGAATACTAATATCGTGAGTATTCGTATTATAGTAAGATAATGCCTCCGGCAAACACAACTGTTCAAAATTGACCATGTAAAGTTATGTCAACAAGGACTATAATATCTATTTACTGCCAAAACGGATACGTGATACATGAAAAAGATTTGTTAAAATTACAATTTTTGATGTACTTTTATGGATTTTCAGTAAGCACAACTTAAGTTTGTATTTCAAAATATGTAACGTAATTGAGCTAGTCAGGATAAAGGAGTTAACTCTGACAAGTGGGGAGCCCGGGTACTGTTCCAGGCAGACATATTATGACATATTTTTCATGTCGTGGGTGTTTTTGATGTAATACAGAATTTGCTACTGCACTACACACAAACATTAGGTACGATTACATAAAGGTGTTAATATCAATAGGGATGTTGACTAATTTTAGGATTCAATTTGATTTTATAGATAAAACCTTAAGATTCATGAAAACAATATAATAAAAATAATAATCTTCAATTTAAATTGATAAATAAAAATCAAATCAATCATCTGTCGACTGAAGTTAGTTGCACTTGCATATAAAATAAGAACAATGATGTCATAAGTTCAAAATGACGTTTGTGGTCACGTGACAAAGAGTACTATTTTTTACATTTTAAAATAATTATATTTAATTTATTGTGATTGATTTCGACAAAAGAATAATATTTTAGGTGTTTAAATGTTGTCCTTGATACTTTAAACATAAATTTATTTTAATTTATTGATAGTGTCAACATCCCTATTGGTCTACACTTAATTATTTAAACATAACACGCCTTCATTGAAAATGATTTTCTGAAGTACAGAAATATTAAATGATTATCTAATAAGTGCAGCTAGGCTGGAACTAAAAAAAGATTAACATTTACAAACCTTCGACACTTGAGCGCGATGTATTTTGTATTCTATCGCCAACGATAACGACACGACACGACTTGTAGTTGACGACTTCTCAGCACCTCCATTATTTACCGACACTTATGTACATTGTACTATTATGTCTTCTGTGACGACACGCAAAAGGTGTCCATGTCACACTATGACAATACCTCAGATGAAATCTGAGGACTATACCTGTTTATAACAGAAACAATGATGTTTTTTTTTTAATTAGAACCATGGAGCATAGAAGTAAAGGCGAATTTATTATGTTGTGCAAAAGTGTCCGTCAAACTGTGTTAAATTGGTGGGGCCACGGTAGCTACAGGGTAAATTATAAACTATACTAAACGCAAAGATTCGTGGCAGGCGGAGTAATAAAACGTTCAAAAGAGACGGCGCACATCATTTTCTCTCTCGCACTTGCACTGTTTATGGAAATTAAGTGTTTCGCATCTCTGTGCCTGTGTGCCGTCTCTTTTGCACGTTTTATTACTCCGCCTGCCACGAGTCTTTGCGTTTAGTATAGTTGAAGTTTGGGTATACAGGACACCCACAGTCTAACTTCAATCCGTCAACAACTACTACATTCATTTGCCTATGCTAGCGACAATTTACTGCGTATAGCTGGACACTTCTTCAGCTTTCTCCTTCTTCTCCTTCCTCCATGATTAGAACTTCAGTTTTAACTTTTTCTTAAAGAAAGGGTTGATCGGGGAGGGCGTGGACACCTTCAAATTGGTCTTGGAAGGTTTCTTGCTGCTGTCGAACGGGATGTTGGGGCTCTGACGCACGCTCTTGTAGTAGTCGATCGTTCCCTGCATGCTGTTGTTCTTCAAAACGAATTTCACTTTCTTCGGCGTCTCCAATACTTTCTTCCTCGAAGTCTCCTTGCCACCTTTTTCGTTGAGAGACGTCTGCTTCTGGTAATTCTTTACCTTACTCATGGGTAATACTTTCTGTCTTTTCGTTAATTTTTTATCGCCATTTACAAGTTCTGGTACTTTTGAAACTTTCGCTAATTTTGCCTTTTCTTGCGTTTTGCTATTAATTTTTTTTGCTGTCTCCTTGTCGGTTACGCTTTTTGCCTCAGGAATTTTAATATTGTTCGTCTGATTGTGTGTTTCAATTAACCTTGGTAAGTTCCTTACGACTTTTTCTTGTTGTTTATTTGTCTTTTCTTTTAGGTGACTCTTGGTCTCTTTTATTTTCTTTTTAACTTTTTCATTGTTACCATTTCCATTAACTAGACTCTCATTTTTATTTATATTAACCTTCTTGTTTAATTCTTTAACATTCTTGGCTTCACTTGTATTGGTTACTTTATTTTTATCAACAACACTTACTTTAGCTTTCTTAACTTTATCTAAACCGTTCTCTTGTACTTTTCTTTTTCTGTTCGTTTTCTTCTTCACACTGACCTCATTTTCTTTATTAGAAGAATTAGCTTTTATATTTCTTGAGTCTTCAGGCTGCGTTTCTTCAATTTGCCAATCACCATTCTGTGAAAACAAAACTTTATTAAATAATTGGGTAGACTACATTAAATGTAACCTTAATAATCTAACCCGCTAAGGCGCTGCCGGTGTTATTAACATTAGGGCAGATATAGCAGGGGCAAATAACAATTAGATAAAAAAGCTACACACTCATAGGCTTCCCTATAGGTGCCATGGACAACGCACTAGACAAGAACACACACCCAGACCGAGAACAGAAATTCAAAGTCATCATTCAAACTGCCTCGTTGGGAATCGAACCCGACCCTTGCCACGGCAGTCCGGCATGGTAAACACTGCACCATAGGTAGCAGGGAGAGTCACTCACAGCGGAGCTGGCCGCGGTGTGGGCGCTGTGGGCGAGCTGGGCCGCCTCCTCCACGATGCTGTGCCCGGCGCGGCTGCGCGCCAGCAGCCGCTTGCGGTGCTTGCGCTTTAGACCTGGAATGCAATATGTTCATATTAAACGTGACATTTTGAAGCACGCCTCAAGGAAAGTAAATAATAGTGAAGTTCCAATCCATCCCAATGAAAATAGTTGAAATGGTAAAGTACACTAGACGCTTTATATACAAATCTTAAATATATAAATTACGTGTCACGTTGTTTGTCCGCAATATACTCCTAAACTACTTAACCTATTTTAATCAAATTTACACACCGTGTGCAGTTTGATCCAACTTGAAAGATAGGATAGCTTACATCTCAAAATAAAAAAACTTTTGACAGAACGAGGTCTGTCCGGGCAACTAGTAATTTCTATATATTATAACATATGAGATGTATAATTAAGTATGTAGATAATACAATTGTTTACAAGGATGATCCAACTTTTTTAGTCCAGGGGTGGGTCGGAGGGGGGGGGGGGGGGGGGGCATGAAGCTTTCGAGTAGCACCCTGCTCCTCCTTAAATCTGCACTTAACGATGTATCCTACCTGTGATCGTACCTAATGACCTAACATAAAGAGTGAGTACCTCTCAAGGCCAGCTCATCGGACTGCGCCACGAGGGTCTTCTCGAGCGCCCGCAGCCGCAGCGCCGCGTGTCGGGGCTGATCCGCAGGCTCGGGGGACTCCGCCCCCGCCGCCTCTGCCGCCGACACCACCAGCGGGTACTCGTTCTTCGATAGGGCTTCGAACCTGAACACAACGGAAAATTTATCAAAATATAAAACTTTTGTAGATTTAAAAAGTTCCGTCACCGACTAAAATAATAATTTTCTTAACGTCAACTTTAACCAAGGAAATCAAGGTATTCAGCAAAATTCACAGTTGATCTCGCATTACAGTACATTATATATTTAATATTAAGTAGTTTTTATCATTAATTTATTTTATACGTGACAATTTCTAACCAAAATGTAATTTTAATTTTTAATTTTTAATTAAATTTGATTTAAATAAATTTTTAATTATTAATATAATTTAGATTATTGATAAATTTTTTATTTGACTTGATTAATTTTTTTATTTGACTTGATTTATTTTAATTTTAGATAACATGTAATTTTAATTTAATTAGATTCAATTATGTAATTTTAATATAATTTGATTAATTTTTAATTTATCATTCAAAATTAATTTATGTTGATTTAATGTGATTTTAATATGATTAGATTCGATTAATTTTAATATGATTTGATTATTTTAATTTATCATTGTTATACATATATTATCATTGTTATTATTTATTTTGATGATTTTTATAATGGATTATTGTATGTAAACTTTGTAACTTATTATGGAGGAATCTGAAATAAAGTTATTATAATATACATATGGTCGTTGTATTGTATAACATATTGGGTACCAACATGACCCTGACAGGGCACAGAAGTGTGTTACGAGTTTACATTTTAGTTTAGAACAAAATATTTGGAACAAAGTTTGTCGCAAATATGGTCTATATATTTTTTGCATAGCTTTTATTATATGCTATCATCAGGAGCTACAAAAACAGAGATAATCGCATTAGATTTTGTGACGTTTGACCTTGAATAACATACGACGCAGACACATTGAAGCATTATTAATAGCGTATAGAACGGACAGCGCGAACACAATGTATGTTTCAATGAATTGACGCCGCGCGGCTTCAATTTCCAATGGATTCGTTCGATTTTGAAAGGAGAACAGGGGCTCAATTTTGAAAATAGAACCTCCCGGCGGGGACACACATTTTGTTTGAGATGTCTTCTCTATGTACGAGTATACTTATACCTCAATGTGCAGACACGAGATTTTTTTCAAATTTTGAGACATCTTGGAGAACCCCACAACTCGCTCACACTCACCGCTGCAGACAGATGCTGGCTCGCTTGTAGGCCTTGGAGGAGGCCTGGGCCATGAGGGCCCGCAGCTGGGAGGCCAGCAGCCGCGCCGGGACCGGCAGCTGGGGCAGCACCACGTCCACGCGGCCCGCGCGCGGGTCCAGCGCTGTAGGCCTGATGGACAGGATATTGAGAGGATCTTAGAGATGTTAACTTAGAGGCCTAATGTCTATGATGTCTGGGTTCGTACAGTCGGCAAAGGAATTAGGTATGTAGGGTATGATACTAAAATGTTTATATACATAGGTACGACTACCACACTACCCACGTATTGTTTGTAGTCCACATTGTCAGAGCGACCGAAAAAAAATTTTTTACGCGTTTCAGTCGCAGTATCGAAATAATAATATTATTTTGTTTGTATTTATATCTACTCTAAGCTAAACATATATTTTGTATACTCTGAACAACGACGAAAAGGTTTTAGGTTATAGCGCTCTGGAAATACATCGAAAGGGAGCTCATGCCACAATTTACACGTGGCAGAAAAGATTTTTAGAATGGGACCAGAGAAGTTCTGGAGTCCATTTACATGAACGACAACTCACGGTTCATCCATGGGGTCATCAGCGTCTCCGCCCTCCTGCTCATCATCAGACACCAGCTCCAGAGCCTCGGGCCCGCCGGCCGGACAGCCCATCTGAAACGGACACATATTGAAACTTCTATTCGATATAGATATATATCGTTGCGTGCACAGATAACAAACAAAATACATGAAATGTTTTTAGTGAAACGTTTTAAAATCTGAACAGTAGAAATTTCAGTCAGAGCATGATTTTGCGTCGCGACAACGCATCGCATTGCGGTGCAACGCCGTTCTTAATGCGGTGTCATGACTTCCATTACAGGATAGTGAAGCCAAAGATAAATACTATACAATAACAAGATTGCGCTGATGCTCAAAAAAAACGTGCCCTGACTTATCAGAGACGGGAGTGTGTCCCTTGCAATTAAAGTGATAAAACAAAGACATCCTCCCTTCCACCCCCTCATGTGGCTCGTTTTCACATTCAGCATAATTTTGTTCAAAAATTGTGTGACAAATTGTAACTTTTTTGAGACATGACAAATTATTAGATACTAATTTAATATATTTTTGGCGCACGACGAGTTAGAACAAACTTTTGGGGTGACCAGTTGACCCCTAAATCCTTTATGACAATACAATAGAACGCTTTGCACACAATTAAATCCTCAATACACAATCTTGTTTAACATCTTCAAGCATTTAGTGATCAACAGACCTTCTGCCAAGCTCGAGTGGCCTCCTGGTACTGCAGGCCGCGGTCGCTCTGACGCAGCAGCGCCGTGAGCAGCCGGCGCGCCGCCACGCACAGCGCCAGGGCTTCGCCCCCGCACACCAGCGTCGAGAAGGGCAGCAGCAGCGCCGCCACGCTCTCCTCAGGGATCTCTCCCTGCGACACCTGTCGACGGTCAACTAGAGGTTCGTTTACGGCGGTTTATAAGTATTTCTATGTATCCGTATCTTTTGCATGCATAGATTGGTATTTTAAAAACAGATTGGTTGTATTACATTTTAGACGCATGGGGGAGGATTAGTATACTGATCCCAATACCATGCCGGCATACTAGGATGTCATAAGAGGCGACATTAGCCAGCCCACTTGTTGGTAAGGCATGACGATTCAGTTATCAATGCTATAATTATGTCAGTAATATTATCATTCCGTTTGATCCACCGCTCGCAACCACTCTAGCTTAAGTCTGACCCCAAATAACTTGTCGTATTCAGGCTAGGAGCTTTTGAGTCAGTTCTTTCTTCCTCTTCTTTCTTGGTCGGCAAGTTATCTCTTCTCTTCTTCTCTCTCAAAATAGTTGGTCCGTTTCTCGACTAATAAACCTACCTTGGCCAGCTCCTCCAAGTAGCAGTCAACGACATGCAGTATCATCGACATGGCGTTCCTCGCGTACTGCGGCGTCGTCACGCACAGGATGCCTGCAATGGAAACACATTATGTCGTCTACACACTACCGGTGAACACGAGATAACGGAAGGTATAATCGTGTGACATCGGCGCTCATCAAATGTTTTTATTCAAAATTGGTTTGGTTCACAAACACTTTTTGAAAGTCATGCAAGCTACGCCAATGCTTCAACAAGGGCCTACTGTGAGAAGGCCCGGGAGAAGAAGCAGCAAGAAACTACCGGGTTTTTTTAGCCTAGGCCCTAGAGAGACCTTCAATGGCCTCAGTTTCATTATCATAGATAAAATCCGATAGTCCCATACTCAGAAGGTAATATTTATTACTTTGATATTTGAGAATGACTTTATTGACTCATTCTTGTGAATATAAGGTAACAGGTAATTTAGTATAAACGCGACTACTAAACGTGAGACTAGAGGACACCACCAGTACAATGTACAACATAGTTTTTAAACAGACTTCCAAAAAAGGAGGAGGTTGTCAATTCAACTGTATTTTTTTTATATGTATTAAGAAACTTTTTACTTGGTGCACCGATTTTCACGATTGTTTTGGTATTCAAAAGCTGTTGCTTGTCATATGGTTCCATTTAAATTCGATCGAGATCCGTCAAATACTTTTTGCTTTTTTTTTATTTTGAAGTCGGTTATTTTTTGTCAAGAATTCCTTGGGTGATAGAGTAGAGGTTGTGAGTGTTACCATCGCTGGCCATGAGCATGTCGCTGAAGGCCTGGCAGCTGGGCAGGCTCCAGCCGCAGCGCCGCAGGCAGCGGAGACTGCCGCGCAGGTAGCGCCTCACCAGCTGTTACCAAAACATTTTACATGTGGCGAGTGCTCGACTTATTATGTAGACTGATATACTGATCCATATCGATGGAATGCAGTACATAGGCTAAGGAACAGTTTGTATACTCGGCGCGCGAAGCAGGAAGAAACTCGTACATTGACTTGTTAGTACCTGTCTCTGTCACTCCCGCGTAAATATAATGCGTCTCGCTCGCATAGAACGGCGGCCATTGCACTATGCGAGCGAGCACGCATTATATTTACGCGGGAGTGACAGAGACACGTACTAACAAGTCAATGTACGAATTTCTTCCTGCTTCGCGCGCCGAGTATATATTGTGTTATAAATAGCATTTTGAGACAACATTTAGAAATATAACTTTAATAAAATATTAATTCACTAGTAACCACCCTCGCTTTGCTTCTTCGGTTTTCGTATCGATCCCGAATTTTTAAAAATAAAACATTGCCCATATTACTCAGAAACCATAGAGCATCCTATTGGTGAAAGAATTTTTGAAATCGGTTCAGTAGTTTTTGCGTTTATCCAATACAAACAAACAAACAAAAAATCAAAACTTTCTTTTTTCTAATATTAGTTTAGATATGTATCACAACAAAAGTAAGAAAGAGGAGTAACACATATTATTCTAAAATTTTTGTTGTTATTAAATGGATAATTACTATGTTGCATTAATAAGTATCTATTGATTATTTATTGTCTGTGATTTAATAATATTTTTTAAGGGGAAATGTTTCAAAAGATACCCAACCTCTTGGATGATTAAATCCTCCAAGGCAAAAGTCAATAGATAATAAATTTGTTTAATCACAATCATAAACTCAGGGGGTAATAATTTCTGCAAACAATAAACAAATAGTCACCATGAGAAACTTATCCATCCGGTGCTGGTCGATGCCGTACCACTCGGTGGCCAGCACGCGCAGCCCCGCCTTGGTCATCAGCACGGCGGCTGCCAGCTGCTGCGGCACGAACAGGTCCAGGATCTCTGCTATGCTCTCACACAACTCTTCCTGTACGAAATTAACATCCCTTGGTGGTCATCATACTTACAAGTATTTGAATTTTTAATCCCAGAAAATATTATTATATCAATAATCAATATACTTCTCCAATATGTTTTAATATAGGTACTTATTTTTAAGACAAAAATATTTTTTTATTTATATTTTAAATTTAAATGACTAAAGCTCTGCATTGATCAGAGTTCTCTATAATATTCACAAGTCTACCAATCCATCCTCAGCTAGCTTGGTAGGCTATAGTATAATTATGCTACTAACATTGTGAGACAGGCCCAGTGATGGGACATTTCAGATTATTGTGTATTTTGTAAAGGCTGCAGTATGGAGATATTTTACCGTCATGATTCTGAATGGATTATGTATGTACCTGCACTAGAGGCTTGTCTGACATCCACACGGCATAAAATAATCCTTTCCACACTCTGATGAAGTCATCTTCTTTAAACTCTGTAACAAATTGAATAATTGTAAGATACAAACATTAAAAAAAATTGAGGTTATGCCACGAAAGTTTTGAATATAATTTGCTTCTAAAAACTGTACAAAATCCAACCGACGTGAACATTAAATAAAGGCAATTACCGTATCCTTTCTCGAAGCAGTTCTGAAGCCATTTCTTCAAGGTTTTAAGGACCCTATCGCGAGTTTTCTTTTCATTACCAGACAACAACCTCGCGAACTTAAATTCTTGTGCGACAACCAACACTTGCTCCTTTTTATTTTTATCTTTAGGTTTCTTCTTCAATTTTTCCTTTTTGTCTTTATTCTTATTTGGTACTTTCATGTTTCCCAGTTTTAATTTATTTTCATGTGGAGAAACACGAAAACGGCATGAGTTTTGTTTAGCAAATTATGACAGTTGTTTTTGACAGTTGACATCAGTGTTGCCAATGAAAAATTTTGGAAGGCCGTGTACTACGCGTTCACTTCAAGTTTGCCCTTACCTCCCGTCCCGCTCCTCATTTAGTACGGACAGCAACGCTACCCGCGTGTTTTTTATGTCCCGTGCGGCGAGTACGTTCTTGAGTTTGTTGTTGATTTTGATGTTACTTTCGTTAAATTATTTTTCTATTGGTTTATTTTACGTTCGTTGATTTTTGTCGCTTCAATGACTAAAATAGAAATGTTTTACACGGTGGCAAACGTAATTTGTTATTTAAGTTAGTGAAATTATTTGGTTACTTTTTTGTCTACAGTACCGTTAGCTTTGAAATCGTAACGGTCGACGAGGGCAAACTTGAAGTAAACGCGTAGTACTTTACATAAAAAAGCCGTGTTTATATTGGAAAAAGATCAAGTGTGGGCCGTAGCTAACCAATTACGTCAATATATACCATCGGTTCAGCGCTCGAACTAAAAAAAAGGTCATCGGCAGTGAATTTGATGCCCACAAAACGAAGAATACTTTTCATTAGCCTACATTAACATCAACATTATCCTAGTGGCGCTGTTTTAAGGGTTTTAACATTCGTGAAATGTTTGCAAAACAATAAATAAAAATAAGACCGTGGAATTTGCAAAAAGCCGTAGAATTTGCTACGGCAATAGGGTTCCAGCCGTAGCCCGTAGATATTGTGATTTTTTGGCCTGAAAGCCGTAGAACACGGTAATTTGCAACTTAGCATTGGCAACACTGGTTGAGATAATAACTGAGTATGACCACAGCGTGACAAATTATTGATATTGTAAAAACAGATAACACAATAACCAGCTAAAGTCGGGACACGAAGAAGAAGTTCGTACATAGACTTGTTATTACCTGTCTCTGTCACTCCCGCGTAAATATAATGCGTCTCGCTTGCATAGAAGGGCGACCATTGCCAGTGCGAGCGAGCACGCATTATTTTTACGAGACAGGTAATAATAAGTCAATGTACGAATTTCTTCCTGCTTCGTGTCCCGACTTTAGTCAGATTTTTTTTGTTTCCACGCTTAAGCTCGACATGCCCACGACACATAAGATTTAGTTTTGCGTTATCTAGAAGATAGCCTTATAGGTTCATGATATTGTAACATGTTTGCGTGCGGTTGAAAATGTTGAAATCATTACCAGGAATTTCGCTTCTTCCCTTGCACCTGCAAACAGACCTTTAGCTACAGACTATACACCTTTTTATTAAACTTTGATGTTTCTACGCATATGCTCGACGTGCCCACAATACTTAAGATTTAGTCTTGCTCTTGCGTTATCACGAAGGTAATGTATATTATGATTTATGCTGCGAAGTCATGGTACCTACCTTGATAATATGTCTGTAGTACCTACTCATGATACACGACATGATGCACGGCATAGAGGGTGATAGAAATGAATAAAACAACATTTTTATAACTTTGTATATAATGACGCATATTTACAACTATTACTCTTATTTATACAGGTATTTTCTTACTCAAAAGATTCATTAAATAAAACTGACTGCAGACTGGACCCATGGTCCTACATATTAACATTATCTTATCAAAAAAAAAGTTAAATCAATCCATTAATCATAAAACAGTAAAAAAATATCCATTCTGTAGTCATTTCTATTTCAGCAACATTTATTCATCTGTGATATATTCTAACTGAAATCCGCAACAAAAACATTAAAAAAAATATTTGTATCAGATTGCAGTCAAATTACATCAAATTATTTACAATATACATGTAATAGTTATCTAGCACGGCACTGCTAACGATATCATTTAGCTGGCAAAACAATACATATTTTTCTATAAAATATTATATTTAATAATCTTGCCGCCCATTATACCTCCAACTATTAAATTTAAACTCCTCTAATATCTACGCTTCAACATCAATATAAATTCATTTTTCCTTACAATAATTATAATTTTATTTTAATTCCATTTATATTTTGATTATAATCTGTGATGCTCCGTATTTATTATACATCTTAACGTAACACATACATTGAAATATATTTCGTTACAACGATATCTAGGGAAGGTACTTCGATAAAATGGCCATGCTCACTATAACAGCCTCTAAGTCAATGCTCATTTGATATACTTTATACAATACATTTATATAACATTACATACAATATTACAACATCTTTACGACTCAAAAACAATTTTCTAACTGGGAACAGACAAAAACAACGTTACGTTCAGACGGAAATGTGATGATTATATTTTTAAAACAAAATAACAAATACTGTTCAAACTGACGCAATGCAAAATTTTGTTTTTCACGAAAATAATACAATTAGATTTACAATTGTATTGGCACTTTGTAAGTACATTAATGGCAACACTGCGAGTATTATGCATATAACATTTATCTGCAATAAAATGCTTAATCTTCTGTCTTTGGAAGGTTCGATTTACGTATGAATCGGTTAAATGTTTGCCAAGATTTAAAATCGAAACAATATCATTCTATGCAAACATGGGATGCAAATACGTAAAACAAATTGTATGTACATATGTATGTCCACAGTCCACACATAGAATGGATGATATTTTTTATAAACAACGACATAGTGCAGTGTTAACTTAATTATGATATTTTTATAAAACATACTAACATATTTTAACTCGTAATACATTTGCTATGGCAAAATCAGGAATCTGTTTAGTTTCATATATTTATCTAAACTATCTATTTTATATACATATATAATTAACGATTATCTATTAATTACTTGAAGCGCACTTTGAAATGCAGACGATGTACACTGAAGAAGTTTCTAAAGCAAAATATTCATATGTTATAATACCTTTGACCGGGGAAAAAACTGTTTGAAGTATTCACAAAGATCCACAGAGAGAACTTCGTTTTTCTCAGATATGCTCATTTTTCCCTGAATGCTAAATACATTATTTAGATTTAGGCCTTTATCCCACTGGCGTTATGCGAGCGTTAGCGTTTCTCCAACGTCTGCGCAGCGTTGTAGGGACGTTAATTAGAGAACATTAGAGACTCTCAACGTGGACGTCACGTCAACGCGACGTTGTCGCTGCGCAGACATTGAAGAAACTAACGCTCGCATAACGCCAGTGGGATAAGGGCCTTAAAACCTGAGGAGTTTTATTTCGCCCTTACTTCACATCCATAATATACAGGTTGTCATTATATACTCGTATATACGAGTAGTATATAGTTTTGTATTTATAAATTTAATAGAATATTGGTTTAAGTTCAAATTACACCTGTCTACATTTCACAGTGACATAGGAATCACGCGTACTGTATTAACACACTTTCATTCAACACGTATACTATATTTGTTGTATCTATATGCAAAATATCCCTTGTAAGGCCTTCTGTCCACTGAGATGCAGGTCATGTGCACGCTACCATGTAATACAAACGCATTAGCGTGCATAAGACGGTGGACAGAAGGCCTAATTTCAATGAGTAAGATGCATTATTTATAACAGATAAAATAAAAAGTAAGGTATAAAACAGATTATATCATATATAGACTAATGCAGGCACTTATCATCAAAAGACAACTCACATGTAGTGAAAAGAAACCTCTTTTATAGTCTATTTTTTTAGGCGAGACGAGCCCTATTTGGTTAACAATCTTACCTTACAGGGTCTTTTCATCGTAATTTGTAATTTTAAATTCTTTTACAGATAATAATTTAATGGCAAAACCATGTAATATTTTTTAAACGAATTTAATATTTCATTAAAACATACTGCCAAGATTGTTTTCCAAATTAATAACGTCTAAAAACACAGACTATAGGCCTTACAACCTCCGGTTAAAAATATAATAACAACAAAAAAAAGTTGGAAGAACATTTGTACTATTGCAACTTTATATTGTATTTAATTCTACATTACAAAAATATATAATACACAACGCGGGACTGACGATGTGATAACACGATATTATTAACACTATTATATACTCTGTTATGTGCAAACATAATTATGCAGAAGTCCGGTAACAGTCTGTCAATTTAAACTTTATTGTCTTTACCCATAGAGTTTATTTTAGGGATGATTTTTAATTTCTTTCCGCGCAGCAAAGACTGCGCTGTCAGTGAAAAGACTGCTAAACAGTTACTATCACGTCCAAAACCTTTAGTATGTCTTGTTTTGTCTTTATATTGTATTTAAAACTAAAATGTATATAATTAAATATTATTTTTAAATATAAGCGTACTTTTATTGGATTACTTTAATTTTTTAAATTCAAAATAAGTTATGGTAATTCTTTATCACTATCCCACCTGATGGTAAGGGGGGATGTGGTCCATGATGGTCTCTTATCACGTGTATCACTAATGACGTGGAACGTTACGTCACATTCATCACTCACTTGTCTGTCACACCGGGCATCGAATCTGAGAATTCTAGCTAAGTAACAAACTGGTGATACACAATTATAATATTTTGCAATAGACATAATGAATGGCATCTTTGACGTCATTATGAACCAAGTTTTTTTCACAGCCGATTTTTGTATAATAGAAAACAAATATTTTTTGTATAGCCCGTATAGTTTTATAACACTTTTCAACAATTTTAATAATGTTTTCTCATTATCATATTATCACATCATCACCTCACGTCATATAAGATTCTACCTTAACGTTACAATTAATTGTATATTGTTTATGGCAACACTTATTACAAGCGATAGATTTCATCAGTATTTCAATCAATACACTCACGGTTCTTATGTCATAATGTTTCAACTCGCTAGTCCGTAGAGTATACTACAGGATCTCCGTTTACATTATTATACTATCTTATATTTTACAAATGTCTATAGTTAGTCCGAAAAATATGAACACATGTCCAACTTTACTGAACATGAAACTGGCAACAGCAATACTCTTGTCTGAAATAGAGTAAGGTGGGGCAAATCGTGACATATGTAACTATGACATTCGGCGGCCTTATCTATCATATTTTGCCCCGACTCACCCTACTTTACAGTGCCACCAAGTTATCTGTGAAATGGCGAAAATTGGAACTAATGCCGCGCCATTCATAAGTTCTTTGTGCTCATTCATTTGTCATTTATTACCTCTCGAATTGCGTCCAATGATTGGTCCAATGCGTCCGACAGCGCCCTCCGTCAGTTCACAGATAAGTTGGTGGCACTGTAGTAGCGTTGCCGTATCCAACTTTATAATCGTTTCTTAAAATTTGGCATGCCTTCACACTTTTACGACGCACTATAAGTGTGTGGGAGTTGTTACGTTTACAATCAATAATTTTACAAACAATTAACTATCCATAAACATTTCAAATCTTTGTACAAGTAAATAATTGTGCGAAGATTTTTCTAAGATATGCGAGAATTGTGCGAAAAGTTTCGAGTGATTCAATACTTTTAATTAATTAAATGGAACGAAAAATCATTTATCTATGTTTAAAATTAGAAACTATTTTTTCTGTTTTTACAACACTACGCAAGCATTGAGTAGAAGATAATTTTAGCTTAATATTTAACATAAGTGATCCTGAGTATATCTTTAACCTTTATATAACCTTTTATGTTACATAAAACTAAATCTCAAAACACAGCAACAACTCCGACACATAATCACTACATGTTTTATAATTTAGCACATATATTGTATATCTTTTAATTTATATAAATTCTCTATGATATAATTTCATTATACATACACTTGCCAAACCGGTTATAATATATATGATTATATTTTTATTATTTACAATAAATGCTATTTTCATGAGCGTTTAGTCTCATTAAGTCATAGGACTGCAACGACCGATTTTACGTTTGAACATTATAATAAAATTATGCTTTGACATTGTGGTAAAAACAATGAACTTACCAAAAAGTTTTACTAAAATTGGTAAGATCAAGGTTAACAAGATAACAGTTAATTTAACGGCTATGTTTATAAAACAGACTGGTGAGCAACTTTGAGTATTGTGTATTTTGTATGTAAATTCCATATTCAACCACATGTTTTGTGAATTTTAAGTACCCATACATATACAAAAATTATTTCTGAATTAAACAATAATTATTTCATCTTTAATGCATGCTTGTATGATTTTGATATACTATAAATTAATCTTTAAAACTATGTCATTGGCACATCAATTCATTTGAAATAAGTTGTATGTTTATTTAAGTAAATTGCTTTGTTATATGTTTGTACTCTTTAGATTAGGCCTTGTTCTATATGATAGTCCCAATGATACATTCACAGCAAGACTTTTATGATTTCTTTATCTATGAAATAAACTTTTCGTGAAATCATTCTGGGATTTTGAGATTATTTTATTTGTGTCTTGACTTTAATAATCCACCCATTTCGTAGTGGCTGCGTCCTAGGAATTTCATCGGTTTTTTTGGTTTTTGTTTATAGAATGTACAACATTTTGGTGTATATTAACCCCCTTATGTAAGAACATGTAAGAACATAGTATTAACAATATTTTCAAGATTTTTTAAAACATTATCCGCATATTTGTTATTGAATGTGGTTTCGTGTGGATAACAATTAAAATTATGATTTGCTTTATAAGTTCTTTTATGCAATTTCCTTTCTCTGATTATCACATCTCGAGTTTTCGATATTTTAGAGCAAGAACTTGGCAGGTGCCAGTTAGAATGAGTACTTATATATTTGACTGGCTCATACATCGACCCTACGCTTTTAACCATCTTTTAACACTTTAGCTGCTACTCTAAGTTACAAATTGCCAATTCATTGATTTAAAGTCGACGCATACGTAACGTGGATGGGACGGGGATGGGACGTGGATGGGGCTTAAATATAATATACGTGCGTGCCCCGTTCCCGTCCCGTCCGTGCCTCCGTGACGTATGCGCTATCGTCTACATTTTCTATGAAACTATGTTTCCAAAACTTCACGTCCCGTCCCGTCCCGTCCCGTCCCGTCCCGTCAAAGTTACATATGCATCGACCTTTAGTGTTTCAAATTTTAAAACGTCAAGTATTACAGCTACTTAAAACGCAAATATATTGATGAATTATCTGCATAAATATTGTTCTTGGGAGGCCAAGTGTTAGATCGAATAAAGTCATTGCAAGGTGGAACGCCATCCACATAGAACTCCATGTGTTGTTTCTTGAAAATATCATTTATGAGCGATTTCCATTTCTTCACCCATGACTTCTTTGCGGCTGGCTTGATGGGCACCGTTACGTTTGGCAAGCTGATGCTCTCGGGGAAAGTGCTAACCTTAGTGATGTTCTCGTATGTTCTAGATGTAGTGAAGTCGCAAGGCAACTGTGTCCTTACTTTAGTAACAGTTATGTTAGGTGACGGCAATGGGATGGTTATTTTTGGTGGGTTTTTCGAAGGGGGCTTGACCTTGCCGGGGGGTGCTTTCAAAGGGGAGATTTCCCATGGTGACGGCTTGGGCAACATGAGATGGTTAGGAGACGGTCTGGCCCTCGATATAATCTTAGTTCTTTTTGCTGATGAGTGATGCCTAATGTAGGATGTCATCAGCTTCATATCGCTTGCATGAGAGAGATGCATTTTCGTGTTGTGATGAGGTTTCGTGGGCAGTTGGCCGGTGGAGGCGCTTTTGGGGTCCTTTTCAGTCGTTTTCGTAGGATTCGTCCGGGGAGGCAGTCCATTACCTCTTCTAGTTATATCTAAGATTCTTCTTGTGGTGTTTTCGATATCCTTCAAGGCCTTCGACTCATCGTTGGTAGGTGTTTTGTAACTACACGATGGAGCGAGCGTTGTGCAAACTGCTGCATTTTTCGAGTTTATGTTCCAAACGTAGAACGGTGGTTGCTTCGGGGATGCGGCCTTCCGCGAAGACTTCTCGAACACTGGCACGGGCGTTATGTATGGCGACCTGGGGATCAGCCGCTGAGGAGTTTTGAGGCAAGGTTCCACTGCACCCACTGGCTCCTGATCAACCTTCAGCTTCCTAGTCCCCAACTCCTTCTTCGCTTGGTCCAGGCAAGGCGGCTTTAGCTTGCTGGCCGAGCTCTTAAAGAAATCAGCTAGATTCTTGGACAGCCTCTGAGAGGACTCCTTGGACATTTTATTCTTTAAATCCTTAACAAACTTCGGATTGGATTCGTCGATAACCGACAGCTGCCCCTCCGTGCTCAACAAGTCGTAGGTATTCAAGGAGTCGTAGCTCGGATTGTGCATGATGAACATGTTGTCATCGGCATCCATGGAATCCATGGTGGCAGACCGACCACGCAGCTGGATCGCCGTGGCCACCGTGTCCACCGACGACTCGGACTGGATGTCGACCTGCGAGTCCGTGTCGGACCGCTCCATCGGAACCGACCGCTGGGACTCCACGTCGGAATCCAAGGTTCCCGTGTAGCTCAACCTGGCTTCCACGTCTACGTCCGTTAAATCTGGACTCGCGTCATCGATAAATTTCAACTGTGCATCTTCTAACGAATTTTCATCCTCATCTGGCGCGTCGGCTTCCATGTTTTCGATAAACACGTCATCCAAGCTCAAGTTATCGTCGACGTCCTTGGCCGTCGCACATTCAGTCGGCTCCTCGTCGTGCCTCGTCACCTGGATTATCGGGATCGCCTCCAGAGATATCTTGGACGGGGGGTCCTCGCCGGACAGCTTGGAGTAGGAGCCGGAGTCCCTGAACCGGGCCGGCTTCGGGCCGAGCGAGGATCTCGGCGGGGGCTCGTCTCCTCGAAGGGAGTAGATGCGGTCCGTGCGGCGTCTCGGCGGCAGCGGCAGGGAGTTGGTGGAGGAGGCGGTGTTCAGGATGGAGTCGGTGCTGGTAGAGGGGTACCTGGAGTAGGTCTGCTCGGTCTGGTCGGTGTGGGAGGAGAGGTCGAGCGACTGCGGCCGGGCGCAGTGTCGCAGCGAGCGCGCGATCCCCGAGTCCGTCGTGGACAGGTCCGAGCACGACACTCGCTCACTTAAGCTTATCTCACTTTTATCACTCCTGTCGATCTCACTAGAGTCAGCGTCCTTGACGTCGGGCTTGGGGCCGAGGAGGTGTCGGGGGGGCGCGTGGGGCGCGGGGGGCGCGGGGGGCCCGGGCAGCGAGAACTTCCGACGGGGGCGGCGCTTGGGCGGCAGGGGCAGGGTGTTGGTGGCGTGCGGCGCGAGGTGTATTCCCGGTGTGGCGCTGTCACTCGGGAATGGGTGGCGCTAGGTGCGCGGCGCCACCGCGGCGGGCGGCGGCTTCGGCGGCAGCCGGGGCGCCAATCTGTCGATAACCAATTGTTTACTTCACGGCCTTTATGAGAGGACCCGTGTTTTGCAGGAGGCGGTTAACAGTTTGATTTATTTGCAAATAAAAATTCAACTTTCGATGTCCTCCACAAGGCGACGTATAAGCCGAGTTCCGAACATTGTAGGAGGTGCAACATTTGAGACTCGTAATAATTGTTTTGCGGCCGAGTCTTTCCAACCTCGCCCCTATATACAAAACTGTAAATGCCAACCAGCAGTCATCCATTAAAAAACAACAATTCTATTCATAGTAGTGGGTACTATGAATTGAATTGTTACTAACATCACGCTACTTCTTATGAAGACTATAATCTAGATTAAGACATAGGATACTATTATCCCGGAAGACAAGGAGTACGTTAGCCATGTGGACTCACTGCGCAGTGTGGTGCCGCCGCTGCAGCAGCGCGGAGTGCGCGGGCCGCAGCAGCTCGGGCGCGGGCGCGGGCCGCGGGGGCAGCGGGGGCG
Organism: Thymelicus sylvestris; assembly: GCA_911387775.1. NCBI lineage: Eukaryota > Metazoa > Arthropoda > Insecta > Lepidoptera > Hesperiidae > Thymelicus > Thymelicus sylvestris. The sequence continues at coordinate 1,220,003 of OU426903.1, forward strand.
GGGCGCCCGCGCCGCCCGGGGACGTGCCCGCCGCACCACCGTCCGCCCAGGGGACCTGTTCACAACGCATACACGTAATGTTACATGTGAAAGTTACTCCTATGGAGGCCATACACGATCGAGTATACTTGATGAAGCGTCAAGCGGACTTGACGCGGCATCCAATATTGATCGTGTATGGCCACGGTATAGCTATCTGGCCATACATCTATCTCATGCACACTGAATGGCGCGTCAAGTCAAACTGCAGACTTGATCAAGTACACTTGACCGTGTATGGCCTCAGTTGCTTCTATAAGTTATTAGGATACCCGGCGTGTTCCACTACGCAAAAATCTGATGAGAATGACAGATCAGGTTTTTGTGTTGACAGTTTGTATTAAGCGCCATCTTCACTTAACATCTTCATATTATTATATGGGAAAAGTGGAAAATTGATTTTATCAATGGACTGAATTTGCCTAATATATTGTTTTAGTTATCTCAAACCACCTTCGGGTTATTGACTTTCAAATGAAACCATTTTGAGGCATATCGGTTGGATGGTTTCAGATTCAGAGTCTATAAAGTCTATAAAAGCAGAACAAACATTTTTTGTGTTTTTTAGCGGTACGGTGTTATGGTACTGACGTGTGTGTGTGTGTGTGTGTGTGTGTTGTGTCACTGACCTGGTGGTGGTGCGGCGTGTGCGCGGAGTCGCGGCGGCGGCGCGGCGGCAGCGGGGGCGGAGTCCCGCACGCGCTGCTGCCGCTGCTCGCGCCGCCCGACAGGCCCTCCACTGACGCCGCCACTGCCGATCACACACATCCATGTAGCTACAACTCTTACATTACTACATTATTTATTAATGATAATGATAAAATAATAATAACTCACAATGAGCATTCGGTGACGACGCCGAAGGAAAGCTGAATGCCGCTCTGAAATGCACACAAAGTTTGAAATTTTCATCGATATCACTCAATTTTTACGGTGTTTTTTAAAGTGAAACTTTTATTACATCATCTCAAACTTTTTCGTCTGTGTGTTGCATGTCGCGTGACGGTCGGCCGCGGAGTAGGGATAAAGTGAAAGGCGCTCGCCAGAGCAGCCAAGGCCAATATGGCGGCGCCTATAGTTCGCAGCAGCTGACCGTGTAGTGTATAGACTATTACTAATTTGTACCAGTGCTCCACGCTATTTTATTTGTTTTTGTCAGTGTTTAATGTAAAGATTAAAAACGCAATTTGAATACCCTAAATCGAATAATTTTCTAAAAAAAATTAGTTAAATGCCTACAAACCGAAAAACAGTTTCACTTGCATCGTGGTTTCATAAAACCACACTTTCTCTTTTTTAATATGGTAACATTTATATGGGGTCAATTAGACGGCCTCACTCAGTCGCTGTCATACCTGTCGGCGATCACTAGAGGGGAGGCGGGGGGCGCGGGAGATCTCTTCGGAGACAGTGCCGGGCTCCTGAAATGACATCGGAAATTTAACAATAACACAATCATTCGATACAATTGCCTTGACAATCAATAGCTTTAAATTCGTAGAAAAATAATAAGATTTATGCTGTTATTAAGAATAATATTACTAAGTTGTGGGTAATGGTAATCATTCATCAATAAATCACAGTTTTAATCACATACTAGCTTTCCCGGCGAACGTTGTACCGCCTAACAAATGAATATCATGTTACATTTAACTTTCCTAAACGGTGTGTGTGCGTGTCTCCCTCTCCCTCTCCTCTCAGATGTATAACTCAAAAACGGCTAAACAGATTTTAATGATCTTTGATTTATTGAATTCGTCTCGGCCGGAATAGCAGAATAATTATATAAAAAAAAACAATTGACAATCGTCAAAACAACTGACAATCATCAAAACAAATAACAATCGTCAGACGTCTTTTATTTTGACAGCTGTCATGTGTTTTGACAGCTGTCATTTGTTCTCACATTCATTTTTGTGTTTATTTCTTATGTTCTTTGTGTTTTCTTCTACATTTTTTAGTTATTCAGCTATTCCGGGCCGAGACGAATCTAACGAATAGATCATAAAATTCGGTTCAGCCGTTCTTGTGTTATAAGTGTTCTAACGAACACAACTTTGTTTTATATATATAGATTTCGTATATATTGTATATCTTTCTTTGGTGCGCAGTGGTTAATGTCAATTACACTAAAATAATATAAATAAATAACAAAATGGACAAAGCATGAATTCCACGTCAGTATTATCTACGTGATTATATAAATGACAATATATTTACCTAAATAAGTCGTGATGCTTGGGGCTAGGCAGCGGCCTGTCGGGGGGCTCCGGGGGGACTTCGCACGCTGTCGAACAAAAACACGATACAGTCCATAAAATATTACACACTTACCGTAGCGAGGAGTCAATGAATTATAAAGTGGCGGGCTTTTATACGCACTTTTAGCCTTTTGATGCTTAAACACTATCTCCGAGATACTACCGAGAGCATTTTAGTTTACGTACTTTTTTACACATTAACGTGTTATTAACGTGTTAGAACGCAGACATAGCAGTAACAACACAGAATTCGAGGTTGCATAATGTACAGTCGGCAAAAAAATTATATATGCATTGTATCAAATGAAACAAAAACGTTTGGTATTGTTTAATATTAGAACCATGTTTATGTTATTATCAATGTTAAATCGTACCTTGCGTATAAAGTTAGCATTTTACTCTTTGATTCTAACATAAACAAAGTGTAATATTAAACACCGAACGTTTTTGTTTCATGCCTGCATACCTAATTCTCTTGCCGACTGTACATACACGTGTCGTGTAACTGTGTAGTGTGTGGTGTGTGGTCATACCATTATGCGAGGGCGCGTCGTCGGCGCGGCGCGGCAGCGCGGGCGGCCGCTCGCCGTCTCCGCTGCTGTTGAGGCTGTTGCGCGGCAGCAGCGGGGGCACTCGCTCCTGACACACACACAACATGCACATTCGATACAACCTCTTTATATACACCAAAATTATATATGGATACCTTCTATAATACAGAACCTCTTAACTCTTCCGGGCTATTATTGAGCTAATTACGTGAATAATTTTGCAAACAAAGTAGAATGCACAAATAAGAATAAACGTTTGGCAGCAGCTAGTATTTAGTTATGGAACCTACAAAAGAAGAGTAAGAAATGATTCAGGACACGATTACGGGAAGGAAATAAAAAAGAAGTGATTTACTAAAGCGACATCTTTGAAATAATCAAGTATCTGCGCACATCGGATTGCTAGTGATAGGAAGTTCCACAGACGTATAATCATTACATAACTTTACAAGTCACATCATGCATGTCTTAAGCTCGAAGGACCAAATTTATATCACCTGTTCCTGCCGTCGGCAGCCGAGGTGCTCGGCGCTGCGCGAGTAGAACAGCTCGGCGTCCACGATGGCGCCGCGCGGGGACAGCGCCGGCGTGCGCCGACCGACCAGCGACGTGCTGTTGCTGTACATAAACACTATCGTTTAACTACATAACCAATGCCTTAATTTAGTAATCTAGTATAGGTCGGTTACCGAAAGCTGGCGCGTACAACACAAAGACAAATTGAGCTTGTGTGGTGCGAGTACCGTTAATATACCAACTATCAGTATACGACATTTGAAGAGGGAAAAAAGATTTAATCAAACATAAACATATCATTGTCAAAGATTCAATAAGTGCGAATTTGATAAGTATGACCAAAGATATCATATGTTTACATCTATAATGTCTTTGGGTACGACTCATAGTGTATATGTTTCGGATCAATATCCAGCTGGCTTAAGATCTATTTTTGTAATTTACAAAAATCATACTACAAATACATACTATGTACAACATTATGCCATATGCCATATGTTAATATTATTATAGACTGAACTTGCGTTCAGTCAGTTCAGTATACATATTTGTATATACTGAATAAGGTGAATTAATAATATCAACTACTTCGTATAAGTAGAAGGCAAGTGAGACATAAACAGTTACAGTCGTGGCAGTGCGTTGTGTCAACGTGTGGTAGGTACAATGTTACCGATCGTGCCTTGGGGAATGGTTGTCTCGCGGCGACGGCGGCTCGTCCCGCGTCGATATGTTGCTCCTGGAACAAACAACAACATCATCCATCACCATCATAACGAAAAACTTCATCACCTGTCATTCAACGACTGGAGCGCGGCGAGTATTCACCCGTTCTTGAACGTCAAGTAAATAATACTATTTCAATTACTTATAAAACAAGTATCGCTGTTCTTTCACTACTTAATGTTTGTTGTCAATCATTTTATTATTATTATCATATAACAATCCAACGACAGTACGACAAATTAATATAGCAGCTTCTTCATTAAACAACACTTAATACTAAAATATTCAGGTGCCGCCAAGCTCCACGCCACTTGCACGCAAAGTTTTTACGTGCGAGTGCACGTACGTACGTCAGTTTGTACGTACACATTACATACGGTGTGGTGGTCTGGTGGTGTACTAACCTGGAGGAACATATGGAGGAGGTCTTGGTCTTGTCGAAGAGCGCCAGCCCCTTGTCCAGCAGGCTGAGCTGCCCCACCGAGCCGCGCTCCGACCGCGGCGACATCAGCGACACCGAGCACTTGTCGTCGCGGGACCCTGCACACATACACAACGCACAATACACAGTTACACACTCGTAGCCCCACACTAATGTTCGGTTTACACGTATTAAGTAGTTAACTACATTTTAACTAAAAAGTGCCTGTCCAAACGTGTCAAGTGATAAGCCCCGCCCACCTACTTAACAGAAAATAGAAAAATTTCTAAATTACTTGTCTACTTGATTACTAAACTACTAAACTGTCCATTTATACGTATTAATTTACTTAAAATTTAGTTAAGTACTTTATATAATATGTAAACCGAACATAAAAGTCTTGTCGTGTGTGCCATGGACTACACACAAGGACTACAACACACCCAGACCGAGAACCCAGGACTCGTGGTACGACGATGGTAACCATTAAGCCACACCGCTCGTCAAACCCGTAAAATAGTTTGTCCAAGCTAGTTTTCCAGCATATCCGGAAAAGCTGTAGAGCAATGGGATACTTAAATATGACCAGGCAAGAATTGTTTGCTTTGTAGTGGATTTCACAACGCGTAATGACCGTTCCTAATATATAATCGATCCATAGTTATTTTATGTAAATCGACAAACAAGTTGACGATCCACCTAACGGTAAGTGGCTACCGTCACCCATTGTCATCACTCATTAGTAACAAAGCGTCGTTGCGACTTTAAGACCTCTTGTGTAAAAACTCAGTTTTTTGAGGGAATTGATAATGTTTTATTTATCAAACACATAAGTGATTTTGAATTCTAAGAATAAATTACCATGGAAATGTCGTACACACATGAGAGTTTTTGAATTTTTTTTTTGAGTTTGTTTTGTTTTTGAGTTTTTGAATTCGATAGCGCTTTAAAATGTAGAATCGTTTGACGTAAAAAAGTGACTTTGCCAAAAGTGGCACATAACACATAAGAGGTCTTAAAGTCGCAACGACGAAAGGCAAAACTCACAGGTAACTTAGCAGTGTTCCTCAATAGTTTCCAACAAACACATTACCTCGATCGTCGTGATGTATGTTGAGCGAGGACACGGACGTGCCGTCCCACGCGCCGCCCGCCGTCGGCGACAGCTGCGCCACACCTACAGACCACAGACACAACACACACATTACTATACTATACATACAGTATGCGAGGATGGAAAATTAAATGTTATCATAGCGAGTATTATTCAAAGCGACATATCGCACCCTCAGTGGAAAAAAAGCAAAGTCGTGTTACTTTGAATTTTAGTTATTAATATGATTGGAAAGAGGGACAAAAGCTGCATATGCTCAATTTTTTTCAAATTTTTATCATTAATCTTAGCGGTTTTGTGCAAGAAATAGTAATATAAATTCCTTTGACTTCTTACTGATATTTTAACAGATTTTTTGCTCTCCTGTAAAATTGCAATTTTCATCTTATGCCTTTTTTCCACTGAGGGTGCGATATAAACATTTTTTTCAAGTACACCTATATGGAGTGGAGAGGGGGACCAAAAAGTGCAACGTTTACTTGTAACGTTTTATCGCCACGGCAAAATAAGTAATAAAATTGCGAGAAGTAAAAAAATATACCGTAAAGAATTTCTGAATTGCACATACATAAGTACAATAGGCACGTTTTTTAATTTATTAATTTTATAAAACAAAGAATTAAAACTCGATTTAACTGCCAAGGCATACATTTAACAGCTATATATTTTTTGTAATAAATATGCCAATGTATTTTTTTTTAAAGATGTACCTACTGAGGAGTTTCTTAACGGCTTTTCCTCTCCATCATTACAAAGCACCTTTGCGAAAAGTTGGTTTTATAAAAAAAAATGACGTGCATAAGTGTATCAATGATACCTATATGAAAAAAAAACAGCGTATGGCTTCCACTCACTCCTCTTGAGGAAACCTATGCTCCAGTGCTGACAGGAGGTAACAGAGTACAGTACTAGTGTCGTCACTCACTGAGGTTGTCGTCGGTGCTGGAGACGCTGGAGGCGGAGTGGTGGTGGTCGTGCGAGCGCCGCGACACCTTCACGCACTTCAGGGACAACTCCGGGTACTTGCGCGGCTGCACCCACACACACACACACACACACACACGTCGGTTAAGTTAATAATAATAAGTTTCCTAAAGCACAATATGCAATGCTAACTCACTCAACAATTAATAAAAGTTTAATTTATTTAAAACTCACAAATAAAGTTACTTATATGTTGTCAGATAAATGTGAAGACATGTCGAACTTTAATCTGCCTTACTTCGCATAGCATTGCTTCTTTACTTAGACAAATATTGTTCTTGAAGGTTCTGACTTCTAAGTCAGATAGGACAACCTTATTTGTAATAAGATAAATATTAAAGGTCGCTGACTAGTAACGTGGACGGGGTATAAATATACGTGCGTGCCCCGTTCCCGTCCCGTCCGTGCCTCCGTGACGTATGCGCTATCGTATACATTTTCTATAAAACTATGTTTCCAAAACTTAACGTCTCATCCCGTCTCCTTCCCGTCCACGTTACGTATGCATCGACCTTTAGTTCGCACTTTTACTTACACTACACAAGCATCGTAGGTATATATTAAAATAATACGACAAGTGTGTGTACTCACGAATTTGGGCATCTGTTTGACGGGCGGTCGCGGCTCGATCTCCAGACTCTTGTTGTACAAGTAGTTGGTGACCTCGTTGTCGTCCATGCCGGGGAACGGCTCCAGCGACTCCAGGAATGCCTGTGGGACCGTCACACAACTAACTTATACCCGTGTCTTCGCTCGCGTTAAACCAAGGGCTTTTCTATGGAAATAGCCGGCAAGCGAGCTGACGATCCACCTGATGGTAAGTGGCTATCGTCGTCATGGATATCAACGACACCAAAAGCATCACTGATGCGTTGCCGAACAAGAAAGAGAAAAGGAAAAGAAAGAAAGAACTGGCTTTCAAACCCCCAGCCGGAACACGACGAATCGTTTGGCAACTGACTCAAAACAAATATATTTTTCGATTACAGAGAAACACATCTTTGGTTTATTCCTATGTACATAACATATACATATTTGAGGGTGGTAGCTATGCAGGCGGACCCGGCATGGGATTGGGGTTGGTATTCTAAGCCGCCCCAATACATCTACCCCTGTACTCACCCTGGTTCGAGGCTCGACGGTGAGGCAGTAGGGCTGGTTCTGGTACTGCTGGATCTCGCCCGTGATCTCCGCTACCTTCCGCCGCTTCGAGAAGTTGATCAGCTCCGAGTTCGGCAGGTAGTCTGCACACACAACACACAATACAACGTTATAGTACTTGTTCAGTCCACACGTGACCTACATTTGTAAGACATGTTTAACATGTGTAACCGTTTTATGTGTTTGTTATTCATTTTAAACTAACATCTGTGAACTGCTAATCTTTTATTTGGTGGTCAACACTTTCCCCGACATATAGATATAATGTTGGTCGAACTGCGTACGTGCGTATGCGTATGCGTGTTACATTACTGTACGTATATGCGTATTATACATTTAATACAACATTTATATGACGAGTCCTTTTCTTTGTTTATCTGTTACGCGCTCATCAGATCAAATTTTAGTATACTACTAGCTGCCCGGACAGACTTCGTTCTGTCAAAAGTCTTTTTTTATTTTGATTGTAAGCTATCCTATCTTTCAAGTTGGATCAAACAGCACACGGTGTGCAAATCTGATTATAATCGAATAAGTAGTTTAAGAGTCCATCGCGGACAAACAACGTGACACGTAATTTATATATAATAAGATAATTATGTATGTGTATTATGTATGTGCGTATTACCCAGGTTCCCCTCCTCGATGTGCAGGATGTTGGTGAGGTAGATGCCGAAGAAGGGCACGCAGGGCGGGTTGATGCTGCGCAGCCGCTCCTGGTACCGCCGGAAGTGGTCCGAGTTCAGCTCGCGGAACTGTTCCAGCTCGCGCACTAGCCTCAGCGGTACCGTCTGTAGAGGGAACCACATTCAACTTTATAAATTAAAAAAGGACAATTCTATTTACATCAAATATAGCTGACAACAATTTAACGTCAGCTTTAAACAAGAACATAAACGTGTACTTATGTACGCGCGTGAGAAGTTATACTTCTTTGGCATGAAAAAAAAATGGTTGTCTGTAAAGTCGGTTTGCGGACGGTAGTTTAACGTGACAACGTCATGACAAAGCTCCGCTCCGCTCCAGTCAACTACGATCGCCTACGGCATCGGCTACGATACGCCGATCGTAGCTGATAGTGCCTCTCTCTCGCTTTTGCCGCTCTCTCGCTCGCGGAACGCTACATTTTTTCATAGATGCGCCCGGCGCTCATCGTTTTAATAGTCATCACGTCAAAAAACAATAAAAAAAAAAGTATTAAAAAAACAGTTAAAAAACAATTAAAAAAAAAACAATATTCAAAAAAAAATCACCTGTGACGTTTATCCTCACCTTTTGTGTTACAATTCTTAAAATTTCACTCTCATCATTTTTTCCATTGATTTCATAACGCGCCTAAAGAAGTATAAAGAACCTCTGTACAAAGTTCCCTGCTGTTCAATCTGTGTAACGCCCCCCCCCCCCCCCCCCCCCCCAGGCCACAGAGCACCACCCACCTGGAACGTGTTCCGCAGCCGGTGCACGGAGGCGCTGCCGCACGCGGCCACCACGGCCAGCACGCCGTTGAAGTTGTTGAGGTCGCGCAGCGCGATGGCCAGCTCCAGGAAGCGGCTCAGCACCGCCGCGCGCTCCTCCAGGTTCTCGCTCTCCACTATCCACTTCTCCATCCACCGGGTGAACTGGATAACAAGTGATGATAACTCAACTCCAAAGTATGCTCGAGATATTAGCTCTTTTTAACCGACTTAAAAAAAGGAGGAGGTTCTCAATTCGACTGTATTTTTATTTTTTTTATGTTTGTTACCTCAGAACTTTGGACTGGGCGAACCGATTTTGATGATTCTTTTTTTAATCGAAAGCTGGTAGCTGTCATGTGGTCCCACATAAATTTTATTGAGATCTGACAATGGCATCCATGAGAAAACTACATAAGTCGTAAATTTGTGTTAAGATGTGCGCGACAAATTGACGAATAACTCAATATCACGCCAACCGATTTCGATGATTCTTTTTTTAATCGAAAGCAGGCGGTTGGTTACGCCAATATGATAATCTTAATCATCTGTAATAATAAAATTAAGTAATCTGTGGTACGCTACCTTATCCTCCTTCCCTATACCATAAACATGCAAGCACAGACAACGCTAAACCGCCCGGCGCGTCGCACGCGCCGTTGAGTCGAATAAGATACCGCATCTCGCTACCGCTCCGCGACGAGTTGTTACCACGCTCTCGTCTACCGCTTACTAAATACGTTCCCGCTGTGGACACTGCGTCCAAAATACAGTCCCGCGCCCCCCAATGGTTGTGCCATCCGCGAGTGCAATAAGTAATTGGTGAACTAGAGGACACGCGGGCCGTGCTGCCGCAGATCGCTGGCTGCCTGCTGGGTCCCGGAAGACACGTCAAGCTGTCGGAGTGCTCCTAGCTGTGCTCCTACCAGGTTTGTGCTGCATGTCCTTGGTCCCTCTATTCCTGATTACCATTTATTGCGCGTACCAATAATCATATACAGTCCACTTTCGAAAAATAACTTACTGGCATAACCATTACTGTTCCTTCGAGCCGGACCACCATCAGTGGTCCATTTTAGTGTTAATTTACCGCTCCGCCCTTATTAGCATACTTAAATAGGTCCTAATAAGTGATTTGCTACTTTTATTGCGTATTCATTGCGAATACCAGCAAGTAGGTAGGTATTGTTCCCGCCCGTGGCGCCCCGCTACGAGTTTTTTGTTACGTGTATCATAACTATATTGCATAATATTGCATTGTCAATTGTTAATTACATCCATAAACGTCGCTTAACTCAAATTCCATATCATCATTTATCTCGCTAATTAATATTTTTCCTACCCCCGCATAGATATTGTAACAGTCCATTTTGTTCCATATAATCCGACTGAGTATAATCAGACGCAACGCGTATTACACGCTCGCGTAATAGACAATAGTGACATACATTATTTGTCCGCATTAATATAACCTTGTTCGTATTGTTTGCCCTTCTTGTGTTTACGATATTATAACTTTCAAAATGCCGCCCAAGAAGGATCTGGCAGAACAGAGCGAAGATAAGGAGAAAGTCACTACTGATCCGCAATTAATGAGGTTACAAGCCAAACGAGAAGCCATTTTCGAAATAGTTCAAAGAATTTATGACTTGTCGTTAGGTTCGCTTACGAGCACCGCAAGTAGGGAGATTTTCCTTGGCGAGTCCACGCAGATTGATTCGTTACGCGATGATTTCAAACAGGTTTTGGATGAATATAATTCTCAATTGTTGTCATTAAACGAAACCGCTAAACCCGACTACAGTAGTTTAATTGCATTTGAATCATTATGTAGTAGAATTAAACGAACGCAGTCTCAATTCACGACTCAACAAACGTTAAGTAATACGCGCGACGATTATTATTTTCATAAATCGAAGCCAAAATTACCGGCTATCGAAATTCCTTCCTTCTCGGGAGACATACGTGATTGGTCATTATTTTATGCCAGTTTTAATACGGTCGTACATCAAAATTCGCATTTGACCGACTCAGAGAAATTATATTACTTGTTAGGTAAATTAACGGACAAAGCCTTGTCGCAGGTTTCAGGAATTTCTCCATGCGCCGATAATTACAATTTAATATTACAAACGCTCATAGATAAGTATGACGACAAACGCATGCTCGTCTCGTCGTATTTAAATCAATTATTTGATTTCAAACCTTTACAATATGCTTCCGCAACTAACTTTGATTTATTTACTGATAAGTTTACAAATGTAGTACGCGCTTTACAGAACCTAAATCTAGATAACCTATTTGATCTGGTTTTACTTCATATCGCTTTAAAGAAAATCGACTCGGATACCGCACGCGCATTTGAATTAAATTATAGTAGCTCACAAATGCCTACTTTTGATAACTTAGTCGAATTTATAAAAAACCGCGCAAATGCTTTGGAACGTTTCCAGACTGCCCAGTGTAGTTCACTTACTCGTACGACCAATAATAGTAGTCGTCAAAATTCCAATAATTCTAATAATTCGTCTAATCGCCGCGTAAGTAATAATAACCCCCCGCAACCGCCTAAGTACCAAACGTACTTAAGTATATCTAGTAGTAGTACTCCCAAGTGTCTTTGCACTAATATTACGCATCAGCATTTATTTAAGTGTTCAGAATTTATTAAGTTATCTCCGCATGATCGCTTTAAATGTGTGAAGAATAATAATGCTTGTGTAAATTGTCTGAGTTTTAAACATCGCATTTCGAATTGTTCATCAAAGTCGAATTGTCGTGTGTGCGGATTAAATCATCACACGTTATTGCATTTCAAACGTGAATCGAGCACCGCGACAACGCCCCCGGCCGCGGCGCCCTCGCCGCCACCGGGAGATGCAACAACAGCGGCGCGCCCCTGCACGCGGCCGACTGCGCCCGCGACTGCGCCCGCGCGCTCCGATGTTGCTATGTGCACTACATCAACCGCTATAAGTAAACCGCCCCGCTCGTACGCGCATTCGGCGCCCGCGCATAATAAAACTTCAAATACTATTTTATTATCAACCGCTCAAGTTATCGCATATGATCATAAGGGTAATAGGCATATTATTCGCGCTTTATTGGATTCCGCATCTCAAAGCCACTTCATTACGCAGGAGTGTTGTGACCGGTTAGGTATGAAGTTACATAATACCGAACGTACCATTATTAAGGGCTTCGGTGGATCTGAAAAAGTACTTAACACTAACTCGGTCAATTTAAAATTCTTTTCTCGCTTTGATGATAATATTAATTTCAATATTTCACCGCTCGTCGTTGATCAAGTCACCGACTCGTTGCCGACTGCTGTGGTAGACGCCTCCGTCTTATCACACGTGTCAGATATACCGCTCGCGGATGAGAGTTTTGGAGTACCTAATAAAATTGACGTGCTGATAGGTGCTTCTCTCTTCCCCCACTTATTACTTCCTGACGTAGTGCACCATTCAAGCGACGCTTCGCTACCGCCCGCGATACGTACCGTGTTAGGATTTGTTATAATGGGTTCCGTACCTACACAACCTATCACACACACACGTCAGGGCTTGACGTGCTGTCATGTTCAGGAGCCCGCCGCTATTGACTCATTGGTCAGACGTTTCTGGGAGCTCGAGGAGCTTCCTTCCGCTTCGCCCATTCAATCCCCCGAGGAGATTGAATGTGAAACATTTTATAAATCTACTACAACCCGCGATCCCATTAGTGGGAGATATATCGTTGCCCTTCCGTTTAAGGAGGATGTATATACGCTCGGTGATTCTTTCGAAACCGCTCGCAAACGTTTCATGTGCCTCGAACGAAAATTAGAATGTTCCCCTGAACTTAGGTTGGCATATGATGACGTCATCAGGGACTACATATCTAAAGATTATGTCTCGCTCGCGCCCCCGCGCGACCCTCATGACCCCGCTCCTATATACGTCATACCTCATCATGGAGTCGTGCGGGAGGATAAGACATCGACTAAGCTGCGCGTGGTCCTTGACGCCAGCGCGCCCTCTACCGGCAGTCGGCGTTCACTGAACGATCTTTTACATTCGGGACCTAACTTGCAAGGCGACTTATTTAACATAATTTTAAATTTTCGTTTACATGCTATTGCAATGACCGCGGATTGTCGCCAACAGTTTTTGCAAATCATTGTACGCGAAGTCGATCGTCGTTATCAATGTTTTCTTTATCGCTTTAGTCCACAAGATCCATTGCTGTTATACCGGTTTAATCGAGTTTGCTTCGGGTTAAAAAGCAGCCCCTACCATGCATTGCGCACGGTTAAGCAGCTCATCGATGCTGACGGCGCGAAATATCCGCTCGCGAGTGACATTGCGTCTACTTCGCTTTACATGGACGACCTTGCCTTCTCCGTTCCCAGCGAACCTGAAGCAGTCTCCGCCGCTCATCAATTAATTGATTTGTTTAAGGGTGCACAGTGGGATCTTGTGAAATGGAATAGTAATAAATTAAATGTTTTAAATAAATTACCAGATTCGCATAAAGTCCCCACCGAGGTAGAATTTGATAAAACTGTGGAACATAAAATATTAGGCTTGCATTGGTCTACGGATGATGACTCATTTTATTTTAAAATATCCGCACCCGCCGACGTGAAGTGCACTAAGCGCTCCATTCTATCGACCGTCGCCCGTCTATGGGACGTCATGGGCTTCGCTGCGCCCGCTATAGTATACGCTAAATTGTTGATTAAACGCCTTTGGGAGCTTAAGCTTGATTTTGACGATATTCCGCCGCCGCATATTATTAATATGTGGCAGAAGTTCTGTGCTGAATTACCTTGCCTTAATAATTTACGTGTACCGCGCCACATAGGTGTGACCACGGATTGTAATGTTTATCTTTTAGCAATCTCAGACGCGAGTGAGATGGCGTACGGTGCTGTTGTGTATGCTCACGTGAGCGGCGCATCAGGCAATAGCGTGCAGTTGGTATGCGCGAAATCAAAGATCGCGCCCATGAAGCCACTTACGATCGCGCGGCTTGAACTCTGTGCAGCGCTGCTCATGTCAAAACTGCTCCGCACAGTTCTTAATAATTACAGTCGTCACTTCACTGTTAAGCCTTATGCTTTCACTGACTCTAAAGTCGCTTTATATTGGATTAAAAGCTCGCCTCATAGGTGGCACATATTTGTAGCTAATCGCGTCGTTCAGATAGCCGAGAACATTTCTCCTGACGACTTTTATCACGTCGCGGGTACTGACAACCCCGCTGACGTTCTCTCGCGTGGCATTACGCCACAAAAATTAATTTCGCACCCTCTGTGGCTCCACGGGCCGCAGTGGGCCTCATTAGATCCGTCGCAGTGGCCCCTCAAGGACCTCGACGGTGAGTCTATTGCAGACATTCCCGAACAAAAGGTTTTAACGCACACTGTGTGCTCGCCTGTAAAGCATTGCGCTTTATATGAACTCGCTCTCCGCATCTCCTCATGGAGTAAACTTCTTCGTATTGTTACTTACGTTTATAAGTTTGTAAAAATATTACCGCGCGGCAGCGCTACTACAGTGACTGCTGATGATCTTAACTTCGCTGAAATAAAGGTACTTCGCGCCCTGCAGAGTCAGTACTTTGCAGAGGAATATTCTAATATTCTTAATAATAAACCTTGCTCGCAGGCCTTCAACCGTTTGAGGCCTTTCATTGACAACGGCTTGATCCGTGTCGGTGGTCGCTTAAACAATTCGTCACTGGACTATACAAATAAGCATCCAGTCATTTTACCGCGTAACGGTCACGTAGTAAACATGATCGTTGATTATTATCACATTAAGCATTTACACGCCGGACCAGAATTATTAATGTCCTTGCTTCGACAAAAATTCTGGATCCTGTCCGCACGCCGTATTGTAAGACAGAGGGTTCATCTGTGCAATACTTGTTTTAGATTAAAACCGCGACCGACTTACCCGCTGATGGCCGACTTACCTGACTGTCGCACCCGTCAATCCGCTAAGGCATTCACGCACACGGGCTGTGATTACGCCGGTCCCATCGCCTATACTCCTATACGTCGTCGTGGCGTTCACAGTGAGAAGGCCTATTTATGTATTTTTACATGCCTTACGACTCGCGCGGTGCACATAGAAGTTGCCACGGACCTCAGCACGCCTAGCTTCTTAGCCGCTTTAAAGAGATTTCTCTCTCGGCGTGGTCCTTGTCTGACAATGTATTCAGACAATGGCACCAATTATAAAGGCGCTGATTCTTATCTCCGCGATCTTTACAAGTTTCTAAATAATGAATACCGCAAGAAACTTGAAGAAGAGTATGCAGAGAGCCGCATAACGTGGAGGTTCATCTGTCCTAACTCCCCCCATACTGGAGGTGCGTGGGAGAGTATGGTCAAGGTAGTAAAAACAATATTATTCAAAGTAATCGGTCAACAACTTTTATCGTATGAGGAATTGTATACTGTCCTCACGCAGATTGAGTGCCTTCTTAATTCGAGACCGCTCACGGTGTTAAGCTCCGATCCCGCCGAGCCCACGGCTCTAACACCAAGTCATTTCTTACATACCGCGCCTTTATTATCGTTACCCGCGCCTGAAGTCCAATCTGACCCGGTCAGTTTGCTTCATAGGCATACGCTTTTAGATAAGTTAGTTCAATCGTTTTGGAATCGTTGGAGAACGGAATACCTGCACGGCTTACAGGTTAGGCAGAAATGGAATACTCCTTCCGTACCTATCACTCCCGGAACTATCGTGGTTGTGATGAATGATAACGCGCCGCCCCTATCCTGGCCGTTGGCGATTGTAGAAAAAACACATCCGTCTAAGGACGGCATCGTACGCGTACTGTTAGGACCGCCAAGGGAACCTACCTTCGCCCGGTTGTTCGATTGTGTCCGCTTCCAAAACAATAACGCTTAATCTTATGTTCGCTCTCCTAGTTTTAAATAATTTAATATATACCGCATCGCTTTAGTATTAGTTCTAGTACTCAATAGTTTATTAATTTTATATTATCTCAATTCGTTTCAATACCGCTCCGCTATGATTCCTAGGAACTCCTTCTTACATTTTCGCGCGCATTGTGCGCTCCTAGAGTCATATTTTCATTAGCTTGCTTATGGTAGCTTTTTAATGGTGACCCATTAAGGGCGGGTGGATGGTTACGCCAATATGATAATCTTAATCATCTGTAATAATAAAATTAAGTAATCTGTGGTACGCTACCTTATCCTCCTTCCCTATACCATAAACATGCAAGCACAGACAACGCTAAACCGCCCGGCGCGTCGCACGCGCCGTTGAGTCGAATAAGATACCGCATCTCGCTACCGCTCCGCGACGAGTTGTTACCACGCTCTCGTCTACCGCTTACTAAATACGTTCCCGCTGTGGACACTGCGTCCAAAATACAGTCCCGCGCCCCCCAATGGTTGTGCCATCCGCGAGTGCAATAAGTAATTGGTGAACTAGAGGACACGCGGGCCGTGCTGCCGCAGATCGCTGGCTGCCTGCTGGGTCCCGGAAGACACGTCAAGCTGTCGGAGTGCTCCTAGCTGTGCTCCTACCAGGTTTGTGCTGCATGTCCTTGGTCCCTCTATTCCTGATTACCATTTATTGCGCGTACCAATAATCATATACAGTCCACTTTCGAAAAATAACTTACTGGCATAACCAGGCGGTTGTCATGTGGTCTCACATAAATTTGAACGAGATCTGACAACTATGTAGTTTTTGAGACTTTGAAGTCGGTTATTTTTTGTTAGTAAAATTTAGATTATTTATGGAAATAGTCAAACGAGCTGACGATCCACTTTATGGTAAATGGCTATCGATCAGACCAGTGGCGTAGCGTGGGCTTCCACCGCCCGGGGCCGACCGAAAATTTGCCCCCCCACCAAGTGATCTTTGCCGCCACGAGTAACCGCCCTCGCTTTGCTTCGATTTTCCTATTTTTTACACCTTGGGTTACATTATTGGAGTTTTATTAAGGATCCCTAATTTTTTAAAATATAATATAGCCTATGTTCACCGGGGATAGTGTAGCTTTCTAACAGTGAAAGAATTTTTCAAATCGGTTCAGTAGTTTCGGAGCCTATTCAGTGCAAACAAAAAATCAAATCTTTCCTTTTTATATATTAGTATAGATTAAAAATGCACTTTTCTTACTTTTTTCATAGCACAATTTACATTAAAATTTAAATAAAATTAATTTAAATGTATATTTTTTTTCTTCTTTAAAAATCGAGTGGTTTGCCGCCCCCTCTTCATGTGCCGCCCGGGGCCAGGGCCCCCACGCTACACTACTGGATCAGACATCAGAGACACCAAAGTCATCTACGTTACCTCGCCGGTCGAGAAAGAGAGAAGAAAAAGAAAGAAAGTTTTTGATTTATTTATAGATTTCGTCAATCGTAAAAGATCTAGCTATATAAAGTACAGTCGACGGTTGGTTAACTAGGGCTACTTGTCCAATTAGCTGGGGCGAAGTTTACACTAAGCCATCTCGACAATGACAGACTTGTCCTATAATGAGCAAATAATATTCATACTCACATTAGTAGTATGTTTAATTATCCTGAGCAAGTTCGGACTAGATTTCTCCTTGTCTTTCTTCGTCCACACCGCACCGACTAGCTCGGAAGGTTTCACCTGAAACGAAAACCATCAAAAATAACTGATAGAATAACGGAGTAACAGAGTTGATATGCACACACGTTGCACAAGATAATGGTATCCATTTTTTAAGCAAAAGGTAAGCTATGAACTTATATTTTCAACATATCATCGAGACAAGGCTACTATACTGTATATGAGTACATAAATGACAAAGACGCATGGAAATGACCAGATCTGCAACCAGTTCCGTACAGGCTAGTGATACTTTTTTGTAAGAAATATACCAATGTATTTTATTTTTAAAAGATGTGCTGAGGAGTTTCTTTCGGCTTTTCTTCTCCTCCATGACAAAGCACCTTTGCGAAAAGCTGGTTCATTAAAAAAAATGACGTGCATAAGTGTATCAATGATACCTACATGAATAAATGATTTTGAATTTGAATTTGACAAGTGGCCTTGATGGTCAGATTGCTGGTATAGTCCCAATATATTATGTATTTTTTAATTGAATAATTTTTGAATGGACTTATTTTCTATAGCCTGAAGGGCTGCGAAAAAGTAGTAGGGCCACCTGATGGTGGAGTCGGAACATGACTTATATCGCCAAGCGTCACCGGGACTGTAGGGGTCTGCACACCACCCCGCTGTCTGCACTTATAGCCGTTGAGGGAAGTTGTAAGAGGCCTCAACAGCCAACTGTAGATAGGTGCAGGCAGAAATAGTTAACACCAAGTATCCATGTGACAGGGGTAGTACCTGTCTATACAGCTGGAACTCGAGCAGCGTCAGCTGGCGCGCCAGCTCCAGCGGGTGCAGCGCCAGCGGGTGCCAGCCGTGGCGCTCGGGCTCGGCCACGTGGCGCAGCGGCGCGGGCGGCGCGCACGAGAACACGTGCGCCACGCCCTCGCCCTCCGTGCCCAGCGCGCCCGATATCGTGTTTTGACCGCTCTGCAATAGTCAATAGTCAATAGTCATTTATTCATATGGAAAATACGCGTCAATATAAAAAAGTAAAATTACAAATACCTATATACGCAGTATATAAGTTGAAAAAATATTATTATAATGGAAATAAAATTTGAAGAATAATTAATAAAATATCAATGTCAAATCTTAAAAAATTATAATATAAAAATGATTTCATTAACCAGTAATAAAATACACAATGTAAATTTGTTATTAAAAATCAATAATTAGACATTGTTGGCTAAATTATAAATTATTTGTTAGCAACCATCGTAGCAACATATTGTTATACAATTTAGCTCGAATTGACATTTTAGCTTATGACATTTTTGTTTTGCGGATGATATTTTGATGTTTATGTTTAGTTTAATTAATTAATATGAAATATCTGACATTAATTAATATTGAATTGGATTGGATTGCATGAATAAGGCATAGTGATTAAGTACTCTGTGGAATAAGGTAATTTACTGATGTTGACATTATATTTTTGTATTTGCATACCAATTTTATCGCAAATAAACAATATTATTATTATTATTACAGATATTACCGTATACTCTATTGTGAACAATAATCTAAATTTTACTAACAAAAAATAATCGACATCAAAATTACTTAAAAACTACTTGTCAGATCTCGTTCAAGTTTATGTGGGACCACATGACAAGCAACTGCTTTCGATTAAAAAAAGAAGTATCATGAAAATCGGTTCACCCAGTCGAAAGTTCTGAGGTAACAAACATAAAAATACAGTCGAATTGAGAACCTCCTCCTTATTTTGAAGTCGGTTAAAATATACAGTAATTTTTTTGATGCGTCAGATTCCGAGATTTTTGTTTTCGTTTCGACGCTAAGAAGTTTGCATTAAAATATCCAATCCACAGACTAGAAAATCGTGTGTCTGTAAAAACAGGTGTATTTCTAGACATAAAGGCTGCGATCATAAAGTTTCTAGTGATTTATACTGACGTCTATACAATCTTAAATTAAAAAACCTAACATAGCTAAGAACACTCTCGATTAAGTCACCTTTCAGACAAAAAAACTAGATCAAAATCAGTTCATCTGTTTCTGAGCTACGATGCCATACAGACATACAGATCCACCAATACACAGACACTTCAAACATATAACACCCCTCTGTTTTCGTCAGGGGTTAAAACGCCAAGTCAATTACATAGTGTCGTAATGCTCTCATATCGTTAAAAAGTACCAGTGCTCCCTGACTGACCTTCCTCTGCACAGTCTTGAGCACGCTCTGCACCCACTTCCTCATGGGCTTGCCGTCCACCGACTCCAGGAACTCCTTCAACTTCTCCAGCAGCGCCGGCTCGCGCTCGAAGTCGTAGAAGTGCTGGTCCACCCAGTGCCGGAGGACGTTTATTACCCTGGGAGAAAACATTGCACATGGACCCAAACTTGCCTTCTAATCAGCTTATTGCAGAGATGGAAAAATATTGCACAATGGCGTTGAAGGTGGACAGGTAAAGAACCCTACTGAAGTTCCCATAGCATACCCAACTTCTGGCCCAATGGTAAGCTACACCCAAGGGCAATTCAGACCCACTGTTAACACATATTAAACAAGTAGTTTATTTTATGGCGAAAAGAGGGTTAGTACTGATAAGCATACAGCGTCCATCAGCTGATCGTAACGCCGTTGGATATGCATACATAAGATTCGTTTATAATGTTCTAAAATGCGTATATATGCCTAGGTCAGCCTATGTGTGTGTGTAGGCATTTTACAATACCCATATATGATACGAATACTCTGGTTTTACCGCGAAGTATACTGGGTCGAATATTTTTTGTTTAGACTTCGATACGGATACGACTGATACTTTGAACTCATATGAATTTAGCAAAGGGAGATCTCCCACCAGGTGAGGTGGTGTTGCCTGGGGGATGGCCGAGCCCCGAATGATCTTGTCGCAGCATTGTATATATGCAACCGATGCAGAAAACTTCGATAGCGTGATTCAAGTCGGCGTGACGTCACCGTGATACGCAGTGTGATCATGCCATTCTTTAATAAATAATGCACTCACCTAAACTTAACCGGCTGCATGAATTCCTTCCGGTACCTCTTCCAGTCTTCCCTGGCGGTGTTCTTACTCAACTTCTCCGCGTCGCTGCTCGCTGATATTTCCACACATTCCGCTATGAAATAAATAAACATGTTACGCCCAATTTACAGAATAAATAAAATGTCACCGCCATAGTGAATGTCAGGAATTTATTGAACAACTTCAAGAAAAGCACTGATTTTTCCATATTTGTGCGTTCTGCACTTTTTCAGATACTAATAATGTTTAATAGTGAGTTTAAACCTTTTTTTATTAATAATTTCAAGGCATCTAAAATGCTGATGTAATATCCGACATTAATGAACTAAAAGTGATAACCTAACATTGACTATTTTAAGGAACAGTAGACGACTGACGTATACAATGCACCTGTAATACGTAAACACTGTACCGTCGACATCAATATCTAACCTCAAACAGTATGACAATGAAGTGTCCGAAGTACGTATAGCTGCTGAAACACAACGAACAGCCTCATTTGATAGTGACAAGTAAAAAGCTCGAGTCGCAATGGCTTGTTTAGAACAATCAAGCAACACTTATTTTGCTGATGGTATAAGCATGAGGCGATGACGTCACAGGGTTCAAGTGCCAAGTTACAACGGTTTTCGCCCTGATAACAATTTTGATGAAGATTTACCAGAAGAAACTTTGAGACTAGTAACACGAATTAGTTTCGAAATCAAACTACATAGTTTAATTCCCCTGGTCGGGCCGCTGCAAACCTTACCTATGTCGAGTTCGAGCGAGTGCGGACTGACGTCCTTTTTAGGCGTCTTGATCCGTGTGACTGGCGTGCAACAACCGCGCATGGAGTTAGTTTATGATCATACAATGGAGCGCTTACAACGAGGATACAGCGTCACATATCATGCAATTCATTTATTGCATTTTGCTCAACTATCGATTGGTACTTTTTGCGCCCGAACACAATGATAAGTCTCTTTGTATCCTTGTTGTAAGATCAAATATCAATGTTATTACACATTTATTGCTTATGCTCAAAATACACGGATCTCGCCTTTAATTTTGCTTGAATGATGGGCATAAGTTTACTAAGCGATTTTGAACCGTGTATATTCAGCATAGCGTTACAATTTATAAGCGGCGAAAGTATGTTTGATGGTCGGCCTCGCGTTACACTATCGAGGTTCCAGTATTGATTACACATTTTTTAATTTAGATGTAAAAATGACAATGCCCATGTGAAACCCATCAATTTTAGGACCGAAACCCTGGCAATGCAAATTGTACGTCATATAGTAATATGAGTTCACGTATATCAAGAGGAACAGTTTTTTTTATTATTTTTTCACAGCCCTAATGTACCGGATAATTCGTACACTAAATGATAGCACATATATGTAATTACCGTGCCGTATGTTACTTTAGTATACAACAATGAGGAGATAAGCAACATCAATTATGTATATAGTAATTATAGTATACATCAACCAACATACGTACCGAGTCCAATAGTTCGCCTACAAACTAAACATTAAATAGGATAACTTAATAAGCATACTATTGCCTATAAAAATATGTTACGAGAGAGGTTTTCCAATGTGCGAGGGACCGGGAGAAGCGTCTACTCAAATGCGAGCCGACGTAAAAGATGTAAATTTTTATTATTATTCTGATGTGGGCAACAGAATAAAAATTCTGTGATGTATAGGCGAAACCGCAAACTACCGTTGCTAGTTGTACGGAGTCCGCTGAAAACTCGTTCAATATTCAACCTATTTTGTAACTCTTTATACTCGTTTAGTCCGTCCCGCTCACTCGTTGGCAATGGAAGCGCTTCAATGAAAACTATTCCGAGTTGAACGGAGTCACATAACAACAGGACCAACCTTGCGTAGGCGCATCATACACGTCACTGGGCTCGGGGATGCGGAACCTCTCGATGAGCAGCTCCAGCAGCTCGGCGGGCGAGCAGAACGACCGGTACGTGGTCAGGAACGTGCGCACCAGGTTCAGGTCCGCGTAGATGTGGTACGTGAGACGTTCTACTAGCTTGAGGAGGGTTGCGCCCTGGTGACAATAACATGAGTCAACGTTACTCATTGATTGATTGATTTTATTTAACCTTTATTGACCACAATATACAAAAATATCACGGTAGAAATGGCGAGCTTAATACACAATTAATTGTTGGTATTAGATATTTATTTATTTATTTAGTTTTATTTCGTGAGATATAAATCACGATGGGCGAAAAACTAAATCAATGTATTAATATATTAAATGTTTTGATGTAAAAAAATATGGAAAAATTACATTTGTAAGATCTGAGCTCGCACTCTTGAACTGAGATCGGTTTATTAATACAGGCTTACGATTGCTGACTAATAAAAACCGCAATATACATTATTATAGCTTGATTACCTTACGCTGGCAGGTTCACAGTCCTCACACAAAAATAATTTATCCGGATCAAATAAAACCAGGGGTATTCCGTATAATCGAAAATCCGGATAATCGATTTCAAATTCAAATCAAACAATATTTAAATGTTATAAAAAAATACGTGCTTTAATGATAATTAATCACATAATACTACGCGTTTACTTCAAGTTTGCCCTCGTCGACCGTTACGATTCATAGATTACGATTTCACAGCTAACGGTACTGTAGACAAAAAAGTAATCAAATAATTTCACTAACTTAAATAACAAATTACGTATGCCACTGTGTAAAACATTTTCTATTTTAGTCATTGAAGCGACAAAAATCAACGTAAAATAAATCAATATAAAAATAATTTAACGAAAGTAACATCAAAATCAACAACTAACTCAAGAACGTACTCGCCGCAACGGACCTCAAAAATTACGGGTACCTAGCGTTGCTGTCCGTACTAAATGAGGTGTGGTACGAGGAGCGGGAATAGAGGTACGGGCAAACTTGGCGTGAACGCGTAATACCTATGTAATTTAGAACTTTGATTGGAAATAACTTGTAGTTGATCTTGGACGCCATCGTTTCATCTTTTCATTGCAGCCAAGACGCTTCTTGTATCAAAATTGTAATTTGTAACGTGCCTCGTTGCGCGGTAAAACATTTTTAAATGAGCAAGTAGAGCCGTGACGCGAGTCCGGATAATCGGATGTTCGGATAATCGGGATTCTACTGTATATTAAAAAAATCTTAGTCCTATTGCTGTACGCGCCAGCTTGCGGTAATCGCCCTGTACCTTGATCAGCGGCGCGGAGGAGGCCCGCTCCTCCAGCACGATGTTGTCGGGCGAGTCGGGCACCGCGAACCGGTAGATGGACACCGGCGGCAGCTTGAGCGGGTGACGCTTCTCCAGGTCCAGGAGGATGCTGCAACACGCGCGGGGAGTTAGTGTAGTGGGGGGGGGGCTAGTGGCTGGATGGGTTGTATTCATAGACACAATACTACTAGACTAGGCAAGGTATCTGAGCATATGTAAGTGAAACCGTCACGCTGCGAAGAAAGGCAGGAGGTAAACCTATCCTTGTCTTACTTACGTGTTACGCGAGTCTCCTTGGTCTCTTTCTCTTTCTAATAGCGTGACGCAAAGAAGGCCCGCTTGTCTAGTCTAGTAGTATTATGTCTATGGTTGTATTACCCCCTTGAGGCATGTAACGGATTGTCCTAATATTTAAATGAATTGTACAGTCAGAAAAAGAGTTATAGGTAAGATATGATAACATTGATAATAACAGAAACATTCTGTAATATAAAACATTTTGGAATGTTTTTGTATTACGTTACTAACTGTACAAAGTCCAGAAACATCCAACAGGGGAATCCAAATAATTCAATAACAATATTAAAGTTAATTACCTTCTCTACTCTTAAATTAACATAATATTAAAATATTTCTTCTCAATAAGTACCTGTCAAGGCTTCTGTCCAACATAGGCTTCGTGTTCAACATGACGAGGTCGCACATCCAGTTCCGCTTCTCGGCGCAAGAGGCCGCCGCGAGCAGCACCGACGCGCCCACGCGTGGACATAGCTCCACCATGTTTCTACCCTCTGAAAACAACACAATCATAATTATTAATCTGTTCACTTTCAATTGGAAAAGAAGAAAAATAATCCGGCTCGAAGGACCAAAATGCAGAGAAAGACACATCTTAGTAAACTTACAAAAAAGGCTGATGATACTCGAAAATAAAACCGCATTTACCTTAGCTACTGCTACTTTATGCTTATATGGGTTTCAACAAAGACATATTGAATTTTTTGTATGTCAACCAGATTCACGATTAAGGCACCTCGCCCATGTCAGACTTTTTCTAGGACAGATAAATCGGGCCGATTTTTCCTCCGATTTTATTTCTGACCGACTTTTTGTGGGACGTGTGCGTCGCACTATTGCTATCAGTACGTTCTATTTACTCCTACAAAAAATCGGTCACCTATTATCGGACGTGGGCGAATAGCCTAACGGCCGTTTTCAATCTATCGTTCATTACACGTAACGAAGCGAGAACTAATAGCACTACATAACTGACCGTCCGTGTCCGGCCTGTCCACCAGCTCCAGTTTCCGCACGTGCAGCTTCTCCTTGAGCTTCAGCTGCTGCACGCCCGCGCTGCCCGACGTCAGGCTGCCGCTATTCACGGCCACCTGGACGGTAACAGTTACAATATTATCATGTTCAACAATACTATACACTGAGTTAATTACTTAAGCAATGCTTATGCTCATTACTTATCCATTGACTTGTGTACATATCCAAAATAATTATGTTTGACTTTGATAGAAACTATTATGCCTTTAAAGATAAACTTTGAACTTACCAAGCTAGTGATGGGCTTGCACAGCAGGAGTAAACCGTCGAACAAGTACGCTCGTCTCTCTGCTATCCTTTTGCCGGGACCGATCTTTGATAATGTGTCCTCTGAAAACAAACATGGAGGATGAGTTATTTCTGTCAATAGGGGACATCCATAAATTACGTCACACTAATTTCATGACTTTTTGATC
The DNA here is from genome assembly GCA_911387775.1 of Thymelicus sylvestris. Lineage (NCBI taxonomy): Eukaryota > Metazoa > Arthropoda > Insecta > Lepidoptera > Hesperiidae > Thymelicus > Thymelicus sylvestris. The sequence goes on from OU426903.1 coordinate 1,245,866, forward strand.
CCTCTTCCGTCTTTGTCACAACTGGTCACATTTGTGAGACCTCCCCCCCTAATGTGACAGCACATATTATGAAATTTGACACCTAAAAATTATTAAATTAAAATAGCAGTTCCGAAATAAGTTTTATGTCCATTCATTGTTTTTCAATATTTACCTATACATACCAATTATTCGATTTTGAAATGTGACGTCACGAAAAGGACCCCTCCCACCCCTTGGCACATTATATCGAAACAATAGAAGAGAGATATCTTATTGTGAAGTATTCTTAATTTGTCACATTATCATAGACATCATACCTCTAATGAATTCATTGCAGCACTGTCCCACGTCTCGAGTGTCCCAGTTGTCTACAAGCCGCGCCAGCTCATTGCACTTCTCTATGGCCAGTTGTCGCCTGGCGCGGGCCGCCGTGCGCAACGTCGCTTCCCTGGACAACGGACACATTGGTTAACAACATCCTAAAACATTATAGGCCTTATTCATAAAACAAGCAAAGTTATAGAAGCCTTTAAACAGTATTTTAGTGAGCAAAATACTCACATCTTTGGTCCGTTTCCTAAAGCTTTTATTAGTAATTTTTTTATGGGATGAAGATTGCATTCCACCTGAAAATAAAGGATAATATGTATGTACAAGATTACGGCAGAATAATTTTGGGCATTTTTAACCTCCCCTCTCCCTCCCTACCTCCATGTAAGAGAATATAAGATTTCTGGGATTCCCTCTCCCTCTCCTTACGTAAGATTTTATCTGGTTTTAGAAAATAATCAATTACAGTAACACCCCAACTCAGAGTCACTAACGGTTAATTAAATCGCTTCTTAGTACAGAATTTGTACGGTGATTCTTTACTAAGGAGCGTTTAAAGTAACCGTTAATGACTCTGGGTTGGGGCGTAAAAATCATAATTTAACTTTAATATAAATACAAATAATAAAAATAAATAATCTGTCTTTATTATTAGTATATATTTCAACCTAGAAGGGAAGGGCATGTAGAGACATTGAGGACCACCCCGCACCCCCTCGGATCCTTGCGTACGGTCGGCCGCAGAAGTAGCTTAACATTATAGTACTTTGTAATAGTAACTGTTTCGACGGTTTCCTAGCAACATCTATGACAAATTCAAGAAATGTAATTTGACAAGGTACTAAAATGTTAAGCTACTTCTGCGGCCGACTGTACCCGTGACCACGCACCTGCTTGAAGCTCTCCCTGTCGTCGGAGGCGGGCGCGATCTGCAGCAGCGCCAGCACGTAGTTGTGGTAGAGGAACACGTGCGCGACGGGCGCCAGCAGCAGCCGCGGCAGGTAGTACTTCACCGCCAGCCGGAACCCGTGGCCCGCCGTGTCGAGCCGCTCCGACAGCTGGACACGTTTACCATGTCAGTACATTTCAATCTATACTTCTATACTAACATCATAAACAGGAAAGATTTGAATGTTTGCATTGAATAGGCTTCGAAACTACTGAACCGATTTGAAAAATTCTTTCACTGTCCGGAAGCTACACTATCCCCGGGTGACATAGGCTATATTATATTTTGAAAAAAATTAGGGATCCTTAATAAAACTCCAATAATGTAATGTAAAAAATGAGAAAACCGAAGCAAAGCGAGGGCGGTTACTGTCACCAATAATAATAAGGCAACACTCTTATCTGTAATAGAGGAAGTCGGGGTAAAACTTGACGAAATAAGGCAAATACAAATAGTACTGTAAATGTCATATAACATGTCCTATTGTACCTTACTCTATTACAAAATAAGAGCACGGAAGCGCTCAAAAATTTTCACAAGCGGTCACACATCCAACTACTGAAGTACTGAGCACCGCCCGCTGTTGCTTAACTCTGTCAATCACTTACGAAGGGCCATGAGTGCTTTATATTATTCATAAATACTTACTTATTTTGACATTGTGAAGACAGAATAACAGAAAAAAAACTGCAAGAGTAACTCGCGCTTTATAAACGACACTTTGCTTCACCGTTTGTTATGCGTATTCGAATAAATTAAAAAAGTTGCTCGCGACGGTGTTTCCGTTTAATTATAAAATAATATGATCAATTACTATAATCAACCACACTAGGAACGATTGCGAAAGCACAGCCACCAGTGTTTTTTTTTTTTTGTTTCACTAAAAATCACAAATATTTTTAAATATCTCTGACGACCAAATTCCGTAACTACATAGTAAATAAATAGTAAACATAAAATGAAGCTATAAAAGTGCCGTAAAGCTGGATACTCACAACTGGATCGTCGACTATCTGCTGCAGCGCGTCCCGCGACTCCTTCCTGGTGACGATGTTGGCGTAGCGCACGTACGCGCGGAACTCCTCCACCTCCGCCAGTTCTGGACACGTGGAGACACGGATTTTATGGAGATTTCGTAAAGATTTTAGCTGTATGGGAGCGGCTTGGAAGAAAAGATGAAGTATGTGAGAGATGATATGAAAGATAAGAGTGTAGAGATGACGGCTGATAGGGAAGTATGGAAGATAAAAACATTATTGAGCCGACTATGTACTGGACATGGTAGTCTAACACCCCAACTCAGAGTCACTAACGGTTACTTTAATCGCTCCTTAGTAAAGATTCACCATACAAATTCCTTACTGAGGAGGATTTAAGTAACCGTTAGTGAATCGGAGTTGGGGTTGAGTGCCACGTTACCGCACCGTTCCACGTTGACGACGCCGTGACGTGGAGATGTGGACAGGCCCTTATTAATGTGCTGTTAAGAGATTGAAGCCATATAAAAGAGGGTATGTATTCACAACTACTTCTACTACGTACCCTCGAAGCAGCTGCCGATGTACGGTGTGGGCGAGTCCTGCGACATCTCCATGGCGTCCTCCAGGTTGCCCAGCAGCGTCACCGTCAGCTCATAGATGTCCACTATGTTGCCGAAGATCAGGGATATCGCCTGCGGGAACAGATTTTGGAACGCATTTAGTGTGAAAGGCAAAGGTTAACCTCGGTCAACTACAATAAATCAGTTTTAATTTCCTTGATGCACGCTTTCGATACAAAAATGTCATATATTTTCGAATAAAAATGCCGTGCATGCAGTCGGCGCAGGCCCAAAGCATTCCGTTTCGACTACAGAACCCTAAAAAGGTATAGTTAAGTAAATTAATTGTATTCATTTCATGTAATACTAATGTGGGTGGAATAGCCCAAAAAAACTATGTAACCATTACTTTCATCATTGCAAAATTCTTGTTCGAATGAAGTATGTTTTACACAGATTAACAATAACATACATGAGTATTTAATCCAACCATTGACTCACCCGACTGTTCCGATCTAGAATCTTCTCCAGTTCATCCTTAAACACCCTGATGATAAGATGCAGGTCTCGCAGGAAGTTCTTCTCGTCAGCGAGCAGGTCCCGCACCAGCTCGCCGTACGACAGCGAAGCGCCCGCCGCGGACTTGGTCCCCGCGGCCGCGCCCGCAGCCCCCGCTAGCTCCGAGTCTTGGTAGAACATGTCCATTAATACCTGAATGAGGAAAGGAATATTTTTAAGGTAAGTTTCAACACAGTTTTTGGAAAGTAAATGATGCCACCTGATGGTAAGCATCAGTTAGACCAAAAGTTAAGACCGGGAGAGGGGGTTTACATAGAGTTGCAGAGCTGATATAAATCAGCTCTGCAACTCTAGCCAAAAACACGCAAAAATATTTCATAAAGAGAATGGTATCTACGCGCCTTATATAATGCTTTATGGCAGAATAAAATAAAATAAATAATAAAGAAACGCTTACACACTCACACCCCCGCAGTAGGTTTTAACCTGTGTCGCGGGTGGCATGGACGACACATACAACACATCACAATAACACCCATGACCCGAGTACAAATATTTATCTGTCACATAAATATCTGCCCGGCTGGGAATCGAACCCGGGACCCCTCGCTTCGCAGGCAGGGCCGCTACCAACTAGGCTACAAGGTCGTTCCTCATAAAAGAATGTAATCGCTTTCTGTCACAGCTATAGCTGCCTACTACACTTTGGTCTGACTGTCACCTTATCAGCACACATGGCAGTCTTAATGTCGCTGCAGGTGATGGTCTGGTAGCCGCTCTTCTGCGAGATCTTCTTGACGAAGGTGCCGGCCAGC